>CM075173.1:230505346-231737214 GCA_037576465.1 Parascaris univalens | reverse complement strand
TTCATTCATTTCATTCATTCATTCATTCATTCATTTCATTCATTCATTCATTCATTCATTTTCATTTCATTCATTTCATTCATTCATTTCATTCATTCATTCCATTCATTTCATTCATTTCATTCATTCATTCATTCATTTCATTCATTCATTCATTCATTTCATTCATTTCACATTCATTCATTCATTCATTCATTCATTCATTCATTCATTCATTTCATTCATTCATTCATTCATTCATTTCATTCATTCATTTCATTCATTCATTCATTCATTCATTCATTCATTCATTCATTCATTTCATTCATTCATTCATATTCATTTCATTTCATTCATTCATTCATTCATTCATTCATTCATTTCATTCATTCATTCATTTCATTCATTCATTCATTCATTCATTCATTCATTCATTCATTCATTCATTCATTCATTCATTCATTCATTCATTCATTCATTCCATTCATTCATTCATTCATTCATTTCATTCATTCATTCATTCATTCATTCATTCATTCATTCATTTCATTTCATTCATTTCATTCATTCATTATTCATTCATTCATTCATTCATTCATTCATTCATTCATCATTTCATTTTATTCATTCATTTCATTTCATTCATTCATCATTTATTCATTCATTCATTCATTTTCATTCATTCATTTCATTCATTCATTTCATTCATTCATTCATTCATTCATTCATTTTATTCATTCATTCATTCATTCATTCATTCATTCATTCATTCATTCATTTTTTCATTCATTTCATTCATTCATTTCATTCATTCATTCATTCATTCATTCATTTCATTCATTCATTCATTCATCATTCCATTCATTCATTCATTCATTCATTCATTCATTCTTTCATTCATTCATCATTCATTCATTCATTCATTCATTCATTCATTCATTCATTCATTCATTTTCATTCATTCATTCATTCATTCATTTCATTCATTCATTCATTCATTCATTTCATTCATTCATTCATTCATTCATTCATTCATTTCATTTCATTCATTCATTTCATTCATCATTCATTCATTCATTTCATTCATTTCATTCATTCATTCATTCATTCATTCATTCATTCATTCATTCATATTCATTCATTCATTCATTCATTCATTCATTCATTCATTCATTCATTCATTCATTCATTCATTCATTCATTTCATTCATTCATTTCATTCATTCATTTCATTCATTCATTCATTTCATTCATTCATTTCATTCATTTCATTCATTCATTCATTCATTCATTCATTCATATTTCTCATTCATTCATTTCATTCATTCATTTCATTCATTCATTCATTCATTCATTTCATTCATTCATTCATTCATTCATTCATTCATTCATTTCATTCATTCATTTCATTCATTCATTCATTCATTCATTCATTCATTCATTCATTCACATTCATTCATTCATTTCATTTCATTCATTCATTCATTCATTCATTCATTCATTCATTCATTCATTCATTTCATTCATTCATTCATTCATTCATTCATTTTCATTCATTCATTCATTCATTCATTCATTCATTCATTCATTCATTCATTCATTCATTCATTCATTCATTCATTCATTCATTCATTCATTCATTCATTCATTCATTCATCATTCATTCATTTCATTCATTCATTCATTTCATTTCATTCATTCATTCATTTCATTTCATTCATTCATTCATTTCATTCATTCATTCATTCATTCATTCATTCATTCATTCATTCATTTCATTCCATTCATTCATTTCATTCTCAATTCATTCATTCATTCATTCATCATCATTTCATTCATTTCATTCATTCATTCATTCATTCATTCATTCATTCATTCATTTCATTCATTCATTCATTCATTCATTTCATTCATTCATTTCATTCATTCATTCATTTCATTCATTCATTCATTCATTCATTCATTCATTCATTTCATTCATTCATTCATTCATTTCATTCATTCATTCATTCATTCATTTCATTCATTCATTCATTCATTCATTCATTCATTCATTCATTCATTCATTCATTTCATTCATTCATTCATTCATTCATTCATTCATTTCATTCATTCATTCATTCATTCATTCATTTCATTCATTTCATTCATTCATTCATTCATTCATTTCATTCATTCATTTCATTCATTCATTTCATTCATTTCATTCATTCATTCATTCATTCATTTCATTCATTCATTCATCATTCATTCATTCATTCATTCATTCATTCATTCATTCATTCATTCATTCATTCATTTCATTCATTCATTCATTCATTCATTCATTCATTCATTCATTCATTCATTCATTCATTTCATTCATTCATTCATTCATTCATTCATTTCATTCATTCATTTCATTCATTCATTCATTCATTCATTCATTCATTCATTCATTCATTCATTCATTCATTCATTCATTCATTCATTCATTCATTTCATTCATTCATTCATTCATTCATTCATTCATTCATTCATTCATTCATTCATTCATTCATTCATTCATTTCATTCATTCATTTCATTCATTCATTTCATTCATTCATTTCATTCATTCATTCATTCATTCATTCATTCATTCATTCATTCATTCATTCATTCATTCATTCATTCATTCATTCATTCATTCATTCATTCATTTCATTCATTCATTTCATTCATTCATTCATTCATTCATTTCATTCATTCATTCATTCATTCATTCATTCATTCATTTCATTCATTCATTTCATTCATCATTCATTCATTCATTCATTTCATTCATCATTCATTCATTCATTCATTCATTCATTCATTCATTCATTCATTCATTCATTCATTCATTCATTCATTCATTCATTCATTCATTCATTCATTCATTCATTCATTCATTCATTCATTCATTCATTCATTTCATTCATTCATTTCATTCATTTCATTCATTCATTCATTCATTCATTCATTCATTCATTCATTTCATTCATTCATTCATTCATTCATTCATTCATTCATTCATTCATTCATTCATTCATTCATTCATTCATTCATTTCATTCATTTTTTTCATTCATTCATTCATTCATTCATTCATTTCATTCATTCATTCATTCATTCATTCATTCATTCATTCACATTCATTCATTCATTTCATTCATTCATTCATTCATTCATTCATTTCATTCATTCATTCATCATTCATTCATTCATTCATTCATTCATTTCATTCATTCATTCATTCATTCATTTCATTCATTCATTCATTCATTCATTCATTCATTCATTTCATTTCATTCATTCATTTCATTCATTCATTCATTCATTCATTCATTCATTCATTTCATTCATTCATTCATTCATTCATTCATTCATTCATTCATTCATTCATTTCATTCATTCATTCATTCATTCATTCATTCATTCATTCATTCATTCATTCATTCATTCATTCATTCATTCATTCATTCATTCATTCATTCATTCATTTCATTCATTCATCATTCATTCATTCATTCACATTCATTCATTCATTCATCATTCATTCATTCATTCATTTCATTCATTCATTCATTCATTCATTCATTCATTCATTTCATTCATTCATTCATTCATTCATTCATTCATTCATTCATTCATTCATTCATTCATTCATTCATTCATTTCATTCATTCATTCATTTCATTCATTCATTTTCATTCATTCATTCATTCATTCATTCATTCATTTCATTCATTCATTCATTCATTCATTCATTTCATTCATTCATTCATTCATTCATTCATTCATTCATTCATTCATTCATTTCATTCATTTCATTCATTCATTCATTCATTCATTCATTCATTCATTCATTTCATTCATTCATTCATTCATTCATTCATTCATTCATTCATTCATTTCATTTCATTCATTCATTCATTTTCATTCATTCATTCATTCATTCATTCATTCATTCATTCATTCATTTCATTCATTCATTCATTCATTCATTCATCATTCATTCATTCATTCATTCATTCATTCATTCATTCATTCATTCATTTCATTCATTCATTCATTCATTCATTCATTCATTTCATTTCATTCATTCATTTCATTCATTTCATTCATTCATTCATTCATTCATTCATTCATTCATTCATTTCATTCATTCATTCATTCATTCATTCATTTCATTCATTCATTTCATTCATTCATTCATTCATTCATTCATTCATTCATTCATTCATTCATTCATTTCATTCATTCATTCATTCATTCATTCATTCATTCATTTCATTCATTCATTCATTTCATTCATTCATTCATTTCATTCATTCATTTCATTCATTCATTTCATTCATTCATTCATTTCATTCATTCATTTCATTTCATTCATTCATTCATTCATTTCATTCATTCATTCATTTCATTCATTCATTCATTCATTCATTCATTCATTCATTCATTTCATTCATTTCATTCATTTCATTCATTCATTTCATTCATTCATTCATTCATTCATTTCATTCATTCATTCATTCATTCATTCATTCATTCATTCATTCATTCATTCATTCATTCATTCATTCATTCATTCATTCATTTCATTCATTCATTCATTTCATTCATTCATTCATTCATTCATTTCATTCATTCATTCATTCATTCATTCATTCATTCATTCATTCATTCATTCATTCATTCATTCATTCATTCATTTCATTCATTCATTCATTCATTCATTCATTCATTCATTCATTCATTTCATTCATTTCATTCATTCATTCATTCATTCATTCATTCATTTTCATTTCATTCATTCATTCATTCATTCATTCATTCATTTCATTCATTCATTCATTCATTCATTTCATTCATTTCATTCATTCATTTTCATTCATTCATTCATTCATTCATTCATTCATTCATTCATTCATTCATTCATTCATCATTCATTCATTCATTCATTCATTCATTCATTTCATTCATTCATTCATTCATTCATTTCATTCATTCATTCATTCATTCATTCATTCATTCATTCATTCATTCATTCATTCATTCATTCATTCATTCATTTCATTCATTCATTCATTCATTCATTCATTCATTCATTCATTCATTCATTCATTTCATTCATTCATTCATTCATTCATTCATTCATTCATTCATTTCATTCATTCATTCATTTCATTCATTCATTCATTCATTCATTCATTTCATTCATTCATTTCATTCATTCATTCATTTCATTCATTCATTTCATTCATTCATTCATTCATTTCATTCATTCATTCATTCATTTCATTCATTCATTCATTCATTCATTCATTCATTCATTCATTCATTCATTTCATTCATTCATTCATTCATTCATTCATTTCATTCATTTCATTTCATTCATTCATTCATTCATTCATTTCATTCATTCATTTCATTCATTCATTTCATTCATTCATTCATTCATTCATTCATTTCATTCATTCATTCATTTTCATTCATTTCATTCATTCATTCATTTCATTCATTCATTCATTCATTCATTTCATTCATTCATTCATTTCATTCATTCATTTCATTCATTCATTTTCATTCATTCATTCATTTCATTCATTCATTTCATTCATTCATTTCATTCATTCATTCATTCATTCATTCATTCATTCATTCATTTCATTCATTCATTTCATTCATTCATTTCATTCATTCATTTTCATTCATATTCATTTTTCATTCATTTCATTCATTCATTCATTCATTCATTTCATTCATTCATTTCATTCATTCATTTCATTCATTCATTTCATTCATTCATTCATTCATTCATTCATTCATTTCATTCATTCATTTTCATTCATTCATTCATTTCATTCATTCATTTCATTCATTCATTTCATTCATTCATTTCATTCATTCATTTCATTCATTCATTCATTTCATTCATTCATTCATTCATTCATTCATTTCATTCATTCATTTCATTCATTCATTTCATTCATTCATTCATTCATTCATTCATTCATTCATTCATTTCATTCATTCATTTCATTCATTCATTCATTCATTCATTCATTCATTTCATTCATTCATTTCATTCATTCATTTCATTCATTCATTCATTTCATTCATTCATTCATTCATTCATTTCATTCATTCATTCATTTCATTCATTCATTCATTCATTCATTCATTCATTCATTCATTCATTCATTCATTCATTTCATTCATTCATTTCATTCATTCATTTTCATTCATTCATTCATTTCATTCATTTCATTCATTCATTCATTTCATTCATTCATTTCATTCATTCATTCATTTCATTCATTCATTTCATTCATTCATTCATTCATTCATTCATTCATTCATTCATTCATTCATTCATTCATTCATTCATTTCATTCATTCATTCATTCATTCATTTTCATTCATTCATTTCATTCATTCATTTTCATTCATTCATTCATTCATTCATTCATTTCATTCATTTCATTCATTCATTTCATTCATTCATTCATTCATTTCATTCATTTCATTCATTCATTCATTTCATTCATTCATTTCATTCATTCATTTCATTCATTCATTCATTCATTCATTCATTCATTCATTCATTTCATTCATTCATTTCATTCATTCATTCATTCATTCATTCATTCATTCATTCATTCATTTCATTCATTCATTCATTCATTCATTCATTCATTCATTCATTCATTCATTCATTTCATTCATTCATTCATTCATTCATTCATTTCATTCATTCATTCATTCATTTCACATTCATTTCATTCATTCATTCATTCATTCATTCATTCATTCATTCATTCATTCATTCATTCATTCATTCATTCATTTCATTCATTCATTCATTCATTCATTCATTCATTCATTCATTCATTCATTCATTCATTTCATTCATTCATTCATTCATTCATTCATTCATTCATTCATTTCATTCATTCATTCATTCATTCATTCATTCATTCATTCATTCATTTTCATTCATTCATTCATTTCATTCATTCATTCATTCATTCATTCATTCATTCATTCATTCATTCATCATTCATTTCATTCATTCATTCATTCATTCATTCATTCATTCATTCATTCATTCATTCATTCATTCATTCATTCATTCATTCATTCATTCATTCATTCATTCATTCATTCATTCATTCATTCATTCATTCATTCATTCATTCATTCATTCATTCATTCATTCATTCATTTCATTCATTCATTCATTCATTCATTCATTCATTCATTCATTCATTCATTCATTTCATTCATTCATTCATTCATTCATTCATTCATTCATTCATTCATTTCATTCATTCATTCATTCATTCATTTCATTCATTTCATTCATTCATTCATTCATTCATTCATTTCATTCATTCATTCATTCATTCATTCATTCATTCATTCATTCATTCATTCATTCATTCATTCATTCATTCATTCATTCATTTCATTCATTCATTCATTCATTCATTCATTCATTCATTCATTCATTCATTTCATTCATTCATTTCATTCATTCATTCATTCATTCATTTCATTCATTCATTTCATTCATTCATTCATTCATTCATTCATTTCATTCATTTCATTCATTCATTCATTCATTCATTCATTTCATTCATTCATTCATTCATTCATTCATTTCATTCATTCATTCATTCATTCATTCATTCATTCATTCATTCATCATTCATTTCATTCATTCATTCATTCATTCATTCATTCATTCATTTCATTCATTCATTCATTCATTCATTCATTCATTCATTCATTTCATTCATTCATTCATTCATTCATTCATTCATTCATTTCATTCATTTCATTCATTCATTCATTCATTCATTCATTCATTCATTCATTCATTCATTTTCATTCATTCATTCATTCATTCATTCATTTCATTCATTCATTCATTTCATTCATTCATTTCATTCATTCATTTCATTCATTCATTTCATTCATTCATTCATTTCATTCATTCATTTCATTCATTCATTTCATTCATTCATTCATTTCATTCATTCATTTCATTCATTCATTTCATTCATTTCATTCATTCATTCATTCATTTTCATTCATTCATTTCATTCATTCATTTCATTCATTCATTTCATTCATTTCATTTCATTCATTCATTCATTCATTCATTCATTCATTTCATTCATTCATTCATTTCATTCATTCATTCATTCATTCATTTCATTCATTCATTCATTTCATTCATTCATTTCATTCATTCATTTCATTCATTCATTTCATTCATTCATTTTCATTCATTCATTTCATTCATTCATTTCATTTCATTCATTCATTCATTCATTCATTTCATTCATTCATTCATTCATTCATTTCATTCATTCATTCATTCATTCATTCATTCATTCATTTCATTCATTCATTCATTCATTCATTCATTCATTCATTCATTTCATTCATTCATTCATTCATCATTCATTCATTCATTCATTCATTTCATTCATTCATTCATTCATTCATTCATTCATTCATTCATTCATTCATTTCATTCATTTTCATTCATTCATTCATTCATTCATTCATTCATTCATTCATTCATTCATTCATTCATTCATTCATTCATTCATTCATTCATTCATTCATTCATTTTCATTCATTCATTCATTTCATTCATTCATTCATTCATTTCATTCATTCATTCATTCATTCATTTCATTCATTCATTCATTCATTCATTCATTCATTTCATTCATTCATTTCATTTCATTCATTCATTCATTCATTTCATTCATTCATTCATTTCATTCATTCATTTCATTCATTCATTTCATTCATTCATTTCATTCATTCATTTCATTCATTCATTCATTCATTCATTCATTCATTCATTTCATTCATTTCATTCATTCATTCATTTCATTCATTCATTTCATTCATTCATTTCATTCATTCATTCATTCATTCATTTCATTCATTCATTTCATTCATTCATTCATTTCATTCATTCATTTCATTCATTCATTTCATTCATTCATTTCATTCATTCATTTCATTCATTCATTCATTTTCATTCATTCATTCATTCATTCATTCATTCATTCATTCATTTCATTCATTCATTTCATTCATTCATTTCATTCATTCATTTCATTCATTCATTTCATTCATTCATTCATTTCATTCATTCATTCATTCATTCATTCATTTTCATTCATTCATTCATTTCATTCATTCATTTCATTCATTCATTCATTCATTCATTCATTTCATTCATTCATTCATTTCATTCATTCATTCATTTCATTCATTCATTTCATTCATTCATTTCATTCATTCATTCATTCATTCATTCATTTCATTCATTCATTCATTCATTCATTCATTCATTCATTTCATTCATTCATTCATTCATTCATTCATTCATTCATTCATTTCATTCATTCATTCATTCATTCATTCATTCATTCATTTCATTCATTCATTCATTCATTTCATTTCATTCATTCATTCATTCATTCATTCATTCATTCATTCATTCATTCATTCATTCATTCATTCATTCATTCATTCATTCATTCATTCATTCATTCATTCATTCATTCATTTCATTCATTCATTCATTCATTCATTCATTTCATTCATTCATTCATTCATTCATTTCATTCATTCATTCATTCATTCATTCATTCATTCATTCATTCATTCATTCATTCATTCATTCATTCATTCATTCATTCATTCATTTCATTCATTCATTTCATTCATTCATTTTCATTCATTTCATTCATTTCATTCATTCATTCATTTCATTCATTCATTCATTCATTCATTCATTTTCATTCATTCATTCATTCATTCATTCATTCATTCATTCATTCATTCATTCATTCATTCATTTCATTCATTCATTTCATTCATTCATTTCATTCATTCATTCATTCATTTCATTCATTCATTTCATTCATTCATTTCATTCATTTTCATTCATTCATTCATTTTCATTTCATTCATTCATTCATTCATTCATTCATTCATTTCATTCATTCATTCATTCATTCATTCATTTCATTCATTCATTCATCATTCATTCATTCATTCATTCATTCATTCATTCATTCATTTCATTCATTCATTCATTCATTCATTCATTCATTCATTCATTCATTCATTCATTCATTCATTCATTCATTTCATTCATTCATTCATTCATTCATTCATTCATTCATTCATTCATTCATTCATTCATTCATTCATTCATTCATTCATTCATTTTCATTCATTCATTCATTCATTCATTCATTTCATTCATTCATTCATTCATTCATTCATTCATTCATTCATTCATTCATTCATTCATTCATTCATTCATTCATTTCATTCATTCATTCATTCATTCATTTCATTCATTCATTTCATTCATTCATTCATTCATTCATTTCATTCATTCATTTCATTCATTCATTCATTCATTCATTCATTCATTCATTCATTCATTCATTCATTCATTCATTCATTCATTCATTCATTTCATTCATTCATTCATTTCATTCATTCATTCATTCATTCATTCATTCATTCATTCATTCATTCATTCATTCATTCATTCATTTCATTCATTCATTCATTCATTCATTCATTCATTTCATTCATTCATTCATTCATTCATTCATTCATTCATTTCATTCATTCATTTCATTCATTCATTTCATTCATTCATTTCATTCATTCATTCATTCATTCATTCATTCATTCATTCATTCATTCATTCATTCATTCATTCATTCATTCATTCATTCATTCATTCATTCATTCATTTCATTCATTCATTCATTCATTCATTCATTCATTTCATTCATTCATTCATTCATTCATTCATTTCATTCATTCATTTTCATTCATTCATTCATTCATTCATTCATTCATTCATTCATTTCATTCATTTCATTCATTCATTTTCATTCATTCATTCATTCATTCATTTCATTCATTCATTTTTCATTCATTCATTCATTTCATTCATTCATTTCATTCATTCATTTCATTCATTCATTCATTTCATTCATTCATTTCATTCATTCATTCATTCATTCATTCATTCATTCATTCATTCATTCATTCATTTCATTCATTCATTTCATTCATTCATTTCATTCATTCATTTCATTCATTCATTTCATTCATTCATTCATTCATTCATTCATTCATTTCATTCATTCATTCATTCATTCATTCATTTCATTCATTCATTTCATTCATTCATTTTCATTCATTCATTTCATTTCATTCATTTCATTCATTCATTCATTC
Organism: Parascaris univalens; assembly: GCA_037576465.1. Classification (NCBI taxonomy): domain Eukaryota; kingdom Metazoa; phylum Nematoda; class Chromadorea; order Rhabditida; family Ascarididae; genus Parascaris; species Parascaris univalens. The sequence goes on along the minus strand of CM075173.1, from coordinate 231,725,924 downwards.
ATTCATTCATTTCATTCATTCATTTCATTCATTCATTTCATTCATTCATTCATTCATTCATTCATTCATTTCATTCATTCATTCATTCATTCATTCATTCATTCATTCATTCATTCATTCATTCATTCATTCATTCATTTCATTCATTCATTCATTCATTCATTCATTCATTCATTCATTCATTCATTCATTCATTCATTCATTCATTCATTCATTCATTCATTCATTCATTTCATTCATTCATTCATTCATTCATTCATTCATTCATTTCATTCATTCATTTCATTCATTCATTCATTCATTCATTCATTCATTCATTTCATTCATTCATTCATTCATTCACATTCATTCATTCATTCATTCATTCATTCATTCATTCATTCATTCATTCATTCATTCATTCATTCATTCATTCATTCATTCATTCATTCATTCATTCATTTCATTCATTCATTCATTCATTCATTCATTCATTCATTCATTCATTCATATTCATTTCATTCATTCATTCATTCATTCATTCATTCATTCATTTTCATTTCATTCATTCATTTCATTCATTCATTCATTCATTCATTCATTTCATTCATTCATTTCATTCATTCATTCATTTCATTCATTCATTTCATTCATTCATTTCATTCATTCATTCATTTCATTCATTCATTCATTTTCATTCATTCATTCATTCATTCATTCATTTCATTCATTCATTTCATTCATTCATTCATTCATTCATTTCATCATTCATTCATTTCATTCATTCATTTCATTCATTCATTTCATTCATTCATTCATTTCATTCATTCATTTCATTCATTCATTTCATTCATTCATTCATTCATTCATTCATTTCATTCATTCATTTCATTCATTCATTTCATTCATTCATTTCATTCATTCATTCATTCATTCATTTCATTCATTCATTCATTTCATTCATTCATTTCATTCATTCATTTCATTCATTCATTTCATTCATTCATTCATTCATTCATTCATTCATTCATTCATTCATTTCATTCATTCATTCATTCATTCATTCATTCATTCATTCATTCATTTCATTCATTCATTCATTCATTCATTCATTTCATTCATTCATTTCATTCATTCATTTCATTTCATTCATTCATTCATTCATTCATTTCATTCATTCATTTTCATTCATTCATTTCATTCATTCATTCATTCATTCATTCATTCATTCATTCATTCATTCATTTCATTCATTCATTTCATTCATTCATTCATTTCATTCATTCATTCATTCATTTCATTCATTCATTTCATTCATTCATTTCATTCATTCATTCATTCATTCATTCATTCATTCATTCATTCATTCATTCATTCATTTCATTCATTCATTCATTCATTCATTCATTCATTCATCATTCATTCATTCATTCATTCATTCATTCATTCATTCATTTTCATTCATTCATTTCATTCATTCATTTCATTCATTCATTCATTCATTCATTCATTCATTCATTTCATTCATTCATTCATTCATTCATCATTCATTCATTCATTCATTCATTCATTCATTCATTCATTCATTCATTCATTCATTTCATTCATTCATTCATTCATTCATTCATTCATTCATTCATTCATTTCATTCATTCATTCATTCATTCATTCATTCATTCATTCATTCATTCATTCATTTCATTCATTCATTCATTCATTCATTTCATTCATTCATTTCATTTCATTCATTCATTCATTCATTCATTCATTCATTCATTTCATTCATTCATTCATTCATTCATTCATTCATTTCATTCATTCATTTCATTCATTCATTCATTCATTCATTCATTCATTCATTCATTCATTCATTCATTCATTCATTCATTCATTCATTCATTCATTCATTCATTCATTCATTCATTTCATTCATTCATTTCATTCATTCATTCATTCATTCATTCATTTCATTCATTCATTCATTCATTCATTCATTTCATTCATTCATTCATTCATTCATTTCATTCATTCATTCATTCATTCATTCATTTCATTCATTCATTTCATTCATTCATTCATTCATTCATTCATTCATTCATTTCATTCATTCATTTCATTCATTCATTCATTCATTCATTTCATTCATTCATTCATTCATTCATTCATTCATTCATTCATTCATTCATTCATTCATTCATTCATTTCATTCATTCATTCATTCATTCATTCATTCATTCATTCATTCATTCATTCATTCATTCATTCATTCATTCATTCATTCATTTCATTCATTCATTCATTCATTCATTCATTCATTCATTTCATTCATTCATTTCATTCATTCATTCATTCATTCATTTCATTCATTCATTCATTCATTCATTTCATTCATTCATTTCATTCATTCATTCATTCATTCATTTCATTCATTCATTCATTCATTCATTTCATTCATTCATTTCATTCATTCATTTCATTCATTCATTCATTTCATTCATTCATTTCATTCATTCATTTCATTCATTCATTTCATTCATTCATTCATTCATTCATTCATTTCATTCATTCATTTCATTCATTCATTCATTCATTCATTTTCATTCATTCATTCATTCATTCATTCATTCATTCATTTCATTCATTCATTTCATTCATTCATTTCATTCATTCATTTCATTCATTCATTCATTTCATTCATTCATTCATTCATTCATTCATTTCATTCATTCATTTCATTCATTCATTTCATTCATTCATTCATTCATTCATTCATTTCATTCATTCATTTCATTCATTCATTTCATTCATTCATTTCATTCATTCATTTTCATTTCATTCATTCATTCATTCATTCATTTCATTCATTCATTTCATTCATTCATTCATTCATTCATTTTCATTCATTCATTCATTCATTTCATTCATTCATTTCATTCATTCATTTCATTCATTCATTTCATTCATTCATTTCATTCATTCATTTCATTCATTCATTTCATTCATTCATTTCATTCATTCATTCATTCATTCATTTCATTCATTCATTCATTCATTCATTCATTCATTCATTTCATTCATTCATTTCATTCATTCATTCATTCATTCATTCATTCATTCATTCATTCATTCATTCATTCATTCATTCATTCATTCATTCATTCATTCATTCATTCATTTCATTCATTCATTCATTTCATTCATTCATTCATTCATTTTCATTCATTCATTCATTCATTTCATTCATTCATTTCATTCATTCATTTCATTCATTCATTTCATTCATTCATTTCATTCATTCATTCATTCATTCATTTCATTTTCATTTCATTCATTTCATTCATTCATTTCATTCATTCATTTCATTCATTCATTCATTCATTCATTCATTTCATTCATTCATTTCATTCATTCATTTCATTCATTCATTCATTCATTCATTCATTCATTCATTTCATTCATTCATTCATTCATTCATTCATTTCATTCATTCATTTCATTCATTCATTCATTTCATTCATTCATTCATTCATTCATTCATTCATTCATTCATTTCATTCATTCATTTTCATTCATTCATTTCATTCATTCATTCATTTTCATTCATTCATTCATTCATTCATTTCATTCATTCATTTCATTCATTCATTCATTTCATTCATTCATTTCATTCATTCATTCATTCATTCATTCATTCATTTCATTCATTCATTCATTCATTCATTTCATTCATTCATTTCATTCATTCATTCATTTTCATTCATTCATTCATTTCATTCATTCATTTCATTCATTCATTCATTTCATTCATTCATTTCATTCATTCATTCATTCATTCATTCATTTCATTCATTCATTTCATTCATTCATTTCATTCATTCATTTCATTCATTCATTCATTCATTCATTTCATTCATTCATTCATTCATTCATTCATTCATTCATTCATTCATTCATTTCATTCATTCATTTCATTCATTCATTCATTCATTCATTCATTCATTCATTCATTCATTCATTTCATTCATTCATTCATTCATTCATTCATTTCATTCATTCATTTCATTCATTCATTCATTCATTCATTCATTCATTCATTCATTCATTCATTCATTCATTCATTTCATTCATTCATTCATTCATTCATTTCATTCATTCATTCATTCATTCATTCATTCATTCATTCATTCATTTCATTCATTCATTCATTCATTCATTTCATTCATTCATTCATTCATTCATTTCATTCATTCATTTCATTCATTCATTTCATTCATTCATTCATTCATTCATTCATTCATTCATTCATTCATTCATTCATTCATTCATTCATTTCATTCATTCATTTCATTCATTCATTCATTCATTCATTCATTTCATTCATTCATTCATTTCATTCATTCATTCATTCATTCATTTCATTCATTCATTTCATTCATTCATTTCATTCATTCATTCATTCATTCATTTCATTCATTCATTCATTCATTTCATTTCATTCATTCATTTCATTCATTCATTTCATTCATTCATTTCATTCATTCATTTCATTCATTCATTCATTCATTCATTTCATTCATTTCATTCATTCATTCATTCATTCATTCATTCATTCATTCATTCATTTCATTCATTCATTTCATTCATTCATTTCATTCATTCATTCATTCATTCATTCATTCATTCATTCATTCATTCATTCATTCATTCATTCATTCATTCATTTCATTCATTCATTCATTCATTCATTCATTCATTCATTCATTCATTCATTCATTCATTCATTTCATTCATTCATTCATTCATTCATTCATTCATTCATTCATTCATTCATTCATTCATTCATTTCATTCATTCATTCATCATTCATTCATTCATTCATTCATTTCATTCATTCATTCATTCATTCATTCATTCATTCATTCATTCATTCATTCATTCATTCATTTCATTCATTCATTTCATTCATTCATTCATTCATTCATTCATTCATTCATTCATTCATTCATTCATTCATTCATTCATTCATTCATTCATTCATTCATTTCATTTCATTCATTCATTTTCATTCATTCATTCATTCATTCATTCATTTCATTCATTCATTTCATTCATTCATTCATTTCATTCATTCATTCATTCATTCATTTCATTCATTCATTTCATTTCATTCATTCATTCATTCATTCATTTCATTCATTTCATTCATTCATTCATTCATTCATTCATTCATTCATTCATTTCATTCATTCATTCATTCATTCATTCATTCATTCATTCATTTCATTCATTCATTCATTCATTCATTTCATTCATTCATTTCATTCATTCATTTCATTCATTCATTTCATTCATTCATTTCATTCATTTCATTCATTTCATTCATTCATTCATTCATTTCATTTCATTCATTCATTCATTCATTCATTCATTTCATTCATTCATTTCATTCATTCATTCATTCATTCATTCATTCATTCATTCATTCATTCATTCATTCATTTCATTCATTCATTCATTCATTCATTCATTCATTCATTCATTTCATTCATTCATTCATTCATTCATTCATTCATTCATTCATTCATTCATTCATTTCATTCATTCATTCATTCATTCATTTCATTCATTCATTTCATTCATTCATTCATTCATTCATTTCATTCATTCATTCATTCATTCATTCATTTCATTCATTCATTCATTCATTCATTCATTCATTCATTCATTTCATTCATTCATTTCATTCATTCATTTCATTCATTCATTTCATTCATTCATTCATTCATTCATTCATTCATTCATTCATTCATTCATTCATTCATTCATTCATTCATTTCATTCATTCATTCATTCATTCATTCATTCATTCATTCATTCATTCATTTCATTCATTCATTTCATTCATTCATTCATTCATTCATTCATTCATTCATTCATTCATTCATTCATTCATTCATTCATTCATTCATTCATTCATTCATTCATTCATTCATTTCATTCATTCATTCATTCATTCATTCATTCATTCATTTCATTCATTCATTCATTCATTTTCATTCATTCATTCATTCATTTCATTCATTCATTCATTCATTTCATTCATTCATTTCATTCATTCATTTCATTCATTCATTTTCATTCATTCATTTCATTCATTCATTTCATTCATTCATTTCATTCATTCATTTCATTCATTCATTCATTCATTCATTCATTTCATTCATTCATTCATTCATTCATTCATTTCATTCATTCATTTCATTCATTCATTTCATTCATTCATTTCATTCATTCATTTCATTCATTCATTTCATTTCATTCATTTCATCATTCATTCATTCATTCATTCATTCATTCATTCATTTCATTCATTCATTCATTTCATTCATTCATTCATTCATCATTCATTCATTTCATTCATTCATTTCATTCATTCATTCATTCATTCATTCATTCATTCATTCATTCATTCATTCATTCATTTCATTCATTCATTCATTCATTCATTCATTCATTCATTCATTCATTTCATTCATTTCATTCATTCATTCATTCATTCATTCATTCATTTCATTCATTCATTCATTCATTCATTCATTTCATTCATTCATTCATTCATTCATTCATTCATTCATTCATTCATTCATTCATTCATTCATTCATTCATTCATTCATTCATTCATTCATTCATTCATTCATTCATTCATTCATTCATTCATTCATTCATTCATTCATTTCATTCATTCATTTCATTCATTCATTTCATTCATTCATTTCATTCATTCATTCATTTCATTCATTCATTCATTCATTCATTCATTCATTCATTCATTCATTCATTTCATTCATTCATTCATTCATTCATTCATTCATTCATTCATTCATTCATTCATTCATTCATTCATTCATTCATTCATTCATTCATTCATTCATTCATTCATTCATTCATTCATTCATTTCATTCATTCATTTCATTCATTCATTTCATTCATTCATTCATTCATTTCATTCATTCATTTCATTCATTCATTCATTCATTCATTTCATTCATTCATTCATTCATTCATTCATTCATTCATTCATTCATTCATTTCATTCATTCATTCATTCATTCATTCATTCATTCATTCATTCATTCATTCATTCATTCATTCATTCATTCATTTCATTCATTCATTTCATTCATTCATTTCATTCATTCATTTCATTCATTCATTTCATTCATTCATTTCATTCATTCATTCATTCATTCATTCATTTCATTCATTCATTCATTCATTCATTTCATTCATTCATTTCATTCATTCATTTCATTCATTCATTTCATTCATTCATTTCATTCATTCATTTCATTCATTCATTCATTTCATTCATTCATTCATTCATTTCATTTCATTCATTCATTCATTCATTCATTCATTCATTTCATTCATTCATTTCATTCATTCATTTCATTCATTCATTTCATTCATTCATTTCATTTCATTCATTCATTCATTCATTTCATTCATTCATTCATTCATTCATTCATTCATTCATTCATTCATTCATTCATTTCATTCATTCATTCATTCATTCATTTCATTCATTCATTTCATTCATTCATTCATTCATTCATTCATTCATTCATTCATTCATTCATTTCATTCATTCATTCATTCATTCATTCATTCATTCATTCATTCATTCATTCATTTCATTCATTCATTCATTCATTCATTCATTCATTCATTCATTCATTTCATTCATTCATTTCATTCATTCATTCATTCATTCATTCATTCATTCATTCATTCATTCATTCATTCATTCATTCATTTCATTCATTCATTCATTCATTCATTCATTCATTCATTCATTTCATTCATTCATTCATTTCATTCATTCATTCATTTCATTCATTCATTCATTCATTCATTTCATTCATTCATTCATTTCATTCATTCATTCATTCATTCATTCATTCATTCATTCATTCATTCATTCATTCATTCATTCATTTCATTCATTCATTCATTCATTTTTCATTCATTCATTTCATTCATTCATTCATTCATTCATTCATTTCATTCATTCATTCATTCATTCATTCATTCATTCATTCATTCATTCATTCATTCATTCATTCATTCATTCATTTCATTCATTCATTTTTCATTCATTCATTCATTTCATTCATTCATTTCATTCATTCATTTCATTCATTCATTTCATTCATTCATTTCATTCATTCATTCATTCATTCATTCATTTCATTCATTCATTCATTTCATTCATTCATTTCATTCATTCATTTCATTCATTCATTTCATTCATTCATTTCATTCATTCATTTCATTCATTCATTTCATTCATTCATTTCATTCATTCATTCATTCATTTCATTTCATTCATTCATTCATTCATTCATTCATTTCATTCATTCATTTCATTCATTCATTTCATTCATTCATTTCATTCATTCATTTCATTCATTCATTTCATTCATTCATTTCATTCATTCATTTCATTCATTCATTTCATTCATTCATTTCATTCATTCATTTTCATTCATTCATTTCATTCATTTCATTCATTCATTCATTTCATTCATTCATTCATTCATTCATTCATTTCATTCATTCATTTCATTCATTCATTCATTCATTCATTCATTCATTCATTCATTCATTCATTCATTCATTCATTCATTCATTCATTCATTTCATTCATTCATTCATTCATTCATTTCATTCATTCATTCATTCATTCATTTCATTCATTCATTCATTCATTCATTCATTCATTCATTCATTCATTCATTTCATTCATTCATTCATTCATTCATTTCATTCATTCATTTCATTCATTCATTCATTCATTCATTCATTTCATTCATTCATTCATTCATTCATTTCATTCATTCATTCATTCATTCATTCATTCATTCATTCATTCATTTCATTCATTCATTCATTCATTCATTCATTTCATTCATTCATTTCATTCATTCATTCATTTCATTCATTCATTCATTCATTCATTCATTCATTCATTCATTTCATTCATTTCATTCATTCATTTCATTCATTCATTTCATTCATTCATTCATTCATTCATTTCATTCATTCATTCATTTCATTCATTCATTCATTCATTCATTCATTTCATTCATTCATTTCATTCATTCATTTCATTCATTCATTTCATTCATTCATTTCATTCATTCATTTCATTCATTTCATTTCATTCATTCATTTCATTCATTCATTTCATTCATTCATTCATTTCATTCATTCATTTCATTCATTCATTTCATTCATTCATTTCATTCATTCATTTCATTCATTCATTTCATTCATTCATTTCATTCATTCATTTCATTCATTCATTTCATTCATTCATTTCATTCATTCATTCATTTCATTCATTCATTTCATTCATTCATTTCATTCATTCATTTCATTCATTCATTTCATTCATTCATTTCATTCATTCATTTCATTCATTCATTTCATTCATTCATTTCATTCATTCATTTCATTCATTCATTTCATTCATTCATTTCATTCATTCATTTCATTCATTCATTTCATTCATTCATTTCATTCATTCATTCATTTCATTCATTCATTCATTCATTCATTCATTCATTCATTCATTCATTCATTCATTCATTCATTCATTCATTCATTCATTCATTCATTCATTCATTCATTCATTCATTTCATTCATTCATTTCATTCATTCATTTCATTCATTCATTTCATTCATTCATTCATTCATTCATTTCATTCATTCATTTCATTCATTCATTTCATTCATTCATTCATTTCATTCATTTCATTCATTCATTTCATTCATTCATTTCATTCATTCATTTCATTTCATTCATTCATTTCATTCATTCATTTCATTCATTCATTTCATTCATTCATTCATTCATTCATTCATTCATTCATTTCATTCATTCATTTCATTCATTCATTCATTTCATTCATTCATTTCATTCATTCATTCATTCATTCATTTCATTCATTCATTTCATTTTCATTCATTCATTCATTCATTTCATTCATTCATTTCATTCATTCATTTCATTCATTCATTTCATTCATTCATTTCATTCATTTCATTCATTCATTCATTTCATTCATTCATTCATTCATTCATTCATTCATTCATTTCATTCATTCATTCATTCATTCATTCATTCATTCATTTCATTCATTCATTTCATTCATTCATTTCATTCATTCATTTCATTCATTCATTTCATTCATTCATTCATTCATTTCATTCATTTCATTCATTCATCATTTCATTCATTCATTTCATTCATTCATTCATTTCATTCATTCATTTCATTCATTCATTCATTCATTCATTTCATTCACATTCATTTCATTCATTCATTCATTCATTCATTTCATTCATTCATTCATTCATTCATTCATTCATTTCATTCATTCATTCATTCATTCATTTCATTCATTCATTCATTCATTCATTTCATTCATTCATTCATTCATTTCATTCATTCATTTCATTCATTCATTTCATTTCATTCATTCATTTCATTCATTCATTTCATTCATTCATTCATTCATTCATTCATTCATTCATTCATTTCATTCATTCATTTCATTCATTCATTCATTCATTCATTTCATTCATTCATTTCATTCATTCATTCATTCATTCATTCATTCATTCATTCATTCATTCATTCATTTCATTCATTCATTTCATTCATTCATTTCATTCATTCATTCATTCATTCATTCATTCATTCATTTCATTCATTCATTTCATTCATTTCATTTCATTCATTCATTCATTCATTCATTCATTCATTCATTCATTTCATTCATTCATTTCATTCATTCATTCATTCATTCATTTCATTCATTCATTTCATTCATTCATTTCATTCATTCATTTCATTCATTCATTCATTCATTCATTCATTCATTCATTCATTCATTCATTCATTCATTCATTCATTCATTCATTTCATTCATTCATTTCATTCATTCATTTCATTCATTCATTTCATTCATTCATTTCATTCATTCATTTCATTCATTCATTTCATTCATTCATTTCATTCATTCATTTCATTCATTCATTCATTCATTCATTCATTCATTCATTCATTTCATTCATTCATTTCATTCATTCATTCATTCATTCATTCATTCATTCATTTCATTCATTCATTTCATTCATTCATTCATTCATTCATTTCATTCATTCATTTCATTCATTCATTCATTCATTCATTCATTCATTCATTCATTTCATTCATTCATTTCATTCATTCATTTCATTCATTCATTCATTCATTCATTCATTTCATTCATTCATTCATTCATTCATTCATTCATTCATTCATTTCATTCATTCATTCATTCATTCATTTCATTCATTTCATTTCATTCATTCATTTCATTCATTCATTTCATTCATTCATTTCATTCATTCATTTCATTCATTCATTTCATTCATTCATTTCATTCATTCATTTCATTCATTCATTTCATTCATTCATTTCATTCATTCATTTCATTCATTCATTTTCATTCATTCATTTCATTCATTCATTCATTTCATTCATTCATTTCATTCATTTCATTTCATTCATTCATTTCATTCATTCATTTCATTCATTCATTTCATTCATTCATTTCATTTCATTCATTTCATTCATTCATTTCATTCATTCATTTCATTCATTCATTTCATTCATTCATTTCATTCATTCATTTCATTCATTCATTTCATTCATTCATTCATTCATTCATTTCATTCATTCATTTCATTCATTCATTTCATTCATTCATTTCATTCATTCATTTCATTCATTCATTCATTCATTCATTCATTCATTCATTCATTCATTCATTCATTCATTCATTCATTCATTTCATTCATTCATTCATTCATTCATTCATTCATTCATTCATTCATTCATTCATTCATTCATTCATTCATTTCATTCATTCATTTCATTCATTCATTTCATTCATTCATTTCATTCATTCATTTCATTCATTCATTTCATTCATTCATTTTCATTCATTCATTCATTCATTCATTCATTTCATTCATTCATTTCATTCATTCATTTCATTCATTCATTTCATTCATTCATTTCATTCATTCATTCATTTCATTCATTCATTTCATTCATTCATTTCATTCATTCATTCATTCATTCATTTCATTCATTCATTTCATTCATTCATTTCATTCATTCATTCATTCATTCATTCATTTCATTCATTCATTTCATTCATTCATTTCATTCATTCATTTCATTCATTCATTTCATTCATTCATTTCATTCATTCATTTCATTCATTCATTTCATTCATTCATTTCATTCATTCATTTCATTCATTCATTCATTCATTCATTTCATTCATTCATTCATTCATTCATTCATTCATTCATTTCATTCATTCATTCATTCATTCATTCATTCATTTCATTCATTCATTCATTCATTCATTCATTTCATTCATTCATTTCATTCATTCATTTCATTCATTCATTTCATTCATTCATTTCATTCATTCATTTCATTCATTCATTTCATTCATTCATTCATTCATTCATTCATTCATTCATTCATTTCATTCATTCATTTCATTCATTCATTTCATTCATTCATTTCATTCATTCATTTCATTCATTCATTTCATTCATTCATTTCATTCATTCATTTCATTTCATTTCATTTCATTCATTCATTTCATTCATTCATTTCATTCATTCATTTCATTTCATTCATTTCATTCATTCATTTCATTCATTCATTTCATTCATTCATTTCATTCATTCATTTCATTCATTCATTTCATTCATTCATTTTTCATTCATTCATTTCATTCATTCATTCATTCATTCATTCATTTCATTCATTCATTTCATTCATTCATTTCATTCATTCATTTCATTCATTCATTTCATTCATTCATTTCATTCATTCATTTCATTCATTCATTTCATTCATTCATTCATTCATTCATTCATTCATTCATTCATTTCATTTCATTCATTCATTTCATTCATTCATTCATTCATTCATTTCATTCATTCATTTCATTCATTCATTTCATTCATTCATTTCATTCATTCATTTCATTCATTCATTTCATTCATTCATTCATTCATTCATTTCATTCATTCATTCATTCATTCATTCATTTCATTCATTCATTCATTCATTCATTCATTCATTCATTTCATTCATTCATTCATTCATTCATTCATTCATTCATTCATTCATTCATTCATTCATTCATTCATTTCATTCATTCATTCATTCATTCATTCATTCATTCATTCATTCATTCATTCATTCATTCATTCATTCATTCATTCATTCATTCATTCATTCATTCATTCATTCATTCATTCATTTCATTCATTTCATTCATTCATTCATTCATTCATTCATTCATTCATTCATTCATTCATTCATTCATTCATTCATTCATTCATTTCATTCATTCATTTCATTCATTCATTTCATTCATTCATTTCATTCATTCATTTCATTCATTCATTTCATTCATTCATTTCATTCATTCATTTCATTCATTCATTCATTTCATTCATTCATTCATTCATTCATTCATTCATTCATTCATTCATTCATTCATTCATTCATTTCATTCATTCATTTCATTCATTCATTCATTCATTCATTCATTTCATTCATTCATTCATTCATTCATTTCATTCATTCATTTCATTCATTCATTCATTCATTCATTCATTCATTCATTCATTCATTCATTCATTTCATTCATTCATTCATTCATTCATTCATTCATTCATTCATTTCATTCATTCATTCATTCATTCATTCATTCATTCATTCATTCATTCATTCATTCATTCATTCATTCATTCATTTCATTCATTCATTCATTCATTCATTCATTCATTCATTCATTCATTCATTCATTCATTCATTCATTCATTCATTCATTTCATTCATTCATTTCATTCATTCATTTCATTCATTCATTTCATTTCATTCATTCATTCATTCATTCATTCATTCATTCATTCATTCATTCATTCATTCATTCATTTCATTCATTCATTTCATTCATTCATTCATTCATTCATTTCATTCATTCATTCATTTCATTCATTCATTTCATTCATTCATTTCATTCATTCATTCATTCATTCATTCATTCATTCATTCATTCATTCATTCATTCATTTCATTCATTCATTTCATTCATTCATTCATTCATTCATTTCATTCATTCATTTCATTCATTCATTCATTTCATTCATTCATTTCATTCATTCATTTCATTCATTCATTTCATTCATTCATTTCATTCATTCATTTCATTCATTCATTTCATTCATTCATTCATTCATTCATTCATTCATTCATTTTTCATTCATTCATTTCATTCATTCATTCATTCATTCATTCATTTCATTCATTCATTTCATTCATTCATTTCATTCATTCATTTCATTCATTCATTTCATTCATTCATTTCATTCATTCATTTCATTCATTCATTTCATTCATTCATTTCATTCATTCATTTCATTCATTCATTTCATTCATTCATTTCATTCATTCATTTCATTCATTCATTTCATTCATTCATTTCATTCATTCATTTCATTCATTCATTTCATTCATTCATTTCATTCATTCATTTTCATTCATTCATTCATTTCATTCATTCATTTCATTCATTCATTTCATTCATTCATTTCATTCATTCATTCATTCATTCATTTCATTCATTCATTTCATTCATTCATTTCATTTCATTCATTTCATTTCATTCATTCATTTCATTCATTCATTTCATTCATTCATTTCATTCATTCATTTCATTCATTCATTCATTCATTCATTCATTTCATTCATTCATTTCATTCATTCATTCATTCATTCATTTCATTCATTCATTTCATTCATTCATTTCATTCATTCATTTCATTCATTCATTTCATTCATTCATTCATTCATTCATTCATTCATTCATTCATTCATTCATTCATTCATTCATTCATTCATTCATTCATTCATTCATTCATTCATTCATTTCATTCATTCATTCATTCATTCATTCATTCATTCATTCATTTCATTTCATTCATTCATTTCATTCATTCATTTCATTCATTCATTTCATTCATTCATTTCATTCATTCATTTCATTCATTCATTTCATTCATTCATTTCATTCATTCATTTCATTCATTCATTTCATTCATTCATTTCATTCATTCATTTCATTCATTCATTTCATTCATTCATTCATTCATTCATTTCATTCATTCATTTCATTCATTCATTTCATTCATTCATTTCATTCATTCATTTCATTCATTCATTTCATTCATTCATTTCATTCATTCATTTCATTCATTCATTTCATTCATTCATTTCATTCATTCATTTCATTCATTCATTCATTTCATTCATTCATTTCATTCATTCATTTCATTCATTCATTTCATTCATTCATTCATTCATTCATTCATTTCATTCATTCATTTCATTCATTCATTTCATTCATTCATTCATTCATTCATTCATTTCATTCATTCATTTCATTCATTCATTTCATTCATTCATTTCATTCATTCATTTCATTCATTCATTTCATTCATTCATTTCATTCATTCATTTCATTCATTCATTTCATTCATTCATTTCATTCATTCATTCATTCATTCATTCATTTCATTCATTCATTTCATTCATTCATTTCATTCATTCATTTCATTCATTCATTTCATTCATTCATTTCATTCATTCATTTCATTCATTCATTTCATTCATTCATTTCATTCATTCATTCATTCATTCATTTCATTCATTCATTCATTCATTCATTCATTCATTCATTCATTTCATTCATTCATTTCATTCATTCATTCATTTCATTCATTCATTTCATTCATTTCATTCATTCATTCATTCATTCATTTCATTCATTCATTCATTCATTCATTCATTCATTCATTCATTCATTCATTCATTCATTTCATTCATTCATTCATTCATTTCATTCATTCATTCATTTCATTCATTCATTTCATTCATTCATTTCATTCATTCATTTCATTCATTCATTTCATTCATTCATTTCATTCATTCATTCATTCATTCATTTCATTCATTCATTTCATTCATTCATTCATTCATTCATTTCATTCATTCATTTCATTCATTCATTCATTCATTCATTCATTCATTCATTTCATTCATTCATTTCATTCATTCATTTCATTCATTCATTTCATTCATTCATTTCATTCATTCATTTCATTCATTCATTCATTCATTCATTCATTCATTCATTCATTCATTCATTCATTCATTCATTCATTCATTCATTCATTTCATTCATTCATTTCATTCATTCATTTCATTCATTCATTCATTCATTCATTCATTCATTCATTCATTCATTCATTTCATTCATTCATTCATTCATTCATTTCATTCATTCATTTCATTCATTCATTTCATTCATTCATTTCATTCATTCATTTCATTCATTCATTCATTCATTCATTCATTCATTCATTCATTCATTCATTTCATTCATTCATTTCATTCATTCATTTCATTCATTCATTCATTCATTCATTCATTCATTCATTCATTCATTCATTTCATTCATTCATTTCATTCATTCATTTCATTCATTCATTTCATTCATTCATTTCATTCATTCATTTCATTCATTCATTCATTCATTCATTTCATTCATTCATTCATTTCATTCATTCATTTCATTCATTCATTTCATTCATTCATTTCATTTTTCATTCATTCATTCATTCATTTCATTCATTCATTTCATTCATTCATTTCATTCATTCATTTCATTCATTCATTCATCATTCATTCATTCATTCATTCATTCATTCATTCATTCATTCATTCATTCATTCATTCATTCATTCATTCATTCATTTCATTCATTCATTCATTCATTCATTCATTTCATTCATTCATTCATTCATTCATTTCATTCATTCATTCATTTCATTCATTCATTTCATTCATTCATTCATTCATTCATTCATTTCATTCATTCATTTCATTCATTCATTTCATTCATTCATTTCATTCATTCATTTCATTCATTCATTCATTCATTCATTCATTCATTCATTCATTCATTCATTCATTCATTTCATTCATTCATTTCATTCATTCATTCATTTCATTCATTCATTTCATTCATTCATTTCATTCATTCATTTCATTCATTCATTTCATTCATTCATTTCATTCATTCATTCATTCATTCATTTCATTCATTCATTCATTCATTTCATTCATTCATTTCATTCATTCATTTCATTCATTCATTTCATTCATTCATTTCATTCATTCATTTCATTCATTCATTTCATTCATTCATTTCATTCATTCATTTCATTCATTCATTTCATTCATTCATTTCATTCATTCATTTCATTCATTCATTTCATTCATTCATTTCATTCATTCATTTCATTCATTCATTTCATTCATTCATTTCATTCATTCATTCATTCATTCATTTCATTCATTCATTTCATTCATTCATTTCATTCATTCATTTCATTCATTCATTTCATTCATTCATTTCATTCATTCATTTCATTCATTCATTCATTCATTCATTTCATTCATTCATTTCATTCATTCATTTCATTCATTCATTTCATTCATTCATTCATTCATTCATTTCATTCATTCATTCATTCATTCATTCATTCATTCATTTCATTCATTCATTCATTCATTCATTCATTCATTCATTCATTCATTCATTCATTCATTCATTCATTCATTCATTTTTCATTCATTCATTCATTCATTCATTCATTTCATTCATTCATTTCATTCATTCATTTCATTCATTCATTTCATTCATTCATTTCATTCATTCATTCATTCATTCATTCATTCATTCATTCATTCATTCATTCATTCATTCATTCATTCATTCATTTCATTCATTCATTTCATTCATTCATTTCATTCATTCATTTCATTTCATTCATTCATTTCATTCATTCATTTCATTCATTCATTCATTCATTCATTTCATTCATTCATTTCATTCATTCATTTCATTCATTCATTTCATTCATTCATTTCATTCATTCATTTCATTCATTCATTTCATTCATTCATTTCATTCATTCATTCATTCACATTCATTCATTTCATTCATTCATTTCATTCATTCATTTCATTCATTCATTTCATTCATTCATTTCATTCATTCATTTCATTCATTCATTCATTCATTCATTTTTCATTCATTTCATTTCATTCATTCATTTCATTCATTCATTTCATTCATTCATTTCATTCATTCATTTCATTCATTCATTCATTCATTCATTTCATTCATTCATTTCATTCATTCATTCATTTCATTCATTCATTCATTCATTCATTTCATTCATTCATTTCATTCATTCATTTCATTCATTCATTTCATTCATTCATTCATTCATTCATTCATTCATTCATTCATTCATTCATTCATTCATTCATTTCATTCATTCATTCATTTCATTCATTCATTTCATTCATTCATTTCATTCATTCATTTCATTCATTCATTTCATTCATTCATTTCATTCATTCATTCATTCATTCATTTCATTCATTCATTTCATTCATTCATTTCATTCATTCATTTCATTCATTCATTCATTCATTCATTTCATTCATTCATTCATTCATTCATTCATTCATTCATTCATTCATTTCATTCATTCATTTCATTCATTCATTCATTCATTCATTCATTCATTCATTCATTCATTCATTCATTCATTCATTCATTCATTCATTCATTCATTCATTCATTCATTCATTCATTCATTCATTCATTCATTCATTCATTCATTCATTTCATTCATTCATTTCATTCATTCATTCATTCATTCATTCATTCATTCATTCATTCATTCATTCATTCATTCATTCATTCATTCATTCATTCATTCATTCATTCATTCATTCATTTCATTCATTCATTTCATTCATTCATTTCATTCATTCATTTCATTCATTCATTTCATTCATTCATTTCATTCATTCATTTCATTCATTCATTCATTCATTTCATTCATTCATTCATTTCATTCATTCATTTCATTCATTCATTCATTCATTCATTCATTCATTCATTCATTCATTCATTCATTCATTCATTTCATTTCATTCATTCATTCATTTCATTCATTCATTCATTCATTCATTCATTTCATTCATTCATTTCATTTCATTCATTCATTCATTCATTCATTTCATTCATTCATTTCATTCATTCATTCATTCATTCATTCATTTCATTCATTTCATTCATTCATTCATTCATTCATTTCATTCATTCATTTCATTCATTCATTTCATTCATTCATTTCATTCATTCATTTCATTTCATTCATTCATTTCATTCATTCATTTCATTCATTCATTTCATTCATTCATTTCATTCATTCATTTCATTCATTCATTCATTTCATTCATTCATTTCATTCATTCATTTCATTCATTCATTCATTTCATTCATTCATTTCATTCATTCATTTCATTCATTCATTTCATTCATTCATTCATTCATTCATTCATTCATTTCATTCATTCATTCATTCATTCATTCATTTCATTCATTCATTTCATTCATTCATTTCATTCATTCATTTCATTCATTCATTCATTCATTCATTCATTCATTCATTCATTTCATTCATTCATTCATTCATTCATTCATTCATTCATTCATTCATTTCATTCATTCATTCATTTCATTCATTCATTTCATTCATTCATTCATTCATTCATTCATTCATCATTCATTCATTTCATTCATTCATTTCATTCATTCATTTCATTCATTCATTTCATTCATTCATTTCATTCATTCATTCATTCATTCATTTCATTCATTCATTCATTCATTCATTCATTCATTCATTCATTCATTCATTCATTCATTCATTCATTCATTCATTCATTCATTCATTCATTCATTCATTCATTCATTCATTCATTCATTCATTTCATTCATTCATTCATTCATTCATTCATTTCATTCATTCATTTCATTCATTCATTCATTCATTCATTTCATTCATTCATTTCATTCATTCATTCATTCATTTCATTCATTCATTTCATTCATTCATTTCATTCATTCATTTCATTCATTCATTTCATTCATTCATTTCATTCATTCATTTCATTCATTCATTTCATTCATTCATTTCATTCATTCATTTCATTCATTCATTCATTCATTTCATTCATTCATTCATTTCATTCATTCATTTCATTCATTCATTTCATTCATTCATTTCATTCATTCATTTCATTCATTCATTTCATTCATTCATTTCATTCATTCATTTCATTCATTCATTTCATTCATTCATTCATTCATTCATTCATTTCATTCATTTCATTTCATTCATTCATTTCATTCATTCATTTCATTCATTCATTCATTCATTCATTCATTCATTCATTCATTCATTCATTCATTTCATTCATTTCATTCATTCATTTCATTCATTCATTTCATTCATTCATTTCATTCATTCATTCATTTCATTCATTCATTTCATTCATTCATTTCATTCATTCATTCATTCATTTCATTCATTCATTTCATTCATTCATTTCATTCATTCATTTCATTCATTCATTCATTCATTCATTCATTTCATTCATTCATTCATTCATTCATTCATTTCATTCATTCATTTCATTCATTCATTTCATTCATTCATTTCATTCATTCATTCATTCATTCATTTCATTCATTCATTTCATTCATTTCATTTCATTCATTCATTTCATTCATTCATTTCATTCATTCATTTCATTCATTCATTTCATTCATTCATTTCATTCATTCATTTCATTCATTCATTTCATTCATTCATTTCATTCATTCATTCATTCATTCATTTCATTCATTCATTTCATTCATTCATTTCATTTCATTCATTTCATTCATTCATTTCATTCATTCATTTCATTCATTCATTTCATTCATTCATTTCATTCATTCATTTCATTCATTCATTTCATTCATTCATTTCATTCATTCATTTCATTCATTCATTTCATTCATTCATTTCATTCATTCATTCATTTCATTCATTCATTTCATTCATTCATTTCATTCATTCATTTCATTCATTCATTTCATTCATTCATTCATTCATTCATTTCATTCATTCATTTCATTCATTCATTTCATTCATTCATTTCATTCATTCATTTCATTCATTCATTCATTCATTCATTCATTTCATTCATTCATTCATTCATTTCATTCATTCATTTCATTCATTCATTTCATTCATTCATTTCATTCATTCATTTCATTCATTCATTTCATTCATTCATTTCATTCATTCATTTCATTCATTCATTTCATTCATTCATTTCATTCATTCATTTCATTCATTTCATTCATTCATTCATTTCATTCATTCATTTCATTCATTCATTTCATTCATTCATTTCATTCATTCATTTCATTCATTCATTTCATTCATTCATTTCATTCATTCATTTCATTCATTCATTTCATTCATTCATTTCATTCATTCATTTCATTCATTCATTTCATTCATTCATTTCATTCATTCATTTCATTCATTCATTTCATTCATTCATTTCATTCATTCATTTCATTCATTCATTTCATTCATTCATTTCATTCATTCATTTCATTCATTCATTTCATTCATTCATTTCATTCATTCATTTCATTCATTCATTCATTTCATTCATTCATTTCATTCATTCATTCATTTCATTCATTCATTTCATTCATTCATTTTTCATTCATTCATTTCATTCATTCATTCATTTCATTCATTCATTTCATTCATTCATTTCATTCATTCATTTCATTCATTCATTTCATTCATTCATTTCATTCATTCATTTCATTCATTCATTCATTCATTCATTTCATTCATTCATTCATTTCATTCATTCATTCATTCATTCATTCATTCATTTCATTCATTCATTTCATTCATTCATTTCATTCATTCATTTCATTCATTCATTTCATTCATTCATTTCATTCATTCATTTCATTCATTCATTTCATTCATTCATTTCATTCATTCATTCATTCATTCATTCATTTCATTCATTCATTTCATTCATTCATTCATTTCATTCATTCATTCATTCATTCATTTCATTCATTCATTTCATTCATTCATTTCATTCATTCATTTCATTCATTCATTTCATTCATTCATTTCATTCATTCATTCATTCATTCATTCATTTCATTCATTCATTTCATTCATTCATTCATTCATTCATTCATTCATTCATTCATTCATTCATTTCATTCATTCATTTCATTCATTCATTCATTCATTCATTCATTTCATTCATTCATTTCATTCATTCATTTCATTCATTCATTTCATTCATTCATTCATTCATTCATTCATTCATTCATTCATTCATTCATTCATTCATTCATTCATTCATTTCATTCATTCATTCATTCATTCATTCATTCATTCATTCATTTCATTCATTCATTTCATTCATTCATTCATTCATTCATTCATTCATTCATTCATTCATTCATTCATTCATTTCATTCATTCATTCATTCATTCATTCATTTCATTCATTCATTTCATTCATTCATTTCATTCATTCATTTCATTCATTCATTTCATTCATTCATTCATTCATTCATTTCATTCATTCATTTCATTCATTCATTTCATTCATTCATTCATTCATTCATTCATTCATTTCATTCATTCATTCATTCATTCATTCATTCATTCATTCATTCATTCATTCATTCATTCATTCATTCATTCATTCATTCATTCATTCATTCATTCATTCATTCATTCATTCATTCATTCATTCATTCATTCATTCATTCATTCATTTCATTCATTCATTCATTCATTCATTCATTCATTCATTCATTCATTCATTCATTCATTCATTTCATTCATTTCATTCATTCATTCATTCATTCATTCATTTCATTCATTCATTTCATTCATTCATTTCATTCATTCATTCATTTCATTCATTCATTCATTCATTCATTCATTCATCATTCATTCATTCATTCATTCATTCATTCATTCATTCATTCATTTCATTCATTCATTTCATTCATTCATTCATTCATTCATTCATTCATTCATTCATTCATTCATTTCATTCATTCATTTCATTCATTCATTTCATTCATTCATTTCATTCATTCATTCATTCATTCATTCATTTCATTCATTCATTTCATTCATTCATTTCATTCATTCATTCATTTCATTCATTCATTTCATTCATTCATTCATTCATTCATTCATTCATTCATTCATCATTCATTCATTTCATTCATTCATTTCATTCATTCATTTCATTCATTCATTCATTTCATTCATTCATTCATTCATTCATTCATTCATTCATTCATTTCATTCATTCATTCATTCATTCATTCATTCATTCATTCATTCATTTCATTCATTCATTTCATTCATTCATTCATTCATTCATTCATTCATTCATTCATTCATTCATTCATTCATTCATTCATTCATTCATTTCATTCATTCATTCATTCATTCATTTCATTCATTCATTTCATTCATTCATTTCATTCATTCATTTCATTCATTCATTTCATTCATTCATTCATTTCATTCATTCATTCATTCATTCATTCATTCATTCATTCATTCATTCATTTCATTCATTCATTTCATTCATTCATTTCATTCATTCATTTCATTCATTCATTTCATTCATTCATTTCATTCATTCATTTCATTCATTCATTTCATTCATTCATTTCATTCATTCATTTCATTCATTCATTTCATTCATTCATTTCATTCATTCATTTCATTCATTCATTTCATTCATTCATTTCATTCATTCATTTCATTCATTCATTTCATTCATTCATTTCATTCATTCATTTCATTCATTCATTTCATTTCATTCATTTCATTCATTCATTTTCATTCATTCATTTCATTCATTCATTTCATTCATTCATTCATTTCATTCATTCATTTCATTCATTCATTTCATTCATTCATTTCATTCATTCATTCATTCATTCATTCATTTCATTCATTCATTTCATTCATTCATTTCATTCATTCATTCATTTCATTCATTCATTTCATTCATTCATTTCATTCATTCATTTCATTCATTCATTTCATTCATTCATTTCATTCATTCATTTCATTCATTCATTTCATTCATTCATTCATTCATTCATTCATTTCATTCATTCATTTCATTCATTCATTCATTTCATTCATTCATTTCATTCATTCATTTCATTCATTCATTTCATTCATTCATTCATTTCATTCATTCATTTCATTCATTCATTTCATTCATTCATTTCATTCATTCATTCATTTCATTCATTCATTTCATTCATTCATTTCATTCATTCATTTCATTCATTCATTCATTCATTCATTTCATTTCATTCATTCATTTCATTCATTCATTTCATTCATTCATTTCATTCATTCATTTCATTCATTCATTTCATTCATTCATTTCATTCATTCATTTCATTCATTCATTCATTCATTCATTCATTCATTCATTCATTCATTCATTTCATTTCATTCATTCATTCATTTCATTCATTCATTTCATTCATTCATTTCATTCATTCATTTCATTCATTCATTTCATTCATTCATTCATTTCATTCATTCATTTCATTCATTCATTTCATTCATTCATTCATTCATTCATTCATTCATTCATTTCATTCATTCATTTCATTCATTCATTTCATTCATTCATTTCATTCATTCATTTCATTCATTCATTTCATTCATTCATTTCATTCATTCATTCATTCATTCATTTCATTCATTCATTTCATTCATTCATTCATTTCATTCATTCATTTCATTCATTCATTTCATTCATTCATTTCATTCATTCATTCATTCATTCATTCATTTCATTCATTCATTTCATTCATTCATTTCATTCATTCATTTCATTCATTCATTCATTTCATTCATTCATTTCATTCATTCATTCATTCATTCATTTCATTCATTCATTTCATTCATTCATTCATTTCATTCATTCATTCATTTCATTCATTCATTTCATTCATTCATTCATTTCATTCATTCATTTCATTCATTCATTTCATTTCATTCATTCATTTCATTCATTCATTTCATTCATTCATTCATTCATTCATTTCATTCATTCATTTCATTCATTCATTTCATTCATTCATTTCATTCATTCATTCATTCATTCATTCATTTCATTCATTCATTTCATTCATTCATTTTCATTCATTCATTTCATTCATTCATTTCATTCATTCATTTCATTCATTCATTTCATTCATTCATTTCATTCATTCATTTCATTTCATTCATTCATTTCATTCATTCATTTCATTCATTCATTTCATTCATTCATTTCATTCATTCATTTCATTCATTCATTTCATTCATTCATTCATTCATTCATTTCATTCATTCATTTCATTCATTCATTTCATTCATTCATTTCATTTCATTCATTCATTTCATTCATTCATTTCATTCATTCATTCATTTCATTCATTCATTTCATTCATTCATTTCATTCATTCATTTCATTCATTCATTTCATTCATTCATTTTCATTTCATTCATTCATTTCATTCATTCATTTCATTCATTCATTTCATTCATTCATTCATTCATTCATTCATTCATTTCATTTCATTCATTCATTTCATTCATTCATTTCATTCATTCATTTCATTCATTCATTCATTCATTCATTCATTCATTCATTCATTCATTCATTCATTCATTCATTTCATTCATTCATTTCATTCATTCATTTCATTCATTCATTTCATTCATTCATTTCATTTCATTCATTTCATTCATTCATTCATTCATTCATTCATTTCATTCATTCATTTCATTCATTCATTCATTTCATTTCATTCATTCATTCATTCATTCATTCATTTCATTCATTCATTTCATTCATTCATTTCATTCATTCATTTCATTCATTCATTTCATTCATTCATTTCATTCATTCATTTCATTCATTCATTTCATTCATTCATTTCATTCATTCATTTCATTCATTCATTTCATTCATTCATTTCATTCATTCATTTCATTCATTCATTTCATTCATTCATTTCATTCATTCATTTCATTCATTCATTTCATTCATTCATTTCATTCATTCATTTCATTCATTCATTTCATTCATTCATTTCATTCATTCATTTCATTTCATTCATTCATTTCATTCATTCATTTCATTCATTCATTTTTCATTCATTCATTTCATTCATTCATTTCATTCATTCATTTCATTCATTCATTCATTTCATTCATTCATTCATTCATTCATTTCATTCATTCATTTCATTCATTCATTTCATTCATTCATTTCATTCATTCATTTCATTCATTCATTCATTCATTCATTCATTTCATTCATTCATTTCATTCATTCATTTCATTCATTCATTTCATTCATTCATTCATTCATTTCATTCATTCATTTCATTCATTCATTTCATTCATTCATTTCATTCATTCATTTCATTCATTCATTTCATTCATTCATTCATTCATTCATTTCATTCATTCATTTCATTCATTCATTTCATTCATTCATTTCATTCATTCATTTCATTCATTCATTTCATTCATTCATTTCATTCATTCATTTCATTCATTCATTCATTTCATTCATTCATTTCATTCATTCATTTCATTCATTCATTTCATTCATTCATTTCATTTCATTCATTCATTTCATTCATTCATTTCATTCATTCATTTCATTCATTCATTCATTCATTCATTCATTTCATTCATTCATTTCATTTCATTCATTCATTCATTTCATTCATTCATTTCATTCATTCATTTCATTCATTCATTCATTCATTCATTCATTTCATTCATTCATTTCATTCATTCATTTCATTCATTCATTTCATTCATTCATTTCATTTCATTCATTTCATTTCATTCATTCATTTCATTCATTCATTTCATTCATTCATTTCATTCATTCATTTCATTCATTCATTTCATTCATTCATTCATTCATTCATTTCATTCATTCATTTCATTCATTCATTCATTCATTCATTCATTCATTCATTTCATTCATTCATTTCATTCATTCATTTCATTCATTCATTTCATTCATTCATTTCATTCATTCATTTCATTCATTCATTTCATTCATTCATTTCATTCATTCATTTCATTCATTCATTTCATTCATTCATTTCATTTCATTCATTCATTTCATTCATTCATTTCATTCATTCATTTCATTCATTCATTCATTTCATTCATTCATTTCATTCATTCATTTCATTCATTCATTTCATTCATTCATTTCATTCATTCATTTCATTCATTCATTTCATTCATTCATTCATTCATTCATTCATTTCATTCATTCATTTCATTCATTCATTTCATTCATTCATTTCATTCATTCATTTCATTCATTCATTTCATTCATTCATTTCATTCATTCATTTC
Source organism: Parascaris univalens (assembly GCA_037576465.1). Classification (NCBI taxonomy): domain Eukaryota; kingdom Metazoa; phylum Nematoda; class Chromadorea; order Rhabditida; family Ascarididae; genus Parascaris; species Parascaris univalens. The sequence goes on along the minus strand of CM075173.1, from coordinate 231,698,330 downwards.
ATTCATTCATTTCATTCATTCATTTCATTCATTCATTTCATTCATTCATTTCATTCATTCATTTCATTCATTCATTCATTTCATTCATTCATTTCATTCATTCATTTCATTCATTCATTTCATTCATTCATTTCATTCATTCATTTCATTCATTCATTTCATTCATTCATTCATTCATTCATTCATTTCATTCATTCATTTCATTTCATTCATTCATTTCATTCATTCATTTCATTCATTCATTTCATTCATTCATTTCATTCATTCATTCATTTCATTCATTCATTTCATTCATTCATTTCATTTCATTCATTCATTTCATTCATTCATTTCATTCATTCATTCATTTCATTCATTCATTTCATTCATTCATTTCATTCATTCATTTCATTTCATTCATTTCATTCATTCATTTCATTTCATTCATTCATTTCATTCATTCATTTCATTCATTCATTTCATTCATTCATTTCATTCATTCATTTCATTCATTCATTTCATTCATTCATTTCATTCATTCATTTCATTCATTCATTCATTTCATTCATTCATTTCATTCATTCATTTCATTCATTCATTTCATTCATTCATTTCATTCATTCATTCATTTCATTCATTCATTTCATTCATTCATTTCATTCATTCATTTCATTTCATTCATTCATTTCATTCATTCATTTCATTCATTCATTTCATTCATTCATTTCATTCATTCATTTCATTCATTCATTTCATTTCATTCATTCATTTCATTCATTCATTTCATTCATTCATTTCATTCATTCATTCATTTCATTCATTCATTTCATTCATTCATTTCATTCATTCATTTCATTCATTCATTTCATTCATTCATTTCATTTCATTCATTCATTTCATTCATTCATTTCATTCATTCATTTCATTCATTCATTTCATTCATTCATTTCATTCATTCATTTCATTCATTCATTTCATTCATTCATTTCATTCATTCATTCATTCATTCATTCATTTCATTCATTCATTTCATTCATTCATTTCATTCATTCATTTCATTCATTCATTTCATTCATTCATTTCATTCATTCATTTCATTCATTCATTTCATTCATTCATTTCATTCATTCATTTCATTCATTCATTTCATTCATTCATTTCATTCATTCATTTCATTCATTCATTTCATTCATTCATTTCATTCATTCATTCATTTCATTCATTTCATTTCATTCATTCATTTCATTCATTCATTTCATTCATTCATTCATTTCATTCATTCATTTCATTCATTCATTTCATTCATTCATTTCATTCATTCATTTCATTCATTCATTTCATTCATTCATTCATTCATTCATTTCATTCATTCATTTCATTCATTCATTTCATTCATTCATTCATTCATTTCATTCATTCATTTCATTCATTCATTTCATTCATTCATTCATTCATTCATTCATTTCATTCATTCATTTCATTCATTCATTTCATTTCATTCATTCATTTCATTCATTCATTCATTCATTCATTTCATTCATTCATTTCATTCATTCATTCATTTCATTCATTCATTCATTTCATTCATTCATTTCATTCATTCATTCATTCATTCATTTCATTCATTCATTTCATTCATTCATTTCATTCATTCATTTCATTCATTCATTTCATTCATTCATTTCATTCATTCATTTCATTCATTCATTCATTCATTCATTTCATTCATTCATTTCATTCATTCATTTCATTCATTCATTTCATTCATTCATTTCATTCATTCATTTCATTCATTCATTTCATTCATTCATTTCATTCATTCATTTCATTCATTCATTCATTTCATTCATTCATTTCATTCATTCATTTCATTCATTCATTTCATTCATTCATTTCATTCATTCATTCATTCATTCATTTCATTCATTCATTTCATTCATTCATTTCATTCATTCATTTCATTCATTCATTCATTTCATTCATTCATTTCATTCATTCATTTCATTCATTCATTTCATTCATTCATTTCATTCATTCATTTCATTCATTCATTTCATTTCATTCATTCATTCATTCATTCATTTCATTCATTCATTTCATTCATTCATTTCATTCATTCATTTCATTCATTCATTCATTTCATTCATTCATTTCATTCATTCATTTCATTCATTCATTCATTCATTTCATTCATTCATTTCATTCATTCATTTCATTCATTCATTCATTTCATTCATTCATTTCATTCATTCATTTCATTCATTCATTTCATTCATTCATTTCATTCATTCATTTCATTCATTCATTTCATTCATTCATTTCATTTCATTCATTTCATTTCATTCATTCATTTCATTCATTCATTTCATTCATTCATTTCATTCATTCATTTCATTCATTCATTCATTTCATTCATTCATTTCATTCATTCATTTCATTCATTCATTTCATTTCATTCATTCATTTCATTCATTCATTTCATTCATTCATTTCATTCATTCATTTCATTCATTCATTTCATTCATTCATTCATTCATTTCATTTCATTCATTCATTTCATTCATTCATTTCATTCATTCATTTCATTCATTCATTCATTCATTCATTCATTTCATTCATTCATTTCATTCATTCATTTCATTCATTCATTTCATTCATTCATTTCATTCATTCATTTCATTTCATTCATTCATTTCATTCATTCATTTCATTCATTCATTTCATTCATTCATTTCATTCATTCATTTCATTCATTCATTTCATTCATTCATTCATTTCATTCATTCATTTCATTCATTCATTTCATTCATTCATTTCATTCATTCATTTCATTCATTCATTTCATTCATTCATTTCATTCATTCATTTCATTCATTCATTTCATTCATTCATTTCATTTCATTCATTCATTTCATTCATTCATTTCATTCATTCATTTCATTCATTCATTTCATTCATTCATTTCATTCATTCATTTCATTCATTCATTTCATTCATTCATTTCATTCATTCATTTCATTCATTCATTTCATTTCATTCATTCATTTCATTCATTCATTTCATTCATTCATTTCATTCATTCATTTCATTCATTCATTTCATTCATTCATTTCATTCATTCATTTCATTTCATTCATTTCATTTCATTCATTCATTTCATTCATTCATTTCATTCATTCATTTCATTCATTCATTCATTCATTCATTTCATTCATTCATTCATTTCATTCATTCATTTCATTCATTCATTTCATTCATTCATTCATTTCATTCATTCATTTCATTCATTCATTTCATTCATTCATTTCATTCATTCATTTCATTCATTCATTTCATTCATTCATTCATTCATTTCATTTCATTCATTCATTTCATTCATTCATTTCATTCATTCATTCATTCATTTCATTCATTCATTTCATTCATTCATTTCATTCATTCATTCATTTCATTCATTCATTTCATTCATTCATTTCATTCATTCATTCATTTCATTCATTCATTTCATTCATTCATTTCATTCATTCATTTCATTCATTCATTTCATTCATTCATTCATTTCATTCATTCATTTCATTTCATTCATTCATTTCATTCATTCATTTCATTCATTCATTTCATTCATTCATTTCATTCATTCATTTCATTCATTCATTTCATTCATTCATTTCATTCATTCATTTCATTTCATTCATTTCATTCATTCATTTCATTCATTCATTTCATTCATTCATTTCATTCATTCATTTCATTCATTCATTTCATTCATTCATTTCATTCATTCATTTCATTCATTCATTTCATTCATTCATTTCATTCATTCATTCATTCATTTCATTCATTCATTCATTCATTTCATTCATTCATTCATTCATTCATTCATTTCATTCATTCATTTCATTCATTCATTTCATTCATTCATTTCATTCATTCATTTCATTCATTCATTTCATTCATTCATTTCATTCATTTCATTCATTCATTTCATTCATTCATTTCATTCATTCATTTCATTCATTCATTCATTCATTTCATTCATTCATTTCATTCATTCATTTCATTCATTCATTTCATTCATTCATTTCATTCATTCATTTCATTCATTCATTTCATTCATTCATTTCATTCATTCATTTCATTTCATTCATTCATTTCATTCATTTCATTTCATTCATTTCATTTCATTCATTCATTCATTCATTCATTTCATTCATTCATTTCATTCATTCATTTCATTCATTCATTTCATTCATTCATTCATTCATTCATTCATTTCATTCATTCATTTCATTCATTCATTTCATTCATTCATTTCATTCATTCATTCATTTCATTCATTCATTTCATTCATTCATTTCATTCATTCATTTCATTCATTCATTTCATTCATTCATTTCATTCATTCATTCATTTCATTCATTCATTTCATTCATTCATTTCATTCATTCATTTCATTCATTCATTTCATTCATTCATTTCATTCATTCATTTCATTCATTCATTCATTTCATTTCATTCATTCATTCATTCATTCATTTCATTCATTCATTTCATTCATTCATTTTTCATTCATTCATTCATTTCATTCATTCATTTCATTCATTCATTTCATTCATTCATTTCATTCATTCATTTCATTCATTCATTTCATTCATTCATTCATTCATTTCATTCATTCATTTCATTCATTCATTTCATTCATTCATTTCATTCATTCATTTCATTCATTCATTTCATTCATTCATTCATTTCATTCATTCATTTCATTCATTCATTCATTCATTTCATTCATTCATTTCATTCATTCATTTCATTCATTCATTCATTCATTCATTCATTTCATTCATTCATTTCATTCATTCATTTCATTTCATTCATTTCATTTCATTCATTCATTTCATTCATTCATTTCATTCATTCATTTCATTCATTCATTTCATTCATTCATTTCATTCATTCATTCATTTCATTCATTCATTTCATTCATTCATTTCATTCATTCATTCATTTCATTCATTCATTTCATTCATTCATTTCATTCATTCATTTCATTCATTCATTTCATTCATTCATTTCATTCATTCATTTCATTTCATTCATTCATTCATTCATTCATTCATTTCATTCATTCATTTCATTCATTCATTTCATTCATTCATTTCATTCATTCATTTCATTCATTCATTTCATTCATTCATTCATTTCATTCATTTCATTTCATTCATTCATTTCATTCATTCATTTCATTCATTCATTTCATTCATTCATTTCATTCATTCATTTCATTCATTCATTTCATTTCATTCATTTCATTTCATTCATTCATTCATTTCATTCATTCATTTCATTTCATTCATTCATTTCATTCATTCATTTCATTCATTCATTTCATTCATTCATTTCATTCATTCATTTCATTCATTCATTTCATTCATTCATTTCATTCATTCATTTCATTCATTCATTTCATTCATTCATTTCATTCATTCATTTCATTCATTCATTTCATTCATTCATTTCATTCATTCATTTCATTCATTCATTTCATTCATTCATTTCATTCATTCATTTCATTCATTCATTTCATTCATTCATTTCATTCATTCATTTCATTCATTCATTTCATTCATTCATTTCATTCATTCATTTCATTCATTCATTTCATTTCATTCATTCATTTCATTCATTCATTCATTCATTCATTTCATTCATTCATTTCATTCATTCATTTCATTCATTCATTTCATTCATTCATTCATTTCATTCATTCATTTCATTCATTCATTTCATTCATTCATTTCATTCATTCATTTCATTCATTCATTTCATTCATTCATTCATTTCATTCATTCATTTCATTCATTCATTTCATTTCATTCATTTCATTTCATTCATTTCATTTCATTCATTCATTCATTCATTCATTTCATTCATTCATTTCATTCATTCATTTCATTCATTCATTTCATTCATTCATTTCATTCATTCATTTCATTCATTCATTTCATTCATTCATTCATTCATTCATTCATTTCATTCATTCATTTCATTCATTCATTTCATTCATTCATTTCATTCATTCATTCATTCATTTCATTCATTCATTTCATTCATTCATTTCATTCATTCATTTCATTCATTCATTTCATTCATTCATTTCATTCATTCATTTCATTTCATTCATTCATTTCATTCATTCATTTCATTCATTCATTTCATTCATTCATTTCATTCATTCATTTCATTCATTCATTTCATTCATTCATTTCATTCATTCATTTCATTCATTCATTTCATTTCATTCATTCATTTCATTCATTCATTTCATTCATTCATTTCATTTCATTCATTCATTCATTCATTCATTTCATTCATTCATTTCATTCATTCATTTCATTCATTCATTTCATTCATTCATTTCATTTCATTCATTCATTTCATTCATTCATTTCATTCATTCATTTCATTCATTCATTCATTCATTCATTTCATTCATTCATTTCATTCATTCATTTCATTTCATTCATTCATTTCATTCATTCATTTCATTCATTCATTTCATTCATTCATTTCATTCATTCATTTCATTCATTCATTTCATTCATTCATTTCATTCATTCATTTCATTTCATTCATTTCATTTCATTCATTCATTTCATTCATTCATTTCATTCATTCATTTCATTCATTCATTTCATTCATTCATTTCATTCATTCATTTCATTCATTCATTTCATTCATTCATTTCATTCATTCATTTCATTCATTCATTTCATTCATTCATTTCATTCATTCATTTCATTCATTCATTTCATTCATTCATTTCATTCATTCATTTCATTCATTCATTCATTCATTCATTCATTCATTTCATTCATTCATTTCATTCATTCATTTCATTCATTCATTTCATTCATTCATTTCATTCATTCATTCATTCATTCATTTCATTCATTCATTTCATTCATTCATTTCATTCATTCATTTCATTCATTCATTTCATTCATTCATTTCATTCATTCATTCATTTCATTCATTCATTTCATTCATTCATTTCATTTCATTCATTTCATTCATTCATTTCATTCATTCATTTCATTCATTCATTCATTTCATTCATTCATTTCATTCATTCATTCATTCATTTCATTCATTCATTTCATTCATTCATTTCATTTCATTCATTTCATTTCATTCATTCATTTCATTCATTCATTTCATTCATTCATTTCATTCATTCATTTCATTCATTCATTCATTTCATTCATTCATTTCATTCATTCATTTCATTCATTCATTTCATTCATTCATTTCATTTCATTCATTCATTTCATTCATTCATTTCATTCATTCATTTCATTCATTCATTCATTCATTCATTCATTCATTCATTTCATTCATTCATTTCATTCATTCATTTCATTCATTCATTTCATTCATTCATTTCATTCATTCATTTCATTCATTCATTTCATTCATTCATTTCATTCATTCATTTCATTCATTCATTTCATTCATTCATTTCATTCATTCATTTCATTCATTCATTTCATTTCATTCATTCATTTCATTCATTCATTTCATTCATTCATTTCATTCATTCATTTCATTCATTCATTTCATTCATTCATTTCATTCATTCATTTCATTCATTCATTTCATTCATTCATTTCATTCATTCATTTCATTCATTCATTCATTCATTCATTCATTCATTTCATTCATTCATTCATTCATTCATTCATTTCATTCATTCATTTCATTCATTCATTTCATTCATTCATTTCATTCATTCATTTCATTCATTCATTTCATTCATTCATTCATTTCATTCATTTCATTTCATTCATTCATTCATTCATTCATTCATTCATTTCATTCATTCATTTCATTCATTCATTTCATTCATTCATTTCATTCATTCATTTCATTCATTCATTTCATTCATTCATTTCATTCATTCATTTCATTCATTCATTTCATTCATTCATTTCATTCATTCATTTCATTCATTCATTTCATTCATTCATTTCATTCATTCATTTCATTCATTCATTTCATTCATTCATTTCATTCATTCATTTCATTCATTCATTTCATTCATTCATTTCATTCATTCATTTCATTCATTCATTTCATTCATTCATTTCATTCATTCATTTCATTCATTCATTTCATTTCATTCATTTTCATTTCATTCATTCATTTCATTCATTCATTTCATTCATTCATTTCATTCATTCATTTCATTCATTCATTTCATTCATTCATTCATTCATTCATTCATTTCATTCATTCATTTCATTCATTCATTTCATTCATTCATTTCATTCATTCATTTCATTCATTCATTTCATTCATTCATTCATTTCATTCATTCATTTCATTCATTCATTTCATTCATTCATTTCATTCATTCATTTCATTTCATTCATTCATTCATTCATTCATTTCATTCATTCATTTCATTCATTCATTTCATTCATTCATTTCATTCATTCATTTCATTCATTCATTTCATTCATTCATTTCATTCATTCATTTCATTCATTCATTCATTTCATTCATTCATTTCATTCATTCATTTCATTTCATTCATTTCATTCATTCATTCATTCATTTCATTCATTCATTTCATTCATTCATTTCATTCATTCATTTCATTCATTCATTTCATTCATTCATTTCATTCATTCATTTCATTCATTCATTTCATTTCATTCATTTCATTTCATTCATTCATTTCATTCATTCATTCATTTCATTCATTCATTTCATTCATTCATTTCATTTCATTCATTCATTTCATTCATTCATTTCATTCATTCATTTCATTCATTCATTTCATTCATTCATTTCATTCATTCATTTCATTCATTCATTTCATTCATTCATTTCATTCATTCATTTCATTCATTCATTTCATTCATTCATTTCATTCATTCATTTCATTCATTCATTTCATTCATTCATTTCATTCATTCATTTCATTTCATTCATTCATTTCATTCATTTCATTCATTCATTTCATTCATTCATTCATTTCATTCATTCATTTCATTCATTCATTTCATTCATTCATTTCATTCATTCATTTCATTCATTCATTTCATTCATTCATTCATTTCATTCATTCATTTCATTCATTCATTTCATTCATTCATTTCATTCATTCATTTCATTCATTCATTTCATTCATTCATTTCATTTCATTCATTTCATTTCATTCATTCATTTCATTTCATTCATTCATTTCATTCATTCATTTCATTCATTCATTTCATTCATTCATTTCATTCATTCATTTCATTCATTCATTTCATTCATTCATTTCATTCATTCATTCATTTCATTCATTCATTTCATTCATTCATTTCATTCATTCATTTCATTCATTTCATTTCATTCATTCATTTCATTCATTCATTTCATTCATTCATTTCATTCATTCATTTCATTCATTCATTTCATTCATTCATTCATTTCATTCATTTTTCATTCATTCATTTCATTTCATTCATTCATTTCATTCATTCATTTCATTCATTCATTTCATTCATTCATTTCATTCATTCATTTCATTCATTCATTTCATTTCATTCATTTCATTTCATTCATTCATTCATTCATTCATTTCATTCATTCATTTCATTCATTCATTTCATTCATTCATTTCATTCATTCATTTCATTTCATTCATTCATTCATTTCATTCATTCATTCATTCATTCATTTCATTCATTCATTCATTTCATTCATTTCATTTCATTCATTCATTTCATTCATTCATTTCATTCATTCATTTCATTCATTCATTTCATTCATTCATTTCATTCATTCATTTCATTCATTCATTTCATTCATTCATTTCATTCATTCATTTCATTCATTCATTTCATTCATTCATTTCATTCATTCATTCATTTCATTCATTCATTTCATTCATTCATTTCATTCATTCATTTCATTCATTCATTCATTCATTCATTTCATTTCATTCATTTCATTCATTCATTTCATTCATTCATTTCATTCATTCATTTCATTTCATTCATTCATTCATTCATTTCATTCATTCATTTCATTCATTCATTCATTTCATTCATTCATTTCATTCATTCATTCATTTCATTCATTTCATTCATTCATTCATTCATTCATTCATTCATTTCATTCATTCATTTCATTTCATTCATTCATTTCATTTCATTCATTTCATTTCATTCATTTCATTTCATTCATTCATTTCATTCATTCATTTCATTCATTCATTTCATTCATTCATTTCATTCATTCATTTCATTCATTCATTTCATTCATTCATTCATTCATTCATTCATTTCATTCATTCATTCATTTCATTCATTCATTTCATTCATTCATTTCATTCATTCATTTCATTCATTCATTTCATTCATTCATTTCATTTCATTCATTCATTTCATTCATTCATTTCATTCATTCATTTCATTCATTCATTTCATTCATTCATTTCATTCATTCATTCATTCATTCATTTCATTCATTCATTTCATTCATTCATTTCATTCATTCATTTCATTCATTCATTTCATTCATTCATTTCATTTCATTCATTTCATTTCATTCATTCATTTCATTCATTCATTTCATTCATTCATTTCATTCATTCATTCATTCATTCATTTCATTCATTCATTTCATTCATTCATTTCATTCATTCATTCATTTCATTCATTCATTTCATTCATTCATTTCATTCATTCATTTCATTCATTCATTTCATTCATTCATTTCATTCATTCATTTCATTCATTCATTTCATTCATTCATTTCATTCATTCATTTCATTCATTCATTTCATTCATTCATTTCATTCATTCATTTCATTCATTCATTTCATTCATTCATTTCATTCATTCATTTCATTCATTCATTTCATTCATTCATTTCATTTCATTCATTCATTTCATTCATTCATTTCATTCATTCATTTCATTCATTCATTTCATTTCATTCATTCATTTCATTCATTCATTTCATTCATTCATTTCATTCATTCATTTCATTCATTCATTTCATTCATTCATTTCATTCATTCATTTCATTCATTCATTTCATTCATTCATTTCATTTCATTCATTCATTCATTCATTCATTCATTCATTCATTTCATTCATTCATTTCATTCATTCATTTCATTCATTCATTTCATTCATTCATTTCATTTCATTCATTCATTTCATTCATTCATTTCATTCATTCATTTCATTCATTCATTCATTTCATTCATTCATTTCATTCATTCATTTCATTCATTCATTTCATTCATTCATTTCATTCATTCATTTCATTCATTCATTTCATTCATTCATTCATTCATTTCATTCATTCATTTCATTCATTCATTCATTCATTCATTTCATTCATTCATTTCATTCATTCATTTCATTTCATTCATTCATTTCATTCATTCATTTCATTCATTCATTTCATTCATTCATTTCATTCATTCATTTCATTCATTCATTTCATTCATTCATTTCATTCATTCATTCATTTCATTCATTCATTTCATTCATTCATTCATTCATTCATTTCATTTCATTCATTTCATTTCATTCATTCATTTCATTCATTCATTTCATTCATTCATTTCATTCATTCATTTCATTCATTCATTTCATTCATTCATTTCATTCATTCATTTCATTCATTCATTTCATTCATTCATTTCATTCATTCATTTCATTCATTCATTTCATTCATTCATTTCATTCATTCATTTCATTCATTCATTCATTCATTCATTCATTCATTCATTCATTTCATTCATTCATTTCATTCATTCATTTCATTCATTCATTTCATTCATTCATTTCATTCATTCATTTCATTCATTCATTCATTTCATTCATTCATTTCATTCATTCATTCATTCATTCATTTCATTCATTCATTTCATTCATTCATTTCATTCATTCATTCATTTCATTCATTCATTTCATTCATTCATTTCATTCATTCATTTCATTCATTCATTCATTCATTCATTCATTCATTCATTCATTCATTTCATTCATTCATTCATTTCATTCATTTCATTTCATTCATTCATTTCATTCATTCATTTCATTCATTCATTTCATTCATTCATTTCATTCATTCATTTCATTCATTCATTTCATTCATTCATTTCATTCATTCATTTCATTCATTCATTTCATTCATTCATTTCATTCATTCATTTCATTCATTCATTCATTCATTCATTCATTTCATTCATTCATTTCATTCATTCATTTCATTCATTCATTTCATTCATTCATTTCATTCATTCATTTCATTCATTCATTTCATTCATTCATTTCATTCATTCATTTCATTCATTCATTTCATTCATTCATTTCATTCATTCATTTCATTCATTCATTTCATTCATTCATTTCATTCATTCATTCATTCATTCATTTCATTCATTCATTTCATTCATTCATTTCATTCATTCATTTCATTCATTCATTTCATTCATTCATTTCATTCATTCATTTCATTCATTCATTTCATTCATTCATTTCATTTCATTCATTCATTTCATTCATTCATTCATTTCATTCATTCATTTCATTCATTCATTTCATTCATTCATTTCATTCATTCATTTCATTCATTCATTTCATTCATTCATTTCATTCATTCATTTCATTTCATTCATTCATTTCATTCATTCATTTCATTCATTCATTCATTCATTCATTCATTCATTTCATTCATTCATTCATTCATTTCATTTCATTCATTCATTCATTCATTCATTCATTTCATTCATTCATTTCATTCATTCATTTCATTCATTCATTTCATTCATTCATTTCATTCATTCATTTCATTCATTCATTCATTCATTCATTTCATTCATTCATTTCATTCATTCATTTCATTCATTCATTTCATTCATTCATTTCATTCATTCATTCATTTCATTCATTTCATTTCATTCATTCATTTCATTCATTCATTTCATTCATTCATTTCATTCATTCATTTCATTCATTCATTTCATTCATTCATTTCATTCATTCATTTCATTCATTCATTTCATTCATTCATTTCATTCATTCATTTCATTCATTCATTTCATTCATTCATTCATTCATTCATTTCATTCATTCATTTCATTCATTCATTTCATTTCATTCATTCATTTCATTCATTCATTTCATTCATTCATTTCATTCATTCATTTCATTCATTCATTTCATTCATTCATTTCATTCATTCATTTCATTCATTCATTCATTTCATTCATTCATTTCATTCATTCATTTCATTCATTCATTTCATTCATTCATTTCATTCATTCATTTCATTCATTCATTTCATTCATTCATTCATTTCATTCATTCATTTCATTCATTCATTTCATTCATTCATTTCATTCATTCATTCATTCATTCATTCATTCATTCATTTCATTCATTCATTTCATTCATTCATTTCATTCATTCATTTCATTCATTCATTTCATTCATTCATTTCATTCATTCATTTCATTTCATTCATTCATTTCATTCATTCATTTCATTCATTCATTTCATTCATTCATTTCATTCATTCATTTCATTCATTCATTCATTTCATTCATTCATTTCATTCATTCATTTCATTCATTCATTTCATTCATTCATTTCATTCATTCATTTCATTCATTCATTTCATTCATTCATTTCATTCATTCATTCATTTCATTCATTCATTTCATTCATTCATTTCATTCATTCATTTTTCATTCATTCATTTCATTTCATTCATTCATTTCATTCATTCATTTCATTCATTCATTTCATTCATTCATTTCATTCATTCATTTCATTCATTCATTCATTCATTCATTCATTTCATTCATTCATTTCATTCATTCATTTCATTCATTCATTTCATTCATTCATTTCATTCATTCATTTCATTCATTCATTTCATTCATTCATTTCATTCATTCATTTCATTCATTCATTCATTCATTCATTTCATTTCATTCATTCATTTCATTCATTCATTTCATTCATTCATTTCATTCATTCATTTCATTCATTCATTCATTCATTTCATTCATTCATTTCATTCATTCATTTCATTCATTCATTTCATTCATTCATTTCATTCATTCATTCATTCATTCATTCATTTCATTCATTCATTTCATTCATTCATTTCATTCATTCATTCATTCATTTCATTCATTCATTTCATTCATTCATTTCATTCATTCATTTCATTCATTCATTTCATTCATTCATTTCATTCATTCATTTCATTCATTCATTTCATTCATTCATTCATTTCATTCATTCATTTCATTCATTCATTTCATTCATTCATTTCATTCATTCATTTCATTCATTCATTCATTTCATTCATTCATTTCATTCATTCATTTCATTCATTTCATTCATTCATTTCATTCATTCATTTCATTCATTCATTTCATTCATTCATTTCATTCATTCATTTCATTCATTCATTTCATTCATTCATTTCATTCATTCATTTCATTCATTCATTTCATTCATTCATTTCATTTCATTCATTCATTTCATTCATTCATTTCATTCATTCATTTCATTCATTCATTTCATTCATTCATTTCATTCATTCATTTCATTCATTCATTTCATTCATTCATTTCATTCATTCATTCATTCATTCATTTCATTCATTCATTTCATTCATTCATTTCATTCATTCATTTCATTTCATTCATTCATTTCATTCATTCATTTCATTCATTCATTTCATTCATTCATTTCATTCATTCATTTCATTCATTCATTTCATTCATTCATTTCATTCATTCATTTCATTTCATTCATTCATTTCATTCATTCATTTCATTCATTCATTTCATTCATTCATTTCATTCATTCATTTCATTCATTCATTTCATTCATTCATTTCATTCATTCATTCATTCATTCATTTCATTCATTCATTTCATTCATTCATTTCATTCATTCATTTCATTCATTCATTTCATTCATTCATTTCATTCATTCATTTCATTCATTCATTTCATTCATTCATTCATTTCATTCATTCATTTCATTCATTCATTTCATTCATTCATTTCATTCATTCATTTCATTCATTCATTTCATTCATTCATTTCATTCATTCATTTCATTCATTCATTTCATTCATTCATTTCATTCATTCATTTCATTCATTCATTTCATTCATTCATTCATTTCATTCATTCATTTCATTCATTCATTTCATTCATTCATTTCATTCATTCATTTCATTCATTCATTTCATTCATTCATTTCATTCATTCATTTCATTCATTCATTCATTCATTCATTCATTTCATTCATTCATTTCATTCATTCATTCATTTCATTCATTCATTTCATTCATTCATTTCATTCATTCATTTCATTCATTCATTTCATTCATTCATTCATTCATTCATTCATTTCATTCATTCATTTCATTCATTCATTTCATTCATTCATTTCATTCATTCATTTCATTCATTCATTTCATTCATTCATTTCATTCATTCATTTCATTCATTCATTCATTCATTCATTTCATTCATTCATTTCATTTCATTCATTCATTTCATTCATTCATTTCATTCATTCATTTCATTCATTCATTTCATTCATTCATTCATTTCATTTCATTCATTCATTTCATTCATTCATTCATTCATTTCATTCATTCATTCATTTCATTCATTCATTTCATTCATTCATTTCATTCATTCATTTCATTCATTCATTTCATTCATTCATTTCATTCATTCATTTCATTCATTCATTTCATTCATTCATTTCATTCATTCATTTCATTCATTCATTTCATTCATTCATTTCATTCATTCATTTCATTCATTTCATTTCATTCATTCATTTCATTCATTCATTTCATTCATTCATTTCATTCATTCATTTCATTCATTCATTTCATTTCATTCATTTCATTTCATTCATTCATTTCATTCATTCATTTCATTCATTCATTTCATTCATTCATTTCATTCATTCATTTCATTCATTCATTTCATTCATTCATTTCATTCATTTCATTCATTCATTTCATTCATTCATTCATTTCATTCATTCATTTCATTCATTCATTTCATTCATTCATTTCATTCATTCATTTCATTCATTCATTTCATTCATTCATTCATTCATTCATTCATTTCATTCATTCATTTCATTCATTCATTCATTTCATTCATTCATTTCATTTCATTCATTCATTCATTCATTCATTTCATTCATTCATTTCATTCATTCATTTCATTCATTCATTTCATTCATTCATTTCATTCATTCATTTCATTTCATTCATTCATTTCATTCATTCATTTCATTTCATTCATTCATTTCATTCATTCATTTCATTCATTCATTTCATTCATTCATTTCATTCATTCATTCATTCATTCATTCATTTCATTCATTCATTTCATTCATTCATTTCATTCATTCATTTCATTCATTCATTTCATTCATTCATTTCATTCATTCATTTCATTCATTCATTTCATTCATTCATTTCATTCATTCATTTCATTCATTCATTTCATTCATTCATTTCATTCATTCATTTCATTCATTCATTTCATTTCATTCATTCATTTCATTCATTCATTTCATTCATTCATTTCATTCATTCATTTCATTCATTCATTTCATTCATTCATTTCATTCATTCATTTCATTCATTCATTTCATTCATTCATTCATTTCATTCATTCATTTCATTCATTCATTTCATTCATTCATTTCATTCATTCATTTCATTCATTCATTTCATTCATTCATTTCATTCATTCATTTCATTCATTCATTTCATTCATTCATTTCATTCATTCATTTCATTCATTCATTTCATTCATTCATTTCATTCATTCATTTCATTCATTCATTTCATTTCATTCATTTCATTCATTCATTCATTTCATTCATTCATTTCATTCATTCATTTCATTCATTCATTCATTCATTCATTTCATTTCATTCATTCATTCATTCATTTCATTCATTCATTTCATTCATTCATTCATTCATTTCATTCATTCATTTCATTCATTCATTTCATTCATTCATTTCATTCATTCATTTCATTCATTCATTCATTTCATTCATTCATTTCATTCATTCATTTCATTCATTCATTTCATTCATTCATTTCATTCATTCATTTCATTCATTCATTTCATTCATTCATTTCATTCATTCATTCATTTCATTCATTCATTTCATTCATTCATTTCATTTCATTCATTCATTTCATTCATTCATTTCATTCATTCATTTCATTCATTCATTTCATTCATTCATTTCATTCATTCATTTCATTCATTCATTTCATTCATTCATTTCATTCATTCATTTCATTCATTCATTTCATTCATTCATTTCATTCATTCATTTCATTCATTCATTTCATTCATTCATCATTTCATTCATTCATTTCATTCATTCATTTCATTCATTCATTTCATTCATTCATTTCATTCATTCATTTCATTCATTCATTTCATTCATTCATTTCATTCATTCATTTCATTCATTCATTTCATTCATTCATTTCATTTCATTCATTCATTTCATTCATTCATTTCATTCATTCATTTCATTCATTCATTCATTCATTTCATTCATTCATTTCATTCATTCATTTCATTCATTCATTTCATTCATTCATTCATTCATTCATTCATTTCATTCATTCATTTCATTCATTCATTTCATTCATTCATTTCATTCATTCATTTCATTCATTCATTTCATTCATTCATTTCATTCATTCATTTCATTCATTCATTTCATTCATTCATTTCATTCATTCATTTCATTCATTCATTTCATTCATTCATTTCATTTCATTCATTCATTTCATTCATTTCATTTCATTCATTCATTTCATTCATTCATTTCATTCATTCATTTCATTCATTCATTTCATTCATTCATTTCATTCATTCATTTCATTCATTCATTTCATTCATTCATTTCATTCATTCATTTCATTTCATTCATTCATTTCATTTCATTCATTCATTTCATTCATTCATTTCATTCATTCATTTCATTCATTCATTTCATTCATTCATTTCATTCATTCATTTCATTCATTCATTTCATTCATTCATTTCATTCATTCATTTCATTCATTCATTTCATTCATTCATTTCATTCATTCATTTCATTTCATTCATTCATTTCATTCATTCATTTCATTCATTCATTTCATTCATTCATTTCATTCATTCATTCATTCATTCATTTCATTCATTCATTCATTTCATTCATTCATTTCATTCATTCATTTCATTCATTCATTTCATTCATTCATTTCATTCATTCATTTCATTCATTCATTTCATTCATTCATTTCATTCATTCATTTCATTCATTCATTTCATTCATTCATTTCATTCATTCATTTCATTCATTCATTTCATTCATTCATTCATTTCATTCATTCATTTCATTCATTCATTTCATTCATTCATTTCATTCATTCATTTCATTCATTCATTCATTTCATTCATTCATTTCATTCATTCATTTCATTCATTCATTTCATTCATTCATTTCATTCATTCATTTCATTCATTCATTTCATTCATTCATTTCATTCATTCATTTCATTCATTCATTTCATTCATTCATTCATTTCATTCATTCATTTCATTCATTCATTTCATTCATTCATTTCATTCATTCATTTCATTCATTCATTTCATTCATTCATTTCATTCATTCATTTCATTCATTCATTTCATTCATTCATTTCATTCATTCATTTCATTTCATTCATTCATTCATTTCATTCATTCATTTCATTCATTCATTTCATTCATTCATTCATTTCATTCATTCATTTCATTCATTCATTTCATTCATTCATTTCATTCATTCATTCATTTCATTCATTCATTTCATTCATTCATTTCATTCATTCATTTCATTTCATTCATTCATTTCATTCATTCATTTCATTCATTCATTCATTCATTCATTCATTTCATTCATTCATTTCATTCATTCATTTCATTCATTCATTTCATTCATTCATTTCATTCATTCATTTCATTCATTCATTTCATTCATTCATTTCATTCATTCATTTCATTCATTCATTTCATTCATTCATTTCATTCATTCATTTCATTCATTCATTTCATTCATTCATTTCATTCATTCATTTCATTCATTCATTTCATTCATTCATTTCATTCATTCATTTCATTCATTCATTTCATTTCATTCATTCATTTCATTCATTCATTTCATTCATTCATTTCATTCATTCATTTCATTCATTCATTTCATTCATTCATTTCATTCATTCATTTCATTCATTCATTTCATTTCATTCATTTCATTTCATTCATTCATTTCATTCATTCATTTCATTCATTCATTTCATTCATTCATTTCATTCATTCATTTCATTCATTCATTCATTTCATTCATTCATTTCATTCATTCATTTCATTCATTCATTTCATTCATTCATTTCATTCATTCATTTCATTCATTCATTTCATTCATTCATTTCATTCATTCATTTCATTCATTCATTTCATTCATTCATTTCATTCATTCATTTCATTCATTCATTTCATTCATTCATTTCATTCATTCATTTCATTCATTCATTTCATTCATTCATTTCATTCATTCATTTCATTCATTCATTTCATTCATTCATTTCATTCATTCATTTCATTCATTCATTTCATTCATTCATTTCATTCATTCATTCATTTCATTCATTCATTTCATTCATTCATTTCATTCATTCATTTCATTCATTCATTTCATTCATTCATTTCATTCATTCATTTCATTCATTCATTTCATTCATTCATTTCATTTCATTCATTCATTTCATTCATTCATTTCATTCATTCATTTCATTCATTCATTTCATTCATTCATTTCATTCATTCATTTCATTCATTCATTTCATTTCATTCATTCATTTCATTCATTCATTTCATTCATTCATTTCATTCATTCATTTCATTCATTCATTCATTTCATTCATTCATTTCATTCATTCATTTCATTCATTCATTTCATTCATTCATTTCATTTCATTCATTCATTTCATTCATTCATTTCATTCATTCATTTCATTCATTCATTTCATTCATTCATTTCATTCATTCATTTCATTCATTCATTTCATTCATTCATTTCATTCATTCATTTCATTCATTCATTCATTCATTCATTTCATTCATTCATTTCATTCATTCATTTCATTTCATTCATTCATTTCATTCATTCATTTCATTCATTCATTTCATTCATTCATTTCATTCATTCATTTCATTCATTCATTTCATTCATTCATTTCATTCATTCATTCATTCATTCATTCATTCATTTCATTTCATTCATTCATTTCATTTCATTCATTCATTTCATTCATTCATTTCATTCATTCATTTCATTCATTCATTTCATTCATTCATTTCATTCATTCATTTCATTCATTCATTTCATTCATTCATTTCATTCATTCATTTCATTCATTCATTTCATTCATTCATTTCATTCATTCATTTCATTCATTCATTTCATTCATTCATTTCATTCATTCATTTCATTCATTCATTTCATTCATTCATTTCATTCATTCATTTCATTCATTCATTTCATTCATTCATTTCATTCATTCATTTCATTTCATTCATTTCATTTCATTCATTCATTTCATTCATTCATTTCATTCATTCATTTCATTCATTCATTTCATTCATTCATTTCATTCATTCATTTCATTTCATTCATTCATTTCATTCATTCATTTCATTCATTCATTTCATTCATTCATTTCATTCATTCATTCATTTCATTCATTCATTTCATTCATTCATTTCATTTCATTCATTTCATTCATTCATTTCATTCATTCATTTCATTTCATTCATTCATTTCATTCATTCATTTCATTCATTCATTTCATTCATTCATTCATTTCATTCATTCATTTCATTCATTCATTTCATTCATTCATTTCATTCATTCATTTCATTCATTCATTTCATTTCATTCATTCATTTCATTCATTCATTTCATTCATTCATTTCATTCATTCATTTCATTCATTCATTTCATTCATTCATTTCATTTCATTCATTCATTTCATTCATTCATTTCATTCATTCATTTCATTCATTCATTCATTTCATTCATTCATTTCATTCATTCATTTCATTCATTCATTTCATTCATTCATTTCATTCATTCATTTCATTTCATTCATTCATTTCATTCATTCATTTCATTCATTCATTTCATTCATTCATTTCATTCATTCATTCATTTCATTCATTCATTTCATTCATTCATTTCATTCATTCATTCATTCATTCATTTCATTCATTCATTCATTTCATTCATTCATTTCATTCATTCATTTCATTCATTCATTTCATTCATTCATTTCATTCATTCATTTCATTTCATTCATTCATTTCATTCATTCATTTCATTCATTCATTTCATTCATTCATTTCATTCATTCATTTCATTCATTCATTCATTTCATTCATTCATTTCATTCATTCATTTCATTCATTCATTTCATTCATTCATTTCATTCATTCATTTCATTCATTCATTTCATTCATTCATTTCATTCATTCATTCATTTCATTCATTCATTTCATTTCATTCATTCATTTCATTCATTCATTTCATTCATTCATTTCATTCATTCATTTCATTCATTCATTTCATTTCATTCATTCATTTCATTCATTCATTTCATTCATTCATTTCATTCATTCATTTCATTCATTCATTTCATTCATTCATTTCATTCATTCATTTCATTCATTCATTTCATTCATTCATTCATTTCATTCATTCATTTCATTCATTCATTTCATTCATTCATTTCATTTCATTCATTCATTTCATTCATTCATTCATTTCATTCATTCATTTCATTCATTCATTTCATTCATTCATTTCATTCATTCATTTCATTCATTCATTTCATTCATTCATTTCATTCATTCATTTCATTCATTCATTTCATTCATTCATTTCATTCATTCATTTCATTCATTCATTCATTTCATTCATTCATTTCATTCATTCATTTCATTCATTCATTTCATTCATTCATTTCATTCATTCATTTCATTCATTCATTTCATTCATTCATTTCATTCATTCATTTCATTTCATTCATTCATTTCATTCATTCATTTCATTCATTCATTTCATTCATTCATTTCATTTCATTTCATTCATTCATTTCATTCATTCATTTCATTCATTCATTTCATTCATTCATTTCATTCATTCATTTCATTCATTCATTTCATTTCATTCATTTCATTCATTCATTTCATTCATTCATTTCATTCATTCATTTCATTCATTCATTTCATTCATTCATTTCATTCATTCATTTCATTCATTCATTTCATTCATTCATTCATTTCATTCATTTCATTTCATTCATTCATTTCATTCATTCATTTCATTCATTCATTTCATTCATTCATTTCATTCATTCATTTCATTCATTCATTTCATTCATTCATTTCATTCATTCATTCATTTCATTCATTCATTTCATTCATTCATTTCATTCATTCATTTCATTCATTCATTTCATTCATTCATTTCATTTCATTCATTCATTTCATTCATTCATTTCATTCATTCATTTCATTCATTCATTTCATTCATTCATTTCATTCATTCATTTCATTTCATTCATTCATTTCATTCATTCATTTCATTCATTCATTTCATTCATTCATTTCATTCATTCATTTCATTCATTCATTTCATTCATTCATTTCATTCATTCATTTCATTCATTCATTTCATTTCATTCATTCATTTCATTCATTTCATTTCATTCATTCATTTCATTCATTCATTTCATTCATTCATTTCATTCATTCATTTCATTCATTCATTTCATTCATTCATTTCATTCATTCATTTCATTCATTCATTTTTCATTCATTCATTTCATTCATTTCATTCATTCATTTCATTCATTCATTTCATTCATTCATTTCATTCATTCATTTCATTCATTCATTTCATTCATTCATTTCATTTCATTCATTCATTTCATTCATTCATTTCATTCATTCATTTCATTCATTCATTCATTTCATTCATTCATTTCATTCATTCATTTCATTCATTCATTTCATTTCATTCATTCATTTCATTCATTCATTTCATTCATTCATTTCATTCATTCATTTCATTCATTCATTTCATTCATTCATTTCATTCATTCATTCATTTCATTCATTCATTCATTTCATTCATTCATTTCATTCATTCATTTCATTCATTCATTTCATTCATTCATTTCATTCATTCATTTCATTCATTCATTTCATTCATTCATTCATTTCATTCATTCATTTCATTCATTCATTTCATTCATTCATTTCATTCATTCATTCATTTCATTCATTCATTTCATTCATTCATTTCATTCATTCATTTCATTCATTCATTTCATTCATTCATTTCATTCATTCATTTCATTCATTCATTTCATTCATTCATTCATTTCATTCATTCATTCATTCATTCATTCATTCATTTCATTTCATTTCATTCATTCATTTCATTCATTCATTTCATTCATTCATTTCATTTCATTCATTCATTTCATTCATTCATTTCATTCATTCATTTCATTCATTCATTTCATTCATTCATTTCATTCATTCATTTCATTCATTCATTTCATTCATTCATTTCATTCATTCATTCATTTCATTCATTCATTTCATTCATTCATTTCATTCATTCATTTCATTCATTCATTTCATTCATTCATTCATTCATTCATTCATTTCATTCATTCATTTCATTCATTCATTTCATTCATTCATTTCATTTCATTCATTTCATTTCATTCATTTCATTCATTCATTTCATTCATTCATTTCATTTCATTCATTCATTTCATTCATTCATTCATTCATTTCATTTCATTCATTCATTTCATTCATTCATTTCATTCATTCATTTCATTCATTCATTTCATTCATTCATTTCATTCATTCATTTCATTCATTCATTTCATTCATTCATTTCATTCATTCATTTCATTCATTCATTTCATTCATTCATTTCATTCATTCATCATTTCATTCATTCATTTCATTCATTCATTTCATTCATTCATTTCATTCATTCATTTCATTCATTCATTTCATTCATTCATTTCATTCATTCATTTCATTCATTCATTTCATTCATTCATTTCATTCATTCATTTCATTCATTCATTTCATTTCATTCATTCATTTCATTCATTCATTTCATTCATTCATTTCATTCATTCATTTCATTCATTCATTTCATTTCATTCATTCATTTCATTCATTCATTTCATTCATTCATTTCATTCATTCATTTCATTCATTCATTTCATTCATTCATTTCATTCATTCATTTCATTCATTCATTTCATTCATTCATTTCATTCATTCATTTCATTCATTCATTTCATTTCATTCATTCATTTCATTCATTCATTTCATTCATTCATTTCATTCATTCATTTCATTCATTCATTTCATTCATTCATTTCATTCATTCATTTCATTTCATTCATTTCATTTCATTCATTCATTTCATTCATTCATTTCATTCATTCATTCATTTCATTCATTCATTTCATTCATTCATTTCATTCATTCATTTCATTCATTCATTTCATTCATTCATTTCATTCATTCATTCATTTCATTCATTCATTTCATTCATTCATTTCATTCATTCATTTCATTCATTCATTTCATTCATTCATTTCATTTCATTCATTCATTTCATTCATTCATTTCATTCATTCATTTCATTCATTCATTTCATTCATTCATTTCATTCATTCATTTCATTTCATTCATTTCATTTCATTCATTCATTTCATTCATTCATTTCATTCATTCATTTCATTCATTCATTTCATTCATTCATTCATTCATTCATTTCATTTCATTCATTTCATTTCATTCATTCATTTCATTCATTCATTTCATTCATTCATTTCATTCATTCATTTCATTCATTCATTTCATTTCATTCATTCATTCATTTCATTCATTCATTTCATTCATTCATTTCATTCATTCATTTCATTCATTCATTTCATTCATTCATTTCATTCATTCATTTCATTCATTCATTTCATTCATTCATTTCATTCATTCATTTCATTCATTCATTTCATTCATTCATTTCATTCATTCATTTCATTCATTCATTTCATTCATTCATTTCATTCATTCATTCATTCATTCATTTCATTTCATTCATTCATTTCATTCATTCATTCATTTCATTCATTCATTTCATTCATTCATTTCATTCATTCATTTCATTCATTCATTTCATTCATTCATTCATTTCATTCATTCATTTCATTCATTCATTCATTTCATTCATTCATTTCATTCATTCATTTCATTCATTCATTCATTCATTTCATTCATTCATTTCATTCATTCATTTCATTCATTCATTTCATTCATTCATTTCATTCATTCATTTCATTCATTCATTTCATTTCATTCATTCATTTCATTCATTCATTTCATTCATTCATTTCATTCATTCATTTCATTCATTTCATTCATTCATTTCATTCATTCATTTCATTCATTCATTCATTCATTCATTTCATTCATTCATTCATTTCATTTCATTCATTCATTTCATTCATTCATTTCATTCATTCATTTCATTCATTCATTTCATTCATTCATTTCATTTCATTCATTTCATTTCATTTCATTCATTTCATTTCATTCATTCATTTCATTCATTCATTTCATTCATTCATTTCATTTCATTCATTCATTTCATTCATTCATTTCATTCATTCATTCATTTCATTCATTCATTTCATTCATTCATTTCATTCATTCATTTCATTCATTCATTTCATTTCATTTCATTCATTCATTTCATTCATTCATTTCATTCATTCATTTCATTCATTCATTTCATTCATTCATTTCATTCATTCATTTCATTCATTCATTTCATTTCATTCATTCATTTCATTCATTCATTTCATTCATTCATTTCATTCATTCATTCATTTCATTCATTCATTTCATTTCATTCATTCATTTCATTCATTCATTTCATTCATTTCATTTCATTCATTCATTTCATTCATTCATTTCATTCATTCATTTCATTCATTCATTTCATTCATTCATTTCATTCATTCATTTCATTCATTCATTTCATTCATTCATTTCATTCATTCATTTCATTCATTCATTTCATTCATTCATTTCATTCATTCATTCATTCATTTCATTCATTCATTTCATTCATTCATTTCATTCATTCATTTCATTCATTCATTTCATTCATTCATTTCATTTCATTCATTTCATTCATTCATTCATTTCATTCATTCATTCATTTCATTCATTCATTTCATTCATTCATTTCATTCATTCATTCATTCATTTCATTCATTTCATTTCATTCATTCATTTCATTCATTCATTTCATTCATTCATTTCATTCATTCATTTCATTTCATTCATTTCATTTCATTCATTCATTCATTTCATTCATTCATTTCATTCATTCATTTCATTCATTCATTTCATTCATTCATTTCATTCATTCATTTCATTCATTCATTTCATTCATTCATTTCATTCATTCATTTCATTCATTCATTTCATTCATTCATTTCATTCATTCATTTCATTCATTCATTTCATTCATTCATTTCATTCATTCATTCATTTCATTCATTCATTCATTTCATTCATTCATTTCATTCATTCATTTCATTTCATTCATTCATTTCATTTCATTCATTCATTCATTTCATTCATTCATTTCATTTCATTCATTCATTTCATTCATTCATTTCATTCATTCATTTCATTCATTCATTTCATTCATTCATTTCATTCATTCATTTCATTCATTCATTTCATTCATTCATTCATTCATTCATTTCATTCATTCATTTCATTCATTCATTTCATTCATTCATTTCATTTCATTCATTCATTTCATTCATTCATTTCATTCATTCATTTCATTCATTCATTCATTCATTCATTTCATTCATTCATTTCATTCATTCATTTCATTCATTCATTTCATTCATTCATTTCATTCATTCATTTCATTCATTCATTTCATTCATTCATTTCATTTCATTCATTCATTTCATTCATTCATTTCATTCATTCATTTCATTCATTCATTTCATTCATTCATTTCATTCATTCATTTCATTCATTCATTTCATTCAATCATTTCATTCAATTCATCTCATTCATTCAGATTCATATCATGTCAAAACTTTCATATTCATTTCATGTTCATTCATTCATTTCATTTCTCATTCATTTCATTCATTCATTCATTCATCATTCATTTCATTCAAATTCATTCATAATAAAATGAAATGTTTCGTTATCATCAGTGATGATGGCTCGATTGCCGATGTACTCTCTCAAAACTGAATCATACTGATAGCTGCCCGCATGCACTTTATCTAGTGATAGCTGATAAATGAAATGTTTCGTTATCATCAGTGATAATGGCTCGAATGCCGATGTACTCCTCTCAAAATCTGAACCTCCTCGATACTGACAGCTGCCCGCAACTGCACCTTTATCTACCGATAGCTGGTAAATGGAATGTTTCGTTATCATCAGTGATAATGGCTCGAATGCCGGTGTACTCCTCTCAAAATCTGAATCTCCTCGATACTGACAGCTGCCCGCAACTGCACCTTTATCTACCGATAGCTGATAAATGAAATGTTTCGTTATCATCAGCGATAATGGCTCGAATGCCGGTGTACTCCTCTCAAAGTCTGAACCTCCTCGATATTGACAGCTGCCCGTAACTACAAATTTATCTACAGTTAATAAACAATCGCGCAAATGGGTTAATGAAAAACTGATTCAACGAAGCAAAGAATTCTGTGGATTGTTTCAATATGAGTGAAATTCTGCTGGTGGGAAACAACTGAGTGCCAATAAAAAACGAAAAATCCCCCGCCGTGAGAGTGCATAAATGGTGTAACAGTCTTGTAGATTTGAAATTTCGCGGCCACTTATATAGAGATATTGAAATTCGAAATAAATTGCTTTAATAGCTCCAAAGAACTCAACGCTAAATAAAGAAAAACAATTTCTTTTGCATAGTTACTTTGATCCTTTCAATAACGAACAAATCGCAGGATATATTTTGAAAATTTCTTTAAAAATAAGCACGTAGACGTCAATGATTCGCAACTAAGCGTCCATTGCATGTGGTTAATTCGTCATCACGGCCAAAAATTCACATCACCGTGTCGCGTAAATCCAGATATTTTCTTCGAGATCTAGGTTAGCGTCGTGGATCACCTAATTTGGCATCTGCCGTCTTCTCGGCATATATCATCAAAAAATCTCCCATATTCGATTACTTCTAACGTTCTTCAAGTATATTACAGTTATGAATATCTGCGTGTAGTCATTTCGTTATTTAATGGAAAATCTCTATACACCGAGCGGATCATTTGATTACTACATCGATCGATAGGTGTAGAAACTTGACTGGTTGCTCAGCCCAAGTATCACACTCAAGGACAATGAAGCTCATCGAAATATACGAAATAAATGTGGATTATCGGCAGAGACGGTGTATGGAAGGTAATTTTATTCGTATAACTCCTTTCAGATTTACTTAACATTTGAAAAAAAAGATTTCTTTTGATGAAATAGTCGAAGATTTGTCATTTTTAAGCACATTTGAACGTGAACTTTCTGACAAATCAACCCGCCGGTCTCTTTTCGCTTCCGATTATCTCATTCCGACGAGCGAATAAACATAAAATGCGCATAGCACCAATGAAAGCCTCGATCTATTGAAGTGCTCTTGAATGTATTCAATCGTTTTTTTTTTTAAGATAATACAACAAATGCAAAGAGAAATAAAGTGAAAAGTATCATTTGACGTGGAAAAAAAACACAAAAAACGTGAAAATACTCAAAAATATTCAGAAAGCATTTAAATAAAGCAGAAATATTTCAGATATAATCCTAAAGAACGGTGGATTCCGATCGTTTTTTTAGAGATTCCCAATGGAATTTTCGATTTCAAGATAAATATTCCATTGTTAAGGAGAAGAGCGCCATATAAACCATACGAATTGAAAAAGAAAGTTTAGCCGAAAATTATTTCATTTAAGGAATTCATCGCACATTATTATTCATAATTTCAGAAATATCGAATATAATAATTTTATTATACACTAATATTAATTTAATCCTATAAATCATATTTTCGACACTCAACTCAGATTTTAAACAATAACAAACCGGCTTATCTCGAAACCCCTTCAAATGTTGGATGGATAAATGAGAGAGGGAGGCGGCATCGAAAGTGGGAAGGTAAATCTGCTACAATTAAAAGCGTTATAATTTAGCCGATAGGGCGAGACCGATACGAAAAGAGTAAGATAAAACCTTTCAAACGAAAAAATGACCCCTCTTATTCGGCTGCATTTCATTTTCTCTTCATAACCCGCAATAAAAACTACTCGCATAAGCAGGCAAAATTTGACCTATCTGTTTTCCTCATGTTTCTTCTTTATCAGTGCTTCATCTGATCACTATGTGATCGCGTTATCACTACATTACTCTCAACCGCTCTATGGGCTCCTATCGCTGATAAATGCACTTAATAGTGGAGCGAAAAAAAAAAACACAAAAGAAAGCAACGTGAATAAGATTCTTCCATCCAGGTAAATGAGGACTCTTTAATTAAATTCGATAAAATTCAAATGGATAAAGTAAGCCGTAAAAGAGGGATCAGATTACACGATAGAACTCCAATCTTTACGGGGAAAAATATGAAAATATAGCACCTTTAATATAAACTATTGCAGTAACCGACAACACTTAAAGATTCGATCACACTTTAAACCACAAAAAAAGAAAACTTCCGACAGTGTTTCACAAAATCTTATATAGTAATGCCAAAACGAAGTAAGTCTTTAGTGCAAGAAAAGCAAAGAAATCAGTAGTATGCAAAGTTTTACCGAATATTCTCTCTTTGCAATGCAAATTTCGCCACCCTCAAATCGGTGTCGTAATTCGGAAATTAACTCTTCACTTCCCTTTGCATTTGCAATTCTTTTCAGCCTCAGATTAACGTTACAATTCAGATATTCATTAATTTGTTCGATTTGCATTGCAAAATGCTTTCATCGTCGAATCAATATTGCAGCTCAGATATTGATTGCATCAGTGGTAAAGCGTTAATAAAAAACAAAAAATTACGGAAGCATTCGATAAAAGCTCTCTAATAAATGCATCTTCATTAAGCCCCGTTGCTGAGTCGTATTCCCTTCGAATGCCACTGGCTTATTCCAACCTTGCATGTGAGATCATCTCTTTTTTTCGATTGTAGGCGAATACACCTCTTCCACTCATCTATGATGGCAACTTCATGCTGCAACCATGAAGGAAAGCGATACGATGAAAGAAAAAGCAACTTCTCACCTATCTATTCCCCCAATTCTCTATCTGTCAGCTGAGATCATATCGAGTTAAAATATCGGAAAATTCGGGCTCATTTATACCTGCATACATCTGCAATATAACTAGGGACTAGGTCATTGTCTTTTCGACGACAACATTTAAGCACATCAATTCGGGACAAGACTTTCGTCTAGATCTATAAACAATGTTTACGACCAGTCCATACTACTCTTAATCAAGCTCATCAGCATACACATATTAATGCAAACAAACACAATTCGATTAACTAACTGAATGACGTATCACCACGGCGGCAATAGTGACCTCATCAAGTGTTCGAGAGGTTTTACGACAGCGAACAATATCCATCGCTAAGGAGAGTGATGATATTTGCGAAGATGTTCAGGATTCTTGCGATAACACTTCGATCCATACCTGTAATTCGTTGAAAGGGGGACAACTGCATATCTGGTCCGTTCAGGTGGAGTCAGGTGCCGTAACATTTTCCGATGAATTCAAAAGCCATAACACATTCCGATAAATACCATATGGGAACTCCTTGCCCCAGGTTATCTCTTTACAATTCCTACTTCAATTTCTGCTTCGAAGCGGTTATGCGCGCATCCTTTGGGTTCTTGGATGAGTTGAACAAAAACGATTACAGATTTACCTTCCCATCAGCCGAACATAAAAATCCCATCTCCTGAGCTCAGTGCAGAAAACTTTCGACAAATCTCATGCATCCAAATGAGGAAACAATGAAGCATAACCAAAAATGTCAATGCAAATAACAATTCACTATTAGGGGAAGAGGAGGGAGAGAGGGAGAACGCAAATTTCTCATGAAATCGAAGAGAAATGAGAGTGGAAATTCCCTTCCATATTTGATCTCTAATTTAAGAAAAGAAATATAACCAATAATGATAGCCCGAAAGTTTGAAGAAACTTTCGATTGAGCATTCAGCACTATCACATCTTTTAGATACTTTCCGCTCATCTAGAGGCAGAATGAGAGAAATAAATGATGATCCTACCCTCACAACAATCAAAAATTACTTCCAAAAACTGACAACGCCATAAAATACTTTTGAAAAACGATACTTTATGTGCGCACAGATCGCTGCAGTTTGAATGCAATAAAAACTGCCGAAGAATATTTGAAATTCGCTTAACCACATACGATTAGAGATCACTTTACTGAAAGTGAGTTTCTTTGTGAAGAAGATCTACAGTTCCAAGTTAATCGTCACCATCAAAACTTAACTGAGAATAATAAAACACCTATCACAGTTGTAAATCACCCAAAAAAGGTGTAAACTATCGGTGGCCCTGATCCAGGAAACTATCTCCGACTGCCAATTAGGAAATCACCGATGATTATCAATTAGGAAAGCGACCGATTTTCAAAGAGGTCAACGGATCTCCAAAGACAAAAAGCATTGCACACACCTAACCAACTGAATAAGTGAACAGCAACTTACTTGCAGGTAACCTTTTCGGATGCATCGCCAGATGTTGCTTCCTTCTGTTTTGGAGCGGTTTCTTCCTTTTTTGGGGAGCCACCCTCCAGACATGGCTTCTCGTCATCATCCTGATGATTGGTATTGTCCTCAGTTGTTTCCATCTTGTTTGCTTCCAATTTGCCAATATCCCCATCAAGAGCTGCCGAATCGCCGAATGGATTATTTACATTATTCTTAGCGAACAGAGGAATTTCATCTTCAACTGAACGATCGAAATCTGTTTTCTGTTTCGATACTTCAAACATTTTCTGAAAAATACGATATTTCAGCAAAAAATGTAACTTTATTACCGGGGAAAGAGGGAGAGAGGGGTACGGAGAGGAGAAACGGACTATCGGATAGTGCAAGAAGAAAAGGAGGTAAATAAAAACCACGCCTTTGATTACAATAGATGACTGAACTGAGTCAATCATAGGATATGTCCAACAACGATGCAGCCGCAAATTCAAGCTATGCTCGTGACAAGGACTCCAATTCGTCGTCACCCGTGATCTATCAACCGCTGATACACATTCCCCGTCTAATATACAATATTCCAATTATTTTTACTTTTCCTGAAAAATTTATTCTGCATATATTAATAAATCGAACTTTCTCCATTAAATTTTCCAATTTCTCTCATAATTCTCTGTATTCCACAATTGCAGCAATACCCTCTTCCCGCTTCTCTCATGTGAAAATACACATTTCTAAATAAATAATAAGAAATATTCTACTTGACTTAGCAAGTATACAAAATTCGTGTGCCTTTAGCAAACATATTTATTCGAGATACCCAATATGAATTGATTTGTCGGGATAATATACAACTTGCTTTGCTCTGATAAACGGCAACTCAGTTGTTCGAAAGTAGGGGAAATACTGAACGCACTGATTAGTGACCATCTTATCTGAGACAACTGACCCCTCGATATACTTCAAGTGACCTTCAGATGACCTAAAGTAGCTGCTTAGGTAGAAAGACTGTGCCTTCTACCTTCGAGACGAGAATATTCCACGCTCATCAATGTGCCAAACATCACATCTCGCATTTGCATAAATAAAAATCCTTGCAACGTTTACCTGCATGCGTGCATGTTTTATATGCATCTATTACTTTCCCTTCACCTCTGTAAAGCCATCGAACAATAAACAACGACTACGAATAGGACTATTCATATAAAAAAACAAAATTCAGGGAAGAGGGGGCTGCGGTATCTGGAGGGAGAGAGGAGGGAAAGCGAGAAAGAAACAGGGAAACCGTGTATGAGGAAAGGCGGAGGGAGAGAGAGAGCAATATGCGGATGTTCGGAGACTGAGGAACACCACCTGAAGTTCGTCCATGTTCGTCGCACTCGACCACGACTTATCATCTCGAATCTTGGTAACTCGGGGAAACCTGATCGATATCCCACGAGCCGAATGGTTGTCCGATCGCGAAAATTCAGCACCTTAAACTATGAAAAAAAAATTCAGCTGATATCCTCATATATTCACATGGAAATAAATGAAAGTTGAGTAGAAATTCGCTATCTATAGGCAAATAATTCAGCATAATAAGATGGGAGGGAGGAGGGGCAACGTAAAGATCTCTAGAGCAATTTCTCTAAATTAGTCAAGAGAACTTTTGAATCTTGATGAACAAGGAGATATTTCTCGAATATTTCAAAAACAAGAAACTTGACCAAAACGTAATCAAATCTGAGCCTGAAGGTGACGAAAAGCATCTGAAACTTGATATCAGAGATGGGAAAATTCCTACAATAATCCAATAAATCCCCCCCCACCTTCCGGTGGCAACTTAATCTTATATTTCTGAAATATAGCTGATAAAGAAAACCAGATACAAACCGGTTATTTCCCAAACGGGTGCCTTCTTAGGATCATCGACGACGAAATCGGGAACCAACGAACGAGAGCATTTCAGCCAACACGGAACACTCTCGTAATCACGTCCAATTTTACGCATCTTAAATTGCCACTTTAAAATACGCAAAATTCTCAACGCAAATTAAAACTACTGCTCATTTGAATTATGCTGTATCTGCAATCGACTACCTCCATCGTTAACAGCATATTCTGTGCATTGTCGATTCGATACGACAATTGCGCCGTCAATATTTCCAACGAAATAGCAACCATATCTGCTCAAGATTATACTCTGAGCAAATTTTCACAAATAATACTTCAAATAAATAAACAACTCAATTAGAATATACCAATACCTACTTCTTCGCTGCTTCTTAGCATCATAGAAGGGAGAGGGGAACGGAGAGAGGAAAGGCAGAAAAGATGGAAAAACTAGAAGGAATTGAAGTAAAGAACTCTACATGTGTATAAGTCTAAAAGCCAATTCTAATGCCTATACTCTTCCACTGGAGGAAATGAGGTAATTAATTGTAATTTAGTAATATGGCTTGGCGTCATAATGATCTTCCCACATAGGGCTCTTACCAATGCAGAGATAACAATGATACAAGAGAGAAAACTGTCCCCCTATGAGTTCAGAGAGACGGAAAGAAGAGAGCAAAAAATTTGTACTCCGCAGGTAAGTTCACTTAATAACTCCCACTTCCACCTGCCGAGAACAATGAGGTGAACCTGGCTATGGATTCTTGGACCTGTGGACAACTTCCAAGATCGTTCTATTAATTAAAAGATCCTCTAATTTTACCTACCTGAAAGGTTATCTTTTTATTAGATGTGAATCTTGGCTCTAGCACGAAGATAGGCTACTTTGATTCAAGAATTAATTCCATGATTTGCACAAAATTCGCCGGAAACTACAAGGAAAGGAAAGCAAAATGCGTAAATTTCCATTGCACCTACTTTTGCAGACCTTATAGTCATCATCTAGGATAGTTCCCCACCACAGATGGCTGTTCCCTTGAGACAAAAATCAGTAGCACGATGAACAACCATGAACCGACCATCGGCTGCAGCTCTTTGTTAATGCGATCGAGAGTCGCGTCATCATGCCCATTGCCGCATTTCGTTACCGTGAGGAAAACATTCGACGTTTCATCGTAGACTCCCATCAAAAATACCGACATCATTCCACCTATAACGCATACCTTTTATAAGTATGTAGCGATGCCCCCTTGAAGGCAGAAATCCTCCTACTTGGTTTATTGCGATGCCCCCTTGAAGGCAGAAATCCTCCTACTCCTTCAACCTATACAGAAGACCTAAGATGTATGCAGATCGGAGAAGCGAGAGGAGAGAAGTGCTGTCAAGCGTCGACGACGCCGATTATAATATTATTTCAAATATGCTTCTTCTTCTTTCTCCGATTGTTCTCACTTCTTTCTTCAGATATATTTACTCTTCGAAGGTACTCACTTCCTCGTCCTTCCCCCTTTTGATATGCCTCTGTGCAGAAGAAAGCCTCAATAACAACGCAGCACCGGTCAAGACTTGCCTCCAGATTTGTAATCTGTCATTCTGGTCTAGGCTCATTTACTTCGACCAAACATTTTCCTGTCTCTCACTGACGCCTACACAGACGCGTATATGCTCTCGCCGCTTCATTAGTCTCGAAAGAAGATTTCCTTATCTATCCCAAGTTTACAACCGTGTATGCTCGGCAGATCCACGAACCCGCTTACTCACCGTCGATCTGTCCTCCGGAATGGATGCTCCATAGTACTGATGATGAACTAATAAAGTAATTCTGCACAGACATACATTCCAGATTGCCCTCCGTTGATGAAACAGCAAAATATATTTCATATATTACAAATATATAAGAAGGAATATGAGGCGAACAATACGATGCATCTTTTCGCTCCTCAAAATAGATTACCAACGCAACCAACAACCCCTCTAAACTATGAAACCAATATTTCCTAGTGAAATCTCAAAATTCCCGCTACGAAAAACCTTAAACAATAAATTTTCAGACGGATCAAGAAGATAGATAGTTAAGGGTACATACCGACTGCTCAACACGTCAGTATCCGATATGCTCAGACATATTAACCCCGGTCGTCGAACGACAGGAATATTTTGTTCAGCTTCAAATAAAACAATACCTTTGCATCCGGTTCCGTAGTACGCTCCAAGCACGATCAGATCTGCCGTATCGGCCATCTTACCCTCTTCAAGGTAGTCCTTCTTCACCTGAAAGAGTGTTTCAGAAGTTCAGCAATGATACACTATTGCCATATTATCTCGAAAATATAGCCATATTAGAGTTCAAAGTGCAATGAAATTTCACAAAATATTCTCAGCGAAAAACACTACAATAGAATTTATAACTTAACAACAAATGGATGGTGGAAATAATAAAAAATTCGGCTTAAAAGCTTAATCCCGACGTTATTATATTATGCTTTTCTGCTGCAAACTCTTCAACGAGCTCAAAGAACATCACAACGCCACTCCACAGAATGAAGTAAACAACTTCGAATCTAAATTCGATCAGATACACTGTCAAAAATAACCTCATATAATATTAACTAAATATACTCTATCATATCAGAAAAAACCATCTGCTTTCTTCGATTCATTCAACCAATTTAAGCGTAATCTGTAGACTCGTTTCGGATCACTCAAATAAACTATTCGATAAGAAAATTGCCTGAAAAGATTTTCTCATTGATAGACACGTAAAGTTAGGGATCCACCTTAAGCCAGTGCCTTTTACCAGGTTCGTACACCGATTCGAGATCCTTGAGCACAAGACCTTCTAGACCCTCGTCGATCGCCTTCCATATCATCGTTTTCAGCTTATCGTGCTCCTTTAATTTACAAATTTGATAGTAGCTAATAACAAGAGTGTCAACAGAAAAACCCTGACAAAGATATTTAAAAATGGAACTCCGCGACTGAGTTTTTCGTATGTATATTAAGACCACATACTACCAATACCCTGAAGAAACCCAAAGTTAGAACTGTGCGAGATCCCCATATCACTTCTGAGCCAAGAATTCAGGTCGCTTTATTGATAAGCAACGTCTCTGCACCTCCCCCCACCCTCCCACATACGTAACAAATATATCTTAGCCGGATCACTTACTGAGATGATTAAAAATCGAGATTTATGAGTTGCGATCTTGTAGGAGCAATCGGGGATGGAAGATCTGTAATCGCTGTTGAAGTTCAATTCTTTAGAGCTTTCACGGTGAGCACTTATTCGAAAAGAAACCATTTTCCAAGCTTGTCGCAAATAACCCACTGGCTACTTCCTATGTGAAGTTTGCCTATTACACAACTCAACACCCGCAATCAATCAGCCAATCACCGGAAGTCATTTACAGCTGATCGACCCTCAATAAACGATCACCGTGATAAAATGTAAGATCAAATGAGAGGAACAATCCGTTGGAGCGTTCAGAATCGAAACGAACTTATGTGAGAAAGACCTCTAAGATGTCAGATTATTCCGTATTTTATGCCAAAAGAAAAAAAACCTCCATCGATGTATAAATAAACTTTAACGAAAAATAATAACTAAGCAACACTTCTAACATTTTTGCGGATAAGCTGATAGTTCGAGAGAAGCACTCGATTTGGCACTTCGTTGATATTCTCCTCCAATATCTTCTTACGCTCCTTCAGCGGCCTTCAACAAATGCCCCTAGGCAATCTTCATCATACACTGCAACGATAACTGAGGTACACCAATATTACATACACTGGCAAGCTCCCTCTCGTTCGTTCACGTCTTACTATGACCCACATATCATATCTGCTATTACAACTCGAAGCTTCCCGAGTTTGCTTAATTGCCTCTAAGTATCGTCTAGCTAGCTGCATAGTTAAGAAACCTTTCTGTTTCGTCCGATAAACTCCTCAACCGGTCGCCGGTCATTACCATCTCTCTACGATCTGCACTAGTATAAAACAAATCTATAAAAATTCCACATATGAAGCGCTCAAAGAGGATATCTCACAAACTGTCTAATAGAATAACAAATTGACAGAATAAAAGAGGAGTCAAACAACGGAAGTTAGAGAGAGATCGATGTCTATCTTAAGAAGAGGATATATATTCATGTATAAGCTCCACAAATTCGTCTATCACCCCTTAACGAGGGGCATCATTCAATGAAGCTTTTGCCGATGTTTCCACCTTATTCACTCCTCACCATTAGCGATCCTGGAAACTGCGATTCGGCGCTCAAAGAATTAGGCAAACAAATGCATTCGAAGAATACTTCCTTTCTGCGGGTCTCAAAAACAGTCAGATCATATTTTAATAAAGATCCGAATCGCGTCCACAGAAACGAGTTCTAGCAATGTCTTATAAAAGCCCTATTACATCTCGATACGAAATCAAATGAAGAGCCTCCTAAAACCTCCCGGAAACGAAAGTCTCTAATTTCAATAATTTGAAAATTGAAGAAACCTGTCGACCAAACATTTCCCATCGAATAGAAGGCAATCGAATACGAAGAGACAAACGAGCGCATTAGCAAATTGTTCCTTCTTATGCACACCAAGAGTACCGAATGGGAGCGGCTTGCCGGTAGCCGTATCAACAAGCAATACTTCCGCATCGAGGATCATATCTCCTCCCTTCGGAAATGCCTGCGGTATCACGTCCGACAAATGTGAAACCTTGAAGAACAATTTATGACATACAGACTTTAATCCAATTTATATTAAAGTAAAGATGAGTGAGCAAATTAAGGTTGGTTCCACAATGCGAAGAGCGTCACGTCACTCAACCAACATGCAGCAGTACGTACTTCGAGGAACCGCTACCTCCACTCTCTCGATCGCCGATCACTCGCTTTATTCGTTTCGACCGCTGATCATTAATATTTGTAAAGTCCGATTTCCTGAGCAGTAACAACGGAATTTCATTCACTAAACCTCTGTTTACAGAGAACGAGCTCTCCGAGAAAAACGGTAGCCCGATCGTGGTCACGAAGTGCGTACGATGAAAGCGTCACCTTCATAGGGCAACAATACCACTATTATGAGACGACAGCGATCAACTGCTCAATTCGTCTAACAGCAGCGGAAGTGGCGACGCATCACAAGTGTCACAGTTCAAGAACCAGCCGTAAGCAATTCAAACCTTCCATTTCAGACAAAAAAACACAAATGTTCGGCTACAAGATTTTAGTGACTTGACGATAAAAGTCGTCCACTGATATACTGCCTCAACTAAGAATAAAAAACTTCCCATCACTAATATTGGGATTCAGGATCACAAATCCTGAAGAGCCCTCCAATCTTCTCGCTACTACGTCCAGATGGTCGCCTTCTCGAATTTCTACCCACTATTTACCATGAGTTGTTCCCGAAGAATGCACTAATTTTATACTTCTACTTCCTTCCGTAAGAAAATAAACTGTCGTTATTCAATTACTTATATTAGAGATAACTGCCTGAATCCTTAACGCTTTATTCGAGTACTCTGAAACGAACAAGCTCTACAATGAAACCACTCCACTAAAAAAAGTGAATACCCTACTGCAAGGAACACCCCCACACTATGCAAAGGCTTTGGTTCATACTAGCGCTTAACGTTTCTGACTTCAGAAGCGTCTGAAGTTTCTTAAATACCTCCTTCTCCCTCTATCTCTTCCCATCCTTCCCCCCAAAAACGGAATTTCGGGAATCTGATCGGGACCGTGAATCATTAAATGCTCAGGAGTGTCCTGTATCCTGGACATTTTTGCATGATTTGTGCTATGGTGTTACGTTCAATTTCGTTTTTTACATATCAGTTTTCTTCTCGAATTTCTGCACGAAGACCCCGACCTATTGTATCTCTCTGATATGAATTTATCTAGCATATATTATTTTGCACTACAATATGGGTCATTTCCGTAGACAATTGCCTTTTTCCAGGATGTCACCTCACATGGTCCTCGACATTCATACGTCAACGCACAATATCCATGCAATAGACTATTTCCTACGTTAACACGCTCGTCATCGAGTTCCACTGAAACGGCCTCCAATAAACCGCATTCCACATAAAAATCCAGGTGGATAAATTATCGAATAGCGGACAAAATATTGCAATCACAAAGGCAACCTTATGCTCTTGAACTGGTCGCAGCGACCTCGAAAAGAAGGTGAACGTGTCGCCACTCTTATGCAATTGCAAGCGCTCTCCATCGTACTTAATTTCACTGAACATCCCATTCACACATGTCTTCATCGCCTGCTCAACACTCCGACATGGCTCCGCCTGAAACGCTCCGCTCCTCTCGTCATTTCATCCGACTTCTGCATGCATCACTTCATAGTCACCACCATTTGTGCACTCATTTGAACTGTATTAAAGGTCAACTCCAGGCATATTTCAATAGCGTTTTCGGCGGAGCGTAGGATAGATGCAAATGAGAACTTCGGGAAACTTGGCTTGACAAAGTGGATGATACTCATCCTGCTTAAAAATGCTCTAAGTCCAAGTACTACAAGAATTTCAGAGCCAGAACTTGAATATTCGCGCTCCGCATTAACGGAATTAGAATCCCATTTGCCGTTCATAACATCCGTAACGCATGAGAGAGGCCGCACAGTATGTCCTGTATATTGCAATCAACAATAAATTACTGAATCTCAGTGAAGTTTGAACAACGAAGTACCAACCATTACATTCCCGATTCCAATACCAACTGAAATCAACGCAAATTATCCCAAAGTTGAAAAAATTCAAAAAATTCACAAAACAATTAGGTGCCAAATCCAGATCTCGAAAGCATAAAGCGATCTTCCACGCTTCCAGCCGGGACTTCCCAAAATACCTTTCAAACTCAAAGAGTTCCGAATAATCACAGAAACTAGGATAATCTTTGAAAAACGCATTAAAAGTGCAGAGATTTTTAATAAAAATTCGCACAAATTACTCAAAAATAGGAGAAATTCCCATCGGATCATTTAGCGGAACAACTATCGCATACTTC
Source organism: Parascaris univalens (assembly GCA_037576465.1). Taxonomy (NCBI): domain Eukaryota; kingdom Metazoa; phylum Nematoda; class Chromadorea; order Rhabditida; family Ascarididae; genus Parascaris; species Parascaris univalens. The sequence continues at coordinate 231,657,432 of CM075173.1, read as the reverse complement.
TTGCCACTACCTCAACAGTAAGATCCCTAAAAAGCGCATAACAACCACCTACCCGATGGCTCATAAAGGTGGATAAACCAACTATCTGAAAACATTCTCACTCGGAAAAGGAAATGATAACAGGTCATATCACTCTTATGCCTTCTACACCTCATCCACTCTCTAGCATCCTTCCTACCCTCTCTGACCCAACGAAAACATCCTGGATGTGACGAAAACATCCCGGATGTGGACATCCCAAATCAAAATCCCTCGAAAGGGATCACCGAACAATGGCACAATAACTAACCAACATTGGTTTCACTGGTGTTCCCAAGGCGATCCCGCTGTCGATCAAAAACGAAGTATCTGATCCAAGTGTTCGGCACTTTTCCAAGACCGACTTGAGGTCTCGTGAATTTTGGAATGCTTCATAGGCACCCTTCTTAATGCCATCTAATCTGAAAAAAAAAATACCGTGCAGCTTGTAGAAAGGATCCATCATCACTGCTTTCTCACTTAAATGATATTAGACTGGCAATTCAACCCTTTGGATGATGCTCAAAGTGAAATAGCCATCAAACTGAATGATAATTCAATATGTGACTGTCATCGCCAACGAACAGCAGACCACCCAGTGAGGAAGGATGCAATCAACTCTTCTCTCTCCCATAGTGAATGCCTAAGGCGCTTCATGAATGCATCTCTCTTCCTTTATCCGTATTTCTCGCTTCTGATCGAAGAAACTGAAATTGCCCCACCTTGCTTCCGAATTTCTCTTCACCCCTCCCCTCCTCCCCCCAAGTTAACATCCAACTGACTGAAATGATCCAACAGTGTGGGTGTCATTTAAAGTATCGATCCATAGCCTCGAAATCCTAATCCTGCTGTTTTCTTTCCTTTCACGATCAAATGAAGAGAATGCCAATTCTTACAGTTCATAAACTTCTAGCTCGATAGTGGCACCACTTATTTGTCGGCACTTGAAGCAACAGCTCGATCGTTTTCGTTCAGAGAAGAGGAGAAGGATGAGATGGTCATCCGACCAACAGGAAAACGGGGATACATCGGCTACGAATAGAAAAACGATCGCAACGACAACGAATCCAAACAATCATCGAAGTTGCAGTAATAAAAGTCAAATCAGCAAACTACTTACATATGTTTAGCTCCAGCATTGATGCGTAAATCCTTTTTTATCAGACGAAGGATGAACTGAAGCTCGAGTGGTGTTGCCCTAGAAGTAGAGATACGCTCATCAAACTCACAAAGAGCTCACCGAAAATTACTAAAGAATCTACGATAAGTATCTTTTATAGAAAGATTTAGTAATAAACCTGAGCAATCACAAATTTTCAACCGTTAATGACTGATTTTTCCAAAATTACAAGGTCAATTTAACGAAGCGAAGCAACTAATACTTCAAAAATCAAAATGAACAAACGAGAAACCTCTCCCATGATCATATTCCCCTTCGAGTTGCAGCTCTATCGGAATCCCAAGAGGACGGGAACGGACAGATCAAAACTGCACCGATCACTATTTGCAGACTTTCCATTTGGAAAAAAAAAATATTTCATAGATCGAAATTTGTGGATTACAGAGTTAAAATCCGCAGAATGGTGTGCCCTTCCAGAAGTTCGACAAAGAAGCGATTAGAATAAAGGCTAGAATAAAATAAAGGCTGGAAATACCTACCGCAACAAATCCACCAACACTTTTCTTGCCGTATTTCGTCTCTTTCCAAAAAGCGCAATTTTTCTTGGAAAGCACATCGGCTGCTTTTTACCTGGCATCTATTGCCGACAGACGTTACCGCAATACGAATCTATTCATTGATTCGCTTCACTATATACCTCATATCCCATAAAAACTATTTTCAGGTCGCCGCTTTCATTTTCAGAATTGATCCGACAGCATTCATCGTATCACAGTAGAGTGCACCTGTTGGATAATAATTTATGGGATACAAGTATTCGAAAGAAAGCCATATGATTTCAACGTGACGGCTGGAAGGAAATGATTGCATAACAGGATAGGAATTGAATCAATTCAGAATATGACCTCAGGTAACACTAAACTACCCCCAACTATCCTAAATATCTCCCTCAGCGACCAAATAAAGGAATAAAATGAATACGAAATGAGATGCTCGTAGTAAACGCACCGTTTTGCAATATAATTCAAGTGCCGCTGTTGATCGTCCTCTTTTGTGTACTCCGTTAATCTGTTCAGCCAACTGTCCACCTTAAAACAACAGTGAGGCTATATATAATACCATCTACATAGATCAGCCTTAATGAAGGTAGCTCGAGTCATTACAACCTTAGGTGCAGCTAAATTTATTTTGAAATTGGCCAAGTCAGCTCCACTCTTATAAGTGTTGATCGTCACCGACTTCAGCACTAAACATTCTCGAGCATGATGTTCCGGAAACAACCTTCTTGCAAGAAACATAATTTTTACTTTCGATCCTTTACAGGGAGCAGGGTCTAGTTCCCAAACTTTTTGGAAGGGGAACCTCGGCGGTTAGCAAGATTCAACCTAAGTTTACAGAACTTGATGATGATGCGTGGAACTGCATCTGCACGAAATAAACCTCCCACTTTAGATTATATGCTCCCTTCACAGTGCCTAACGCACACAAAGAAAAACTTCGCCGTTATGCGCCAAACGTCGACCTCATCAACCGCCGTAAGACCTCGCCGATGTACGCCTCAAGACCCGCCGAATCGAGAAGCAATTTGCAAATTTGCAGCTTCTAAATAAAAATATTCACGACGGCCTCTTCCCCCATATCCCATCCACGGGAAACGAAGTGAAACTCGCAATGATGAAGTCGGTGACGGCGCTGCGAATATCGAAGCTGTGGACGTCCCAACCCTACCAACAAAACCAAAACTCTTTCAGCAGTAATATATTCGCAGAGGCAGTAACGAAGTTGCAATATGCGCTCATCTAAGAATGCCGCTCAATCATCAGTATACCAATCCGCAGTTAATCGAAGAATAAAGCTCCCATGCACCTTAGAGATCTAACCACCAGTTATCTCATAATCTCACTGATTTCATATTCTCGATGACAGATACATCCATAAAGGCTATCCGGCTGAAGGAAAACCCCAAACATGTCTGAATGGAACATAAAAGGCTCGGCTGAGAATCGAAATAAGCGGCAATTTAGAAAAAAATCCTCAAATATCCGGAGATCATCTTTCTATCCCTCGGAGTGGGCAACTCAATAAAGAAGTGACTCACATCCTGCAATGAAAGATGCGATTTCCTTCCATCTTCAATCGACTTCTCGAAATATTGTCGAATTGTAATCGATACATCGCCTGTTTGATTAAACGAATCAGTCAACTCTTCTGGTGACCATCCAAAAATCTAAAATAAAAATCAAATATGTTAAAAATGAAATATTCTGCAAATGAGTTAATCGGAGATAAGGTGGACAAACTATTTTTTTTCAAGTAAGCTGAGAATAATGACCCGAATTAAGCGAGGGCAATTTCCAGCCGCCGATGAGGGTGCCATGAGGTCTTTCCAGTCGCGAAAATGGAATATCCTTCTCTCATATACAAGTGATCGTAAAGGCGCGGTTTTGTTCGAATACAACTAAGAGCAACTAACAATTGGAATATAAAAATTTATGTTTTTAAGGTAGCTCGTTTTACGGATATCAAATGAGGCGATCGGTGCACCTCTGTTTCACGAACATCACCAAATATCCCCTTCGTAGGGATAAATATCCGATCCAATCTCACTTCCTTTAATACAATATAATACTCATCTCCATAGCAATTCCCAAAGCTCAACTTATCGGAGCTCTTTGCTTTTCTTTCAAGAAATTCGATAAAACATATTAATTAGTAGTCAATTAGGAAGTATGTTAATTATACTAGGAAAAAGAAGACAAGGTCTTTTAGAGAGGAAATTAGTAAAGCGGAACAAAGAGCTTCAAAAGATACCTACAGGTGTGTTGCAAGATGATTCAAAGGTATTCAAAAACGACATAGAGACAAGAATACGAATCGAACATACATTCGAGAAAAGCTTTATAAGTTGCTTCTCTTTCAGATTGAATACTCGCTGATCGGTTGACGGGAGTAACATTCTCACCAATAGTAGCATATCACCATCATAGCCATCTGAAAGGGAACAAACAAACGAATATCTCTTCATAACGTTCGCGAATGTAACTCTGGATGTGGCTCGTTTTTTTACCCTCCAAATATGAGAAATTAAAGTTACAAATCCCTTAAGTTCTCAAGCATTTCAACTTCGATTCAAACGTTTTCTATAGATTATCGAATTTCTCTTACGCTTATTTTTACTCTATAATGCATCGAAATGTCTTTAAATGAGCAATTATTTATGAAAGAGAACGATTTCATAGAGAGAGAATAAATAATGAACGATTATAATCACCTATCGAAGTTCGACGAGGAAAATTCCCTCGTAGATATCGCCGATGATTAATGATCCACACCCAAAAAAATATATTGAAATATATATAACTGATGAAATTTGAATATTTAGCAGCTTATTTTTATTTATAAAAACATTCTAATTAAATTAATAAATCGCTCACCTTTATTTACAAACATATTTACGGCCGTCGATTTATCGGTATATTTGGAGACTGATGCAAGCACTTCGCATAGTTTGCAAAACAATTTGAATGAATCGAATTTCGAGTATCGTCGTTCCTTTTTTATGTCCTCCTCCTGCACGTGCACCTTCCGCTTTTTCCCTTCTTTTTCCCTTTCACAAGACTCTCCCACTTCAAGCTTTCTTTTTTCTCCCCTTTTGTTTTGCGCTTTATCGGATGATCCACTCGTACCCGCAGATTCCTCATTCCCACCTGATTCCTCGCCTTCTTTTGTCGTCGTTGTTCCTTCTTTCTTCGAACCTTTCTTCTCTGTACTTTCAGCCTTTCTTTTTTCTTTATGCTCCGAGTTTCCCCCCGATAAATGCTTCTTTGATGAATCCTCCTTCTTCTTCTTAGACGATTCCCGTTCGTACGTATCAGATTCCACTTGTTTTTTCGATGGTCTTGATGGAGTTTTCGTACCATTTCCCTTTCCTGCACGAACTTTCTCGAGATTGCTGATCAGATCCAATATTTTACTTCGATCCTCTTCCTGGACATTGCTCCAGCCTATAAAATAACTAAATCGCATATCTGTTAATTCAGTTATTCCCCCTCTGTGTTCTTTCTATGGCTGACGGTTTTATAGTTCACTGAATAACACTTCAACTCTTGGAAACTCTCACGCTCAAAAGCACATTAGAGGACTTGTGCCACGAATTTCTAGATCAAACTCATACGACTCTGAATTCCGATCGCAAAAACCAGCAAGAACACGGATCATATCCGAGTTCTTCAAGTCATAATACAACATCGAACGATCCAGCTTCACGATGAACCTGATCTTCATCTCCTCTTCCCATTATCGGCGAGACGATCAACGATTAGTTCCGTCTAAACCATTCAACGGAAATGCGAGATGAATAAAGTTTACGATCAAATAAACATACCGTGGGATGGGGAAGACGATTTAATGAATTGCTGGAAGATTGAGAATAAAATTCAAAGATCACTAATATTTCTATTAACGATAGATATGAGAGGAAACTCTATTCCCGCTGAAGGAAGAGAATTCGTTGCAATATTGAATGCTCAAGTCTATCTGCTTTGAAGCATCATAATTCCCTTCCACTATACAAAAGAGACAATAGGATCGCTCTTGGTGGTCTACGTGCCGATAGAGACAAATAAACAGACAAACAAAGGCAAATTAGATCGGTTAAGGTCAAATATCGTCAACAAACTTTCTTATACATGCCACATAAATGACCATAGAATATACTCTATGGCGTAGAAAAACCAATGATTCTCACTTATGAACTCTTAAGACAATTTAAGGGAGCTCGGTGCCTATCTTCAAATATCTATCCTCCACCTCCTCGCCTCGACTCGCCACTTGTAGAATTTCAATGGAATGGAATTGAGATAAGTGAAATTTATCTCTGCAAATAGCTTCCTTAATCTAAGTCGAATATTAAAAGCGCTTGTTGGAAATGTAGTTTCTGAATTAAATAAAAATTAATTGCTATACCTTCAATATCGGCCGGCGATTCAATAACTTTCGTCGTTGCACGACATCGTGTTAGCGTTTCAAAGAGGCATTCAGCATGGAAATATTGCTTCATCTCAGATGGATTATTCGAATCGGTCGTGAACGGATTCGGTACCATCCTCGCCATACGCAGCTCCTTAAATCTCTCTTGCCCACATTCGTGGATAGATATCAACTTTCTTAGTATAGATAAGCGAATTATTGAAAAAAACGGAAACATATCGAAGGTTAATAAATATCATAAAGATCAATATTTCTCATTATCTGAATATCTGAAGTCCATTGCAAATCCTTCTCTAGAGACTAGAAGGAAAACCGCAACTATACTCCTCGAAGATATGTTACAAACTAGATAAACTCAATTTTATGCGCCCCCATGATGGAATGCCGCTTTCCACTGTTGATGCTAAAATAATAAGCGCGCTATGACAAATCATTTGTTAGGCTTTTCTTTCAAAGGTTTCGATCCGCAACTTCCGGAATCTAGTTAGGAAGTTACTTCCGATATTGTATTTAAGCACTTACTTGGTTTTTGGAGCTCCAATTCTGGCTCCAGTCTATCAAACGAAGCTATAGGTACTGCTCTAATAATAACTACAGCTCCAGTTTCGGCTCCAGTTTGTCAAACTCAGCCACAGATGGCATTTTGATAATAATATCGATTAAGTATTATGTAAAAAAAAAAAATTATAACACAATATTGTCCACAAATTGTTGGAAAATCGATCACTGGAAGAAGAAACAAATGAAAAGTAGCTCTTCATGGATTAATTGCGTCGCTACGGTCCTATTCTCCTCAAATTTCAAATCATGAAGAGTAAAGTGAGGATTTCTCGATATGAAGTTGCGGATATATGATATCAAAACCATACAAATAGAAAGAACAAAGGTGGTGGTATCTGCTTAAATGCCTTCCATCCGCCTTAGTGAAGACCGACTGAAACTATGAACCTTTCAAAATGGGATCTCATTTCTTCCCGAATTACAAAGTAATATCTATTCCCGTCCAGGTTATTTTGCCTCCTTTCCCATCGAGTATTCAACTGAATTGGGCGGAAAAGTTACACCTTGTAATATTGAAGTAAATTATAAACGTTTTAGATATTAAATAGGCAATAATTTAATAGAAAATCAATGGAGATAATCTTAAGTAAGCAATAGATCGGCAATATAATTCAAATATTCGAATAAAAGAAAGCAGTATAAATTACCCCTTTGGGAAGTTGTTGGCGACATTTTTTGCAATTCGCAACGCGTTTCGCATAATCGACAGAGAATTTTGTACTCGATGCCATATTTGCACACCTGAAAGAAATCCCTATCGAACGGCGATTCATTATCGATGAATGCGCGATATTATCGACGATAATGTTCGTGAACGATAGCATAGATTAAAGTTAGAAAAAAAAACCCTAAAATTAAAGAATATATTCTGAAAAATAAACAAATAAACAAACAAAAAAAAAACAAAACAAAACAAAAACGAATATATCAAAAAAAAAAAAAATATAGATGCATATTTAGTGATTTTATCGTTGAAAAGTATTTAGAGAAATTTCTAAACTTTTATTTGCAAATATGAGCGATTAATGAATTATATGGCTTTTTTTTTAACAAGCAAAGTTCGACGAGTTTCATAGATTCTTTGCTTTCTCGTTGATCTTAGCCGATCATTTCCGATCGAATCGATTGGGAAGCCGATCATTTCCGATCGAATCGATTGGGAAGCCGATCATTTCCGATCGAATCGATTGGGAAGCCGATCATTATCGATCCCGATCAACGAATCGATTGGGAAGTGAAAATTCCCTAATCTCCTCATAGCACTTCAGAGATAGCATTGATCGTATTTTATCGATCTTAAAATCTCATTAAAACTACACAGAGAGGGGGAAATTTCGATTATAAGCAGACATATATCTGAGCCTTTACTTGATATGTGTCCATTGTATCTGATTAGAAGTTAACATAGGGTAATACCTCAGTTAAACATAAATTCTCGAGAAGCATTCTCAAGCGTCGAGAGTAGAAGAGATATGCAATTATTGGCGGAAACAATGAGGATATCCATCTAATACTGAGGCCACCTCACTGTCGCTAACGAGAAATGGTGACATTTTTAGTTGCAGCTCGAGCTCGAACTCGACATATTACAAGATGTCTGAATATTGCTGAAAGCGACTCAAACTTCAACCAGTGAATTCGAGCAACTCGACCTCGAACTTCAGAGCACCATCTAGGCAAATGAGTCGGCTTAGCATTCAGTTATCGACTAATGAGTCAAACCTATGCCACAACATCGGCTAAATGCAACTCCACATTTATTCGGTGCTACCTTAGCGAAGTATGGATCCATTTCGCATGGATCGTATTCCATGACTTCAATGGGTTTAATTTCCCTGATTCAGGTTCGATACAGTAGAACATTGTGCCCATCCGGTGACATTGTGAGTATTACGGTTAAATGCCATCAATGCTCAGAAGCATTAAAATACGTTTGAGGCATTATGCAGCAAGTTACTGTGTATTTGAGGTTCAGCTAACGTCTCAGACCTCCACGATTGAGTGCAGAGACGATCAACGATGAAGGGGATTTCATTTCGTTGCTTACCGCCGTTTACCTGCAACATATAGCTCCAACATTCACTCCGGGGGAGTTGGTTCCGTCGAATCGCGCTTTAGTTACCTTAGCATTTACTTCCCGATCGCCTTATTTTTAGAGTATCATCGTGATTCAGCGGCTTAGCAATCCGCTTAGGGAGCTCAGTTACTCTCTTCGTTTGTTGTGTGCCAAGATGCATGTTCCAGAAGCCAAGGGCAGGATAGAGGCTTATTATGGCAATTATGCGATGTGTTTGTTTCAGCCTCAGGTAGTTAGCTATGACGAGCCTAGTGAAGATCCGGAGTAGTTCCGGAAATGCTTTCCGTCCTCCTACCTATGATTGTGAATGGGAGCCGATCTTGATCACATCGATATTCGAGATTAATTCGAGCTTATGCGGACCTGACGGTTGAAATTGCTTATTGTATCTTATGATAAAAATTCCAGAGAAGCAATTTCATAGAGCTTTGTGATGAGGTGGGGGGGAGGGTGCTTGCACGTTAATTTCAGACGTCACTCAAATTCAACGACAGATGTCCTCAAATGCCTCGTGTGGGACGTCAATCAACGACTCCAACGAGATAGAACAGTCGTGAAGTGGATAAGGCAGAAGTTGCAGCGAGTCGTCGATGTGGAGGTGCGTTGGGATGCTCTGTCGTCAATATCCTGGTCGGTAGTCGTTTTCAATGCAAACAATGGACTCGATAGGGTATGCGAGATGATAGCGAAACGTTTTATAATGGTCCTCCACATACTTCAACGGTCTATCACCTGATTCTATGGCTCTATAGGAGGATGATGTGAAACTGCCATCAGTTGAGATCATTCTCAGCACCAAAATATGACAAATCTGCTCTCGCACCTCCCACTTGATAACATGTCAAGCGAGATGAGGTCACTCTTTCCTTTCCGACATCACTCCCTCATGTCGCTACGGTTCTGTTCACAGCCCTTTTTCCTTATATGGCGATACCAATTGGTGGTGTCAGCGATATGCTGATCACCTCCACATTGTGAAGTACCCTGTTTACAAACCACCACAGAGTCCTACCGTTAGAGCCCTAACATTTATCCCATACAGAATGATGGGAAAGGTCTATCGTCTCGGACGATTTAAAGCCCATAAAGTGGTGCAACATTCACGACGAATATAAGACGACAACATGGACGGTAGATTCATGCCATCCCCCATTCTCTGTACCACAGATACAAGCCAATCCTCTGAACCTCTAGCCGCTTCATTAGAAAGAGTGATTCGTTGATGTGAAAGTCCCTCAAGAAGGCTCACAAAGAATGGATATCATAAATCGCCAATGCATCGATATTCTCGAATATCTATTCCGAATAGCTCCTATTAAATAAGTAAGTTTATTCTTGAAAAAATGGTGAAACGAACTCCTCGATCACTCTTATCACATTAAAATTTTCGAGCAAAGAAACAATACAAAATGAAAATATTGAAGAATTAAGATGAGGGGTGTCTCTTTATAATTCTATGAAGCGTTAATCAAGAGAAATTATTTCATTTCCTCGTCAACAATTTGAATGAAAATCACAATTAACGACGATCTTTGAATTAATTAACGAAATTAGAATTTCACTAATTCGACTAATTATCTATCTGATTCGTTATTCGTTGCCTACTTCACAAGAATTCCCAAGGAAATGAAGAATTTTCGAATCATCATATCTTTTCTTCGGTAATTTCTCTAGCCGCCCTAATTTCATCCAATTTAGCTATTAAGGCCGCTCAACGATAATTCCCATACAAATAAAATATTATAGTTAAACCTTAATATATATAATAGGTATAATAAATGATATTTTATACTACAACAAACGTGCAGAAAAAACGAAAATAAAGGTGAAGAACGAAGTGATACATCACAGAAAATAGCAAATGCTACACTACCCTTAAATATCTACCAGTAATTAGGGCCGATAAATGACGTCCGCTTTAGATGCTCAATGATATCCATCAGCTTGTCCATCAACGGAAGAAACTCCCTCTCCGTACCTCTACTAAGAGAAACCTCACATCGACGATCGGCAAACACTCACATTCATAGGTGCAACTGACGGGTGGATGATCGTAACTGCACTGAGAAGAAATTAATCCCAACTTACCTCATAAACTAAACAAGTAAGCGCAAATATTCCTGAGCAAATCACTTACGTACACCCACAATTCAACGTGAGACAACATTACATAGCTGCCAAACTGCTCCTGTAACAGTCACAAACGGTTGAAGCGATGAACGACGATAACCATTTCAAGAGAACTAAAGAATTGCAATGATTGGAAGAACTGCAAAGAAATGCCTCAGTCATAGTCAGCAATAGTCAGGAGGAATGGGGAAAGCAGATCGAGGTCGAACATGTCGGTGACAAAAACCTCGAGACACATAATCCCCGAAATTGTGGACGAGTTCGGGAACTTTCAACTTTTTGTTCGACAAACCCCAATTGCAATCTGACGACCTCAAATTCTCCGATTCGCATTCCTCCCTAATAAAATAGCACTTCAAAAACGAATAGAAGCATATTTCAAATATTATAGAATCCGAAGCAACGATTCCTGCAAAGAGAAAAGAAAGCCTCGACGATGTGGGTCAACCGACCAACTTGCTGCCCTGCTGCATAGGACACTGCCATTTTCAAAAAAAAAAAAACAAAAAAACAAAACAAAACAAAATGAAACAATAAAAAAGAATACAATAAAACAATAAAAAGCCGAAAAAAACCGACATTAGTGTAGGGGGAAATACAACTATATCAACGCGAAAAATGACAATCAAATTTCATAGTTTATTCTGCAAAAGCGACAATTCTCGTTCCCCTTTCCCACCTTCTCAATATCTCGTTATCTTTTGAATTTCACTCCTTAAATATCGAACATAATACGCCTTTTGCATCATATCTCAATAAATTCTGATAAACTACAATTAAAAATGGTCCATTTCAATGAAGTTGCCCTGGAACCTTCTCATTTCCTCCACAGTAATAAACTTCCTTCAGACAAGCAAAAGGTGTTCGCACCCTTACGGCAGCTATTGAGCACGCTACTGTCCTGCCTGAAAAATCCGCTATTACAGATCAATCTGTTGCCTGTTTAATCACTTATTAAGGTAGATTTGTTGGTTACTTAGGAAAAAGGCAGTGGGAGTTCCTGAACTAAACCCCCTCCCTACTCGCTCTGGAAATAGCGGATAAGGTAAAGATACATCGAGAGATGCTTTCCAATGAAACAAGCATGAAAAACAGCAGCAATCTTGTATCCCCACATTTCCCAAACAAAATAAGCAAATACCAGGTGGAAAAATGACCCGTTGATTCTTCATCGGACTAAAGAAGGATTCCAAAAAAGCCAAAGGAAGGGCACGGCATTAAAGACCCCTCGAAGTTTACAATAAATGATCAATAAACATATACTCAAAAAAGGAAATAACCACAAACCTTCTTTATTTTCTCCCGCACAGTCTTAATGATTAGAGTCGTTTGGAAAATTAACTGATTCGCCGATACAGAAACCTGAAAGATAAACTCCAAATATCCGAATTTCACTCGAATATGGCAGAGGCAAGATATTCCCCATATGGAACCCTTACCCAAATATCATCAAATCTTAAAAAACCACTTTCAACTACAAAATCCTTTCGATACCTATATACAATATATGCGATTAACCAATCGATCCGCCTATTTGTCTAAAAATGCTCGAAGAGACAGTCAAAATAGCTGATATCACTGCACGAGCACTTCGACAAAAATCAGTTATCAAAGATGACGAAGAGGAAAATCTCTTCAAGAGAGAGAAAAAAACTATTAGTCGCCTCATATAGGTAACTTAAAGACCGAATGTGAAGCATAAAACGGTAACCAAGCAGAAAGAAACATAACGAGAAAGATAAAGACAATGGACCATTGATCGGTCCGTAAACTGCATAATGATGGGAAAAAGAGAAATGATAGACGAGATGAACCTGAGTTGCGTTCTGATCACGGAAGTATTCCTTCAACGTATTGCTGAATCGCTTCGAATAGTGCACAAATTCTCTTTTACGCTTCTCGACCGCTTAAATATTTCTCAATATTCAAAACCGCTATGAACCGCTTAGTTCTCCACTGAATGTATCCGAAGATGACCGACCGGTGAAAGAACGTTAACGTTGAAATGCTAGAATGTGTAAGCTCAGATCTGCAATTACGCTAACAATGTGGTGTTTCAAAAAACGTTCAGGTAGCTAGGGTTTAAGAGAGTCAATCAGACGCCAACTCAACTATCAAGTAGAAATAAAGACTAACACTGTTGTGCGCTAGGTGGAACAACTTGCATAACTGCATTCGTTGCATCGAGTAATTTCTTAATGGACGATGCGATCTCTTTTATCGTCTCCAAGAAGGTCCTTCGATCCGACATCTCTTCAGGTACTCGTGCCAAAACTCGCCGCAGCGCAATCGCTCTCAAATTATCCCTCATAATTCAGAGCATATCAAGAGACACCTTCATTGGAAGATCACGATACGACACTATGCAAGACGATTCTCAAACGCTGCTGTCATCAGAGATACACGCCTCATCCATGAGGTACTTATAAGAGATTAGTTTCTTTGGTTGCAGTTCCGATCTACTGAGCATGACCTTCAATAGACCAACATGTCTTCTACATTATAACAATCCCCTAGCAGTCCCTCTATACTTCAAATATTTTTAGGTCAGACCAAGTTGCTAGTGAAAGATGCAACTTGGCGCCAATGCTGACCATTCCTCCAGCTCCTTCACCTTCTAATTAACCCATATGAAATCGGAAATATCGCATCTGGAAGCGACTCAACTATTATAGATATCACCTCGGTGGCATAAATTTATCGTCAACCAATAAAACTTGGACATGAGGCTCTAATTACTCACTGGAAGAAATATAAACAAGCTAAGCTTACCAAACAAGAGAGGGAGTGGCTAGACACAAAACTGTCACCCCCTCTAAGTCCTCTAATTGGATCACCCATATAACCACCATCACTGAAAATATTTCAGCGCTGCTCCTTGCATTTCCAAGAAGAAATTTTGTCGGAATTACATCAACTCTAATAGCAATGGACGCTTCCTGCTCCAACAAGAAAGCATAAGTCAGCAATAATCACCTTGCAGAGAGCTCACAGAACTCGGGCTTTGCATTCGGTAACTCGAGATCATCAGTGGGTGCGCTCGCCTGCATACGCAAGAATGCCTCCTGAAAAACTCAACAAGCATCGCTCTGACGTCCAGGCAGCCGACAATTTCCATCACCTCAGCTATGCCATGCAACAACAAAAAGAGAATATATCTCTTTCATGTATCAACTCTGCGGACTTCAATGAACCCCAAGATTGCAAGAACCATTATTATATAGTGGATGAAACAGAAACCATGAAAACTGTTTCAAGACGAAGTTAAAAGTGCATGTGAATAATAAATTCCATCTGATACAACTTGAAGAAAAAAAGAAATGCGGACAGATACGCTGACAGACAACTCGCAGGTGACTCTATGGAGGAAAATTCCATGCTTCTTGCAGTTCCAATCCTGATTCCGATATTCCTTACATGCTCATCCAGGATAACCCCATGATCTGCGAAAGTCGATCGACGAAACCGTTGTTCTGATAATATATCAACAAAAAATCTCCTATCAACACATCTGATATTATGCACTTAAAGACCCTGACGCGAAACCATACCTGTTTATACCAACTATAATAAATACGTGTCAAAATTACATAACAATGTTTTCACCTTGACAACCCATAACGTTCACATACAATTTACATAAATAACTTGTGAATTAAGCAACCTCTGGAGCAGTTAGTGGTCGGTGCCCGCAGACGACAGACCATTCCTGCCCTCCCCTTCTCCCTCCTCTAGACTAGACCATCCCTATTACCACCGACAGAAGGATGATGTGGTTATTCCAATGTTTCAGTTCACGTAGTTTTCTGATAAACTGCTGAAGTGTGATCCGAACCACAGAAAGCAAAATGAACAGGCAAAGCGACCTGTAGATTGATGTTGAGTTTCGAGTCGTTGAGGAGGATCTTTGTGAAGTCGAACAGAAACGATGGAGAGGCGTTGTCCGCTTGTCGCAATGTTGCACGCAAATTCTACACATAATATTCATACATTAGAAAAAATATAAAAATATGGCTTTCAGGGGAATAAGTACAGCAATGGATCAAAAGAATTTTAGACATATATAACAAAGTGGAGGATAGAATCTCATATGAAGGAAACTCCCGCTCCTCTCCTCTCCTCTTCTCTTTCGATATTATCCAAAATTAACTGAATCGGAAGAGCACCCAGCATCCATTCATCATTCCCATTTTCAATGATTCCCACAGGAATCGTTTTGCCGTTCCCTTCATACCCAACCCGCACAAACTAAATACGCACCCTACATAAACATAAAGCGACTATTTCACTATCAGATATTCGCTCTTTACTATCTGTATTCCCCTCAGTTAAACTAACTGAGGAGCCAATTTGTTATGGCTCTCGGCTCCAACATCATTCACGTGCCCCTTTTAGCGCTATCCCATAAAGCCGCAAGCAAACGCACAATTAGCTCGTCAGAGAGCACAGTTTGCGGAGAAAATTCGCTGTGAACGAATAACTCTTCGCTATATGATCCGAGTGAAATGTAAATAAACTCTAAAAATAAAAGTATGAAAGTAATTCCTATTAAATGTGACATTCAAGAGAATACTCTGTTATCTCTTTGCAGTCTCATATTTCCTGATGAGACGTATCGCGGCGCTGAATATATTTCATTGTAGAGTTGATTGCATGGATGGATGACAATAAGGATTCAGAAGATCCGAAAGAAAGCATCAATGGCCCTACAATTCATCAGCCAAATTATCCGAATTTCCCATAAAAACCCCGAGAACACAGGATCTGGATGAGACAAAAAACTCGATAGAAGCGCTTAGACAACGATCCTCGTCTCTGACCATCAAAATTCCCTCCCCACTCAAGCAGTACCACTTCATCCTGAACTATTTTGGCGAACATAAATTAAAACACTGCAAGAGAAACAAAGATTTCCGGTTTGGCAGAAAAAATGAGGCATACCCTAAGTTGTTGTGCCGCTTTCTCGTCGTTCCTTCGACTCTCTATGACGCGTTCGATAGCACCATTAAAGAGACACTGGAAAGTCATCGCACCCAAATATCCACCTTCTTCGCTCATCGTCATCGCAATCCTCAAATAAACCAACTTAACTACGGACCCTCCTCCATGAAGGTGATCTTTTTCTATGCACATTATGCATGGAAAGCAGTGACTGACGCCACATAAGCAATAAATGTTCGAGAGGAAAGCAACTCCCTTAGCAATTCCAATGAATGTAGCCCGAAGACGGAAGGAACCGAATGTGATGTCAACCGCCCATATATACACCGACAAATAAGTGTAACTACGTTTATAGAGAAGCGGCGATCGGCAGGTAAAAATGATTCTCGCAAATTTTGCACATCAGTAATATCGATGTTCAGGCAAAATGGGGCGAATAGCCTCAAAATATGCACCCGCAAATCCCAAGAAGATAGATAAACGGGGGAAACACCTTCAGCAATAAAATATCTATCACCTCTTGCCCTCTGCCGAACCCCTCAACTTGAAAACAAAACTGCCTCTCACAATTCCACGACCGGAAATCTTCATCAAATTGGGAAAGAGGCAATTGGGAAGCAGAGGTGTGGCAAAGAGACCCACTTCAGAAAATCTCCAAAACACTTAAAGACATTATTGTATCGTCAACTCATTGAAACCTCTCAATTCGACGATTTCGATATATAACGATCGGGGTAATACGACCCGATATTGTGATCATATCACTTAGAAGAATAGTTCCATTTGAGGAAGAAAAATCTCTCTTATTTCATTAAATCGAAACAATTGAATCAACTTTAAAAAAAAACAACATGCTAACATAAAATAATATAAAATAATACTTCGAATAACATTATATCCGAAAAAAAAAGATTCTCATTTCGACAATAAAAAATATGAAGGCAAATATTAAATGCATTGAGAACACAATGAGACCATCAATACTGAGTATCAACCGGCAATATATTACAGGTAGTATTCAAGGAATGAATGTCATAGACGATTTAGACCATCTCTAGTCTATCAGCTTCACTATAAGACTTTCAACGATATAGTCAACATTTCAATGGTAAATGGTAGAACGTTCGCCAGGTGGAACTAAGTTAAAGCTGTGATGTGATATCTAAAGGTTGACGGAATGAGAGGGGGGGAGAAGAAAAGATTGAGAGGAAGAGTGTAATCTCTCCAACTCTAAACTTGCCCGCCGGGTTGGGGAAATGGAACGAGATATAGAAGATGTAATCTTTTCAACTCCAAAAAACAAAAAGCACTAATATATTCTCGGCAAAATTTGAAAATTCAAGGAAAGAGAACAACTATCATCTAAAGACTAAACGAATGCCACTGCTTCTATTTCGCTTACGTATTCCTTTCTGTAACTGTGCGATAAAAACCTTAATAAGTAGCGATCCGTTGAGTTTCTTCTCAAAATGCGACCGAATCTAGAGAGAATCTCTCTTTCTCTATAGATCGCATCGTTCGCCGATTCAATAGACGAATAAATTCTGGAAAAATACTCTAAGAAATAATTGAATTGAAATTAAAATAATATATAGAATCCAAGAAAAAATCCTCAAATGTATAGAAAACATAAGCGAATGAATGATAAAAATGAGTTATTCATTTATTCTTTCAAATTGAACGCAATGAAGACCTTTTCTCATTTTCTACGAGCAAATATCTCATTGACATTTTCATAGAGATAAAGGCGAGGCGGGATATCCACACAATTTTATCATATCAGTGAAGGTTCTCCTAGGCAATTAGCCGAAACATAAAGTGCTCCGACTCCAATAAAGATTCAACAGCTCCAACATATCAACCAATGTCACATTCACGGTTCCTATAATACAAAAAAAATCCATAAAATAACCGAAAAATCGAACATCAAAGCAAATATTTATACAAACAGCCGATTAAGAGGCACTTCGATTATAGGCGATCATAGCGATCGATCATTTATAGAGAGCGATCCCCGCAAGCGGCGACATCAACGTTTGCAAGCTTTTACCTACAAAACGTGAGAGAAATAAAACTTATCGACGAACTTCTGCAAATACGACATTAATTATTTCTTCCTCCTCATACTCTAACTTCCAGAATTCCCATAGAAGATCAAGGAATCACAGCGCTGAATCGAAAAAGATTACTCCCCTTCTCGTTGATCAAAGCAGAAAATTTTCCCACCTATGAATAAACAAATAATAATGGTTATTTAGATTAACAGTCAATTTCAAGCAAGATTGGAAGGAGAAAATAAAATTCCCTTATACCATCTTTCATTCCGATCATTAGTAAAACTGAAGGAAAAGAGTGCATATGATCCTTTAATATGATAGCTAATTAAAAAAATAAGTGAAATATTACCTGCAATAAACGCCTCGTTCGAAAGAACCCGTTCGTCTAGGCCTTGACTTTGTCTTGGCCGAAACGGGTACCACTTTCTAGGCTGTTTAGCACTTGCCCAGTTGATAGCCCACAACGGTCGTAATGATCGATAGTGCTGTTTTCCTTAAGTATACACGATTGCTTAAGTATCACATATATACTTCAAGTCTTTCTTCAGATCGTGAATCACGTTTGATATGAAGATGACTTTCCAGAATTTCATTGCACCTCGGTGACTGGGACCTTCGTACCTTGACTAAGGACAGATCCTCTTAACTTGCCTACGGGACATATCCCCATACCTTAATCGAGACAGATCCTCCTACTCTGAGCAGGAACAGATCTCCTTACCATCAATCGCAAGCAACGGAATGAGTCACCAAGGATTACCTGATAGTTGACTTGCATATGGGATAAGAGTGAGGAGGAGAATGATATGACAAAAGAGGGCAGGAGGGGGATGAGGTACGAATTTTCAGATATCATAGACGTAATTGCAGTAGGACGCGATTATTAAAAAAATTAAATACATGAATGAATAAAATAACACTAATTAAGACATTGAATAAATATGGCATCGTCCAGTTACAAGATAAAATATATTCCCTTCACTTTACTGAACAACATAGTTTGCAACCTCATGTGGGCTGTTCGGCAGGTGGGACTACTTCTTTAAACCCATTCAAAATAAACACCGATTTACAGAGGGTACAGTGAATAAAATTATCTAAACTTGGGTTACATTGAGGTGGAAAAAACCCATAAAAGGGAAAAATAAGGTTCAACACCTCTGAGCGAAAATTTCACTAAGTTAAAAAAATATATAAAAACGGAGTGGACGATCTGAAAAGTTGATCTCAGCCGTTCACTATTTGCAATACCGTTCACTCCCCTCCTCCCCTTAACTCAATAGACATCGCTAATTTCATCCAATATGAGGTGCTGCTTTCAAAGGTCAAATAAATCATATCGAAACAATTTACAATTCGAAGCGAAATTTTAACGCGAAGTACGCGGCTAATAATGGGAAGTTACAGGAACTTCCGTTCAACTGAATACGCAACCCCTCATATTTGTCTGAGAGCAAAATGAGCCCGCGCTTCGCGCGATCCAATTCAAGGCCATTATTCAGTATTTATAAGTGGCCAGCGGATAACGATCTTAAACACATGCTGTTGAACGACGTCTACGTCGCGACCATATACTATCCTCGGTCACTCTTCTACACTAGAGCTCATCCGAGGATGTTCCACGAAGCCAACGGATGTTGGCACGAAATAAGAAAGAGGCAACGAACCGTCGTATGTGTTCCATTCCACATGAACAACACCGACGAATGGTCGATTCATGCCCGATGCACCTGGACTCTTAGCCTCGACGACGACGCTCACTATCACGTAGACCATATATCCATCACAACCAACAACATCTATCTGCAATACATTCATTCCTGGTGATTTGTACCTTCCATCAATTGCGTAACAAACATATATTTTTATAGTGCGCATAATTCATCCTTCAGTGGCAAAACAGTGCTAACGGAATCTTGCTTCCTTCCCACGTCTATCACAGCAGAGCATTTCGCTGATCCGTACGCATAAAACCACCTGGCCCTGTGTTCGCTTACCTAATAACCGACACCTCCAAATGAAACACAACTGCTTGATGAATGAACATAAATAAAAGCGGGTCACAGCTAACATAAAAGAAACCTCATAATCGACGAGTCCTACATAACAACCACCAGGTAAGAACGCCTTGACAACATTCGGCATTTGTGTAATCAGCAATTTCTCGACATCCATTACGACCTCTGTGAAGAACAAGCTTTGATCCAATCCATGAGAGGCTGAGGGGAAATCTGGAAGTACAGCTGACTGCAACAACTTGACAGCACCGATATGCCATCACACCCCCTCTCCTTATTTCAATAACACCTCGGAAAATACTTTTCTTTTATTAACAGCCGACGTTGGTTTGCTCAACTGTGGACTTCGTAAACCCGCAAAGAGAGTAAAAGCAGGTGCATTTCATCTAGTAATATAAGAGAGGTGCGCTGCATTGATTGCATCAGACCCGTCAAATTCGAATCATATCATCCAACGTTTATGCAGAAATACCTTTCTTTCTCCGGAACAGGTTATGGACCATAACAATTAATTCAACAACTCCGGATTCCATAAACTGAGAGCATTGAGAATACCTATGAAGGCAGATTTTTCTGAAGAAAAACGAACTAACGTTCACTAGAAGACGGCAGTAATGCGTAATATCTGTTGTCAGTTGACGTGAACGCTGTACGTGCATCTGAAATCGTTATTTCCTGCAAGACGACGCCTGCCCACTCTGACGATTGCGCCTCATCAACTTGCATCACTTGAAAACTCTAAAATAGGATAAATCTTCGAAAAAAAGTACCTATGAGGAAAGAACTTCAAACAAAACGTACCACCAATAAAAAGCTGGAGTGACCGAATCGACTAATGAAATTAGCGAATTCTATGAGCGCATAGGATAAGACTCTCGCTCGATTAGCACCGACCTTTCTTTCTCAGAGATATACTTCTTGGATCGGATATTCTTAAGGCTTTTTCTTCATCTCAGTAAAGGCAGCTTTACCTGAGAATTCAGTTGTTTTCTCGAAAAAAACCGCACTTACAGCCATAATTATACTCTTAACGACGGACCCGACATTAGATTTAAAATCATGTGTGAAAGTCTTCTGGTACACAGGCCCCCTGATGCACATCGACAACCATTCCTATCACCTTTACCAATAGTAAATTACCTCCACTTAAACCTTACGATTTCTTCAGAATCGATTCGAAGACGAATCATTAAATTAACTAAAACGCTGACATACCCTAATACCCCTTTTTGCAAAGGTGATTGCACAACTTACAGATATACGTCGTCGTCCAACATTATCCATCGGTGGCTTGCATTTTGTGAAAATAACACCAATAAGCATTGTGCCTGCATTCAGAATGGCGCCGTGATCAAATGATCGTAACAGTGTCCTATAAATAAAATCCCTTATTCACAGCTTTCTCGATCACTTTCCACTCAAATATGCCATCACTGATGGGGCACCACGACAGCGACATATGCGAGGCCATACAACCTTGAAAATCTTCAAAAAACCCGTATCACCTTCACGCTTGAGAAGCCCTGGAAGAGAAGCCTTACCGCATCCGTTCCTTCTTTCACCACCACTTCAAATAGACACTTTTCCCTTGTAAGTTGAAGCCAACATTATTTGAGGTTATAATACTATATTCAAAGAGTTCCGCCCTTATATAAAAAAGATGACGTAAAAAATTAACATTCGACAACACAGCCGTAAAAAACGAGAGCCAAATCAACCTGTCAAAGAAACGTAAAACACTGAAGGCAAAAATTGGCTTACCTGCACAGTCTGTGCCTCCAACGTGACGATAAAACCACCGAAGTCTTCATCGACAAGTGCAGTGCATTCTGGAACAGGACGAAATCCAATGCCACAAGCGTTGTCATCGGCTCATTGCTCGTCAACTCATGTCCTATCACATTCTCCCTTAAATCCTTCTTTATGAGAATATACCCCCAATAATCCACTACCATATCCAACAATTAAACTGCCCCTCACAATTAGAAAAAAGAACTCGAAAATATCCGAGAGAAATTCTTTATTGCCATAATTTTAAAATCCAACTGACTTTAACCAAGATGAGCACCAACTCTGCTAACTGAATATTCTCTGGCAACCTTTTTCTCCATCTGCTGGACAATGAAGCCATCAAATACTTCCGGAACCAGGTCCCCAACATATCTCATAATATTCTATATAATACCCGAATGGTGGCAAACAAATAACCATACTCTGCGGCGATACACAAAACGTTTATACATAAAATTTTTCCAAACCCGAGCAAAATGTCATACAAATAAAATAATAAATTGCCTAAATACCATCGAAATAAATATATAAATATATGCATATTGCGATTTACACCAATGTTTACTGTCTTTACTGAATATCTGCAGAAATAATTTGATGAATCAAATGAACAATGGAAATAAGACTTACGTGAAACTGATTACAGAGATGAAAGACGAATCTCGAGGAAATGTGGCGTACAGCTCGTAGAAATATGCCGAGTTCAGAACTGCGATGAAAGCCTGCAAAAAATAATATCGCCTCTGAAATTACCTCAAAAAAAGGGAAAAGAGTAAAAGGTAAGCGAATAGGGCTGCCATGATCGTAGCAACTTTGAGCCGTTTGCCGAACTCCTAAAGATAACGTTTCCTACTAAAGACCTCACATGCAAAAGCCAGCACGAGATGAAAGACCACGCACACAGAGGTACGAAAAATACAAAGTAGAGAAAAAATTGACACCTAAGGAGCCTATTTCGTGGAGTCAACAAAACGGGGGAATCCACTAAGAGGGAGGCGGAAGTGGGGAATTCCATAACAAGAGGATCGTAAGTAAGGCTATCTTCACAAAAACAAACCTTCTATGGGACTGAGAAAAGAGATCGTAACAGGTAAAAACAAGAAATATAATGGATTATTGGGAAAAAAGAGAAATGCCGCTTAAGTACTATATATTCCCAGTAATTCAGACAAAGTATTGAAGTCATATACGCATACTTTGTTCGATCTACACAACTTCAACACTTTCCCCCTTGTCTCCCCTCTACCATGCACTCATTACTGGTTACAAACGTCTCATGAACTCCAGAAATTATACACCGGAAAATATGGCCACACATACTACATGAAAGTTTAGACAACCGGAGAGAACGCTGAGGCGGAGAGGGTGGCCAACCCCAGGATAATTTCCGGGTTATCTATAGACAGAAGACTCTGCAAGACGACCAATAAAGAAGACGAAAGCAGCAATTCATCTTTCCTCTTTTTTTAATATTTTGGTTTATTGCTTGGATATGTAAAGACAAAACAAACCTCCTTCCCGTCCCAAAACACCACTACGTTTTAGTCTCATATGCTTATTTTCTCCTTCATTCACGTCCAAATGAGTTCCCTTTTGCATGGAGTCAATAAAAAGATCCAGGAGCTCACTCCACTAATAAAATCCAATCTTTCGCCACATAACATAATAAAAAAATGAAAAATTAATTAATTAACCGGAGTGAGTCGGCAAGGTGAAAGACTCATAATCACCAATACAGCGTTGGCATTTAAACCTGAAAATACCTGCAATTAGCGCATCCAATTCTGCCACTCCAATTTCTCAACCATATCATAAGCTGCTATCTCATAGCAATATTAAACACCTCTAAACTCTTCAATAACTCTTTAGGGAAATTCATAAAATATATGGTCCTAATGAGACTCTTTTCGCACACATCGATAGACCATCTTTCTGAAATATCTCTATGATTCACAATGACCACAAAATAAATTTATGTGTGATCTGTCATGAACAGAACCACAGCTTCGCCCCTAAGGCACAGGTGATATTCGCTCCTCCATCCTCCATAGAGTACCAAATTTGCCTCCGAGAAAACCGACGATCCTTGAGGTGGGCATTTCGAATAATATCTAGGTTTTTTTTTTTTTAAATATGCATCCTATGCTGATAAGATCGCCTAGAATAGATATTTCCATAAGTGAAGAGATATTTCAAAACGTGAATTGCTAACCCGCTGCCCATAGACATTCTTAGATTCAATTATATACTTCCCTATTATCATGGGACGAGATTTAATTAAAATATAACAATAGTGAATGTGTCCGTTCCCTTTCCGAATGAAGAACAAAAGTTCTAATGCCCGCTGCTCCTTACGTTTCCCACGCCTATAGTAATTTTCCTTTCCGATAATGGATAGAAATTAAATTCATTAAATGAAAAAACAATACGACAAAGTGGACAAACCTCCGTATCCATGCGATACGGGTCCGTAGAGCATACCGACCACGTATCGCGACTCGTTTGACATACCCAGAAATACACCGCTGAAATGAAATAATTCAATGTCGAAGAGAAATGATAAACGGAAATACCGACAAGATGCCTTCACGCTTTAATGTGCTTACAAATGAGCCATCGAAAAGAGGGCATATTTTCGTTGCTACACAAATTTCCCTCATAATTTCCTCTCTGACAACCAAATCTCTACTTCACCAGTAAAGTCATCTTGTCTCAAGTGCTCCCCTCATTGAGTGCTATTGAAATAGAGACCCCATTCTCCCCTTCCGCCCATTTGCATGGCATTCCCTTTTCATTCCCCTCCCATTGTAAACTCCTCTTTGCTCCTCCCTTTCATGTCTCAAACAGAACTGTTCAACTGCAATCCAGGATAATTGATGGCCTGATATTCCAAAAATTTCCCTCATTCCGTATTGGTAATAACAATTACTTGGCCAGTTCACAGTCTCACTCGGTTAATTAAAGCGCACTATAGTCAATTAGAGCCGGAGATCCGCTTAGATACATCCAATTTACAAACACTTCAACAAAAGGGGAAATAGCGATCGCTATGAATCATCATCTGCCTTCAGTTTAAGCCTACAGTGACGATCAGCTTCCATTACAGCAATAATGAGGAGGGGTGAGAAAGAAGTAGACGAATGAGGATTCTCGAGCGGAGGAAATGAGAAGTGAGAAGGCTGGGATACGGCGAACTGGGCAGGTAGACTGAACATAATTTATGCCGTAATTAAGTAAATTTGGCGATCGAAATACATTTATTCACAACATCAGGAGGTAACCACTTTCACCACGTAATTAACACATTCGAGATCAATAAATGACAATAAGCATACACTCGAGTACAGCTAGCTATCAAACATATTCTCTACCCTTTCCGGAAAACAGCACTTCCCATATCTTTAGTTGATTCTCACCTAAGTTTGACCGCGATCATGACTCAATTAAAGCAATTAGCTACTTTCCGAGATCTGTATCGATAAAAGAAATTTTCTAGAACCGATCCAATCAAGTTATATCACCATAATCCTCTCAGTTCAGCCCATCCAATAACTATAACCTTTTGAAAGACGATCAGTTGGAACAAATTCTCAAAATAAAACATTACAAAAACAATGGAATCCTCCTCTCCCCTCCCTCCCACCGATAGTTCAAAGATTATTGGACCGAAATTGACTTAATAAATATTTACTCTATTAACATTTCAAATATCATTAACCGTTTAAAATAATCATTAATTTCCACTTTATATTAATATTAAACACTTAAAAAATTTGAAACCAATAAATAAATCTCACATAATGTTACTTACAAAGAGGTTTTACTTACTAACGCTTTAAGAGGATGAACCAAATCCACGACTAGAGAACCAAATCCACAATTTATTCCCATCATTCCAACAAATAACCTACTCTTTCAGCAAATCGAACGTCACGTTGCGAACAGTCACCGTCGTCGGCATTTCCAAATCCCGTAATCGTTTCCATGCTCGGGTACGTCTTAATGCTATCGACTTTCCATAGAGCTATAATATTAAAAGCATCCATTCGAGTATTATTATTAATTAAACCATAGATTTTCATTTTCCAAACAATTAGCGCCGTGAGTTTGTAAATTTCTCCAGAACTATGAATCTTTAAAAGATACGAATTTCATAGAAAACATGAGATAAGACTTGAGTTCTTTTTAAATTATTTGCTCCTCAAGAGTGAAAATCAGTCATAGGGAACATTTCATAGAAGAGAAATTTAGCTCCATTAAAGCCATCGAAGCTAGCGGAAAAAAACAGCAGAAAGCAGATGAATGGGTGCCAATCTTGGGAGATAAGAAATCCCCTTACCCATGGGTAATCTTCCTCTTGAGAGGGAGATGAGAAATTCCATATTTAGTACAGAACGTAGTCCATCCTTCAAACTGAACTTCCCAGAAACTCTTTTAACATCAACAACACCTACACTATATATGAGAGTAGGTCGTTCAAGTATGCGCGTTTATCGCTTGCCGTTCCTCACTTCTACGAGCATTTTGGCTAAATTTGCGGATGAAAACGTGGGAATATATCGAAAAGAAACGAAGATAGATATCCCAACAAGTATATCAACTCCAATTCTCAGTAAAGTTACCGAGGGATAAGTTTCCAAACGCAAATAAGCCTTTTTCAACTGCTATCATCTGTGGCGAAGTTCTGCGGCATCAAAAATTTCCCACTTATTCACAACAACCGTTACCAACCGAAGATTATTATGGATTTTTAATTAAGATTAACCGAAGAAAGCGGATCGACGATAGGGAAAACTTTAAAGGAATTTCCTGAAAAGGGTTAAGACTGCGAAATTCCTTCGGCATTTCAAAGTTATCGAGGAGGTCTAACTCATCGATACTCGAAACGCTCTATTCGCAAATATGAATGTGAACGTAATGGCTGTTGGCTGAGTGAGAAGGCAAAGTTACTTTAGTTCACTCAACGTTTCCCTCCGTTAATTTCTCCCCGAGGAAAACAAACCGCATTGCTTTCAGTTAGGTCACTCTCAGTGAATACTTTGAGAAACACTGAAATAAAACGGGAAGATATAGAGAATTAAGAAGAAAGAATTATTAAAATCAGTATTTTATTGGAGATTTTCACCCGGACGGAGGGAGGGAGGGTGGCTGAGGGGAGCGCCGAAAATGAACCTGTTAAGTAAGCTTGCAAATAAGCTTACCTCTCGTCGATGCAATAAATTTGGGATCGAAGTAGATCGCTCGATCACACAACGAGGCACAACTAACTGTGGATAACTTCTCATCTCCTATAATCAACTCGATTGTATTGACGCTGAAATCACTCAATAAGAGAAAGCTGTCTAACTATAAGTTCACATATTTATATAACTATGAAAAGTAAGTAGTAACCTTCATCCCCCTTATAATAAGCCAACCTTGAGCGGGATAAAATGTCAGTAATTAACTTTCAGAATGTGATGCTCCATCGTTAAATCCTCTCTTCCCCACTCGGTTCTCTATCTTTGAATATTCCATTCAAGTGGATGACCATGCAACTAGAGATCATCTACTTTAAATTCTCATAGTAAAAAAAAGAACTTTTAGTTGTGAACGACCAACGGCTGGCATCTACTATATTCTCGAAGAAGCCTCAACATTTGATCTATTATCATCTCTTCCGATAATTCTTCGCTCGACTGAGGTGATCTCTCCATTGTTATCGCTTTTCTCTATAGATGGCTCCACTCAAAAGACTCCGGAACAAATGAATGGATCATAATCGATATCGAACTGAAACAACCGTTGTTTTTTTCCTGCATGAGATTATCCAACGTATATACGTTTGGAAGGGGAGAAAATTCGAAAGAAGCCCTCAAATGTATTCCATTGGTGAAGTTTAACCTCATGAAAGATATTTATTCGATTAGTTAAACGGATCATTGAAGTGCCGAGAATTCTCAAGAATTTCAAAGGAATTTTTGAAGAAAAACGCTGAAGGAGAGGGAAGAAATTAATAAATTTCGTCGAATTAAAAGCTTCTTTAATTAATGAGATAATAAATGAGATGATTAGTGAAATTACGATTGAATTCGAAGAGTTTTTTTTTTTCAATGAGTGAAAGGAAAAACGCAAAGATGGACTTAATAGTGAGCGGTGAGTGGATAAGATCGCTTATATTCGAGGTTCTTTCATAGAGCTCTCATTAATTAAGATCATAGGATTGCATCCCATAAAAATGGGATTATTTCTTAATCTATTAGAAAAAAAGTCGATTTCATTCATGACGACTTCATCTCTCCCTTTTTTTCCATTGCTCGAAATATACCTTTCATTAACCTTATCTTTACCTTAAGTATTAACCTTACCTACCTTAAGTATTAACCTTATCTTACCTGTAACTATTAACCTTACTTTAAAGTATTAACCTTATCTTTACCTGTAACTATTAACCTTATCTTTACCTGTAACTATTAACCTTACCTTTACCTCTAAGTATTAACCTTATCTTTACCTGTAACTATTAACCCTATCATGGAGCGGAAGACAACAATATTCCCTCGAATATAACGGGAAACAAAAAACACAATAAGAAACAAAAATGCGAAATTAAACATCACAGAAATGAGGAATTCAATTAAAAGATAATCACTTGCAAAGTTAAGATGCTATTCGCTTATTGCATTCAACTTTATTAGCCGAATATAACGCTCTTTAATTAAGTTCAAAAATTAGCAATTAGCTCAGATATTTTAGTTATAATCGAGAAAATATATGCGAGAATTTTTGAGGCGAATCAATCAACTGTAACGAGAATATTCCCATTTGAAAGAATTGAAAGTTACTTTCTATAGAGAGAAGACTCATAATAGCGTTGAAATAGTTCTATAAGGATACCCCCCTAAGAACATCTTTCTGGATGTGATCGATATTCCAGGATATCATGATAATGTGAGCTCTAAACACATCTCAACAATGATCCAATACATTTATATTAAAAAAACCCCACAACTGCATTAACGCCCTTTGCTATCATTGCGGACTGATTGCGTGTCCGTTTTGATAACACAGAGGAAGTGCACTCTTTAGGTACACTCATAAGTGGCATTATTCGTTTTGCCGCCATCCAAATTATTTCGTTGCAAGCTTCGAATTATATTCAAACAATTATTACCTCGCCTTCATTAACCCATTTCCGTGATTCTGTATTATCGGTAGATAAAGGTACAGTTGCGGGCAGCTGTCAGTATGCAGGAGGTTCAGATTTTGAGAGGAGTACACCGGCATTCGAGCCATTATCACTGATGATAACGAAACATTTCATTTATCAGCTATCGGTACATAAAGGTACAGTTGCGGGCAGCTGTCAGTATGCAGGAGGTTCAGATTTTGAGAGGAGTACACCGGCATTCGAGCCATTATCACTGATGATAACGAAACATTTCATTTATCAGCTATCGGTACATAAAGGTACAGTTGCGGGCAGCTGTCAGTATGCAGGAGGTTCAGATTTTGAGAGGAGTACACCGGCATTCGAGCCATTATCACTGATGATAACGAAACATTTCATTTATCAGCTATCGGTACATAAAGGTACAGTTGCGGGCAGCTGTCAGTATGCAGGAGGTTCAGATTTTGAGAGGAGTACACCGGCATTCGAGCCATTATCACTGATGATAACGAAACATTTCATTTATCAGCTATCGGTACATAAAGGTACGGGCAGCTGTCAGTATGCAGGAGGTTCAGATTTTGAGAGGAGTACAGATTTAGCCATTATCATATCGGTAACAAAACAGTTCATTTATAGCATTCATATTTAAAGAGTACATTATTTAAGCTGTGTATGCATTTCATTTTCAGCTTGGTATGTAGGTAGTTGCGTTTTTGTCAGTATTCAGATTCGAGAGGAGTTCCATTCGCCATTAAGATAAAGAAACATTTCATTTATCAGCTATCGGTAGATAATTAGGTCAGGAGGCAGTTTTGAGAGGAGTACACCGGCATTCGAGCCATTATCACTTGATAACGAAACATTTCATTTATCAGCTATCGGTAGATAAGGTTCGAGTTGCGGGCAGCTGTCAGATGTGCAGGGAGGTTCAGATTTTGAGAGGAGTACACCGGCATTCGAGCCATTATCACTGATGATAACGAAACATGCATTTATCAGCTATCGGTAGAGTGCACTTCGGGCAGGATGTCAGTATGCAGGAGGTTCAGATTTTGAGAGGAGTACACCGGCATTCGAGCCAGGTATCACTGATGATAACCGAAACATTTCATTTATCAGCTATCGGTAGATAAAGGTACAGTTGCGGGCAGCTGTCAGTATGCAGGAGGTTCAGATTTTGAGAGGAGTACACCGGCATTCGAGCCATTATCACTGATGATAACGAAACATTTCATTTATCAGCTATCGGTAGATAAAGGTACAGTTGCGGGCAGCTGTCAGTATGCAGGAGGTTCAGATTTTGAGAGGAGTACACCGGCATTCGAGCCATTATCACTGATGATAACGAAACATTTCATTGGTCAGCTATCGGTAAAGGAAGCTGTTCGGGCAGCTTCAGATTTAGGAGTCAGATTCTGAGATTATACACCGGCATTTTCGAAATATTATCTCAATATCGTAATGAAAAGCTGAAATAAAGCTACATTGAGGAGCATATAAGATGCACAAATATTCACTAGTTGAAGGCAGTAATGGCAGTTCAGAGTTGAAAGAATTCACGACGGCAATTTTTCCATTCATAGATAGAAACATTAGAAGCCACATAGATAATCGTTTATATTGCAGCTTTCTTTATCACTTCAGATTGAAGTACACCATCAGCCATTATCACTGATGATAACGAAACATTTCATTTATCAGCTATCGGTACATAAAGGTAGCCAGCTTATGCAGGATTTTCAGATCATTGAGAGGAGTACACCGGCATTCCATTATCATATGATAACGAATTTCACATTCAGCTATCGGTAAAACCATCAGGCAGCTGTCAGTTTGCAGGAGGTTCATTTTGAGAGGAGTACAGCATTCGAGCCATTATTGATGATAACGAAACATTTCATTTATCAGCTATCGGTAGTAAAGGTACAGTTGCGGGCAGCTGTCAGTATGCAGGAGGTTCAGATTTTGAGAGGAGTACACCGGCATTCGAGCCATTATCACTGATGATCGAAACATTTCATTTATACAAGGTAGAGAAAGGTTCAGTTCGGGACTCAGAATGCAAAGGTATTCGAGAGGTTACACGTCATTCGAGCCATTTCACTTTTGATAAGGTTTTTTTCAGTTTAATTGCAGCTATTTTATTGAAATACACCGATCAGCTGATATTCGATGATGCTGAGCACAGATGGCATTAAAGGAACAGTTGCGATGTTAAATTCATTTCATTTGAGGATTCGAGCGGCATTCAAGATCGAGGAGAATTTCAAGCAGCAGGAAAATGAGCATGACGTAGGGGCACCAACAGAGGCCTAAAGAGGAGAGATATATCTTGAGATAACGAACAATACAGTGTCGGTAGCCATTGCGCATTATTTCAGAAGGTAGTTTCGTTTCATTATCTATTCAATGAAAATGTGCTAATAATAATAGTAGAAATAAAGTACAGTTGCGGTTTCAGTTGGCAGATCGAGAGGAGTTTCGATCGATTATCACGATATAAGGAAACATACAGCACATTTCGGTAGTAAATTCAGTTGCGATACTGCAATCGGCGGCGATAGTTAATGCCGATCGAGTTCACTTTCACGTAACTTTCCGTGAGCCGGTTTTTATTTTCAGTTACGGTTTCCGATGGTTGATTGCATTTTTGAACAGTATTGGTTGTTGTTGGTTTCACTCCGGTCGCTAGCATTAAGAAAAGCGCTCAAACAGCTACTTAGCATAAGGAGTTGATGGACGTTATAGTATTGAGGCCTTTTAGTATTTGGACTGCTTCAAGTAACCGCAAGAAGGTTTATATCATGTTGAGGTATTAAAACAATTTTACTGCACTATGGGGATTGATTGTTTAATCATATCTAAGTAAACATAGCAAGGATACATTTTAATAGAAGTGGATGTGTTTCACAAACTTTGCTCAGTTGAGAAATAAACACGGTATGGCTTTTCAAGATCAGTAAAGAAACTAATAATTAGGGGTGGTTATTTGGCAATGAATCAATATCCGTTTAATTTTTTCGATTTCTAGTCTTATGCAAACCAAATATTACCATAATGTTCATAAGTAGTGTTTGTGGATGGCGAAATGAACGAGAAGAGATGCAATGCCACGTTTGGATCACTTCGAATTATCCACTGTCGTTGATGGTTAGTCTATTGCTTCTTTATCATTATCACGGAAGCATGTTCGAGTGGAATCGCTCACACTTCCAAAGTTCGTATTATGTAATTTTGTAATTCATGTAGTTATTCGATATGATGATTATAAGTGGGATGAGGGAAATGGTAGCTGAGAGTTGGATAGGTGCTATGGATTCTTGAATACATAGTTCTAAGAGCACAATATAATCCCTATTTTAGAATAAAAGCATGTCGGGCAATGTTTGTAAGTCATTGAGAGAATTAATTTTCAATGACAAAGTTTATCTCAATTTCTTGTGAATTCTTAAACTGAATCGCCAAATAATAATTAAGTGTACATTTTGAGTAAGTATAAAGTTATAGTATTTATTCGAGGTGCAATATAATTCGATGATATTGAAGTAAGAGATGTTTCTGCAATTTATGTCACTTCAAGAAGGGCCGCACAATTCGGAGCTGAATTTTGTCGGTATTCAAAACGAAGTTCTCCGCATACGTTTTGAAAAGGTTTTTTTTGTAGGAATGGATCCGATATCACTATAAGGGGAGGGAGAGGAATGGGATGGGCTGTTTAAGTCTTTTGTGTGCTCGGATATGAGGAACCGTTGTTTGAATTGTTGCAAGTACTCCGATATCTTTCATTTTCAACAGCATCACTGCCTTTATTCATGTTTTGCATTTAGTCGTATCTCAAATTTATTTCGGTCGGAATCTCAATGCAGCCGACTCGATCGGCAGCGAATAAAATGAAGAAGAGCTTCGTTTGTGGAGATTTCACTGTGAACGTGGGACGTGAGTAATATCGACAAGTGCAAAAACCAGTCATTCATCTTTCCGACTGGTATTATTCGTTACGGTTTCCGATGGTTGATTGCATTTTAATGAACATTGTATTGGTTGTTGTTGACCACCTCCGCCGTCCGCTGAGCATTAAAGAATAAGCGCTCTAAACAGCTACTTAGCATATCATTCCAGTTCGATGGACAGTTATTCAGTTTTATTGCCAGTCTGCTTCAAGCTCTGAAGTATCAAACAAGCTATATCTGCATTGGTCTAATCATATATAGATCAATAGCGCATTTTACAATAAAGCACGGTATGCGCCCCTCTTCAAGATCAGTAAAAAACTAATTTATATTCAGACGTTTATGAGTGTGCAAAGGGAGGATTAATGAAGCTTAGCTCACACTGGTTGTATATGCAGTGGGAGGAGAATGCATTCGGCATCATAGTCGTGCGTTGAGATGAATTAATTATTCAATGGTAAAAAAAACACCCACGTTTACCGCGATGACAAATGTTTGAGGGGGGATTTTTCTGGAGTATGTTTGGGAGTGGTATTGTTGCAGAGTCAGTTTGTTCATTTTCATACAGCATAGACTTTGCCTTATACATTCATTGTTTTGCATTTAGTCGTAGCTCTCATTTCCCGCATATTCTAGCCGTAAAGTTCTATGCCCACCGATCGGCAATTTGATTTTTGTGCCACTTAATGGGGTGGAAAATTTTCAGCAAAGAAAGTGCTGAAAAAAGCTCTTCAATCATAAAGGTATATTGTACTACAGGTAAAACGGTTAGCGAATTGGAAAATGGGCTGAAGAAGAGCTTCGTGGATGGATACCGCCAGGTGGATGAGCAGTTTCTCACGCAGGCACGCAGAGTGTGAGTTCTACGTTCACATTTGTTCGCTTACGACGTGTTTGTTTTCGTTGCAGGAGACCTACATGGAAGGACGGCACAACGGCGACCACAATTTTCCTTCTCAACTCCACTGTCTATTGTGCCAATATTGGCGACTCAAGGGCAAGTGATATTACGCTTGTAATTTTTATATTCGTTGTTTTTTGTGAGTGGGGAGGGTAAGACGAGATTCAGTCATTCGGTGTTTTGTTTGCAGAAGGAAATGAAACTTTCACGTCGGCAAACTGAAAGGAGAGACTATTAAAAATTCGATAGGAGTGGAGGGTAAATGCCCAGTCTGCAAATTGCGTTGGAATAAAATTTTCTGGAAATGGGTGGATCGATCTCTGAGATCTCAAGGATTAATAAAGAGATGGGGTGGATAAATGCAGATATTAGATTAGGTTCCCTTATATTTGAGTGCATATTTGGTATTAACCAATAAGCCGACCGACCCGATGAATAACAGCGAAGTATGCAAATGAATTTGCTAAAGGAACCCAATGTCTAGCACGTGGATCACTGATATAGAGCTAGACATAGTGCACATATAATAGTCATTGTTATTTGCGTTGGTGGTAGCATATGGTTGACATTGGAGGTATTCCTTCAGGCAGTGGTGTGCAGAAAGAAAAGCTCTGATGCCGTAGTCGCACTGCAGTTGACGGTTGATCACTCACCACTGCAATTCGACGAACGTATGCGGATTCAGAAGGCTGGTGGTACCGTTAGGTATGTTGTATCTTTTCTACATTCCCCAATGTTCTTTTTTGAAGCTGAAGTTCCA
Organism: Parascaris univalens; assembly: GCA_037576465.1. Lineage (NCBI taxonomy): Eukaryota > Metazoa > Nematoda > Chromadorea > Rhabditida > Ascarididae > Parascaris > Parascaris univalens. Next base: position 231,622,966 of record CM075173.1, on the reverse strand, counting down.
GATGTGATCCTTTTTAGGATAGGGATCTGTGAACTGTCACTGTTTGAAGTAAACTGCTGTCTATCTGGTGTACTAATAGCGTCAGTATTTTACAGCATTTTTCTCTAGTGCAGTGTCTTTTGGTATATCCAATCACCCAATATAAGATGATAAGGTGATGGAGTCAGTCTATGCGATAGCCGAGAAGTTCTTAAGCATTCAGATTCATCCAAGAGAAATGCCATTTTCTGGAGAAATCATTAGCCTCTCGCCAAGGAGGGGAGGGGATGGTATTTGCTTTTTGTTGGCATTCGACTGTTGTAAAAATTGGTCTTCCGGACAATATATGCAGTTTCGTGCGGCACCTTAATTAGTCTTATCTCACTCGGTTATTTGCCTGTTGTGCTGATACAAATCGCACTTCTTCAAAGGAGTGTTTGTGAATCTTCGCCTGAAGGTAATGCCATGAGTTTAATTTTTTTACGGGTATATATTGGTACCTCACCTACATCTTGTTTACTATCTAGTGAGGATTTCATGTTTTTTTTCTTTTCTATGGAGTTGAATATGAACTTTATTTGTGAACAGGTGTTTATAAAGGTTAATTGAAACTCAGGGATGGCCGGATAATGGGCGTCCTCGAAGTGTCGAGGTCGATTGGCGATGGTCAGTTCAAGGCGCACGGAGTGACATGTATTCCGGATGTCAAAAAATTTTCCATAACCTCCGAGGACAGGTGAATGTTTGTGCCTGAGATTCGTTTAAAGTGGACTTTCCCGACATTCAGCTACTTAAGAAAGTAACGAATTTTGCCACTCGGACGTTCAATTTATATCAATTTTTGCAAGTCGATGGATGCCGTAGTTGTTTAATGCGTTTTCATATAATTTTGCAGAAGCGACTCTCTCACGTTTACCACTTAACTGTGAATGTAAAATACGTTGTTATGATGCATGCGCAGATAAGATTTGAAGCAAATTCGGAGCGAGGTTAGCATGAAAAAGTCGATCGATGGTCGGTCCTATTTCTTCAACTATCCCTTTTGTTTCATAGGTTATGGTAGAACGGGGAGAGGGTCTGCAGGACAGGAAGATTTCGTGCTAACACGTTTTCGCATCGTCGTCTTCTTACCAGAGTAGTTAGGTGCTAAAGTGAGCTTGACGATGAGCCATTTCGGAGTTCAGGACAGTATGGCATGACCTTTTATATGCATGAATGCTGACATCAAAACCAGTAGCAGCAGTACAATGAGGATGGATGTTAGTGGTGATTAACATGGAAAGGAGGACATTTAAGAGCATTTCAGACACATTTTCGAAGCTGTTTACTTTTTTCAAGCGAAACATCTCATTTTTTCCACGTTTATATGTGTATCCTTCTTCTTGGAATCTTTTCAGCTGAAAATCTTTTTTATAGTATTCAAGTGGTGCAAATTCAGCGTTACATCGTCCATGTAGGGTGTTCTAGATCATTTTCTTCTTATCACTGCGTAAATATACCAACAAGAAAGGTGTTCATAGATTAAAACTAGCGGCTATCAATTGTAAATCAGTTAGGAATCGTATTTCTTAGTTGAAATGAAGTAGTCTAGTCGAAATCTCCAAATGCGAAGCACCTTTTAAGATGTGGGATTCCGGCAACGCGTCTTTTTTGCCAAAAGAATAGGTCCTAGGTCCACTAGCCCCGACAGGAAGCACCTCAACATCAGAACATCATAGATCAGTGGATGTGAGGCTGTATCGCCGGATCGTGTGGCCTGAAAGATATCAGTGAGCAGACGCTTCTTGAACGGTTTTATCGGACATATATGTTTTTATTTAGTAGGACCTCATATTTGAGCACAACTACAACAGGGAAGATGTTCTGAAGAGTTAAGGATATTGGAGGATTTTATGGGCGGCAGTAACCACTCTATGGACATCTTCCGTTGTTTGAGTATAGAATATGTCGTTATTGACTCGAAGGTTTGCTTAAATAACCAGTTGAATTAGTCAGTCAGTCCATAAATGGTTTCCAATTTGTTGATTTCGAGGTTTATTCTTGTTGCATGCGATGGATTATGGAAAACGTTCAGCAATCAGGAAGCTGTCGAATATGTTCTGGAAAAGACGAAAGAGACTGTCAAGGTATGCTTCTTGAGCTTATCTCGACCTTATTCGTCTTGTCGAATCTGGTAATCCTGGTGGAGAAGTGCTCTTGGGAAGTTCCTGAATTCCTTACGTCTAATTTTGACTCCTATCCCGTATCTTCGTAGAATATTCGAAAGTTTTGGGAAATTAGGATATTCGAAAGTTTTGAAATATATGAGTAGTAAAGATGGATCAAACAACAGTGAATGGAATTTCGCTTGGATGAAATTATAACTTCATTTTATCCGTAGAGGGATTTCAAGGGAAAACTCATTTAAACACAGAAGGTATTGTTCCGAATCAAGTCATGAAGGAGGTCCAGGGCGAGGGCTTCTCTCCTTCCCCTGTGCACGTTTGCTAGACTATTGTTTTGTGCAGAAGTGGGAGGGAGACATCGCATCAAAGAAACGTTCTTGCCATGGCAGAGGACTTTGGCTGGATGGAATAAGATGATTCCTCGGCGAATATCGGCTGGACAGAGTGGACTATTTCTTCGATGATTATGATAGAATGAGTTGGTTCCTTGGTGAATGTGAGTCAGTTTCCTCTGTTTGATGCCTTCGTGTGACATATCGAAAATAGAAACATTTCAGGCAGAAAAGTCGTCGGAGGAAGAGACGTTAATAGATTCGCGCTATTCGGTATGGGAACGGACAGCAGGGGAGCTTGCAGCCGAATCGGTGAGAAGAGGATGCGGGGATAACGTGTCCGTAATTATCGTCGTCCTTAACGACGCCCATGTGTGAAGCTTTTAATATAGAGCATCATTTTGTTGCATTCATGCAAACGCCGAGATGTGACTGCGGACTCTGTGGAACTTCGGATTGGGCAAGGAGTATTGGTCTCGACCTGAGAGGTCAAGTCTGAGAGGTGAGGTGAACAGTGGAAACGTGGGATGAGGGAGTGGAAGGTGAGCAGAGAAGACTTCGCCGACAGTCTCGTTCATCGCAACGCGGTTCTACCACCTTACTTGAACTCCTTTTAGCCTTGCTGAACGTTTCTTAGATTTCTACTGTCGTAGTGGGATTCTCGTTGAAACCGGATCTGAGAGTGTGATGATGAGATTTGCCTAGCAAACGTTCCGTTCTCATCCCATACACCTATATATGCAGCTCGTCGATAAGCTTACTAAATGGTCGTTAGTTAGTTATTCTTCTCTTTGTTGATTTCATTGGGCAAATACCGAATCATCGCTTTCGTGTAGCTTTTTCGTGATATGTACCTGCATTGATCCTCTGTTGTTTCGTTTCCGCTTTTTCGCTTTTGGTTGTAACTATTGGTATTGTTGTGATCTAAACAACTCTGTGAAAATACTACGCGTTAATATTTGAGGGTACCACTGTTTCTCGTCGAAACTGATATCATTGAACCGTACATAGCGGATTTCGACCGGAACCCTTTGCTTCGTGGTACCTCTTTCTTTCATTTCCGGAAAGTCGCCTATTTCCGGGACTTTGGATTCGACTGCATCACCTGAGCAACACCAATATACAAGTTGCTATGTTGATATTTCGAATGATGTTTCTTTGTTGTGCACTAATGTTTAGCTATCGTTTAATGTATCCATCCATGTGGAATAAATATTTCATATTTTATCACATTATTCGACGTATTAACCTCACGACTTATATAAATGGTAGGTGACTATCCATATCTGAAGCACTGATAGAATGGAAAATGTGAGGGGTTTAACGTCGCTATAATATATAGGGTTTAAGAAAAAAGATGCAATTATTTAAAAGTGAGATGCGGTTGGAGAGGCTTCAGACACTTGGGCAACTTCATTGTCTTTTGCGAACCACTCATTTTAATAGAGATCGAAGGTGAAGCCATTGAATACCCGCAATATTAAGACGGACAGAAGTCTGGGTGCTTAAGAAGATGCGGAAGTAGCTGGCTTGATTAGTTCTGAAGGTTGAGAGAGCTGAGGTGAGGAAGGGATGAGTGGGGATTGCGACATATGACACTGTAGGATGCTTCATATTTATTCACTGTTCATTGTATAATTCAGTTGAATGATTTAATTTACAGTGGTCACGCACAGGGCTGGTTGAGTGGGTGGTTGAGTTTGTCTCGAAGATGACGTATTCGAGATTTGACGATATCCCACGAGAAGTAACAACCCGAGAGACGTCGAGGTCTATCAGCAGATGAGCGGTAAGCGGTTCTTGTATGCAATAGTCGAGTATTTGCCCATAAAACGATATCACCTGCGAAATGAATTATTTTAGTGTAACGACCTCTAAATGATCCAATTCTATATTGTAGAATAAGATGAAAAAAGCGATGAATAAAAATACGTTCCATAAGATTTTGCCCAAAAAGAAGGGCAACACAAAGAGGTGAAAATCGAAGGGATCTTTCCCGTCGTAAAAAAGGGCCATATACATTAGCGGCTTTCTAATTTGACAACTATCTATAGCGGTAAATAATCATCTCATAAAATATTTACACCATACTATTGTTCAAGAAGGCCGGGTAGATCGCGTTATCATTATCAGGATTTGAGCCTATGCTGGACGCAATTTTCTTGTCGATGTTAGCGCCCATAGGTGGTAGGCAAAACGCCAATCGGTAGGTAAGGGAGACTTTATCCGTAGATAGCGACATTTCATTGGAGATTGTACCATTTTTATAGCAGAATAGAGATTTTTATCTTTGAAAGTATTTTTTAGCAACGATTAAGCGATTAATGAATGACGATGAAGATGAATAAATTCTCCTATTGGAGAGAATCACTTACAAATGTTTGGAGAAATTGGGCAATAGAAAAATTCCCCCAACGATAATTTCAACTTTAAGTTTAATTATTAAAGAAAGGAGTTTAATATCCCCTTGAATAGTATAACTGAAAATTATTGGCAATGAAGAAAGAATTTCACCATTTTCCATTTGTATTTTCAGTATATTTTCTGGCCGATAGCAATAGTCAGTGAAGAGTTTCATCGCGCGATATACTTCTTGAATTTCGCTCACATCACATTCATAGAACCAACTTCGCATTGCGTTACCGAATTGAATTCGTATCACATTGCCGTCCATATCGGTCCTTTATCGATATATTTCTTCGTTAAAAAGCTATCAAATGCAGATTATCTATGCTTAATATGAGCTCATCGGCTCCGATCATCGCGTCTCCTTTCTTTTGTCTATATTATCCCTCTCCTCCTTTCCATCTCTCACTTATAGCGTCCTGCCACTAATAGTTTAGAATATTACACTATAGACACCTCTGATGAATACATATACCAAATATAAACCGTGCAGATGAACCACAATTGTAAGCAGCAACGCTCAAACACATGTATTATCTTGCTGAAGGTTTTGGTGTTTTCTATTTTTGTATAACAATTAAAGATATTGGAGACCTGATACTCTCTGAAAGGTATGGGAGGTGTGATAACTCCTTTGAAGACGAAAAAAGCCAGGTAATTCTTTCAAGGGTAGGGAAGACCTAGTAACTCTTTAAATCTAAAAAGCTTGCCAACTCCTTCAAATGAATTGAAGCACTGGCGACACCTCAGAGGTAAAAAAGACCTGATAACTCGATGTTGTGCAGCCATATCATAGTAGAAGGTATATGGTTTGCCATCACTACCCTCATGAACATCATAACCTTGTTCGATATATTCCATCTTCACTCTCGTCAACAAATCGAAATATTTACGATGATTTATTCGTAGCTATAATATTACTTCAAATTACTAATTCAGCCGTCAGAATTATTCCTAAGGGAGTTCAAAAGAAAGAATTGCTGAATAATGCCTATCGGAATATAACAAACAATTAGCTTGATCTTTTAAGTGAGGTAACAGATGAGGTAAATAGGTTTTAAAGAGAGGAACGAGGTTTTTTCAACGGTATTATTAATTTCGAAATTCTCACTTATTAGAGGATGAGTTGAGGTGATTTTATGAACGACAGTAAATCCGTTTGAGTGGAACTCGAATGAAATTCACCTGAAATCAACCGGAAATAAAACCCCTTCTCACAAATATTGCAACGAAAGCGATCATAATACTCTCTTTGAAAGAAGTTTTTTCTACTCAGTAATGTTTCCTACGTGCTATACTTAACACAAAATGTGTTATTATAACACATTTCTTTTGTAATTCCAATATTTGCTATGAGCGATGATTAGCTTCGAAATGATTTGACTGCTGCTTCATTGAGTTCATTGAGAGGACAGCTGCTTGCGGCATATTATGACAACAAAGGAAGGTATCAAGTGGCTAATGAGTCCACCTGTTCGGCGACATGAAATCCATCAACAAATAGGTTGAGTCCACCTTCGTCAGCGCGTTGTAACATATGCAGCATCTGTAGCTGAAAGACCATACAGACTGTTGAGGACTGATCGTTAGCCGATATCGTACTTATAAAAACTGTCAACGCGATAAAGCAGGAGCGCCTTGATGAACGACAACAGTCAACAGTGATTTCCTCAGGTAAGAGGCTTCTCACCTGTTCACGTCTAGTAAAGGAAGGAATGAAAAGGTGCACAGTTAGTCATGGAGAGTGGAAAGTGACACGAAATAAGCGCTATGCTCGTTCGCCAAAAGAAAAAGGTTTATGCAATATGTCGTTTCTCAGCCAATAGATGTATCAATTATTATTTATTTATTTATCATTTAAAAGAAACATATTACCTGCGGAGGATCATTAAGCGACGGGAAGTCAGTATGAAATGGGAGTTCTTTATTCGACGCATACGCCATATTACTTGCATCCACTTTCGTTGTTACTTCAAATATTTCACTGTAATAACGCAGTAAATGAGATATTCTGCAGTGAAGAAAAAAACTGCTCTTCAATAAGTCGTATAAATAATATACTAATTTAGAGCTATAGTATTATTTCTATAGCAGTATGCTCTATTTAGATGTTTATTAATGCGTCTAACGGCATAAATCCATAGAGATAAAAGAAATGAAGGGATAAACCCGAAATGAGTGCGTTGGATAAGTCCAATTCGTTGTCCAATGAGAGCGACTGCATCCGGAGTACCTCCAGACACAAATGCAATACCGTCACGACAAACCGACGATAAAAAGTCATGTAGTACCTAAATATTCGTTAATTATCGTCGCTACATTTAATTATTTTAGGTGAATCGAATTTGTCATATGTAAAACGTGCTCGTCATTTATCGATATAAATATCAATTGGCGCATGAGAGGATGGAGAGAAAAATTACTATCGTTAGGTTTCAAGAGTGAGGATTTGCTTTCTAATATCTCCAAGTTCAACTATTCTCTTTTCGACTCGTTGCCGATTTCTACCTCGAGGAAACTGTTCGGAGAGAAAAATTCATGTAGCTCATATCAGAGAACAATCAGGTATGCCATTTTTAGATCAGCAAACATCAAATGGCAATATTCACTCGCGATAGGCAATCATTAGGTTGAGATAAGCATCCCTGCAAGCAATTTGTCTATTGGAAAAGGAAAGTAGGACAGTGCACACATATCTCAGCATTAACGTTTGGTTTGTGAGCCCTCCAGCAAGCTCGAGTTCTCCTATAAAGGTGGCTTACACATTGATCGATTCAAGGCAAAAATCCATTTAAAAAGTTATATACATGGTCATCGTTAATTACGGCTTTAAATTCATAACGACCCAAACGTGAGGCAATTTCTTTCGCGTTCCATAGTTGCGTTTCTTTAAGGTACACCTGGCGCCTACGATGACGCATCTCATCATCACATGGATTCCTTAAACGTAGCCATTCCGATGAATATCTGCAAAAATGATTCTCTTATGTGAAAAAATATCCTCATAACAACTAATAATACTAAAAAAAATATTACATTTCGGTTTTCTATCACGAATATTTCATTTCGAAGTGGTTGATAACTGAAAGGTGATGGAACTAAAGATTTTACACTCGATGAGGAGGATGTAGATGAAAACAATGAAATGCCAGCTCTCCCCCTCTCAAGAATATATTATGACCTAATTTTTGCACTTTAATTAAGCTTAAAATTCGGATAAGAAAAGCAAATAGACCTGAATTAAAATATCATAGCCGGAAATGAGCTGAATTTTGTTCCACTTTCATAACGATATACATGGTGCAAAAAAATCGCTTAATGTGGTTTTCAATTGCTCCAGGTTATTGTTTTTTGGATTGACTTCTTTCTTGTGATCTTTCTTCAAGAGAATCTTAAACTAACGATTCAAGTTAACCATAGATTAACGGTTTGTTCGCTAACGATGGATGGGCTAACGAGCGACAGATGGCTATGAAGTGCGGACAGAGGACATAACTAAATGAGTTAACAAATTGAATGAAACAATAATGAATTATTATCGAATAAGTTTAATTATTATTGTATATGTAATTACTAGAGAACTATACAAAAAATTGAAAATATCTCATAGACCTTCTTAATTTGAGATCCGTTAGATTCTTTTGTTTAAATTAATAAGAGCGATATTCCAGAAAATTTTTCACTTACTCAGATTTTTATTGATAAGTTATATAACATCTGTGAAGAAGATCATTGATATCCAAGAAATTTTAATTTCCGAATTTCTGAATTCTATAATTGTTTTCCAGTAGACGTATTGACTGATGAATGATCGAATGATCGATGGAAAATCAACGAATAATATAGACTATTTAGGGCATATATGGAAAATCCACGATAGAAGTTTTCATAATTAACGGAAACTTAAATATACTTGCTAACTACTCCAGCTGGCCAATCGATGACAAGTTGACCCTCCTCGAGAGCAATACGTTGAGGTACAACTTCAACGTCAAAATCCCTCATCGTTAGATTGCGGGCCGTCATTGCAGATGAAAACGTATATGTTTGCGTATCGGGGGATGTGTCTCGTAGCCAAACATATGGAAAATTGCCACACTTACCTGTAATCACTAATATTTAGGTGTTGGTGAGGTGTTAGCGAATGAGATATTGTGATAATTGGCGGTAGAAAAGTGATATCATCTATAGGTGTAATAGAGGCGAAGGTTGTTCTCAACAAGTTGAGAGTGGCACGTATTATGCCGATGTACTTTCCAGCTTTCCAGAAATACATTACTTTCTTACTGAAACTCAGTGCTGATAAGTCATAAATTTTATTCGCACCTAACTGAACAATGAATTCAATATAATGTATCAAAAAAAGGGATTCAGCAACAATAAACTCAAGCGTATGCAAAGATAGTGACGAAAGTGGAACCTATATAAACACAGAAAAAAAAACTATTGTGGATGAATGAAGTAAAAATTTAAGAAATATGCTATAAGGAATAAGAGCAAAGCGGTATTAGAAGGCTGGAAAATTCATGAATACTGCAACATCCCAGCACACAGGTATATTACAAGGTGTGATAATGGAGTGAATAAGCACATCGGTGGGTATTTTTTGATAGCACAATGCAGCTGAGGCATTCAGTCACTCATTGTTACAACGTTCGCAATTGGGAGAAGCCATAAGAGCAATAGATTAACGACTGTTAATGTCATATTCTTCTTTTTTGTACAAAACGGTTAAGAAGCCATTATTCCTTAAACTGCGAAGTAAAATATTTTCCCACGTTCTTCAAATGGAAAATTCCCACTTCTGCGCGTTAAAATAGCATCCAACTTCCTTATTTTCCCGTATAATTTAGCTTAATTAAATTCAGTAAATATTAAGCTTAATTGATATTAAGTTTAAGTTTAAAAAAATAATAATGCTTAATAAGTGAAATATTAAAGCTGAATAAAAATGACGATATAAACCATCATTCCATCGAATTTGGATTTGCCTTCTTGATATATCGTCGATAAATGCGTTTAATGTTGGCGTCTCCTTGAGAGATGTACAATATCTTGCAATGGTGAGTGCATGTTGGATACTAGAACTGCAATAATTTGATAAATGCAGTAGTTGGCATTCTTTAAGTTGATTGATCTTATAAACACCCATCCATATCGTTCGGTATTCTTTCATCGGCCCTAATATGTTACCTTCTCATGTAGATGTTCGCGGCGGCAACCTCTAGTTGTTGTGGATCATTTCTGCGCAACATGCTTCCACTCCGAGAGATTTTCTATGATACATCTCATCTTTTGTCCACTACCTCCTTACCACGTCAAACACCTGAGGTGCAAAGGTCATGCTAGAAGAGAACTGTTGCGTTTACGGAATCCGCTTCTGGTAGGCTAACTCCAGAATTCTTCGATGTAAATTTACGCAATGTACAACTCCTCTCAAATTTTTCAGAAAAGTCTTGTCATACCTTTACATAATCACGTTTCGCTTAACTAAGCAACATGCGCATATCTCTTTATCTTTCTCGCCACCTTTATCAGTTCAAATGAGGGCATCACTCAGACTGCAGTGCGTTATTCTGCAATAGCGAAACAACTTCATGCCTATAGCTTGACGAGAACTTCGGTATATAAAAGCAAACTCAACATGCAGAGAGACGAAAAACATTTTTTCACTGCCAATGCAATAATTAGAAGGAAAATGCGTGTCGCATTACATAGGATAAAATCGTCAGGTGTGCCCAAATCGATGGAAAGGACTACGGAAGAGGAGGGAGAGGGAGGGGAGGTTATTGAATGAGAATTTAATTTTCTCCGAGGAGACACAACAATTACATAGGGGCTTTCAATTTCTGTGATCAAATAACGGCGATAATATGAAAAGTTGAGCGGGACTAACTGAGAGAGATTAATTTCACGCTTCTTTATCGAATTGTAGGAGCGAAACTTAATTGAAGACGTCGATAAGTGAACACGATCTTTGAGGAGGCGGAGAAGTTATTCGAGGAACTATGCTAAGTGCAAAAACTGTTGCATAGATTCAATAGTGAACTCAATTATTATGTTCATTTCAATGAATTTTCACCTATCTGGTAAGGTAATCCGCACTTACCTGCATACTTTCGCCTTATGCCAATTTCTAGTCTTGGATAGAAACGCTGAACGTGCAGTCTCATTTTCTGCCATGCCATTCATACAAGGAAAAGAATATAACGTTCTTAAAATATTTACATAAGGAGGATGGGTTTAAGAAAAAAAAGAGAGTGAAGCGTGAAGGATGACATGCAGGGTGATGAGTCCATTTAAGGACAGGTGACCGGAAATGTCGCGTGTCATTTACATAATAAAGAGCTTACCTGACAGGTAATTTAAGCATCACAATGAGGTGGTAGGTTGATGCTAAGAGACCCGAAGTAGTAGTTAATAATCAATAAAATCACTCGCACAATGGAGTACTTCAAAGAATGAGAGACAAGTGCAATGAGAGACCGGTTGCACTTGTTTCCTGACAAACAATCGGCAAAACGGAGAGCGTTTTTTATTGTTGTTTGACGCCTCCTTATCAACTAGAGAATTAACGTGGAAGGTAAGACAATTGGCAAGGTCCTTCCCTCTGTCTTCTATCTCTCTCTCATTCTCTCTCTCCCTCACTCTCTCTCTTTCTCTCAAAAGAGTTTATTCCTGCCCATGTTCTTACCTTGTTGACAAATGATAGCATTGTAACACCGAAATATTCCTTTAAAAAAAATGACCCGTCGATGTATCGATAATCCCGAAACTTTACATTCGAACAAAATTCAATGCCAATATAGACTCAACGAGATACTAAATTATTCTATTTAAAATATACTTAATAAATTATTATTGATATTAAATTATTCTAAATTAATCTCTAAAATTTTAATCTCATTTGCAATTTCATCCTTTGATTCAATGATATCGTATCAGATAACAAATGGAATATTAAATCGGAAAGATCCAATGTTTTGGATTTAATTTCAGTTCGATGGTACTGCCTATTCGAAAATCTCCTACCAAAAAAATTCTCAGGTAATTCACTGAGCGGATGATATCCTAAGTAACTCAAGAGTGGCCTCTTTTTCCGGAAGATGAGCACAGTAGGTGCTTTTAGGTATTACTAATTACATCATGTAGAGAAAAGAACGAAAAAGCACCCAAGTAAACGTTTATATAAAATTAGCCTATGTGCTAAATTCTCAAACAAATCAGCTGTCAGTTAGTGATTCCTAGTCAATCGTATAAGGAGGTTACCGCATGATGTGAATTATAGTCCCGAACCCTACTATCTTAGCTTTCATGGCTTGTGATCTGAAGAAACAGACTTCATAGCAAATATGGGACATAATACTTTTTTACCACAAAATTTTTCGTCAAAGCACAAGAAGCGAATATCATTTCTATGTGATGCGCCTTCGCAACGATCAGTAATTAAAATAATGTTACATCACGTTAGCAAGTTGATGCTAAACCTCAAGCATGATAAGTCAACCATGCGGCCCTCTTTTAATGTAATAGGATTTCTTTATATATATATATATATATATATATATATATATATACGAAATACTCCTAAATACCGAATCTGATACATGGGAAGCTAGATGGCAATGGACGGTCACTCAACTTCGTCCTCATTGATGGGGTAAATTTTTTTTTTTAAATAATAGACGACATTTTTCGTTTTGAGGAACTTTCTCTTCGATGAACCAAACGCCGTTAAAGGAGTGAATAAGGGGAAAGTGAATGTCGGCCTGTAATTTACGTCTAGATTTGTTTATGGCCACCAGGTAGAGTGCATCTACTGCCCTACCCCTTCGCATCATTGCTCACTTAGCAATTCGCTATCAGCCATTAAAGAGACGGAAAAAAACCTTTTTAATCAAGTTTTTACCTCTGATAGGTAAATATAACACTTTTATACATTCATTCTTCTACAATACTACTTAATTTATAAAGTGTATATTATTATCATATGATATGGAATGTTTTGAACGGCTTCCACCTAATCAATGAGATGAAAATATGAATCGGCAAATTCAAATAGGTGTAAATACTCATCAGCATCGGTTCAGTTCCCCCTAACCGGATTCTCGAGCAATCGTGACACTCGGATCTACATAAAAAATACCGCATTAAATGTGACCGCATCACTTCAGCTTATAACTTTGCCCTTTCATATTCCCTATTACATATATTCGTCGTTTGTGGCATTGAAATGATTCGTATCAACATGGACCATCAATTGATGTTGTTTTTGACCAATATTATTAGTGACCATTGTCCATCTGCGGCAACGACACAATGGTAAGAGGTGGCAATATGAATATGCAGCAGTTTGCCGAAATTGACAAGCAAATAAATGATGAATTTGTACGCTTTGGATAATCTCTCAGTAATCTCTACTATAACAGAGAGTCTATACAATTACTGCTATCTGTGATCAGCGAAAGTTTCGTTTATTTTTTAGAATTTCTATTAACTGATTTATTAGTGAATTCGAATATTCGTATTTCGGATGCCCTTTAATACTGAGATGGTGCGACATGGTGGCTATTCATTGATGCCAACCTCTCCTCCCCCCTCCCTACCTTTCTATCCCTCCACAAATCATTGTTAAGTTAGGGTGAATTGAATCTGAGAATTTCAAATGCTAAGTACGACGGATCAGCTGATTAAATTCCCGTTCTTGAGAGTTCAAGAAAAATAGAGCTCCTCCCTCCTCCCATCTCTCCCTCCCGTCTCCACATTTCCTCACACAGAAGCTCGAATTTTATGCTAGTTGAAAGTATTTAACGCTTTTCATGTCCATAACCACAATTTCTGCACAAAACAGCCAACGAGTGCAACATGTAATCAAGAGGCCGTTCAAAAGTAGCCTACCGTTACATTTTTGATCCCTCCTTGTTCTCCCTATCCCTTCTATCTTATTGCCATACTGAATATATACGATCGATTTATTGGAAAAAAGGATGATCAGGTTCGAATAAAAATCGATAGCGATGCGTAAGAGAACATATAATTATACAATTATTTAGCATTTATGGCCGTTATACGAGCACGGATTATTTCTCTCACTCGGCTCATTTGTAAAGCTACTGAAATATTTGAATTCAATGCGCTTTCGCCTTAATCCAGCATTAAAATAAGCAATTTTTGCCTTAATCTAACACCAAAAAATAAGGCGGAAAGGTTGTTGAATACGCAAGTTCGGCTGGCAGTAACATGCTTACCTTCACCTATTGAACGAATGACTCAACAATGTTTATCATAGGTGAATGAATAAGGTTAAGAGTTAATGTTGTTGATATATTTGTTAGCAGAATTGCTTCAGAGGATGCAGCAAATTTATTTCCTCTACCATTCTGTTGATAAAACGTTGAATATTTCTGCATCTTAGGCCTTGTAGTCTCAAAAACTGTCCAGATGGCCAAGGAGGAATAGCAGTGTAACCAGCCCCTCTTCCCTTAGCCATCATTCCATAATTAAGTTTGGAGCAGCCTATCAATAACTCGTCTGTTAAATACATTATCATAACATCAATATTTTAGTCAGCATCAGTTCATTTGGATTCCTGGGCAGTTATCTAGTTACATATTGCAATTTACAAAATGATTTTTCGACTGCAGTATAATGTCTGCAATATTTTCTCTATTGCAATAATACTGAATGATGGTACATTCAGCAAAAACTCTTGAGTCAGTTGAGGGTCGATCGACGGTCGAAATTAAGAGGTGGGCCATCGGCCAACGGTGGGCGGGTCTCACAGCAACGATGCTCCACCCCGCTTCTGAACGATTTACGTCCGTTTGGCAGCCCATGGTTTTTCATCGGCATGCGAGCAAAAGAATTTTTGATTCTGTCTGAGACGCATAGTCGATGGTCTATAGAGGTCGTTGTTATCTTCTGGGTGATATTTGCTCGTTGTGATTGTGTATCTGATAAATAGAGCGAAATTATATGTTTATGTTTGTATGATTCATGTTTAGGTTAAGAGTATGCTTTATGTTGCGTTCAGCGTTTTACTTTATGTGATATTTGAACACAATTTTGTGTTATATTCTCTTGGTTGCCTTATATTGACAAGTAGCCCTTATGAACACCTTTGTCTTCACTTCGGTCAGTGATCGGCAATCGACGGCTATCGACTCCTCATTCAGTCGATGTGATTGAATGAGGATTCACATTTGTTATAGTGAATATCGATATTATGCTCATTTGATTTCTCTTATTGAGTCTTTCTTTTCTTCATATAAAATTCTATTGAATTTAATCTTTTTTCATATTTTCTTTACTCGTTTTTTCGCTCATTTATTAATCCATATGTAAGTAAAATTATAAAACAATAATAATTTCATTTAAATATTTAAATATTCAAATTAATTATATATCGATATTAAATCTTAATTAAGTACCATTTACATATTCAATAGATTATTTCTCATAGTGAAAATAAATGAAATTTAAAAGCAAAAATGGCAATAGTCGAACTCAATATATCTTTATAAAAAAATGATATTATTCTTTTTTTGCATAAAATAAATAATATTCATATATATGCATTTATATTTGACATTATCCATATCCGCTATTGAATTAATTCCACCTCTATGGTACTATTCTAAAAAGCGCATAACGCATAATTTAGCTATCCTATCGATTAGCGATTTGCTTGAAAAAAAAGCAGAATAAATCTTTGAATTAAGCAAATACATATATCTGCATGTATTGTCTTATCATAGAGTATAATTGAAAACGTTCTCAAATTGTGCGTTGTTGCGCCCTCATTAGTCTCTCGTAATAAAGCGCCAAGAAAATGACCTTAAAAAATTCGGAAACGTGATTTTTGCCCGACGGGGTGAAGAGGAGGAGGAGAGTGAGGATGTCGCTGAGCATCGAAAAATGTCGAATTGCCAACAAACTGCATAGATGTTCTCCGACAAACCGATCAACAATAACCGATAAACCGACTTTTAAGCGTCTTTAGAGAATAATTTCTTCGTATAGCGCTTGTTTACATCGCCAACTACTCGTAATCACTTTCAATGAGCATATGTGATGCGTATGGGATAAGCATCAACTAGCCACGAGAATAGCAGTGAAATACAATTATATCCGTTGGCTATTGTATTATATGAAACACATGTTGCGATTATGCATCGGTAACGAATAGATTCTCAAGTTGCGATCAATGAATAATGTCTCAAATTCTCTTAGACTTCAACTTGTAATAAAATTCACCCTAGAGATATTCATGTGATCGTATGAGAGGATATAACATCAAGATCAGTTGATATAAAAGTCGAAGCGATTTCGTATCACTCAATATCTCATATATTACTCAAGTTTCATTTGATCCTTATAATAACAAGCCTGGGGAGGGGGTAGTGGTGATGAGGGGTTCATGGATCAACATATAGCTAAGCATAAATAAAAGGCTCTCTCGAAATTGAAGAAAAATTGAATGAATTTTTCGCTCTAGAGAAATTAAAAACAATGAACGCAATCGTTATTGCATTTTCATTTAATCGTCGAACGAAGTTCGTTGAAATTCAATTATTTCAGTATTGTCGTTGGATTCTTACAAGTAGATATATCATTGCTTTATTGCACTTAACTATAATTTATTGTTATCGGTGATCTATGCCTATTGGGCAGTTTTGGTAATCGTTCATAATAAGGGGAGGAGGGGCCCATCTCTATAGCGTTTCGTCGTTGTGCGATGTTTGCGATTCGAATCGAATACCATCAACGATCGATCCAGATCGCTTATTTCTCTGGATGCTTCCTTCATTCGCGCTTTCATTCACGTCCTTCTTTTTTTTGTTTGCTGCTGCCATCTATTCAACGCTATCATATCGGTTGATTATTTTCATAAGAGCACAAATTCATTCCTATCGAATTCTTTCGTATAAAATTCGCTCATTTTTCGATATATGATATTTCGCGTGTATTTCCTTAAATATTGATATTCGTATGCATTAAATATAGCACTAAAATGTGTTATAATAACAGATTTATTTTGTTATGTTTAATTTTTAATTTTGCTATTATCGTTTAGCGGATATGATTATCTCATTTATTCTGAAAATAGCGCTATCGAATTTACCAATAAAGTTAATGAACTTCGATTTCAATCCATATAGCGGTCGTCTAATCTCGATAATGTTTGTTTTTTCTTTGAAATACTTGTAACTGCACAAGATACAGATGTAATGTTATCTCATCAGCATCATCAGAGAAACACAAACGATATTATCGAAAACATTGCAATGAAGAGGGGAAGGGGGAGGCAGGGGAGGCCGCTGCTGTTCACACATGTCGTCGTTGTACGGACAGTCAGTCTTTCACCACGAAAACGATAGTAGCACCACTCATTGCCTCATTTGAGAATCAGCCGTATTGGTTGGTCGTCGTTGATCGTTGTTGATGGCTGCCGATTGGTCACTGTTGATTGCTGACCGTTAGTCACTATTGGTTGCTGTTTGTTGGTCACTCTTTCAGAGTAGCATTGGTTTCGAAGCGCTTGAGGGATGCGGTATTACCTAGCATCTGTAATGAAATATGAAATTAGATTGAAATTGAAATAATTATTTCATTCAAACGGCTGGAAACATTATTAATGAATTTTGCTGTATATTTCAAGTTGTTTATTTCTTAGCATCATTTTTTTGCTTTAATCTCTTTTATTTCGTTTCTTTGTAAATTAATCGTGACCATCGAGTGGTCATTGGTCAGCGGCTGTAGAGAGTCGTCATTTTTCAGCGAACACTCTCTTAAAACTAATTTCTGAGTACGATAGTTATCTAAACAATACGCCTAGTAGTGAGGTTATTCAATTATATTTCTGGATTAACCCTTAAAGTAGGTTTCCAAATAATTCATTTAAGAGTTACTGTCAAATCGTCATAAAGGAAGTAGGAAGTAAGATGCTAAAGAGGTAATCATAAGAAGTAAAACATACTCTGAACTTTATCTGTAATTGGCATTATTTCCACGACTCATTTCATTCGGAAGTGCCACTTTATTTGAGAGGCTTCATCAGCGTTTCCCATCTTTGCCTATTTCCGCTTAATTCCATAGAAAAATAGCATATCATTGATGTGACTATGTTTACTTGTTTCTACTGCTTACTTGCCGTATAATCTCTGTACTCTATAGTTTGTATATATTACATTACCTATATGATGAATAGTCTATACGTTGCATTGTCTGTGTTATATAGTAGGCAAGCTGTATTGCCTCTTTATACTCTGTTCTTCTATGCATTACATTCAAATTCTACCTCGATTTGCACTATGCAACTCTGTGACTATAAAGTAAAGCGGAAGTAGCATTATTTAATTGAGCCCCTTATACTATTTTTGTGGGATCTGTTCGGTTTTTTCTTTTCTTTTTTTGAGTCTACGAGCGATGGAAGAATCTTTGAGAGATGATTGATTTGAGCTCATCAAGCATACGCACTCAAAAGATCATGAACTGGAAGGCTATAGATTGTGAGAGGAAAAAGGTCATTATGCATTGTTAAGGTGATCGTTGAACGACTACAGAGTAAAAAGTAAGTGGGAAAATGCGCCACAACACAATTAATCTCATTAATCTAATAAAGAAATATCGTAATTTTCTGAAATTGGACGAAAAAATCTAATCGTTAGTAAAAGAACTCACCGCACGTTATGAATGATAAATAAACCTCTAACTTCAAAACATCGGCTTCAATAGTTTTCGAGCCCGAGCTGATGGGTAGGCAGACAAACAGATATGCGGATATGGCTGCGGACTTCGCTGAGTGGGGGACTAAAATGTGCAAAAAAATATTCATTCTAGCTATGTATTTACCTACATTTGACTTATACATATGTCTTCTTTATTCAGCTAAACGAAATCCACAAATTAAGTCTTCAATTATATGGAAAATTTAAGATTCAGTAGTTTATATGTGCTCATAATATAGTAATTGAATTAAATTACTAAAAGAAGAGAAAGAATAAAATGACATAAAAACGAGAGCGATTTTGAGCCGATTAGGTGGTTTTTTGTGGAGAAAAAAAGAGAGATGGCAGATAACGTCGATGATTTTGTTTCAAATATTCCTTTCTCATATCATTGGAAATTTGCTCAGCACTATGCGCACAGCTGCCTTACGCTTTTATATTTGATTTCAACGAAAGCGCCACTATTATCTTCATTGAATTTTTAGTTGCCATCCGAATTGAAAATCGCTTATTTATCGATGATTATTTCGACGCTCTTTGCACTTTCCTATGTTGATGAATACCGCTACGATACATTGTCGATTCACATCCGCTATGCAAATGGTGACTTATGGCTCTTCCACCACAATATTTGCAATGTACCATCTGAGGATAGGGAGTGGGAACTAGAAAGCTTGTGGTAGTGAAGATGAATCTAAAAAATTTCTAGGCTCTTCGGTCGAATGAAGCGGTCGAGTCATCGAAAAATGCTTCGAACTCCCCTTAACTCTCTTCTCCCAACCAATATTGGTGAGCTTTCCATGCTCACATATCATCCTTCTAATCAATGAACTGATCAACAAAGCCAATTTTTTCTTTGCATAGTTCAACGATACCGTTTTTCTTTGTCTTTTTCCTCCTTCGAACAAATATTTTTATGAAAACGATTCATTTATTCGTTCACGAAATGATCGTATTTCATAGATTGTTGCGATAATTTCAACTGATCTATAGTTTATATTCTCTTATTTTCTCTATTATACGAGTTTGTTTCGTTATTCGATCATAATTCACAATCACCTCATTTTAATTTCATTTCCAATAAATGATGAGTGTAAACGATTTCCAGCTGAGATATATGACACATTCTCCCATTAATGGCTTCCTTGTCCTATTTAGGCTTTCTTTTATTCTATCCTGTATATGTACCGTTTCAGTTCCTCTCATTACTGTTCTACTTCTACTTTTATATTACTCAAGTCCCATTCTTGTACTACTATAATTCTCTTCTTTTAATATCCCATTTTTTCATACTATTTTAGTTGTATTCTTGTATTGTCCAAGTTCTATTTTCATTTTATCAAGTAAATGCGTCTTCATCATCGATAATTATTTTTTTCAGCACTGAACTGATGATCCAATGGAGTGAGTTATGTCACTCGAACATATCAAATTCTATTGCGCGTTGAGAAATAGCATAAAAGCTTCTCGAACCGCGTGCTAATATGTTTTCTTAAATAGAAGCGTCGCTATGCGAAATAATATTTTTATTGTCGTAGAAGATTTGCTGAAGTAATCACTATTGTTCGACTTTCTCTATCAGGAAAGACCTATATTTTCTGGACATTTTGCATTACTTGTCTTTGCTCATGCCGTCTGGCTAGTTTTCACTGAGGAGAATGAGAGAAAGGTGGCGAAAGGAAAGGGGTGAGGGGTGAGCGGAGGGCTAAGAGAATGTGAGGAGACCTCATTGGAAGGATATTGCTATTTTCAGTATTCCATTTATGAGTTCGCAATTGTTTTATGTTATTATTCGATTGTTATGAAATGATTATAAGAGAGAAATGAAAATAAAAAAACGGATTTTATATTTTGAGATAAAATTAAGCGTAAATATAGAGTGGAATTTTGATTTGTTATCATTTGAGAGGTAATTAATATTGTTATCAACAATTTATCACTGATTAATAAATACAACGGGGCGAATTTTATTTAATTTAAGGTTTTTGAAATATTTCCTATCGTTAATAAATATTTCTTTGAAGTATTTTCGCCCTTTAATTTCAGAATCTCAATTGATACTCATTCGAAGAGAATTGGAAAAAATCCTTTGGAAAAGTGGGAATTTTCATTTTTATACTTTATTTTCTCATTTTAATATTGGCAATATTTATAGTGAATTTGAGAGAAAAAGACCTTTCGAATTTATTTATTCTTTGCAATTTTTCCACTTTTCGAAATTAATTCGAAACAAAAAATGCCTTGTAAGATGGGCATAACGTTTAGGTGAAGCAAAATAGTCGACGCTTTCAATGAATGATTCATTCACACACACACACAAAGCAAATTCAGTATTCGCTTATCGCTTTCATGCAATTTCATTCTTTGTTCTTCGTTTCTTTAGGTTCTAAGCAATGCTTGTGGAGAATTTATAGAACTCGATCTGTATCGATCGCTTCATTCATAATTTCCCTTTCCCTATCGTCTGTCTCCCCATCAAATGTACAGCATTTTTAGCATAAATATAGTTCCGATCAATAGAGATGAAAAATTAAATATGAATAAAGCGTTAAAATTTGTAAGAATTTCATGGAAGAAAATTGTTCGATGAGTCAATAAATCCCTTCATATTGTTCTATAAAAATTTTATTCTATGCAGAAAAAGATAAAATTCTGCAAAAAACCAAATTTATTCTATAGAAAAATTCATACTACTTAATTCTATAAAATTTCGACAATTGATCAAATCGAACAGAGGATTAAACCGATCGGCACCTACACAACGTTATGAATATTTCCAATAGAAAATACAAATAAATATTATATTTGAAGGTACTGATGGACGACGAATGGACACCAATCGTTTTAAAGGATGATTATTTATTTTCGGCAGTCGCATGCGCCTCTGGAATGCCGGATATATCCTTGATGAGTACTGAAGAGGAAGCCGACGTTGGGAACTTTACATTAACCGGCGTTGATCAACATCTTGACACGGCGACACCGAAACAACTCTCCGAATTCTCTCTCCAACTTGCCCCTATCAATACGGATCATTTCGCTCCAACTGCATCTGATTATATTAAACGGGAACCTCGTGACGATGGTTCTTCAGGTTGGTTTTTTTGTAATAAAAATTTTCATTATTTGAAAAATTTTCATATTTTTTTACAGATCATATTTGCAGCTTTACGCTTATTTTTCAAATAGAAAATATTTCCTCTAACAAACATTTTCTGTATAATATATGAGGGATTTCACCATATATAAAAAGAAGAAATGAAATAAAATGAAAAATATCTCTTTGTCTGAATTGTGTCATACTAATGAAGTGGCCTTCAAGTCATTAATTTATAAGAACTTCAGAATAACATCAATTCTCAGTAACTCAACAAAGCTACGAGGTCATTGGAGAGTGAGTGTTGCATTCCTGACATTTGAGTTTAAAGGATTGCTGGGGGGGGGGGGGGGTGTTCAGGAAAAGTGGGATGGACGAAAAAAAGGAAAAAAGAGGATGATGCTACGCTTTTACATTGGCTCGCCTTATTGCGGATTGATATTTTCCAGAGAATTTCAATCAGTGAACAAAAGCACACAAATCTTTTAGCTCAACAAACTCTTTGAGGGGTCGTAAAACTTTATATGGCGATATTTGTAATGAGAAAATTTTCCTTTCCATCATTTAGAAAATCTTCGACTATCAGCATATAAAGTTCAGTGGTTTAAAATATATTGTGTGACGACATATTGCCTGTGCTTATGTGTGTCTGTCCATGTGTCCGCTCAAATATCTTCAGATCGAAGCATACTGCAGTTAGAGCAATAGAAATTGTTTTCGATATGATACGTACCATAAGATAATCTCATTTATCAATTATGTTGATTCATCAATTTTGAAAAGAAAAATCTACAGGCGTGTGTACAGGTGATATTTGAAAGCGAATCAGGTAATAGAGGCATCTGCAAGTAGTAATCTAACTCATCGAAGAATGACTAGTTCAGTTTTTGTTGATAGCTTATAAAAGCACTCGGTCACATAGCAGTTATTTAGAATATTTCTGCACTTTTTCAAAAAATTTGTGCTATCGTCCTTTCAGTTATCATTCAATCTGAATTTGCTTGCAGACAGTTGGCTGTCACCATTTTTTCCCGCTATGTTTTTGCACCATTTCATATTCCCAAGTTATCGTACGGCTAAAATATCTTTGCCTACAATTTCATCGCTTTATTAGTGGAATTATTTATCATGAATTCATAAATATAAGTGTGGCAAAAATTCTCATGGACACTTATTTGTTGCGTTAAGCAAGTTCATTAAATTTCCAAGTTTCATTAATTTGTTTCTGGATTGAGCCCAAAGGTTTTGACTCTTTAAAATTAAAAAATATTTCTGGTAGCCGATTTAGTTAGTAGTGAAGTTGAGGGAGAGGGGAAAGGAATGAAAGGAAGAAAGGAGGACATATTTCCTTTAAGTAGTATAGCATTTTGAGCGAATACGAAAAAGCGCTCATAAGCGCGCGCGCGAATAGCCAGTCCTATGCGTACCCATGTTTTCTCTTCGATCGTTCGATTCCAATGAACCTGTATCGATTGGTCTATCGTCATATTTGTCTATATTAGAGAAATCTGTTGCGATTCTGCGACCTTAGCCGGTCGTTGCTGCATCGTGTGGAGTTTGTTATGCGTTCATTAATATACAGGGTTGAAATGGAATTCGGGAAATTGTTGAAGTTATTTTTTGCCACACTCTCTTTCTTGTTGTTGCCTTATCGTGTGATCATCCATTCGCTTTTTTATGATCAGAGAGCAGTGCAAAATTCTAGCACATATCGTTGCATTCCGCAATGAATTCTGCAATAGAGTGGCGCATATTGTTGTATTCCGCAATGAATTCTGTAGTAGCTTGACGCAGCCTATTGTATTCCGCACTGTTAAAGCGCATATCGTTTTATTCCGCAGTATATTCCGCAATATTGTAGGAGAGATATTGTGGTATTGCGCAGTATTGCTGCGATGTGGAACTTTTGATTTTCGATTATTCATTCATTTCGAGCCACCAATGAGTACATCGTTAGATCTCTCCATATTAGTGCATTTTTGAGAAATCTTTCGTCTTAATGCTGGTGAGAGGGAAAGGAAGAGGAGAGGTAAAATATATCGTTACAACAATCACGGCTAGTTTTTATTGTCGTGATCTATGCCATATAGTCAGTGGATGGTGAGGTGTCGATGAGGGAATTTTTGAATTAAAGAAGATGACCACAAGTGTTTGATAAAATTATTGAACTGAATCCCGTTAAAATTTAAATCATTCGCTATTTTATAATATCAGAGTCCAAGCTTATAAAATTCGCTTTAATCGACTCCGTCAAGTATACGCGCTTTTATCATATAAGAACGTTTCGTTTCTTGCTCTCGAAAGACGAGAAGAGAAAATTTCATAAAGGGAATTCTATGGGCATTTTCATATCATTATATCAAAATATTAATAAAGAGAATTAGAGGTAATTAACTCAATGGCTTTATCGTAGGATCAATATGAAATCATTTTTGGAACTTTAAAAAGTGAAAATGGAGGAAATATCGTTAATAAAGGCAAATATGAGATGATAGGTAGTTGTATTTTTCGATGCATCCATCTATTTTTTATTCGCTAATTGCTTTCTTATGTGCCAATCGGCTTTTACGAGTTTCTTCTGCATCTACGACTTTGTATATTTAATTAGACTTTATGCAGCAATCGTTGATATAATCATTCGGCCAGCGAATGAATCTATTTATTCTGGAAGATATCCATTAGTGACTGCTCGAATTGGTTTGCCATTGTTTTTTAAAATACTCTTTCCTAACGCTGTCGCTATGAAACTTGAGTCTCTTATGCGAATAACTGTGCAAAAATTTTCTTCGTCGCTGAGAATCAACCGATGAAAGAGTGTGGAGGGAGTTTATGAAAGGTCGAGAATTCGACCAATGAGATTTTCCTGTCCCTTTTGGGGGAATGGGGAGGTGGTGCCAAGCCGATTTAAAATGGATATAATTGTCGTGGCAAGGAGAGCGGCTGTCGTAAGTATCCTCAGAAGAAAAGGAAATAACATGAATTGTACGAAAGACAGCGCTTATCGCCTTTGCAAATAATCTTTTTTTGCCAAAAAACGCTCCATAAAATATACGTTTATTATAGTGTTTAGCTGTTTGGTTCTTCTTTTTTTTGGTTTGGCGCTGAGTAATATTATAAATATGTTTATAGCTTCAACAGATCCATAATATATCAACTGATATGACGTTATTATTTGGCCTTATCATTAAATCATTATCACTTAGTGGAGATAATTTTACCCTAGTAAATAGAACTTAGAGACCCACCCTAAAAGATGTCGTCTTAAGAAGTGTTAAGGCTTATCAATGCACGTCATGCATTTCAGCTTCCACTGTTCTGTTGCTACCAAATGTATTGATTATCACTGAGTCATTGTGATAATTTTTGATTAGATTATTGCACTGCTTCTAAGTGCTATTTAATTCCACATTACATCAGATAGTACGCATACATATTGTTTATTTGATGTCGAATCACTTTTCATATGGAAATCAGTATTCACATTATTTATATGGCGGTCATTATGAAGGTACGAATCCGTTACTTTAGCTAAATTAGCATTTTCCATTATTTCCCACAGCATATTCATTTTTATATTCACAAAAGATGTTACTAAATATTTTATCACTTTTAAAGTGGATAATTTGATGCTTATATTTGTAATCCACAATTCGTATATATTGTGAGATTATAAACGCTTAAGGTGACGAATCTATAATGAGTGAAATGGTGTTTGAGTGGTGTTTGTTTTTGAGAATCAGGACTCAGGTCGAGTCCTGATTCTCAAAAACATAAACATGAAGCACATAGCTTTAAACACTGATTGTTAGCTGTTGAGAAATTCTTTAGTAGTTTTGTTGAAGTTTTAAATGAGTAAAGCTGGTTAAACCTTTCTTTTTCACTATTTCATTGTGCAATCGTTTCTACTTTCTCACATATTTCACATCGTAGATACACGAGTATCTTTAAATTTAAATGCCTTTTCGAGACTTCTAATTGCCGTAGACTCAAGGTCGGATCTAAATCCACTAAGATCGATTGTAATCAGCTCCAGTTATAACCGTTATTGATCTTCGAGTTCAAACCAGGAATATCACAATTACTTTTGGCGACATTGTCCTCATGCAGTCCTCGCTATATTAAAATGAATATAAAATCATTTAAGCATATTGAATATACATCAGTGTTCACCTTAAAAGACTAATAAATGATAAGCTTACTTATGAGAGCTATCAAAAAGAAAAGAGTGAATATTTTACCTTACTTCTTAATAACATCGCCATCTGTTGTGTTCTTTTCACCTTTTATTTATCCTTTACCTTTTCGTCAGTTGTTAGAAGAAGTGCGTAGGTTCTTTCAATATTGAGGTAGAATTATTTTGTGCAAACTTTATGAGCTGGGATAGTTGTATATGAGTGAGGCAATTCGTGTCGATGTTGTGCTGATGATTCGCCTCCGGTTGCCAAAATTTTCACTTTTTGTTTAGGATTTTTTCTATTCGTTTTTTGCAGTGTTTTGTCTTTATGTTCACCAACAAGGAAACATCTCAATAGATCTCCACAACGCAGTAGGTTAGTATTGAAGGGGAAGGGGACGGAAGCGAGAGGGGAGAGGGAACGAAGGAAAGGAAAGGATGCTGTCGAGGGGTTGCTGTTGCCAGATATAACTGGACATCGGTGCATCAACGCAGCTTCGCGTGTTGCTCTCTTTCTAGCACATTGCTGTGAATGGTTCCTGCTTATCCTTCAGAAGCCTACAGTCCCCAACATCGTATCAAAGAATTTAATCAACATATATAAAGCAACAATCTTTTAGGGGTCTCAAAGCGATCGATGTGTCGGAACGTCTCATAAGGTTTACCTGGGGGTCTCTTCACTAAATATATGCTGGAATTTTCCTTTGAAATGAACTGATTTTCTAATGTTCTATTCCAAATCCACTTTATTTATGCGAATGCCTGGAGGAAACAAAATTAGAAGGACGTTATGAAGCGACATTTTGAGACACTAAAAATAACATCTCAAAGGAAGAGATTTGGATGAACACAAATGAAATAAGTTTAAAATTTTTAATATATGTAGTTAGTTGTAAGGTGAAATAGAGGCATACTGCTATATCGATGCGTAATATCTGATTTTATTTGCTTACAACACTTTCCTACCCTCTTCCTCTCCTATAAGCATTATACCAATTATGATAGCTAATATGAGCGATAAGATTGTTTCCTTAAACTTTTAGAATTCTGATCATAAGGCAATAAAGATTGCAAAAGCCTAAGTCACATTTTTACCTCTCTATTACCTGGCTGAGAAGGATCTCATTAAGGTGCACCTTTATGAGTGGGATATTACGATAATGCAGGTAAGCCTCTAAATTTTCCTTTGATGTAGACTTTTCAAGCTAATCATAATGAATGCTTTGAGAACGCATTTTCGTCGATGGCATATGCTAGACCAAATGCTTTCAGCGGGATTTTAAAGTTTTTTTAAATGGCTGGTACCCTGATTGAACGCAGTACATTAGGTCCCCATGGTGATCGAATTTATATCGCATGAAGACGATTTGTTTTTTCTTTGAATTTCATTTGCAAAAAGGAGGACGTCCATAAATAACGATACACTTATGAAAATTTCTGGAAAGATACAATACACTATAAAACATTGAGATATTTTATTTACTGGAGCGATAGACAACTATGTTCAGAGGTGAGAGTGGTTTCGGGAGGGACGCATCTGCGCAAAATTAGAGTATCGAGGCGGAATAAGCTGAATTCTAAAGATGACTCTATTTAACGGAACTGTTTTTGTAAGTCGACACCTGCAAAGTAGAATTATGTTCATGGGGAATTTAAACGAAGGTGAATAGAGAAGAGGAAGAACGATATTTGGGAGATGGAATTTGATTGTCGCTAATTTCAAAGGCGATCGTAAATCAACGAAATGTTTGTTGAAATTTGCAATTTTTGGATGTGTGTTGGAAAAAAGAATTTGCATTCTTCCTGAAAAAAGGGAAGCTTCCTGTGGGAGGGTAAAACTTCTTACACAAAGGTTTTTGTTTTTTCAGTTACTGCTGCGATAAACATTGATTTTAATCCATTGAAAGATTATTTGAATGGATGCGATAACAATGATTTTATTCTATTTTAATGTACCGACAGTGGGAGAATTTGGTGCTCCTAAGTGGAAACAAAAGAATTACGAGAACTGTTTTGCAACAGAAACTCAGTCATCGCTTTTGCCTACCCGATAGCGCATGTTAACATTCGTGACGTTATATTGGTTTTTGAAGAACAATGATTTGTTCGCAGATAGGGCTGAACTCACGACCTTTTGTTTGCTAGATCATTTGATCTGAACTCACGACTTTTGCCAGATCACTAGGTCGACTCACCACCTTCAGGGCGTTTGAAGTTTTAATTTGAAAGCAATTTCAGTGTGCTGATAACCTCTATGTCGAGCTTTGGTGCTTTCATGACGCGAATGTTATCTAGGACAGTCATAAGAGCGATTATGGGCCACGAGCTTTAATTTCATGCGTAATGCTTGTTTATAATAAATTGGAAATGGGCATCGCCGTGGTTGGGGTCATCGAGATCGAATGGCCATTGCGGTTCATCCGCAGTGCTTACTCATGCTGTCGACTTGACCGCTTATATGCAAATATAAATCTCAATATAAGTATAAATACTAGTGCAAATATAAATAAAATATAAATAGATATAAGCATAAATATAAATATAAACATAAACGTGGATATAAATATAGGTGGATGTAAATACTTATAAATGTATGAATATGAATAAAAGTATACGTATAAATGTAAATGTAAATAGGTAAACAAGTAAATAAATATATGTGAACTAACAGAACTGAAATAACTGTAAAATTGAAGTGCTGGTCGCACTCATGCTCCAAGACAACTAGGGTATATGCAGTATAGCGATGAATAATTATGAGCATCGAACTCTTGCTGCGTTGATATCCTGCTTTCTTAAGTGTAAAAAATGATACTGAAATTCAGCGCAGGACTTCTCCCACCCACATTTAGTTGGCTGTTCGTTTTGAATGTAGAAGACTCTGCTTCATTGTTGATCCTTTTCTTGACAGTGTCAGTTCACCGATAAATGAAATTATAAAATAATAGATTTCAATTTAAAATTCAAGTAAATATTTTTCGATCATTTTATCAAGGAATATTACTTCTTCTATGAATGATATCCAGGGTACGACGTCAGGTTTCGATCTATAAACTATTTTGCACAAGTGAAACATTTACTGGTGAGCTATCCATAGAGAGAATCTCTTTTCATTGGAACAGCTGTTGACACGTTCTTTGCACTAAGCGAATGTAAACACATTCGTCTAATGCTGAATCTTCAATGTAAATTCAACTTATGAATATTTCCTCGATATTCTTTTATTCATCGTCGTTCCAAGTAATCCCCACATCTTCAGTGTCTATGCATCGATTCTAAAATACTGTTAACAAGCCGAAGCCTTTTTTTGAAAGTTACTTCTTCTCATTTGGAATATTAGATGCTCTAATATTCCATTAGGTAATTTATATATTGCAATTTTTAAGCTTTATAAGTGATATGAATATATATACGAGCTTCCTCAAATATATGTCTAGCTTAAAAAAAAAACTATGGAAAAATCAAAGGACCAATGAATGGATAAAGAAAAATTAATCGATTCTTTAATATTATAATAATTCAAGTAGATAAATGATAAAATTTCTTTGCGAATACTTAAACTCAAATAATTCGTGCATTACACGCCTTGATTGCTGTTCGATTTTCGTACATAAGTCACAGAAGCCTAAATTCGCCCTCAGATTCAATATCAGCGATAGTTAAGGGCGTTATATTCCTATGAAGACCTGCGCTTTAGGACAGTTTGTTAACTCCCATTGAATATGTAAGGTTCAACCATTGAAGAAAATTCTTATAGAAGGAATGTGAAATTATTTCGATAAATTCCAATCAATTATGCGGTGTTCATATGTGCATTATATTTCTGTCTTCCTTAATAGACCCATAACTAAAAGAAGGTATCGAAGAGGACGGAAGGGAGAGCTATATGAGCTAAGGAATTATAAGAGATGATGTGATGATAGGATGTTAGCTGAAATGGCCGGCCAGCAACGTCTGTGGAGTGACTCTCGATGGGATATGAAATGTTTATGCAGCTTTGTTAGCCATCGCTGCATACTCCCGCTTACGAATGCTTCTTTTTCCGCTGTTGGGGGAACCATCGTCATTGTGAAGCACTTCCCTTGCTCCTCAATTCTTTTTATTGAAGGGGCATTGCTATGGCAGATGATCTCATTTATTTTAACTGCAATTTTATTGTTCGAAGTTATGAAGAAATTGTTCTTACTCACCTTAAAGGGTTATAAGCGGAAGATGAATGCATAAGCTCCGAAATCCAGGTTCCCGCTCCTGTCCTCCCCACCACCGCCTCCCTCTGTCTTGTCAAATTGACCGAATTTCTGCTCGATCCTTCGAAGTCCTACCTCTTTATCTCATCGTATTTTTGGCTAGGCGAAAAAAAACTGCCAATTAGTGCAACTTTTTAAAGTCTAATTTATAAAAAGTTTCTTAAAAGCAGCACATGAATTAATTTCTTTTGAGCAATTGAACTTTTTACAGCGTTTTGGTTTTTTTTTATTACGATGTTCGAATATATCCACTGCTAATTTGCTCATTTATTATTCTTTCGTTTTTCTCTCTTTCCTTATCTGCGGCATCTGCTCATCGTTTCTTGAGGATCTCTGTGGATATCATATTTCTCATCAGTTAAGGATATCAGAAGAGAAGGATTGCGGGTAAACTGCCCGCTCTAGTAAGCCATCTGTCAAGTTTCCTCCAGATCATAGAGGTGATTTTTTGTATTTCAAAGTAAAAGGTTAAGGAAACGTGAATGAATAATTGAAGTGATCTTCATTGATGAGTTCTGTCGTTGAGAATTTGCATCAAATTATTCGTACTTAAATGTGTTGAAAACATCGCTGCTTAGGTCTAATGGCGATGTGTTTTTAGCATTTCTCTATTCACATTCTCACCTATTCCCACACTGTATCCATCATTTAGTCACTCAAAAATGCTTCTCTCTCATATTCTACAATTATGGAAGTGTCTCTGAAACTTGAACTCCTTATCTCCTCCGAGTATCTAAGCTGTAATTTCTGACCATATCTTATCTAGTGGATATGGGATGCTGAAAAATGCCTAAAGGATTATTGGAGAGCTGAAAATGCAGTAAGGAGAATTCTTAAATCATTGAAGATAATTTGCTCCCTCTGATTTGAGGAATATGAAAACAGAATAAAAAATAACGTTTTGCTGTTTCCTCTTTAGAAAAAAGCCGGAAATTTTAAAGAGAATTATTGTAATTCAGTGAAAAAAAGAGAATAAAACCATCCTCAGTAGGATCGGTTTTTTATGGAACGGCAGAGAACATATTATATGATGATCATCAGAAAACGATGTTTAGGACTTATTTAATAATTTTTTAATATCAATGGCTTTGTCTGCTATTAATGGGATTTCATAGATGAGATACAGTAATAGAGAAGAGCGTCGTTGAGGTTAAGGTGGAATAAGTTGAGTGAGGAAAAGCCGGGGACGGGGTGGAGGAGTTAGGTTTCGGGGAGGATGATTCTCTCGAATTATTACCAGACAAACAATTTGGTAAGTTCTCTATTTTCAGGATTTTTTAGGGGTTATTCTCGATAATTTCACTATTTCTTTCAGATAATCATGCGTCTTTTTCCGCTTCACCATGTAGTTCTTCGTTCTCTTCACCAGAGCAGGACAATAAAGATGTGAATATGGACGGAATTGGTGCTCCACTTTTCCATCATGGTATATTTTCATCTCTTTTTATTTCATAGTGAGAATATTATTGACGTTAATATCTCTTCAGTAGGTAAAATGTTATTCTTTTCGTTACCTATAGTATGTGTTAGAATTACAACTTCATTCCATGTATATATACCAACAGGTGCTCTTGCGCTTTGCATTATTTCGTTTTACCTGCATCTACTATCTGCATTTATACCCGTATTTTTTGATATTAATAAATATTTTAATAAATTACTATTAAAATTACTTCTTTAAAGCAAAGAGTGAAGTTTGGACATTGTAATCGAAATGGTTCTTCTAGTATTATCATGTGAATATGGAAGAGGTGCATAGAAAATACGTTGAAAACGGATCATCCAATGATGAAGTTGACGAATTGATTGCACTAAAAATTCTAGTTATGACATCTTGATCTCATTTCAGATTTCATCCCATGAATATACAGTTCATATAAAACTGAGGTGCAGAAGTAGATGAAACGATTCTTGCTGATGTAGATGAGAGGCCCGGAATTCTAGAGTAAATTTTTCCCGAAAGTTGATCTTATAGTTACATTCGTTTCTGCTATTTTTATTACTGTTGAATGATCCTAGGTATGACAACCGTTGCCAATACGACACTATCGAACACCCGCATGGGTTATGGATTTCGTAGCAATGATACTCTTACGCTTCCACCTGTATCACAATTCTCCCATTCAACAACTCAAAGCTATTTCGATTCAAATATTATTTCTGAAGGTGAGACGTATATTATTTTATTGTTTTTATTTTTATTTTAATTAAAGAATTGAAAATAAATTCCAGTTCTTGAAAAATATTCTAACGTAAATTATTCGTACTTTATTGAATTTAATTGAAAGTTTTACTTATATCCTCCCAATGATCTATTTAGGAAATGGTGGCATGTGGATGATAAAAATGCTGATTTACTTATAGTATTTCCTCAAAAAAAAAAGATCTGTTTTATATACTATAACGGAATTGTGTGAGAGAGGTAGATAGGTATACTCTTTGAGAGGGTCGGGACGCTCTTCCCGACCCTCTCAAAGAGAAAGCGACAGGCTTCCCTTTTCCCCGTTAATTTTCCCCAGAGAATTAAGCAAAATTCTGCATTACGTAGCTAGTAGTTTTTCTTTATTCAGATTTTCAGTGGCAGATTTATAGGGAGATAAATTTCTTCCTATGAGAAAACAGCGATTTTATGCAAAAGGCATCGTCAAGAATGAGGAGAAAGAGGATTTTCTAGGTGGAGGGGAGAAATTAGAAAATTTAAATGCCTTTCACCAATTTTATAATTGCCTTAATCACTTAAAGTCTTTAAACTTTTCTATGTAATACGATTATAAAAGTGTTGATTGTATTCATTTAGCGGTTGGTTCACCATCGCCACCATCCTCTGATCGTTCGTCTCCGATGGAACCCGCAGTTTATGGCGCACCAACATCCACTTATCGAACAAGAAGTAAAATGCATGAAATGGCTGTCAAACAAAAACTGATTACTGATCAAGTGAGTTGTTTAGTAACCAGAAGTAAACTATATTACTAGATTATCAATAGAAAGGCGGTTACTAGATTAAATGTGATCCACAAAAATGCTTTCCAAGAAAAATTTGATTAAAAAGCCAAATCGATTTGTTGTGTGCCATTGTGGTTCCCGTCACGGACTAATGTTTTTGCTTCATAACCTTCCTGCAAAAAGAACTTTTGCTGGATTGGTTTTCCCTAAAATTTTTCCCAACCCACAAATCCTGTAAATACGCATGTGCTTCATTGGGTGGACCAGTCAATAGGGTCATAGCGGATAATTTTCTATGGGACGACGCATAAGAGGGCGTTGTTTTTTTCACGGGCAGATTTCCCTCCTATTTGCTGCTATATTTTTATATCTAACAGGTGGAAATATTTGTGTACTTCAAGGATCCTCGCGGGAATGGTTTTGTGCAACTTTCAAGTGAGGAGAAGAGAACACTACTACAAGAAGGATACAGTGTGCCGACACGTCTACCACTCTCGAAGGCCGAAGAAGAGGCATTAAAAGTTGTTAGAAGGAAAATCAAAAATAAGGTTAACTTTTTGTGTTTTTCCTATAGTTAGTGAAATATTCTTAACTTTATAAGAAC
Source organism: Parascaris univalens (assembly GCA_037576465.1). Taxonomy (NCBI): domain Eukaryota; kingdom Metazoa; phylum Nematoda; class Chromadorea; order Rhabditida; family Ascarididae; genus Parascaris; species Parascaris univalens. The sequence goes on along the minus strand of CM075173.1, from coordinate 231,589,286 downwards.
TTATCTATATGAAGGAAAATAACCATCAGAGTGATGAAAGAAATGAGGAAATTAATTGATTTTTATTATTGATATGATTTCAATTTCAATTTTTAATGATTTTCTGAAATTTTGTTCAAAACAACCAGTTCCTAATTAAAATTGAATAAAACTTCAGCTATCTGCACAAGAAAGTCGCCGAAAGAGGAAAGAATATATGGATGCATTGGAGCAGAAAGTTCAAGGATATTATAACGAGAATACCGCTTTAAAGGCTAAGGTCATAAACCCGAATTCTTTTTTTTAGCTCTCAACTCAAAGGAAATTCACCATAAATTGGTATCTTTTGATCTGTAGATTAATTCAGCTGGTTTCTATAAAATGACTATTATGAATGTTACAGCGATGTAATATTTCAAAAAATTTCTAATCTAGTAATGTTATGCTAAAAGTTATGTAAAGAAGCGGCTATAGCCACGTATTCTCAGATATCTTTGATTTAGTTTGAATTCTCATTTCGGGAATGCTCATATTCGTTTTCAGGTGAGACAACTCGAGCAGGCCAATCGAGGTTTAGTAATGCAGCTGAAGAAGATGCAAACAACCTTAAGCGGACAGCCGTCTGTTCATAATTCACCTTGTTTCAATCAGCAAATTGTATCTGCAACACATATTCATAAACTGTAGTCGACTGATCATAAGAACGCATATATCGTTGCATTCCATTGAGAATTTTTAAAATAATATTCCTATACGAGAGATTTTTATCTCCAGTTGAATAATCTGTCATCGATAGGCCATCTGCTTTCGTTTAGAAGCAGTCAAATCGGGTGCTTTAGGAACAGTTGGGAGATATTAGTTCTTATCTGATATTACTGCGGAGATACTCAAGTGAGGTTCGTTTCAGTATTCGTAGAACTTCCTCTCTTTGAATCTATCTTTTGTGGATTATATTTTATCTCCCTTAGTAAGCAGTCAATTATACAAATTGAATGTGTTCTATAGAGGAAAATTTTTCAAAAAATCGTCAGAAATATTACGAAGATGACAGATGGAGTGGGGGAGGGAGGGGGATGATAATAGCGAGCCAATTATTTGTTTCTGTAGAGCTCATTTTCGGACATATAGACATATTTGACATTCTCAGGATTTATTTTGCAATGTTAGAGGGAAATCTCTCTATTAGATGCAATGCCTTTTCAACAAGAATATCGTTCAAACTTAAAGTTATCTGGTTTAACGTCTTTACGTTTCTTTTGACTTATTGAATATCGTTATTGAAAATAATAATATTCATTATTTCATTCTAGAGGGCTTTTATTTTTATAACGTATTTATTGATTATCTTTTTCGATTTTATGCAATAATATAAAATATAAGTCGATATTAAATAATCAATGATATTGTTAAACGAAGTTGTGCCATCCATTTTTACATATATGGAGGAATTTTTGATGAAAATCTCAGGATCATTTTATGAAATGGTACTTGAAGGGAAATGTTTTTTAACTTACTAGATTTTTGGGAATAGGCATTTATAAGCACTAAAGGTGTAATTTGAAATAAGTTGTGCAGATGATTGTTCTGTATTCGAATTACATAGGTGATGATAGCGATAACATCCGATTGCGAGGGAGAAGAAACTGAAACTTTTTCTATGCCAAAATGTGGAGGGGGAGAGGGAGAGGGCGAATTCGGGGAGGAAGGGTCGAGGAGGTAACGCCAACACTCATAGATGACAGCCAACAGTAGACAAGGCTTGTTACATTTGTTTATTTAAGAGAAGAACTGTGATTTTAAAAGTGATAAATACTATCGTGATCATTTGTGGTATCGCCTTTCCGTTTTCAACAACTTTGTGATTTCGTATTGTGCCACGTCTCTATTTCATTCTTACCTTTTATTTATTTCTGCTAACAGTATAATCATATATTCCACAATATTAAACTTTTCTCTAATTTATTTTCAAATTTAAGTTATATTCTATCGAACTTGATGTATGTTGCTAATGTGGATCATGATTGCAAAGGGGAAGTGGAGAAGCAACGATTCTTGCTATCTCCAAAACTGGGCCCTTCGTCCCTCATCCTAAAGGTGTTTCTTATCCCTTCTCTTTAAGTACCAAAGCGCAGTGAGTGATTGCTTATCACGTTTACTAAGGTATGAAATTCACTCAACGTTCCAGCCAACTCTTTACATGCTCTTCCCACAGTTTAGTATATAAGTGAAATAATCAGGTGGAAGGATCTTTAACGTACTGATTGATTTTAATTTGTTCAGCGAGTTCATCGCTTCAAGTGAACATCGAATGGAATCCATTAGCAAGAATCACTTTCTTTATTTGATAGAATATGCTAACGTTAGACAGTGGGAGTACTCGAATTAATTATGCAAATGAATAGTTCGACTCAGGAGCCGGTATTCACTGCAAGCGATCATTGAAGCGGTCGACTAACATGAGAACGACTCTCACAAGCATAATGCTCTCCACTCTCCCTACGTAAGCGCACCAGCACAACATTATAGTCACATATACTAATCTCATTGTCGCCTTGTTTCATTCCAAATCGGTGCGGTATTTGTTTATTGGTTACTGGTTTATTTTTAATTATTTATTAACATATTTATTTATTTATTTAATTTTTCATAGTGGTCAAATATATTACCTATAGACTATGACGGTAAACTGTCGAATGCAACACACAAATTGTGATTATTTTAATGCCGTATTGTGGTCCAGTGACTTGATGGTGTTGTTTGTTGGTTTTTGTTTTCATTGTTAGATTCAACTATTTCATCGGCCTCATGATTGTGTGTTGCATATTCCAAATATTGCAAATTTTGCGAAATTCAGATACTTAAAAATTTCCCAAAATATGGGCGCTTCTTTTCCGCTAAGTAATTCTTGCAATTTGTTATGCAATGCAGAGAATGAACGATACCATTTGCACTCAATTTTTATGCTACGTTGAACTCTCTTCATTTTTCAACGCTCATATTTGGCTATTTAGTGTTTTTCTTCAAGTCCAGAAAACGCATGATAAGTGACCCGTATGATGGATGTGCTTTATGTTGATTTATGTCTACGTATACATATTTGTGTATACGTATGCGTGCGCACCTTTATGTCACATTCTATGGGATGATTCGATCTGAGCGAAAACATCGGCAAACTAATTTACAAGTTGATTATGATCTTGAGTGCGATGGCCATCAGATAAAATATACAACAAGAACATCGATGGCATTCGAGGACACGCTTGAATCGAGCGATTGTGATTTACTTAAGGGACGAGATTGTACTTAAACTCGAAATATTTGAAGCAGAAAGACACTCAACTAGCAGCATAAACTGGAAGCTAACATGGATAAATAGCAGTGCAGTTTCAGAATTCGTCGACTAGGCTTGCTTCGAACATTGTTCTGCAGTTATTTTTGAGAATTGCAGATAACATTATTTCTGGTCTCACTGAAGAAATTGTTTTTTTCCAGAAACTGCATGAATTTAATCGAGATATTTTATTGAAAGTTTTTACTTGGAGGTTATATCCGCGATATGGAAGTTCCAATTCACTTATACGCACATTGATCATATATATGGGGGAAAATATCGTTGACAATTTTTTATGGTGTCGGTTTGAAGCTACAGGTTGCGAAGTCTGTTTATTCATTTGCTTATTTAATTAATTATTACTTTCGTGAAAATAACGAAGAGGTGTTGACAAAAAGCGTTAATGCTCTCATAGGATGTTCATTTCATGTTCGGTTAATCAACCAAATATTGTCAAGGCACAAAGATCTGTAGTGGCATATCAAGAATTGCTGCCGAAACTCTTGAAACGTCAACTGATGCCATCAATCGAGTCGATCACATTCACTAGGCGAATTGAGGTCATCATGAAGATCGTCGAATACGGAAGCGATTTTGCCGATGGATATTGTGGGAAGGCATGAATGCTGCTTTTATGAGATTTAGTAAAATGAGGGATTTATAGTCGTTGTATAGATTGTGGTGAGATGCCGTAACGTCATCACCTATTGGAACATTAGGCAAGTTTGAGTCTCAGGCGTCGACGATCCGAGTACCACAGTGATGTCAAGAGACAATCGTCAAACGGTTATTAAATGACTACAGCAATATTCGAATATTTGAGCAAGTTTTTTATATTTATTGATTGCAGTAATTATTCAAATATGCGGCTAATGAGCTAAATCCACGTTAAAGACTATGATCAGTAAAATTCAAGATGAGATCACATATGTCGATAAATATCTATGATTAATAAAATTCTTCCAGCAGGGATAAAGTGATATATAGTTATGCATTCAATGAACTCTTTTGATAGAAAGATCTGTGAATGGCTCGTAGTTTTGGCGTCTTTATGATTCCTATTCTATTGTATTAGCACTTTGGTGTCCGCAATCGAAAATGAGCTTAAAATGAAGTTTCATCAGTGGTTTCCTTGTAGAATAGCAATGACGCAATCATTCACATGTTCCCCATATGTAATGCCACATGTAAACTATTGTCATTCAAACTTAACAAAAACGAAATTTAGCAGTTATTCAGCTAATCACCCAAGTAATTCATTTATTTTATAGTGAAATATTTTGTCCACTCATATTCTGCATGCCATTCTTCCCTACGTTGGAAGAATGGCATGCAGAATATGAGTGGACAAAAATCCATACAGAAGTAGTAAGTTACTGAACACTTACATTATATTTATCCATCCTAATCGATAAGGATTTCTCATTGATAGCGCCCCTGATAATTTCGATTTCTGATTAATATCGATATTTGAATAAAATCTGTGAACTTGGATAATTTAAGTGGAAATATCGCTGTCATTCCCTAAAATAATTTGCATAAAACTGTTTCTGCAATCATATAGACTCATGATGTAGTCCAACGGTGGCCTTTGTGACGAAGCGGTCGAGTGACGATGCCCAAAGTCACAATTATCGTCTTTTTTCTAATTCCAACGGTGTTCGCATCGAATGAGGTATATTCAACGAAGATATGCGCGTAGTGGTGGTCGATTTATATTATATATGCCTACAGTGCTCATCTGCGAGATTAAATCGTTCCAGTTTCTTAGTGGCAGATAGCCTGCCAACTGCAGCAATGGAAGATATTTCAATATGTAAATGAATGCATGCCTAAGTAATAATGTCTTCGTATGATATAACTATTATAGTACTGCAAAATTAAGCAGTATAAATATGTAACATATGACATTAAGAGCAAGTAAACAAATAGATCAAAATTACGCTCAAGCAAACAGTGTTTCGATGGCAAATGTATTGAGTTTCTTTCTTTTGAGAAAAAGCTTGAACTCTGATTCAGTGGAATTTAAATTCTTTTCCGATCTATGTAATACGCTTTAAATTTTCTAGCAATGCAATCGAAAATTCTACGAGACATTTATTTATCTATTAAATTGAATAACTAATAATGTGAAACGAAATTTTAGAGTTGATTTGTTCGTAGTTGTTACGTGTGTCCTGCATTCCTTTTGGATGCTTGTTTTATTTATGTTTTCTATTTTTATATTAATATTAATATTAATATTTATATCTGTACTTATATTTGTCTTGATTTGTATCAAGCAGTGGCTGTCTTCTATCATTTACCATCAATTTGTTGGCGCTGCACTAAAATGATTATACTTGCAATAACATTTATTAAAACAGCTCTGTAGCGGACTATAAGAACAATGTTGAATCATTTATACTTCATAAGCAATTAGTTTTCAAAGGTGTTTCCCTATTTTAGTTTCCTTATTCACCAAAATTACAAAATCAGCGGTCACTATACCAGAATTATTTTTGAAAATATTTCTGGGATAGTGACCATTGATTGTGGTATATTTCTAACCTCACTTCCGGTATAATGTCCGCTAAATAACCCATCTGAAGTTGAAATTACTTTCTTATCGTTTTCACTTTTATGTAATTATTGCTTCCTTTTCGGTTTTTATACTTTCTTACTTCAAACAAATTATATTAGCTGCTCCAAATTCTCTAAGTTCTCTAAAATTTAACTATAACTTTTAGTTTATTCATTTAACTGATTTATGAGTAATTTCGGTCTTTCCCACCGCTTTAATTTTCCTTTGCAATAAGATTTTTCATTTTTTTATTTCAAATCCATTACTTAGCGCATTAGATGTGCTCTGCTTCCATCTATCTCAATAATCCCGCTTCAGTTTTGAATTTTAAAATCTCATCACTATGTCCCGAAGAGAAAAGCTTATGCTAGTTTATGGTTAATTTTGACCTGATATTATAGGCTCATTTGATTTCACTATAAATTCTATCGTTGAATTCGCTGAGTCGATTTTAAAATCCATTAATTTTACGCAGAGATGATCGAGAATATTTTTTGAATAATTGTTTGAAGGTACCATTAACGATGATATCCAATGTCTTAATACCTCTCCAACACAATTATCTGAGATATTTGCTTGCTGCTCAAATTTCTCTCACCTTAAATGTGATAAGACATAATTTTTTGAAGCAAACTTGGACAATAATAAGAAATAATAGGCGGTCGATTGCTAGTGCAGTATCTGTATACTGCAGATTTCCAACCATTCATGCGCCAATCTACCCACTTATTTGCATATTGAAGTTAGAGTTCAACGGTTAAATTGATTGCATAGCAGGCAAAATTTGCCTATTTAATATGATCATCAATCGCGCGATCGATCACCTACCAGCAATTTCAATTCGCCATAGCAATAACCTGGTTGATGTGTTTCGTAGAATCCTAATCGAGCGGCTCGAACGTGCATTCCACTATCAGCAATTTGGACGCTTCAGAGGTGCATAAAAAATACACAATTTAATTTAGGTGATGTGCAATTGAGATGGTATTTTATTGTTCTCTATCATTGAAATATTCAATGCTATTGCTCTCAAATTTTCCACAATTTCATCAAATATACTATTTTCGTCGATTGCAAATATACTATCAAACTATATTTAACTTTATTGAAATATTATATAATTAAAATTTACTCTATATTCATTATTAAATTTGCTGTATTAACCATACTACTTTTGCAGAAAGATCCACTGATTTTTTAAATTTATGATTGATTTTTGATCTATTAATTTACGATTCTTTTGCACTGAAAACTTGCCATAATTGAGGAGAGGAAATCCTGAAATAAATATTCAAACAATATGATGGATGCTAATTTCATTGCAAAAACTCACTGCTTCAGGAGGAAAGACACATCACCAATGAAGATCTCTTCAATGAAAATATGACGGTATCTATATTGTCCTATTTTTTGTTGTTGAATGCTTTCATTTACTATTTAATGATTTGCTCCTAAATAATTCCATAAAATTAAAGAATTGAGCTTAATATATATTTTTATATATGAATGTGAGCAGTCTTAATTTAAATTTTCCTAATTATTAAATCCGATAGAATCGATTCACTGGAGAGGAGCAATTTATATGCATACACATGAGAATTGAGATCTCATTGTATTTCTTCTGCTCTTTTGCAGATGATCGTTCATTTAGCGACTGAAATTTTGCTACTCTTCAATAGCACCGATCCTCTTGATGCCAATCTGCATATTAATGTTGTGCAATTGCTCAAGGTAAGATTCCTTTTTTTCGCTGAATGGTACAGGTATTGTGGGCGTGAATCTTTACTGATATCACTGACCTCTGTCTGAAAATATGCTACTCGAAAGCGCTGAATTACTTCAAGTGATAATAACGTAGAAAAATTTCGTTCTCAAAACCATTCAGTAAAGAGTGAAAATCGATTGTAGGCAACCGAATATGGAGGTGTCTCCCCGTTGGTCGATCGAAATCTTTCGGTTCATGTCGAATCTTGGATATAATTGACTGAATTTTGGATCTATATTTCAAAAATTTCATTCCGTTGTATTGGATTGGGCAATCGCTAATTACCTCTTCTCGTTCTTTAATATTTTGCATTTCGAATCATCTGCTCCTCTCTAAATATCGGCGATAATTACAGAATTTTACCGATCATATTTTAACATAATCATATTTTGTCCGAAAAAGCCACTTATTAATTCATAAATAATTTTCATGACGGATTATCACACCAATAAAATAAAATTTTTTATTCAGATAAGTGGACAATTAAATAAGAGATATTTCAGTTACTCAATCGAACAAATCCACGATTTATTCACTTCAATCGATTCGATGATTCTCGAAGAATGCATCGTTTAAAGGTTCTATTTCTTTATTGGTAGCCATTTGAACGCCTTCAACTTATTGCTGATATCAATATTGTTAATAGAATTCTATCCATATTTTTCAGACGAATTTCTAATTTCTTCCTCGAATAATCAATTTATGAGAAACTGAAATGGGAAATGAAATTTAGTCGTTTATATTTAATAATTTTCGTTCATTTTATTATAATAGTTAACAAATATGGTTTACGTTTTTTCTGCATTCTTTATGAACAAATTCGTTAGTGCTTTATGAATAAATATTTGTAAGTAGACGAGGCATAACTATTGCTCTAGAGCTGTAGGTAATCTACTCAGCGATGAGCGCTATTCTTGAATTTGAGAGATTTTAGTCAATAAATTCAAACGGATTTTGAATTTTTCCTATCCAGAAACTTATTTAAAAATTGAAGCAATTATTTTCTGGACAAATACTTCATGGATTCTAAAATTTCATCTTCAGGACTGAAACAAAAATATTTCAGTTGATTTCTTGAAAAGAATTCCAACTGAATTTTCTTTCGTTAATTTTCAAACATATAGTAAAAATTATCGTCGTCGCAATTATTTAACAAAATGAAAACAAATCACAAACGTTCCTTTTTTCTCTCTGAATGACTAGCTTGTTGAGTTTTCTTGCTCAACTAGCAAACATCATCGAAATTTTATCGACCTTTCATAAATAGCCTTTATTGATTATCATAAATGAGATCATTAAAAACACAATGATCGGCTTCACCTATTTCCCTGATTCAATGAAGCATTAGCTCCAGTTCGAGCTGAAGTCAAAATATCCACCAAAATCTTCAGATTACTCGATTCGTTTCGAGATCAGCGACAATGGTCAGTATCTCTCTAATAATCGTTACGACTCTTTTCGTTTACTATGTTTGTAGACGTATCTATGTGAGCATCATTGCAACGAGCACATCACATTTAGAAATTGACGAACAGACAAGGCGAAATAATTACGAAAAGGTTCTACGGGTAAGACTGCTATGTATTTATTTATACTCTTTTAAAAGAATAATTTTTTTTTTTTTTGATATCCAAGAGTTACGATAATTAAATGGACTAATATAACCACGGAAATGGTACAATTTATGATGATCTGGTTACTTTCTATTAATTGCATTAGCTAACTCTCATTAGACGTTTATGAACAACTGGACAGCGTTGAGAAGCTTCGAGTTCAAAGGTCAACACAAAGCATTTCATTTCCCCACTAATGGTTTTTTCTTAACATATTTGCACGTAGGGTTTTATTTAGCACAGATGAGTTTGTAATATGTGAAAATTATCAATGTTAATATTGATCACAATATAATATTGATCAATTGATCAGATGTTATTATTAATATTATCACATTGAAAGAGTAGAAAATAATTTATAATAAAAAAAATAATAATTTCTGCGAATAAATTAAGCGAATAGAAGGAAAGAATTTTGATGTTTAAATGAAATTTCATTGTTATTTTCATGCAGCAAGTTGTTGCGGATATCGAGATAATATGGCGATATCGTCGAGAATTACCGGAAGCAAATCCAGTGGAGTATTCACAAGTGGGTTTCTTAGTAAATCTTACTGCATTCTTTCTGTTTTAGAGGTGAACTTTTATAGAAATAAAACTTCGCATTTGCACTGAAATACGAATTTACATTCAAGACCTTTAGATCGAGAAAACTTAAGCATGAGCACGTCTTTTCTTGTATGGCTGGGCCTCTTCGACATGCATTTTGTGGGAACCTCCCTTTGAACGGCTTCTTCCTTTCGCTTTGCTACTTCCACCTCTTTGACCGTGACCGAATTCACGACCAGGACATGGACAATACTGCAAATAATGACTATCACATGATCAGAGAAGACGGTGAACATATATTAAGTCAGTGGGCCATTCATAACGGAGTACTTTGCTAGAAAATTGGGAGGGACGCCCAACAATAAATGCGAATTATTCGTAACGAGTCTTACTCATAATGAGGTGGTCAAAGTTTCCTGTTAAAGAAAATGCGAAAAACTGTTCATCGTAATCACAGTTCAGAAAGCGGAGGGTATATTTATTGGAGGCTTATAAGTCCTGGAACGAATCCCGGAATGGTGCGATCACTCCCTGTTCGGAAGATTTTGTTATTTTCCAAAGGATGAAGTTAAATATGAGTTACGATATGATAACGGTTACCTCTCCGTCTTGTCCAGTTCTCCCAGGCTTCCCTTCGAAGCCAATCTCGCCCTCAGGTCCTTGTGGTCCAATTTGTCCAGGTGGTCCTTGCGGGCCCTGAGGGCCCTCTGGCCCCTCAGCTCCATCCCTGCCTTCATCTCCTGGCAATCCGGGTTCACCTTCAAGTCCCCTCGGCCCTTTCGGTCCTGGCAATCCGATCGACTTGCTCCCATCCAAGCCCTTTTCACCCGGTGGTCCAGGTTGTCCGTCAGCGCCTGCAATAAAAAAAGTAATGGAGCACACATGGTAAGCTGGAATAGTAGGTAGCTTGTTAAGCTAGACTGCCCAGCTATAACGAAAAATCGGATAGGATATCAAATGTTAGATAACAGAAAATAAAACGCAATATTCCGTTGCACTTTTCAACCAGCAGTTTTGCAACAATTCCATAATGCGCACACAAAATGTAAATAATACAAGCCTGGCCGTCCTGGAGGACCCATTTCGCCCGGCACTCCAGGTTGACCATCTCTCCCACGACTGCCGGGAACTCCGTTTGCTCCTGACATTCCTACTGGTCCTGAACGCCCTGTAGGTCCAGGCGGTCCAGTTGGTCCTGCAAAATGTAGCTTTAGACATATGCCTTCATCACATACGAGTATCCTTTAGTCTTTTCATCCATAGTAGTTTCTCACTGATGGTAACGCAGTTTACAAATGCCTGTTACGTTTTATAAACAGAAGGCTTTTTCTTCAAATAATTCGGGCATTTTGAGCTCTTTTCAAGCTGTTGATTTGACTGACTTGGCATTACAATTTAACAACCCTACTTACTAAATTATATAATAAAAGAGCACTACCGAAACTTTATCAAATCAAAAGGACTAAATCCTGTTATTAAGGGGAGTATATCAATATGAAAATTATTTACCCGGTGGGCAGTTGAAACATGCTCTAGTGCCTAGGTTGTCCATAATGAGTTCGTTAGAATCCTTGCCAGGTTGTCCATCCATTCCAGGCTGTCCATCGGGACCTGCAGACCCTGGTAGCCCTTTCGGTCCAGGCGGACCAGGAGGACACTTGTTGTTTCGATTGCAGTCTAAACAGCACTACCATCAGATAACCAGCAGTTTAGTTTTTTTTGCAGGACATGTTTTCCATCCATTGGCCTATTGAGATGAAAATATGCTAAATTTCAAGAATAACACTGCAGCAAAACTATATCACATTCAATGAGCAACAGCCAGCATGGAAGCGTATCAGCCACGAAATGCAAAACTTCGATGGAATGAAAAGTTCCACTGAGAAAGAAAAATTCAGGAAGTTGCATATCAAATTCAGGCTAAATTTTTACGAGGAACACTCGCACAAGCTCATCTTTCTTATACGAGCTATAGGAAATTGCAAACAGATAGACAGGGTGACTGACACTTATGCATATCTGCGTATGACTACTTATCATCACAGCAATTTTTCTTGTGATATGAGCATATCCTTGCAAACTTCATCACTGCTAAATGTTCATTATTTTTGGCCATGAGCATCTATTCAATATTCGCAGAAAAACGTCACGTTAAAAACTTACTGCATCCATTCTCTGGTGTCGGACCCGATGGTGGCTCAGCACTGAACGGTGCAGCAGGAGCAGCATCTCCACCAAATTCCACCCTTGAGGGAACACGTTCGCAACCGATGCCGACACAGCCGCTAATCGGTTGTTTAGAGCAATGCTCGCCAATACAGTCTGTTAGTCCACCTTCTTCATCTCCGCCGCCGTCTTCGCGGAGTTGCGGTACTTCTGTGGTGTCTGCAATTGCTTCACCTTCTCCCGCTCCCTCGATATTGCCCGGGGTTACTTTGTTGTCTGTATAAATCTCTTCACCTTCTTTGAGAGCTCCGCCAGATGTCTCGGCTTCTTCTGAAAATATGTGTTACCACAACTCCTTCCATATTCGTGCTCGCTATAACTTTCTTGCAAATGAATGCCTCCATCAATGAGTACTGCTCGATTCAGTACAGCATAAAAGACTCTTTCTAAGAATCACAGATAACGGAAATATCATATGCGCTCAAGTTCACGCTAATTATCTCTGAAATGAAATCATCGTCAAAATAACTTTTGAACTAAATTTAAATCAAAGAAGTAATTAAAAAGAAGTGAAGTTCCAAATCTATGCCGAGGGAAGTTTATGCAAGAAACGATTTTTCTCGTTAGTAAATTTCTTGGTTAACAGAACTCGTGCATCTTTTCATCTCGCCAATTCCGTCATATTCCATTACAATTCCATTTCATTGAAGCACTAATAGGAAATGATATAATGAAAATGAAATTAACTAATTAAAGAACAAATACATTTATTGCCTCATAAATTGGGATGAAACAAAACGATTGCCAATCTACCTTCACCGTATCCAGCTTGTCTTCGTAATCTTCTCGAATATTTCCCAAGTTTTATGATATCACTCCACAGATCGTTTGTTATCACCTAAATTTAAGGACTTTTTTTTAATGATCAGAACTAATTAGCGATTATAAACTTCCTTTGCAGTTTATTAATATAGAATGATAAGTTCGTTGAGGGTAAATTTTTATGATGAGATTTGCGAGCAGAAACTACTATTCCGTGCTGAAGATGTCACAAACTGACCTTCACAAACTGAACAATGATGGATAGCTGAAAATGTCTTACTGAAAATAGAGTAGGTTTTCAAAGAGAATCCAGCGCCTCGTTATTGGATCACATTCGCCGTTACCTATATTAACGGTATTGGAGGTAAGCTGTGCTAATATTTCATATAGAACGATGACTTCTATTATGCAGCTTTAATCACCATATAAACAAGCATACTGCGTGTCATTATTCAATTATAGACGATGAAACGTTAAAAACAACGATAATGGTTAAAAAACCGAATATAAAAATGTGGTTTCAAATTACGCAAAAATGGATGAATTTTCCTCAAAAGAGGGAATATGATGGAATTATCAACTCCACTGAAATTTTATGCTTCTTAAATTAAACGGATCACCCAACTGATAATATTCATAAATCCTCAATGATTATAGTGTAGTTTTGATCGCGAAGTAAGACCTGGTCATATCAACTTCAAAAAAGTATCAGTGTTGGTGATCAAAATAACGATAAACACATCGATCGCTTCAATATCATAATATGCAAATCATCTTGTAGATGCCATTATATGATAAATTATATCCCATCCTATCATATAATGAGTATTGCCAAAATTAATAAATCACCGGTGCCACTATAATTACAAATAGCATCAGAAATAAAAGACTGGCAAAAATAGTTACTCTGAATTCGTCCATCTCTTTATCTAATTCGTTCCAAATATTGTGCACATTGTTGTAGATGCATCCAACTGCAAGTAGTGAAAGTACCAGGGCCAATCCACTAAGTGCAGATGCAATAAACGTAGCCGCATGCACCTTCATTCTCTATGAGTCGAATCAACGCACTGATCGTCGTCACAAATACCCATTTATAAACGTTATTCGAATCGTTTCCAAGTGACGTTCAATGGATGACCTATATGTGTATGGGGGGATCGTTGATTGAAAACAACGACACAAAACAATGCGTTGCGGTGATTACGTTAAGTGGACTATACGATACGTCAACAACCATCTTAATTGGGTTACTAAGGTGTTCGTTAGGTGACGAAAATTCAACGTTGGTATTGTTGATTCTCATATTTATACTCACAATTAAACGAACGTTGAGAGAGGAAGTTCTAAAGAATTTATTCGTCGCAATGACAGCATTTGGAGTAATTTGAATATGATCTTTCACATTTTTGTCGAAAATATTTTTATGAGTGATTAGAGACAATTTGTTACGATAAATTTAAGGAGATTATTTTTGTTAATCGACGAAAAAGTGCCGCTTTTTCTCCACCTTCTTTCCTATATTTAGTTCATCTCCTCTTTTTAGCGAAATCGGATGGAATAAAAACGATGCATAACTGAGTGAGCTTAAGAAAAACGAAACTTCAGACTTTTACTGTTTTCCCTATCACCTTCGTGAATTACTATTAACAACGTCTGAGTGTATGATTTCATAAAATGGAGTGTTTGGTAATATCGTTTTCTTTTGGTCTTACTTATCTATATGATAGAATGCGCCCCACTTATACGATTGTTGTATGAGGGAAGTTGAGTTGATTTACTGGAAAATTTGCATTGAAAGGCTGAATCTCGAGGTCGCGAGTGCTATTACTCCTAGGCACATGAATCGAACTACCTTCTGAGCACGTACACTGAACAAAGATCACCAGCAGCTTCGAGCAAGCACGTCCTAAATAAAACTTGTGCATATGACTTATGAAATCACTCGTTATTTGGTGAACTATGATTTGTCGTTTTTGCGTTTGTCTGTATGTCTGTCTGCTAGTCCTATATCTGCAGGCAACCTATTTATACACTGAGCTAGAGCATCCAACCGACTGTTTGCTAAATTCGTAGCCATGTTAAAGGAATTCAGGCCCGGTCCATCAAAAATAGGCAGGGGAGAATATGTGTATTGGCATGCCGATTGTGTAAAATATGTGTAGGCATGCCGATTGTGTAAACTGTCGGAAATGATGATATCACGGGATTAGCATAAGCATTTTGATTGATTTGACCGCTCTTATGAATTTAGGAAAAATGGGTTTTTTGCCACCTCAGGTGACAATTGAGGGCCCCAGTTAGAAATGCCTACTAACTTTTGGCAACTTAAAGCAGTTATATATGATTTAAAGGTGCACAATCAATTTCGTGCTCGATAAAGATGGATCCTGCAGAGTATGACATACGAAAAAACTCATAGCTCCAAATTTGTTATCCTCTGTGTTGAGACTACTGGACATATAGATGGACACACAAGGTAGACAGACAAAAGGAACAAAGGTAATACATAGACACGAACACTGGGGTATCGTGTTTCGCGTATATAGATTTGCGCGGTATGACCATCCATGAGAACCGACCGGTGAAGGGGGACTTCATTTGCATAATTTTTTAGTCGCTCGTTTTGATTTCAGACGAAGAGGCGGGTGTGAAAAGTGGTACTTAAATAATGCCAGTTCAGAAGTTGCTTATAAGGAAAATGATTACAGGCATGGATGCGTTTATTGAAAATGTACGAGCCATTCCTCGGGCAGAACTTTAAGGCATCATTCCCGCTCGATTTCGACGATAAAATCGTATCTGAACAGAAAAAATTAATGGTGAGAAAACACTTTAGCAAGTGAAGCTTCACACTGCCTTTCCAAATGAGTTCGCTGTGCTCAGTAGAATTTTCTAATCTACTTCTGCTGTATTCGAAATCTGATTCCTGCAAGAGGTTTACGCCAAAAACACTAAAAAATAAATTTCATATCGCATTCATATGAAAGAGTATTAGGAATGACTTTTATGGGATCCAGCCTAAAGAATTTTCATGGTCTGCAAAAATTCCTTTAAATTCCTGCTCCTCTCCTCTCTTCTCCTTCAAAAAAAACATCGTACTTTTCAAAATTAATAAGAAATTACAAAATCTCATTGCTTTCGTAAGTTTTATAGCTTGGATGGTTTAAATGTATATAATCGGAGTTTGCAAGAACAGTATGCGACTTAGTCTCATTAGATATAAGACCTATTATCCTTTAAGTTCATGAAGGCAATATTCCATTAAGAAGATTATACCAACTTCTAAAAGAATGCAGAAACGAACAGCATTGAGTATTCTTCTCTACACTTGATAATAATCACTTGCGAGAATAAGTAAATACTTCATAGGTAAGCAGGCGGTTTGTCTAGTTCATGGGGGGCATCGGTACATCCATTAAGCAGCATAATTTGCACAAAGAGAATAGCTGAAGTAAAAAAATTTTTGCCCATATCCCAAACCATTTTGTGTCATTTATTCGTTGCAACCTCGAAATGCTTTTACATCACTCTATGCAAGCAGCCCCTATCGCTAATCCACTCCTCTCTCACCAGCCTTGCATATAGCGAAAGTCCTTTGTCGAATTTTGTACTGACCACTGGTCAATATATATCCATGTGCTTGAATATCTGAAATTAGATGTATCTGTACGGTGAATAATTCAGTACGTATTCTGTGGAGAGCATCCCGAATGGCGCGTGCCGGTTTTGACACGTGCCGAACGTGAGAAATTAATCCGTGAGTTGGAGCGTAAACGTGAAATGGAAAGGAATCAAACCGACGAACAGAGAAATGCTTAACGAATCTCTCGCTAAAAGGTCATTGTTGATGATCATATTTGAATTTAAAAACTTCTTTTATTTTACGATTATTCAATATCCCTCAAAGAGAGCAGATATGATGCTTCTTAACAAATATTATTGTTTAGTATAATTTGGAACGGATGAGGGAGGAGGTTGTTTATTGGGTGTTTCGATTTGATGTGATTGATTTAATATGTTACAATCAAATTTTGCATATTTCTACAGCGATATGGTTTTTCCAACACGCACTTATATTTCTCTTCCCCTCCTGCTTCACTCAATTACAAAAAAATTTGATAACGAAGCATGTCGAAATTCGAAGCATTAGAAATTATTCCGATAAGGTTTGAACTATGTTTAGGCTTTAACCGTCATCAAAGAATTTCCTTCTCTATGTTGAATAATTTCCATTCCTATGGGTGGACGAGATAATTTATAGGCTCGGTCGATCAACTGCTAAATCATTTCCAGAAAAATTCTACCAGAATTTGCTCTTGTAGGAAAAGTGGGCGAAGATTGCTGAGGCTAAAATATGTGAAGTGTTTGTTATATTATGTATATATACATCAGAATCTCTGTAATTTTCCTCAGATATATCTGCTGATATTATTATATTGTGGTCAGTTATACGTGTTCTCTTGTATATTAAAAAAAAAGAATTTTTTTCGTTCTTCGTTAAACAAACTTATTAGCTCTCCCCAACTAAATATTGGTCATGTTTGCTGTAAGAAAATTTTTGTATTACATTAAAACATATAAGTGGGATTTATCTGAGCGTTTAGTATAGTGCTATAAAATTTTCGCCTGTCCTTTCACTCACAAATAACAAAAAGTGATATGATATTGATTTGATTATACTTTCACTCATCTTATATCATTACTATACACTTGTGGTATTGACGGAAGTAATAGTTGATTTAATTCTTACTTCATTTATGCAAACTTGCTCGTATTACATATGAAGTTGTGATTCATTTATGAGTTCAACACACAAGTTCCTTATAGCTTTTTAATTTCGTTCTTTTTTCTAAACGCACGGAAAGTTAGCTCCACAAATTTACCCATCTTTGCAATCGATAATATAGCAATTCGACATCAACCACAATCATAACTGTTTGCTCCAGTAGGATATGCTGGAGCCAAGAGAGGCGCTATGCCCATGAGAGTAGGTTATGGCACGCAACATTATTTCGGATATTACTAGGAGGCGTCGATTTGTCTACTTGAATGCCCTTATTGTGCAATAAAGCTTGCTAAATTTGTAACACAAAAAAAGTGAGAGAGAGAGAGATTGCCGTATTTTGAGACTGTAATGGGAACAGATCGCCCATCAACACGAAACGTTCGTTCATATCGGCGAGGCGCTTCTTCGTCGTAACGATGACAATCACCTTTATAGAATGTTGCTGCACTGCGCATATTTCATCGTCCAACTTTAAATTCAGCTCGAATAAGTGAATTCAGCTTTCTTTCTTTTTGAATAAATAGATTTTAGGCAATCTAGTAAACTAAAACAAAGGAGTTTAGAAGCTGCATTATATTGTTAACAATACGACAAATTATGATCGATACGGCGTTTCAAAAATTCACTTTACACATTTTTATTCAGAAACATCATTCTAGGATTTACGGAAGAGTTGCTGGAACGCAAATTCTATCATACACCAAACATAATGTCATATATAAACGTAATAGAGATCAAACTATCGAAAAAGACGTTTAGATATTTGCCGAATATTCAAAGAACATTCGAGGAGAACGAATGCGTTTGGAAATGCGATCTAAGAAAGAAATTGATCATCGGAAGACGCTTTGTCCGTTCGCTCTTATGCAGATCAATAGTCATTCGCAGTCGCTAATTGGATTATTTAATATTTACTCGATCTGCTTTCACCTTATTTTTGGATTAGCCGGAAACCATTCGTCCTACTCTCAGTGCAACATAGTTTTGTGTATGCACATTCGCATATATGCATTTCGCTTCAAAAGAGCGAAAATGTCATTGCGATTTATCGTCTAAGCAAGCAGAGCGAACCCTGCATATTGACTGAATAATTGAGCATCTTTATAGGATGTTGCTTTCTTGCCTATTTGCTTAATTAAAATGAGCTATCTATTGTTAAGAAATGCTCCTTCGCTACATTAAATACTCCTTCAAATAAAGTTTATGAAATGTTACTAATAAACTTACTGCTTAAGACATTTTCAAAAGGCTTCTAACATTATTTGTAGGCAGCTGCCACTAAGTATGAAGTTTTCTCATAGAAAGATTCTTACAGCGTAATGAAAGAATTAAGAATTACGAGGTATTTTACACATTTCACGGAATAAAATTTCAAGCAATCTCTGTTTCAGATTAAAAGCAAACATGCTTTGAATTTTCGGAGAATCCTATCGATTCATAATTAAGGGTGGTAGGGGAGTTGGAAGAGAGGGGGGTTATGTTAATAAAAAATATTCCACTTTAGCGATAGTTGCTGGTGAGTAAGTTAATCAAAGATGCGGTAAATGCGCGCATAACGTCGCACAAAAAAGAGGCAATTTCACTGCGGGAGATTCCCCTTCATCTTTCAATTTACACATTCAATCAGTTCGGATCAGTTGACGATGCGCAATTAAGAAACGACCACGAATTAACCATCCTTAATGATATCGTTGAAATTAACTTCGAGAGTCATCTCATACTAATTCCACTTTCCTTCCGAAAATGCATCGCCATTCTTCATTTAGCATACACCCTTCCCATTAGGGAATTCAAATAACTTTTTATTTTTCGCTTTACTTCCATCCTCGATATGTTTGAATAACAGTTGCAAAGCCATAAGCTGACCTAAGAGGAAGGATGTTAAGACTGTCTGATTTTGACGTGTCCTTCGTTTGTTTATTTATTTTTTAATATTAACGTTCATGCCTCGACAACATACTCACTTGATAAGGGGAGATAAAATGGCGCACATGGCGTACTTCATGGAAAAGAATATAGGTAATCAGCAGGTGATTATTAGGCCCGAAAAACATAATAATTTATTTGAATATCGTTGCCTTCACATGAGGAAAATATCCAATGTGCCGAATATTTCCATTTAATTTCAGTTAGATGCCAACAATCTGGGAGAATTTAATTTGAAAACAATTTCCATCTATTAGTTTAGCGCGTCATTTATCCTTTTTTTTGTAAGAATGCCTGGAGAGCTCCTGCATCAATGATTAGCTATTATTGCAGCATTGCAGTGTCTCACTGAAACTTTCAAAGGTGGTTGCCGAATTTGAGAACTATATGCAGCGATAATCTTATATTTAGGTGGAATTCAGCAAATACTCATTCCTTTGTTTTCAAGAAAATATCAACTAAAAAGCAATCATATTTCTATCGAAGTGACTCAGGAAGCGAAGTGATAGCATAAGCTTCTGAGCCTTATAAATCTTCAAAGTTTTGAAAGCGCTGGAAGCACTAAAATCCTCGAACGGTAAATATGATGGCTGTAATATTCATCTAAAAAATATTTAGCAATAAAACTTATAAGTGAAATTAATAAATTTAGAGAACGTTTTATTGCTAGAAAATGCAAAGAAGTGAGATTATTTCGACACGACATTTCGAATTTCTATTTTAATTAATTAAAACTGAAGTAAGCCAATCATAAGACAACGAATTTACACTGTTGAAAAAATACATAGCAATGAAATAATTCAAGCATAAATTAAAACAATAAGGAAATTCTCGTTTATCAATGCGACAGGGAGTTCGTAAGCGGATGGGACGAAGAGCGATACAAATGCATCGATAATCGAATAATCGAATTCAATATATTTTTTTAATTGGCGATTTGTTCATATAAATAAATCAACGGAAATTCACAATCCTCTTTCAGTAAGATAGAACAACTTTCAAAGTAAGCGGAAAGACGACTATCGAACGGTCGACATTTGCTCGCATATTAGAGGCGACAAGTTTATTTTACTGACTAATTAACGTGTATTGTTATAATTAGTACTGTGTTCTTATGACTATTACTATTACTACTTTTGCTATCATGAGTAATTTTACTTTATGGCCATTTCGGAGATTTTTGTGAGATCAGAAATCTTATCGTTAGTCGTTCTCTTTCGAATTTATCTCTTCAATTTGCGACATTTTCGTCGACTTTTCACTCCTAAACGATATAAACAAAATACAAGAAATATTCACATGAATTGTTAAGTCAGCGCACTTTTTCACTTTTATATTAAGTTGACGAATTTAAATAAGCCTAGGATGTGAAACGTTTTCGATAGAGACTAATCGATAGATCGCTAAAATAAATACAAACTCGTTAAAAATATAAATTACAGAGTACACCTAAATTAATTCTGTAAAATAAATACGATTATAAATTTTCACAAAGCGTTCACAAAATAACATTTATGAAAATGCATTGAAATGCAATTCCCTTTTAAACAAAACTTGTCTCACCGTTCGTTGATAATTTCAGTAAGATCGACGTGGATGCGAAAGAGAATAGACACAGACATAAATCCAGATAGGATTGTTTTCAAGTGAATGACACCCGAGTGGTAATTACTCATGTGGGATGATCTCAGTAGGGGTCGAATTCAACACGACGGGGTTCCTAACATCCATATTTTAGCACACACTAACCGAATACCGTAGCCAAACGTTTCTACGCTCGCATCAATACGTACGCATTTAGCAGCAACAACGATTCGTCAGAACTGTCGCGTTAGCACCGCCCATTTCCATCTCAACGAGGTATTTGCAAGCGTTGAAATTGTGTGGAGAAGCGCCACTCAAATCTTGTTTGTTCATCGTCTATACTCAATAAGGAAATACACTGTTTGGTATCTGTTTTATTGTACAACGAGGAATGCCAAGACCTGGAAAAAATTCCTATGAAGATCAGGTAAGCGTTCACCAATGCGTACATTTCCACCCATCTGTTTAATCCATCAATTTTTCTCAGAAAATTGTCATCAGTGATCCTCAAATAGATCAAGTTGCTTGAACACTTTAATTCCAATTTTTAAAAGATTACCACTCTAATCATTGGTTTCTTTGTTCTGAACTCATCTCTTCGGTTTCTGATACTTTCGTGCATCCAGACACTCAGACGCAGATCATTTCTGACAGACGCTCATCTTTGGACAAAGTTGGGCTAGCGGAATTGCAAATAGCTTTTTTCAGATAGGGCTTCTATCAGTAATGTGATTTGTTTTATGAATTTAGCACAACCATGAATATATGAATACATTATTTCTTTGTAGTTTTAGCTGCTCCTTTCATTAATAAACAAAACTACATATTTGGACGCAGCATCTAACAGGTCTTACACTGTCACGAGAGCCTGTGCCGAAACTTGTGACTAAAAGAGAACCTGCCTCCTAGCCGAGTCACTGACCATGCCCTCATTGATCGCATTATACGGCCGATGATTTTGTTGTCGAAAAGCATAGCGAACAAGTGTAATTTATCAAATTGATCAGAAAATTTTGAGAGAGATAAATAATTATAATGAACTAAACCCCTATAATTAATTATTATGAAGCCAATGATATATAGAACTTCTGAAATGAAAAAATACCAAGATGGATTCAGAGGTAGATGAGAAAAAAATCAAAAAGAAGCCAAAGATGAGAAAAATAGCTGAAAAGATTGGAAGAGTATTAGAATAGAGCAAAGAGTTATATTTATAGACCACCGAAAGTGGTGTATCTCATCCTCCCATCCCCCTCCCCCCTCCCCCCTCCCCTTTCGTCCCTCTCATAACTGCAATGAGGCCGTTCCGTGTAGATGTGCATACCATCGAGTAGTTGTATAGTTTGAATGAAAACAGTTTGAAATTTTCATTAAGCTCATATTTTTAAGGTGCAGATTTCATTAAGAAATACGTTCAGATATAAACGATTTCATTTCGACGCCATTAGATAAAGTCAAATTTACAGACGTTTCTAAACGTTTTTTGTTTTGAAGTATGATTTCCGTCAATATTGCACGAACGGGGAATGATTTTCATTAACCACTTTTGTGTTGCCACCACAAAGGACTTAAGACTCTCGATGAGGATTGTGTTGAAGAAGAATACTCTGATGACTTAATGAATGCCCGAACAACGTTTAAAGCAAATGAGATGTTATGTGCGTCTTAACAACATAATGTTCCACTCGAGAATAGGCGGCATTTGAAGGCTATCGTTTTTGCAGAAGCCTCCATATTCGTATATTTGGCTCACCTATATGGCAATACAGAATTCCGAAGAGAAGATGCTACCACTGACAGAAATCTACAAATTTATTATGGATAAATTTCCATTCTATCGAAAGAATACACAACGATGGCAAAACTCGCTTAGGCACAATCTTTCGTTTAATGATTGTTTTGTAAAGGTGAACGCTTATAATTCAATATATAATGAGGGCATTTGAAAATGATAGACTGCTTGCTTCGACTGTCCGAAATTCGATTGTGGAATAAATCCAACAAAGCACAGGTGATTTCTCACCTAGTTTTTTTTTTGGAAATTAAAGTATAAGAATATTTTTAAACTAAGCTAGAATTTTGTATCGGTTGGTGCAGCAATATCCCGTATTTATGTCGGAGAGGTACAATATTGATCGCCCAGTCATTGTCATATACTCGAAGCATCGACGACATTTATGCGACTGAAATAAATTTACACGTTCTCCACTATTGCCCAACTAACTTTTAAAGCAAGTGAAAAAAAAGAAACACTCGAGTAATACTGCAAACAACAAAAATAGATGATATTTTTCAATACTGTAGGTGCCAAGACGACCCGATAGACCTGGAAAAGGATCCTATTGGGCAGTACATCCGATGGCTCTTGGAATGTTCGAAAATGGTAGCTGTTTGAGGAGACGTAAACGATTCAAGGTAGGATGCCACAGTTTAATGCGTTACTGAAATCAACTCACAGAGAAATACAGTGAATATTTAACGATTTGTTATTGTGATTAGTTAATCGTCTTTGTTTTATTCGTTATTAAATGTTTTTAAAATTATATTATTAGAGATCCCGGCATATTATAGGTGTTTTAGAAATGGACCACTTCACTATTCGGTGCGAGCGGAAGGGCGAAATTATTGTTAGGTGCTGTACTTCGTGCTTAATGACGAAGCATTTGGTTTTCTCTTTTTTTCATTGAAAAAAAGTGCCCTTAACAGTACAGTTCAGTATTACTTTAGAGATTTTCCAGTAAAGAAAAGTTAGCGAAGGTTTACGGGAGTAGCAAAAAAACAAGCTGTGCGTATATACAGAAATTCTTTCTAGTTTTCAATTTTTGATTTTTTGATACGTAGGAACTTTTTTCACTTGCTTTTATCGATGCGTCTTTTTTGATCCTGACCGGAATCTGCGATCAGAAAAAGACTTCAAAAACCTAAGCTGACATAAGCGCCGTTCATCGGATCGGACAAATATCGTTCCTAATTGAGTAATATTATCTAAGAAATAAGCTTCATATTTCTTAGATAAGCCAATCGTGTGCGAGTGGTGATGATAGGGACTCAGTGGTGCATGATATGTCATTCACGTGCAATTCTCTACCATGGATTTTCCCGAATGCGTCTCTTCTCCCTCAGAATCTACTCGAACGGACGCCTATCTTTGATCCACATCAGTTCTTTATCAATGCGCCAAACTTGCTCATGTTTCAACCTTACCTGCAGTCAGCAGTTGATTTAGCGAAAGGTGTTCGACCAATTAGCAACTCGTTCATGATCGATTCTATATTATCAACACCATCTTGATGCCCATCAGGTTAAGAAATCAGCATTGGCTTACTGATTAATACAAGCAAGCAGCATTCTTTTTTACACTTTAAGTGAAAATTAATGCACCTGTAATCTCAAGAAGAAAACCTTTTAAATTATTGCAGATCAAAAATTCTATCATAAAAAAACTTAATTAATAATACTGTCTTTAAGAAAATTACATCATAATTGATATGGTTGCCAAAATAAAGTAAGCTTTATTTTTCCCCGCTTTCGCACAAGTGAACTCTCTATAGGTTTCAATTTACTGATAGATAGTTGTATGAGTATGCGTTAAACGCATGTTATATATTTTTGACATTCACCGAGTATCGCATATTGCAGTGTCTGAGTAATTGAATCTAAAATGAAGCTTTCAAAGCAAACAGTTTTGCAATAAGATTTTTCTGTGCAGTCAAACTTTTTTGCATAGCCTTCCATAAGTCTACATCGGTAATTCAACAATTCACTCACCAATTCGTTATTAAGTGTATTATAAGTAATGCTGGAGATAATTAATTCAATTACTTACTGTAAAATTATATCAAGTAATTAAGTTTAAAATCACTTCCTCACTGCGTAGGTTATATTTTAATTTATATAAAACCCTTTTTATCTAACACTTTCAGTTTATTTAACATAACATTCTGTAGCAATGATGCAACCAGCACCTATATTATTTGCAGCATCAGTAAATCAGCACAGTAACATATAATATCTTAGAGAAAAGGCTATTTATTTAAAAGATGTTTGTGAATCGATGATGCTATGCTTATGAAGGCGCTTATGCACATTGTTATTATTACTGACGGCGCTTATGTGCATCGTACTATGTCCATAGAATTCAGCGTAAATGCCGCTGTATAAAATGCATCCCATTTGAAGTATATGTGCTTATGATTATGCTGCATGTTTTTCGTTACTGGTAAATTTTCAGCGTTCACTTTTGATCAATATGAGCATACGTCAGCAATTTGTATTGTTGCATAGATGACCCACAATTTATAAAAAGATTATATCTTCGTTCCGTTTCTATCAATTAGAATTTCTAAACCGCATTCTACTGATATCTTTGCAAGCTGGTAAGCGGTAAATATGAAAACTGAGATATGACGCTCAACTAGATCTCTTAGATGAATGGCTAGTTATTTGTGATCCCCGGTGATTCTCGATATCGTCTTTTATGCTAATTCATTTAATTTAGAGAAGAGTTATAGATGTTTAAGTGCACTGAAATTTTTTTGCTTATATTTGGATTGAAATAAGCTTTCACGCGATATTAGCGAACGTAGAGGAACTTAAATAGTTGTGGATTTTCATGCTCAATGAAATCTCTTTAAATATGACGATTTGATTTGATTTATTTGATAGGTTTTTACTGAGTAGCTTATGAAAGTGGTTATTTAGGTGAGCGCAGTGCTTAAATATTCCAACTTTGCTGATGCGCTTTTCCATTTGCTTTTTCAACCACACCGATGAGAAATTGTGTTTTGTGGCATTTTTGAGTCGATTCTTGAGGACCAAATTTTATTTTTGCATAGCATTGTCATTATTGTTTGCTGATATGCATAAACATGTAATATAATGGCCACATGAAAACGGTAAATTTTCAAATAATAGAGCAATATAGCGATTTTGAGTAATGGCCTAATAATTTTATGCTTTGTTCTTTCACTCTCTCAACATGTGCATATTTTTCCCACTGGTCATTTGCTGACCGGTGATGGTCAGTATATCACTTGAAAGTACTTGCTATAGCTCAACGTGAAATGTTGCTGGTTTGAAAGGAAAACGATAACTATTCTTTTCAATGTTATGCGTTGAAGAAACAATTCATTATTGATTCTTTTAAATTTCCACTGATATCGCCGTTTAATGGAAAGAGAAAGAAAGGAGTAACACTGAAATGGCTCCTCACAATCTATTCCCTTCACTTCCTTCACTTCATTCTCCTTTACTCCTCATTACATCCTTCACATCATATCCCTTATTTGGATCATAGAATAGTGCTGCTTTAGTTTTTAGCTCAGTGGTCGTTGTTGTGCTATTTCTAACTGCCTTGCTCTATGCAGCAACAATAAATTTACGTCGGTGGTATATGGCACTTTGAGGCGTTCTCTGTGAATGTGACCTTCGAAACGAGTATTTTTGAGGCCGTTTTCCTTAATGTTTCGTTCATATTTCCTTCAAAATTTTCAACAGTTTATTTGATCAAAGGCGACAATACAATTAACAGTTATACGCATCTCATACATTGCAAAATGCAGTCTACACCAAATAAAAGCCGAAAAACGCGCCACGGGTGGTTAATTTTCACGATATGCGCTTTCATAGTGCTGTCTATCAAATGAATCGGCATAGTAAGGCGTGGAAAAATGGTTCAACACATGCAATGATGCATTCGTGGCTTTGTCGAGCAAACTACTTGAAGAAGTATTCCATTAAGGATTTTACGAACTATGTGATTTAAATCCAAATTCTGATCGATACAAAATAAGCAATTTTTTTTAGCATCTTTGAACCTCAATAGCTCTTTCGGAATTTGTTTGAGTAAATATGAACTGGCTGCATACAACATTATTTATCCTATAGTATGCGTCATGCATATCTAATTATATAACTTCATTTTCAACGGTTTTTACGCTAAAATTGCGCTGGGATATATAAGCGTATAGATATGCAGATATGTATGTGCGCAGACATGACCCCATTGAATCGAGTTTTATATGCGGACCTTCAAAGGGTGCCTAATAAATACAAAATAATTGAACGGAAAGTGTCATTTTATATAAGATGCTCAAAATTACATAGAATATTAATAAGCTCATCCGGTTGGGGATGAAATGTGCGATTGCTCAGGCAGAAACATTTTTGCCAGCTATGAGTATCATTATTACCCAAGAGAATCGATTGATCGGTGACAACGCAACGGCAGGTGTGCAACAGCACCGGTTAAGGTGGAGCATTCAAAGAGATTGTCTTCTTCTACTGTAACGATACAACAATTCATTGCTGTACCACATCACACCACATAAAAACAAGTTGTGCACAACGATGCGTCGCTGCTGCCTTCGCGTTGGCAGTAATAATTCATTTTGCTGCGCTCTACAAAGTATTCCACTTAACTAATTGTCCCATTATTCGTTTGGTACTCTCTTCAAGAAAATGCACCTTTTGTATAGATCATTAAAGGTTTAATGCTCACCTTTACTGATCATTTTCATCTGTGGTAAATTTTAAAAGGTTCATTGAAAGAAAAATAAACGAAAAAAGAAAACTGACCTTATGATACAAACCTCTATAAGCATTAAAGGTATCGACGAAAATAAGCGTTAGCAAAGTATACCGGTTCACTGATGAACAATAAAAGTTGTTATAATGATGAGAATGAAGAGTACAGAAATCAGTATTCTAGCTATATCATCTGAAAGAAATATGATGTGAATTTTACCAGGAAGTATCCGATCGCAAAAAAAAATATCCAACATAATGGAGACTTAACGTCGATTTTTCTAAGAATATAGCATCTCTTCTGTTACTCGAACTACTCATTAATCTTTCAGATGCAACGCAACATAGAAGGCATTTATGGATCGATGTGCTAATTCAAATGGATTGACGTCTATCAGGAGATGTAGGATGGATTGACTTGAGAGATGCCGACCGGCGATTTGTTACCAAAAATTGAATAAGCCGATGCTTTCGCATCTTTTCGAGTAGATAATTAAATGAAAAGAATTGCTTATAGGAGGTTTTTAAAATCATTCAAACAAAGGAATAGCTTCTGGATATATTCTCAATAATTCCTCCGAAATTACGCTGTTATTTTTCATTGAAAATATTTGTTTCATTGCAGAGCGTCAATTATTATTTCATATTTTCTGGTAACCTTTCAATTACACCACTGCAAGCGCCCAAATGAATAGAGATGCATGCGACCATTTAAGAGGAAAGAGACTAACAATATGTTTCGATGTGTTACTCAAACATTTCATTTCCGGTGGTCACGCCGCTTTTGCTGATAATACGTTGAATCTACAAACGGGCAGATTTACATAGCGATCCCATTGTAAGCAAGCAAAGAAACTTCATAAATAAACAATCAGCCACATATTTAACATATTATTTTATCTTTTTTTCGCGACTATACTAAAATTATGATAATGTCTTTAATATATGCAATTTTTTCGAAGTTAATTGGTGATATTCAATTTGTTCATTCGATGAAGATACCCAAGAGTGATTGTTGAGTATCAACGCACAACAGTAATATTTACACTCAAGATGAAATTCATTTGCTCGCATATTAGTGTCCCTCTCGGGAAATCAGAAGCTATTTGTTTTCAGTGCTTGTGTATCGCTTTCGTTGCGCACAATTCACTCTTTCTCTCTTTGTGTCAACCTACTAGGAGGACATGTCTCTATTTCTTAATTACCGTAGCACTGCCATATGCTTGTCACTGATGCTTACCGCTTTCGGATGGCTTCCTTCCTAATTACCAAATATCATGTGAAATAGGTGCCCCTTCCAATGCCTATTGTCTTCTCTCGACTTTATCTCTCTTATATTTCCTTCCCCTCAGATAATATTTTCGATATTATCCCTCTATCCATATATGATATTTCATTCATATTTCTTCAAATATCATATAAAAACAGCAGAGTTCAATTCAGAATTGATGATTTATTGATATTTGTGAGGCTTTAATCTCCAAGAGATTTATTTGCATTAGTCCAATTTGAACATCGATATCATGATTTTGAAATGTTCAAGTAAAATAACATAGTTCGCATAAATTATCTCATCTCAACAAAGAAAGGCTAAATTTCGATAAATTATTCTCTAAAAGAAAATTATAGCAACTATTAATTTATGCGAAAATAAAAGAAATAAAAATATATAAAAGGAAAATTAAAAAATGCTCGAAAAATATACATATATATTAGTAAATAAGAGAAGAATAAATAATATGCAAAGAATATTAAATAAGTTTATTTTTCGTAGATAATAATAATAATAACAATAGTGAGACCTCAATTCGCTTTCAGTGAGATGTCAAAGAGAATTTCACATGCAGGCGTCATATCGTGATTTGCTAAAATTCAATCTGGTGGACTAATTTTTTGAATCCCACCCAAGGTTGACCTGATTTATATGATGGCCATTACAAATTACATTTCTTCAGCAATCTGCATATTGAAAGTTTTTTTGGCTACAAGGCGATCAAAATCGATTAAAGAATCAACTACTGATTAAAGATCTAATTCTGTGCATATAATAGGTTAAAATATAACTAGTAAATCGAAACAAATTTTTATGCGGCGGTGCTATTCGTTACACTGCCTTTATTTAGAAACTCATTTAATCTTTTTCCGCAGCTCATTCGCTTTTCTTTCCCTTCCGGAAGGAAGAATCCAGAAGCAAGAGTTTATTTTTTTGCTCATATCGTTCATAATATCCAAAATATTCACGACAAGGAGATCGTTGAATATTGGAAATTATACGAAATCGGCGAAATATTTCGTTTTCATTTAAAGAAGCTCGATTTTTCATCATTTTATACAGTCAGTATTGTTTATCAATATAATCAAATACTGTGATAATTTTGATATATTTTATATTCTTCAAAACAATAATATAACCACTTAGCAATCGATAATATAAGAGAAAACTTAACATTTGAATGCGCAATTCTAATAATCGAATTTTCTACTCTCGAAGTATGAGGAGAATTTCCATTGATTCTTTTTTTGCCGATATTTCAATGAAACGATTTCTTAATTATGAACCGAAAACGTAAATTTCGATTTTTAAGGTGGAATTTCGATCTTTGAAATTCCAACTTAGAACCTTAAATCGTTTATAAGGAATTAGGAACAAAGATGAAAGTTTCATGAAACGAATTTATTACTATAACAAAGTAATGTTAGCGAAAACATGTAATGCAATTACTACATTACACTACCTAGATATATTTCAATGAAGAGTACTATTAGAGTTATCACTTTAAGTGACTATTCTTCGGTCGAACTTGTTAGATTTTTTAACGAGGCTTTCAAGGTGATTTTAGTTTAAACTGACGTAGGGACTTATCAGAGTTCCACAAGGAAATAGAATGGCGTATTAGTCAAGGTAATGTGTTATCCACCTGAAACAAACGTTTCATTTAATTGCGGCATTAATCACAGCATTTGAACGATACTGGTCATTGCTGTCATCGCTATATTATCCGGCTTTTTTAACACCGGTTTCAGAAGTCACTAGTGAAGTTCAGAAGTCTGTGGTATTTAAGTACTTACCCGAGCGCTGGGGCACCTAAATTATGCTGAAACACATGGAACATCGACCACAAAGTCGTATGGTGCACTCTCCGTACCTGACCACGATTTTTTCAACATCTGCTTTAGCGACTATTAGGCCTGAGGTAGATCGTGAACAAAGCTTTGCATCGATTAGTCAAGTAGTGCTTATTTTCCAAGTTTAGTGATTCGCGTTTTAGAATCGAGCAGAGGACTTTACCGATCGATATTCATTTAAAAAATATTTTCAATTTGGAAGTTTTCCATCACAAATTGGCGTTGTTTCACAATATGGAATATAGTGTTAACCAATAATTAATGTCGACTACTTCAATTTTCTACGCAAATTTGGAACTATGCACGATGTAGATTTAGAGTCACGTTTAGATGTACATTGTTTAGGCTAATTAAGACATCATATGATAGGGGCAAAAATAGAAATAAAAGCCACAAAATACAACGGGAAGGGGGGAAGGAGGGTTTCGAGCCGTTAACTTAATGCAAAGAAATATACAGCCAGTTGTTAAATAAGCTAGGATCCAATTGAGTGATCTATCACAATGCAAGGTTGAATTCTGGGAAGAAGTTCGTTATGAGGAGTGAATTTGTGGTTTCGTTAAAGATCGATGGATTTCGTGTCAAGGTCGTTGAAACCGTAACGAGGCGAACGAAACGCTTCAACTTTTGCTATGTGCAATTTGCGGCATTCACAAAGCTGTTGTCGATTTGTCGAAATACTGTACACATGCTGACGATTCAAATTTTCTACCCCAATAATTCTCGTTATTTAACGCCCACGGATCGTATTTACGTCGTTGTCACATTATATCCGAATCTCTAATTCACTTTTTTCTCTCGCATATAATCCGCCTATTATATTGAAAAAATTTAAAGTAAATGTTTTTGCATGCATATTTTTCAAATTTTTATATGCCGAGTAGATTTCTTTTGAAATATGAGTGTAAGTGAAAATAATGCTGAAATTTACGGCAATGAGAAAAATTCACGTAGAAGACTTAATGAAGCATTTATGGATAATAAGTATTACAGTCTATGTAAAAAGACGGTTGTCCCTTCGGAGGAGAATTTGACGCGGTTGGGCAGATTTGTCGACTAAAGACTGTCTTGAATACACGACTTCTTAAAGAGTGAAAAAATAAAAGACCCATTTTTTATACTACGCCGATTAGTGAAAACATACAGGATTTTATGGAAAAATTATGCAAGTTTTAGCATCGCTGCAACTCAGTTATTGATCTAGTGACCAGTCGGTATTTGACCAGTGATTGACCGATTCACTGATTGACCGGCAGAAAACTGATGAAGGCACATAAATATTCGCTTATAGACTTATGGCATGTATTTCGTTATTCAAGGGATCGGCCTGTTGAGAGAGCCATAGTCCCTTTCACCTTGGCACTTATAAACGTTTTTGTTAACTCAGCAGTACCGATGTACGATAACTTAGCTCTGCTATACTAACCGCTCATAAAAATTCTAGTGGTATCAACTTAGTCGGTTTACACAAAGAACACTTCAGCGTATTCACTGCAATATCAATGGGGAATATCGCTGAAAGATCGAAGTGTTAGCAGCAAAAATGTGTTAAAACGAAGAAGTGGTATCGCCAACAATCATCGAATTCGATTCGAAGAACAAAGAAACTCAATGACATACAAATATTTATTAATATGTTTAATATTCTATTTTTGTATGATTTACGTTCGGTATTGGTCTGTGCGATACGCGTAAATGTATACAAGCATTAATGATGGGCAGAGAAACGACAAACGTGTTCAATTAATGGTTATAAGACGAACGTCCTGACGTCCAAATAAAGCCAGCTAATGAAGAGTCTGTTGGAATGTATATTTATTTGTTTCAAGCTTAAAACCACATGTATAGTGAAACTGTTAACATCATGTCAAAGCTGATGGATCATTGATGATGGCTAATAGAAATTCTTTTGGACCGGTAATCAATCATCCGGAAGCATTCACTTACATCCGGAATTCCGTCGTAGTCGATCGGAATGACGTCAGCCAGTCGCCGATCAAAGGCGGTCAAGTAAGAACTGAATTCCACTTGTGGCCGGAAAAAAGTTGTCGTTGACTATCGAACACTAAAAACTAACCGGAATTTCCATTTACGGCCGAATTAAAATGAAACGAGCATTTATGCATATATATTGTTCCGCCGAATGATTCAAAGGCCGCTAAGATGGTCTAGGCAGATACTAAGGCCGATATGAACTAACAGGTCTAGAAAATACCTTCGAGAGATTGGCTACGTGTTTCGGCAATTGCAGATGTACTTCATATCGGGCTATTTCGTAGTCACGATGTGCCAAGGTTTAGTTTTAAATCGTCGCCAATTTTCCTTTCCTCTTCAACAATCTTTTTAAACGGAATTTCTCCAATACGCATTGTTACAATGTCATGTTTCTATGTCTATTTCTTTAGTAATTGCTATGGGAATTTATAAATCAACGTAATATAACCGGATGCGGGAAACGAACGACCTTTTTGCTCCATTCTTTGTATAAATGGTTTAAAGGTGGAGAAAATGCACCGATGAACAGGTTACACAGGTGAATATTAAAATTTGCTGAGTGCTTGCAGATGGATGTCAATTATGAAACACATAAATACTGTTCTTTATTATAATCTTGAAAATGATCTCACAAAAAAATGCCGACGATTCATCGATAATGAGATGAAGTTTGGATGATATTAATTCAAACGAATCATTTTTTTTAAACAGTTTTTTTACAACTAAAGAACCTCTCTTGAATAGAGGACTCCTTAGAGCTCGGAAAATATTGAGGAGATCTTTTTTGATGTTACTGGAAACCTCTTTTAAAAAGCACTGCAACTAAACAGATGGCCACATATTTGAGAAATCGAGAAGTGCCAAAAATCATTCTCTTGGAATTATATATCCAAATTAAACTGATTATAAATAAATGAAGAACCGAGAACAACTAACACCTCCGGAGAGATGAAAGCATTTAATGAAAATGCTGCCAGCGATAGGACGTTTTTCTAAGAGAATTTCATAGCTACAGATGTTGCTATATCCAATTCCTCTGTCTTCGCAAAGTATTCAAACCAGTGGAAAAATTTATTCTCATATTTTTCGACCCTTCAAGAAGGCTAATTTATAACTTTTCATTATATTTTGCAAACAAGACAACACTTAAAATACAACAAAAACAGAAGTTAAGAGATAAACATTAAGGAGAAGCTTGATATGACGAGAATACAAGTGTACTCAGCGTTCCAAATGAGGGACCACACTTGTAATGCACCTCTTATAAGTTTCAGGGAACCTTCCTTCAGGTGTTCGTTTTAACCTTAGCACTTAACATCCCACATGTTGGCATGTACAGTAATGTTTATGAAAATGACCAGATTCATTTCATAGAAATATATGTAATATTTTCTGGTTTACGCCGCTTTTGAAAGTTCAACTCATATCGGGTGCCGGTTTTTTGCTCCGATAGCCTACTTCGGAGCTCAAATACTCTCGGCCTTATCATCGAGAAAACGCTAACAACGGTACTGGCCTGTATTCAAAAGTGACAGAGTCAAGTAACTAGACCAACGCGAACCATTAAGGGTGGAAAATAGTTCGATGAAGAAATGCGATGAAGATGGAAAATAGTTGCTTGGAGAGGTGGAAAAAGTCGACGACATCATTCAAGATTTTCGGTAGAACAAAGGCAAACAGAATCCACCTATAATCATATTAACGTAAGCTGGAAAACTGATGCCGGATTCTCACACTCTTCTATTGTTATGGATAATCCGATCCTAAATACACGACTACTGTTATGAAAATAATCTAGTAATAATAACTGAGAAAACGAGATGAATGTTAACGATTCTCGTTTGCTTTATTGTAATTTTTAAAGCAAATATTAAATGTATGTTTTTCTCTCTTTTGTTTTTTTCAGCGTAGTTGTGAAATTTTCTCTAAAAGATTCCCGACGTATAATATCTTTCTCAGACAATTTACATACGAAACATTACTTTTTCGAGATTTATGAAGATTGCAGGTCTTGTTAACACCTCACCTCGAAATGAGAACATCTCGAACTTTGTTATCTCTGTTACTTAGCCTTTTCACCTCAATTACCTCATTCTTGAACGTTGATCATTGCTCACGTTTCATTTCGTTCGTTTCTCTCCAAGTTTGCCCACCTCTATAGTGTTCGTTTTGAAATTCCCGAAAACCTCTACTAATATCGAGCCACAAACTCTTTCCGCTCCGGAATTACCCAGATATATTACCCACCCCCCGGTAATTTCTTGAATTCGGAGAATGACCTGCTAACGATATAAATGCCGTTTCATGAAACCATAATTCCATAATCGTTTCAAGAGGCACATTGTGGAAAGCTTGCAGCGCAATGTCTTTTTTTCCAGTTATATGGTGGTGTTTGCAGCTCTGCTTATCTCTTTATTTTATGTTTGCATATATTTGCTCGTCGCTGGAGTCGTGTTGCCGTTGAAATTAATCAGGTACAAGTTGTGCTCTTAATTAATTACTTCGTTACTAACTATTACCACTCGTGAGTCAAGTCCGCATCCTTAATTTCGACTGGATGGTTGGGAGAGGGGCGGTTGCAGTGAGGGGAAAGATGAGGTGATTGAAAGGGAGGAAGGGATAGGAGGCGCGGAATATATAAAAACAATCTTGTTTGCTTATATTTTTTTTCCGAACTTAATTGTAGCTGAAGCCGTTCTCTGCCCTTTACTCATTGTCTGTAAGATAAATGTGTTTGCGAATGCAGTTGCACTCGGCAAAAATAACCTTTATCTTATCTGTTACTTCTAAGCGCAGCGATAGGTTGGGACGGAAATCGTTTCAACTTTTTATGGATAAACTTCCTTTAATTAAATTTTTTTTTTTAAAGCGTCAGGATTTATAATTCCGCAAAAGCTTTTTTTAGAAATAATTTGCTATGCAAAATTAAATATGTTCATTTTCTTTTGAGGTCATTTGCGCCATTTTTTTTTTCACGAAAATCACTAAAATCATGTAGAGTCTTCAGTTATTTTCCTTCAAATTTCAAGCTTTTTTCAATTCTCATAATTCGTATTATGTGAAATTTTGTATTATTCTATTTCTATGCTTTTTAAAATAAAATTCTAACTGCTAATTTGAGCTTAGAGCGTTCTTTTCTAAAAGGGTTTTTCTCTTGGTGCAATTTATCTTCCGCTCTTCTCTCGCTGAACCACTCAGTTTCTCCTCTTCACCCTTGTTCGCAACATAGCTTCATCAGAAACACACTTCCCTAGCCTCTCTCATGTTTTTATTCAGATATTTTATCCTCTTTCAAAAAATTATATTCAATACGCCACGGCTAGTCTTTTTTCCAAATTTTATAGCTTTAGACCTGTAATTTTGCGGCTCTTTCTTGAAACGCGATAAGAGATTGAGACTGGTTAGCTCATTCCTTATTAAAAAGAGGTTGAAGTAGGTTCTTCCTCCCATTTTGTGCCACCGACAATATTCATCTTCTCCGGCTGTCTCATTTCGTATTGTTTCCGCCTAGGTGGAACAATATCTGTTCAAGTGTTCCTCCTCCTCCCATTGTCCTCTTTCATGTATCATCCAGGTGTTTCAGCTTCAGTAACGTGGTAAATGAATTGAGACGCTAAATATATGATTTCAGGTGGTTCCAGTTAACTTCTTGTTGAATAATAGGATGATCCAGTCTATATTTGAAATGTTGACCTACTGAGGTTTTCATTTTCTATGGGCGAATGATTTAGTTGATTTAAGATTTTTCCCGTTAACATTGTTTTTTATTTTGTCTAAAATAGAGCTGAATTCTATTCTATATTTATTGTTTCTTTAGCGATTTGGAATTTTCCATAATATTTATGACTTATCAGCCAAGAAGACGATATATATTTTTAAATAGAATTAAGGGAACTCTCAAAACGGCGAAAATATTCTTTATTAATTATCGAAAATAATTGAAATGGGAATTTATTTAAGTAATATTCAATAATTTTGCATTAGAAATTATGCGTAATTGTTCATATTTATCTTATAGGCTTATTTTTGGAATGAAAAAACGGAGAGAGTGCTCAACGATGGAAGAGAACGCTGTACTACGTGGAATGAAGACACTCTTTGCGTTCTTCTGCTTTTATATCGCTGCGGTGGTCAATTGTATTTCCTATACGGCGAGAAAACAATATCGTAATGTTCGTATTTCATGGTCATCTTTCATCTCAATGAGGCTATTTATTGTTCTTCCCAACAGAAGTTTTGCTTGCTTTGAAATGATCTTTCGGGATGGTTTAAACCATATTTTTATTATGATCTCTATAGATCGAGGTAATTCCACTTTGGTTTATTGGATTAATTTCGATGGGAGTTCACTTCAGTTTATTATAATTATTAATTCGTGTTGAGTAGCATTTACTAGCCGCAGCATTCTGCGAAATGCTTATGAATTATTTCATCGATAAGTTGTTGGGATTTCTTGAATTAACGGGTTTTATGATTACTCAGTGGGACAGTAGTTGATATTCAGGTGATTTCTTCGGATAGAATAGAAGTATTGGAGTATGTAAAATTTTATGATTTGAAACCTTTTTCAATGCTATAGTAAAGGTTTTTTTTCAAATGCTCTCTTGCCAGCCTCACTGTTATTCTCACATTACTGCAGTAGAAGGGCTATGAAATCCGAACTATAAAAAGACCTAATTGAGGGTGGATAGTTCAATGAAACTAAAGTGAGGCTTTATTATTAAGCACGAAAAAGACCATAAGTGATGGTTGAAGTGAAATGAATGTAGGGTAGGGGTGGGCTTGTGATTGCAGTATGTACTGAGCATTGTCCAATTGAAACGTGCTTATGGACGTAGTGCTAACACTTCTTCCATCCATTAGGACTGAATTTGTTGCTGTGCAGTAGTGATGGATTTGAGGGACTCTGCTTCATTCACATTGTTCTGTGATTATTTAATGAAAAAAAGAGGAGATAGGAGGGGAGGAGGGAAATAATCAAAAGCTCAGTTTGATAATCACGTAGCCTAACGTGCTGCGAGGTCGTATCTTCGATGTGTGCTATTATCTATCTCTTCGAATGAAACGCTGAACGAGGTTTTGTTTGAAGTGAAAAGAGTATATAATATTTTATGGTCAAGGGGATTCACAAGAGAACCTTGTGTGAGAAGGAACTTTGCTTAAAGAGCTTTGTTTTAGTTCACAGAAATTTTTTGAGGGATTACTACGCTATGTGTTTATGTAAGTTTTTTTTGGTGACATATAAGATCCTTTCCTAAGTGAACGTTGAGGTTGTTTGTTGGTGACGTTATTGTTATTGCGTCCACATCGGATCTCTGACTTTACTGCTTCGTTTCATTTAAGTTTCGAAAGCGTCAAGTGGTTCGATATGAATGCGTACCGCTATCGCCGCTGTCTGCCCATCGCCTCAGTTAGTTTTCGAGTATTATCGTTATTTTCTTTCTCATTATTGAGTTTTGAAAATGCAGGTCTTATTTAGAAAGAAATACGAAAAAATTAATCAAAAATGATTGGATGTGTTGCCATTACGCTGATTAATGGTTATCGCCGAAGCTTGTAAATTCCGTTTTGTGAACTTCATTTCATGTTCCATGTTGTACCGCTTTGTTTCTCGTTTCATATCGTTTTAAATGTTTTAGAGCGATTAGTTTCTCCAGTTTTTTAAATGATGTTTTGAGAGAAATGATAAGGAGCGCAGTTTGAAGTAAGAAAAAGGGCTTTAAGCTTTGCATCTCGTAAATACTGTGGAAAGCTGAAAGCTCAGGTAAAAAGTCATTGAGGGAACTCAGGAAAGCACTTATATAATTTATGGAGTTTGGAGATAAAATCTCGGTCGATCGTCGCATGGCCTAGGGTAAGTACTTCCTTGTGTATGAATAGAATTAGATATTAACTGTAAACCCGATTACCGTCGGGATCGGAATATATTCTTAAGCTATATAAATAAGTATACCTTGTCCTATAAATAAATAACTTGGAAGTCGGATTGTTCATAGGCGCGAGTGGGTTTAACTCTAGTTAGAATATTTTTTTTGGCTGTTAAAAGTCAGTCGTAATCCCGGGTTATGCTTGTCTCATATCGCCGAAATCCGCACCTTTCAGGTGTCGTAAGGCGGAAAATCCTCGTATTGGATTTGGATGAGACATTAATTCATTCACATCACGATGGTATTATACGACCAATGGTGAAGCCTGGCACGCCACCCGATTTTGTTCTCAGAGTTAGTCCCTTTTATGTCGACCACTCATATCTTCCTCCAACATTTACTCGTAAGCGTTCCTGCTATTCTCAGTTGATTCGTCGTTTTTTGTATGGAAGGATGTCCTATTCGAGTTTTTTCTCCACTTTGATTGACGATAAGGGTAAAGAAGTCCTTAGATGGAAGAAGTTCTGCTTCTTCACATCCTCCAAATGTCGTGTTGTGGACGATCCTCTGTTGGATTTGGATGAAAAATGATTCATCCTAATCAGCGTTCAGGGGACGGAGACAAAGAAAACAGCAGTTCGGTGTAAAATGAAATAAAATCATCCAAGGTGAAAAAAAGCAACAAAATTTTAAGTATAGAAAGGAATTCTCAACGCTGAGCGGAAGAACGGTTTAAATAGTCAGTGTCGCTTATTTCATATTTGAAAGCAACGATTTTAGACAAAAGCAGTTTGATTGTTGAAGGTGCCAAATGACCAGATATATGCAACGTCTTCTGACTTGAAATGATGTAAGTATAAAGCTATATTTGGAAAGAAACATTTAGAAATATATTAAACAATGCATGTTAGTTGTGAGCTCGAAATTGTAAATTTGAGGTAATCAGTAGAAGTTAAGCCAAAAAGTCGTTGAAAGCTAAGTCGATGTCGTTGCGAACGATGTTATGATCCGTCGTTTCCCAGTTCGTTTAGGTCTGGCGGATTTTTGGGATTATCTATCGTTAAATATGAAGCAAGTCGCTTAAAGGCTGTGTTCTTAGGTGAACATCGATCGGCACCCGGTACGTTTTTTTGTGCATTGTCGACCGCATGTGGATTATTTCCTCTCGATGGTTAGTCAGTGGTTCGATTTGGTGGTGTTCACTGCATCGATGGAGATTTATGGCAGTTCAGTGGCTGACAAACTCGACAATGGTAAAGGCATCCTTCAACGCCGATATTTTAGGTTTGTCATATCTGTGTATTAACTGCGCTATCATACCGACTGCAGGAAATTGTGGATGCGTTAAGTATCGTGATTTTATGCTTTAGCTCTTTAAGTGAGTGATTCTCAGTTGTGAAATTAACCATCGGAAGTAGACATTATGATGTCTCAGTGGTGTAATTATGTCGGGGGATACGATGCTTTGCGTTGCAAGACATTGAACAACTGGATGTGTCCTAAAATATTTTTGTTACAGACAACATTGTACAATGGATTACGGTGGATATACAAAGGATCTCTCGGCGATTCATGCCGATTTATCATCGATTTTTATTCTTGATAATTCTCCCGGTGCATATAGAAAATTTCCTCGTTAGTTTATTAATGTTTTAATAATTAATAATCTGTTTATCGTTTGATAGCTCATTCGTCAAGGTTTATTGATGTCTTTGAAATTACTGATTTGTTGGGTGGTAGATTATTGATTTGTTAGGTGATGACACCATCGATGTTGCAGTTGGGAGGGGTATCGTTTAAATAGTTTAAATATCTGAAAAAACAAAATTCCTTTGCTTCGGAGAAAGCAAAGATCACAATTCTTTGGCACCAGCGATCGCCAAGTGGTAATTTTTGAGATGAAAAAGGACTGGAGGACCGAAGAGGACTTTTTTCTTAAATTACGGAGGTGCACCTGAGGTGTTGCTGATATTGGCGACTGTTATCATCTGTGAATTGTTTCAAGCTTTAAGGGAATCCTTTGAAACGAGTAATATAAAGAGTATGTGGGAACCCTTAAATGATTCTGAATGTTTTCATCGATAAACTGCCAGAATGCGGCTTTTTAAATAGTGGACATAATAATATTAGCTGGCTTCACCTGCAGGTATTTCTTCACCGGAAGTGGTTCCTTGCATCCAGGCTCTAATGTAAAAGTTGGGACTAGCTAGAGCTCCAAGTTTTTATCATCTATGTTAAGGATTGCATTGAGAAGAGTTGAACGAAGAGGTACAAATCGTATACTTGATTAATTCTCAGTACTATTTAATTCTAGAGAACGCGATTCCAATTCGATCATGGTTCTCGGATCCAACGGATACTTGTCTTTTGGCATTGCTCCCATTTTTGGACGCTTTGCGGTTTGCATCGGATGTTCGCTCAATTCTCAGTCGAAATCAACAACTTCAGCAAATATGGTGATGTGCAGTACTATGCTGTTTCGTTAGTGCGTTACTCACATATCTGCTCGTTGTTTATTTTTTTCTATCTCACAAATTCTTTCTTTTCACTTTTCGTTTTATTCGTGCCCCTCCTTTGTTTGACGAAT
This sequence comes from Parascaris univalens, assembly GCA_037576465.1. Classification (NCBI taxonomy): domain Eukaryota; kingdom Metazoa; phylum Nematoda; class Chromadorea; order Rhabditida; family Ascarididae; genus Parascaris; species Parascaris univalens. The sequence continues at coordinate 231,548,099 of CM075173.1, read as the reverse complement.
TCGAGTCTTTTTTTTGGTGCATATCCTTGAGGTTTCCTCCTATCTAGCTGTAGCAGTTTAGTCCAGTAATGAAGGGTTCTTTTTCCCGTATTGTTGTGTTCCGCTTTATTGAACGAAATAGGGACCAGTTGATACGTGTGTTCAGCTAATCCGGTGAGGCGTCTATAGAAAGATGAAGTTGTGTGTAGATAGTCGTCAGTAGTACTTCGACACCACACTGGAGAGAATGCAAGATTCGCAAGGGAATAGGAGAATTTGCTTTGCCTTCCTTTGCGTTCATCTTCTTTTAAATACTTATTGCCGATAGGGCCCTTGTAATGGGGGGTGTTTGCGTGTGACGGGTGCGTGCATAAGCAGCATCGAACAGTATAAGATGGTTCCAAAAATAAACGAAAACAGCACAGAGCTCTGGAAGATGTCGTACAATGAGAAGCCTCTGTCGAGCGTTTCATGGCATAACTGCATCTTATGCGTTCTGCCTGCCATCTGCTCCTTCTTGAGGTTGGGTAATCGTTGTTTGCTTCAGAAGTCGAAACTACATCTCCCTCGTTCTATTCAGATCTTCGCGCCTTCCTTCTTAATTATAGTGAGCAGCTCATATATTAATTGATGCTTTTATTTTGCTTCCGTTCATTTCTGGCGGTAACGGGTGAGAATATTTACCAGACCGGAATGTCGCATGTCGTTGATTGTAGCGCTGGGTGAAGTGTTTTCTGTATATGACGTCATTGACCAGTCGAATCTTGTTCATTCGAAACTTTAATTTGTCTGTTGTTTCGTGCGCCGTGCTTGTTGTTCTCGTTGAAGTTGTACACGAATTAATAAATGAGCAAATTGTAGCAGTAGCACTTGGGAAACCCTCCATGCTAATTTTTAAGCGTTTGAGAAATCATCGGTCACAGGTACCTGCGGAATTTTAGCATATTTCCCACAGGTATAACTGTGTAGTGAATGTGGAGGGAGCTAGTGTTCTGGAACTCTTCTACACCACCGAAATGCTTCCATGGATCAAATGAGGTGAAGGAAGTGGGAAGTGACTGGCCAAAGAATTTTGAGCAGTCCAGTATGATCAAGCTCGGTGTTGGAGGTATTATCGCATGGGCATGAGGAACTACTAATGTTTTGTTTCTCGGAATGGTAGTAATATGTGGTATTACAGAGCCGAACAGATTTCTCGATCTCGACATTTCAAAATGCGAAATAAAGAGACTTTTTGAGCCGAAAAGTGCTGCACTCGTTTAAGGTACTGTAGAGCAATTTGCTGCATTCGTCAGTTTGTAAGGCGTGAAGGTCATAGTGCTGTTAAACGAACTTCATGTTCTTCGACTGAAGGAAGTAGAAGTTTCACTTCATCGTCACATATCGGTAGGTTTCATGTTTACGATTCACACCTATATCTGTATAATACGTCTGTTCGAGGAGGCATTTGAAACAGATTCACGTATTTTACATTTTTGCATTCCACTCATCTCAGCGGCCGATTTTATAAGTTGCCATCAAGTAATATTGCATTTGCAACGTAGCATTCAGGCTTTGATTATTCTGATTGGTCGTGTCGATTTCGCAGAAAAAGGATTCTTCTAAAAAGGAGGGGAGGGGAGGGGGGGGGGGGGAAAGAAGGCACTCAACTCTAGCACTTTTCGAAGTTGATGGAAATCGGCAATGATGTTTATCCTTCCAATTTTGTGTCTTTATCTGCGTTGATTCTTGAGATGAAATCGTCTGCGAGAGACACATGCACAAATGGCGCTGCTTTCATACATAGACTTGCCGAGATATATTAACGGACTTGAGATTCTGCCACCAGTGGTGGATTCTGACATGTTCTGTTTGTTTTATTATGGGAGTTGATTAGATTTCGGCATCACCTATCGAATCATATAACCGACATTCACATTACTTGATTCTATTATCACCAAATAAACTGTGATGTCCACATTTTTACTATGTCTTTATTATGCCTCTGAGATTCTTCTGTTGCCGACATTTTCGCGGAAGGTGCTCAAGGCATCAAGCAAAACGATTGCCTTAAGGGAATCGTCGAATTTCATTGTTTCCTTCATTTTCTTCTTTGTGAATGCCACTTTTTGGTAGTAGTTTAAAATAATGAGAGCTGTTTGGAAATGTTCGAATTATGGTGAAAATGAGTGAATTCAGGTGATTCGGGAACTAGAAGGGAATCAGGAAAAACGCTGACATGGAATCATTGTTGCAGGTATCCGATATAAGGAGGAGAAGACCAAAGATTTCCGATGCGATCAATAAATAGGAGCATCGAATCGAGTCCTTTTGATGTGCTTAAAATTTCTTGCCAATTTACAGCTGAAGTTTTTAAGTCATCAATAAAGTAAACAAATAAAATCATCCTCAACGGGAGTGACGTCCTCCTATAAGGTTCGGCGTCGTCCTAGAATGCATCACATTTGAGAGTTGGCTTCACTTAAGACTTCACACTGATCTGAGCCTCATATTTCCGAGGCTTAGAACATATTTCGTCGCTTACGCTTCGAAATATCTGTCAGTCTGTGACTGCGATTTTTCACTCACTATTTTCAGGTTTTAATATTTTCATAGGATTCTTCTAAGATATACTACAGGATAGTCTAGTATATCAAGTGCAAAATTAAATCTTATGATTAATTTCGTAGACTAGGCGAATCCTGGAGTAGTACCCAAGAGACATAAAGCGACCACGCGACAGATCACAAACGAGGTAGGAAGACCCGCTACGGCAGTATGGAGTCATCTGAATGCGGGTAGCTCAGAATCGTGGTCGGTGGAAGAGTTGCTAGGATGCATCGGTAGTGGGAACGATGAAATCGATGATATTACGGCTATACAAAGTATTCATGTAAATAACAAGATCGATTTCATCAAAGATCATTATAGCACTCAATTGATTATGTATGGTAAACAGCTATTTGATCAAAATGAGAAGATAAGCACAATTTGCGCTTTTTTCTTTACGTAAAAGCACGTCAAGAGGAATTCTATAGTGAGAAGAATTAAACACTTGAATTATGCATTGTAAATAATTGGATTCTCCTGTCATAAACTTGTGAATTCATTACAGAGGTAGTTGATTTCTTCGTTGGGTGATGTTTACTACGAAAAAGTCTCCAGCTGGACGCCACAAACAACGAGACTGAAATTAATTTTTCATTAATTAACAACGGATATAAGCCGATAGTTTCCAGATGTCTCAGGTGTTTTCAGGCATTTCAGGTGCATCGAATTCCAAGTGACAGTTTGAAACTTCTCTTAGAAAAATATTTCTCAAAAACTTAAAACACCGAGCAAAAAATACACACAGTAATCGAAAATCCGCATAATAATTTGCTAATTCGAGCCGACGAATCAACGTCTAAATGCTGGCGTCATTGCTCATCTCATAACGGAGCTTTAAGCTGAATGCAGTAAATAAATTTCACTTTACTCCTTATCTCCCATCTCCTTTTTCTCTCCCTCCCATAATCCTCTCTCAACTTCTACATTACGCCACCAACTTCAACTTCTTCCCTCGAAATCATTACCCTCTTCTGGAGAGCATCGTTGAAAAGAATGGTTAACGATAACATATTGTCATTAAAACTCTTCGAGAATCTCGAATTAATTCTAAACTTTAAAAAATTCAGCTTTTAGCATATGCAAAAAATACTCGAAATTTAGCACATAGAGTTAACTCCACTGATGAGTCTTTAGTAAAAAATAACGCAATAAAGAGGCATTGTTTATTGGTTTCCACAGTGAATAGGTGTGATGCACAAGGTGGTTGACATATCTTTAATCCTATGACCAACCTCTTGCCTCTATACTAGCTCTACAGCTAAATTTATTATTTTTTATCAGGTTTGCTGTTTATTTAAAGCTGTGTAAACGATGAGAAATTAACAGATAAGTAAGTTAGCGATGAAGAGTTAGTGGTGTTTTTAAGGAGTTTCCACAAAGTGGCCGATTAGAGTATGTGCCGATATCTAGGCAATCGTTCTACCTACATGTACGCTCGATTTCGAATTAAAAATATAAACGAATATATGAAGCAATGCCGCTCCACGAGCAGGAATTTGGGTGCAAAGACAAGACTGAAATTTAATTACATCCCAATATTTCAGATACATGAAACCAAGAAGGCCCTGAATCCATCTCTTTTCCTTCCACCCCCCCTCCCCCTCCCCTCCTCCCTCCTCTTCCCTTTCTAAAATACAATTCAGCTTTTGTGACGCAACGAATTTAGGTTGTAAACTTAAAATCTGATAAATGAATCTCAGCAATCATTTAAAATTTAAACGGAAAAATTGCTCGATATGCCAACGCTCAATTTTCTGTGCAAATAGAACGATCGCGTGATGTATATATATGAAAAATTTACACCAAGCAAATTCTTCATATATAGACATCACGCGAACGCAAACCTGAAAAGTGATCATCGCTTGAGAGGGTTCTTTGCGATGCTGAGCGATCCATGCGGGGTCGGTTTGTTCACCTTTAATAGATGAGTTGGCAGAGATCAAGCAAAATTATGAATAAACAGCAACCATAGGACAGAATACCTTCACACTAATACTTCCGAAGCATTTTATGGCACTATCGTGTCTGTGCGTATTTGTATCTGTTTGCCTATTAGTTTCATGCTGATTTCGAGTTGCGAAGTTTGGAGAGTGTAATCGACAATACAGACTGCCATATGCTAGGAAATTTCAAGTTAATTCAACGAGATTCTAAATGAAGCTCTTAGTAAGGCGGCTGAACGCCTCTATGATATTATGCAATCACTTCAGGTAAATTTTACACCAGGCGGATGGCAAAGAATCGAATTCCTTTTGTAAGCTATGGGGCTGGTTGAAATTTCAAAGAGTTTTGTAGCATAATTTTTCTTTTCACCTCAAAGTAATCGAAATAACAGAAAAATGAATGCCCTCCATGATATTGTTCTTTGCATAGCACAATTCACCTGAATGAATTTGATAAAAATTCAACTTTTTATGGGAATTTTTGCAGAAAGAATCGGATGGCAAATATCACATATCGAAGCAACTATAGAATGAGCACTTTTCCACCTCATTCATTAGAATAGTGAAATTTATCGATAATTAACTAAAATATTTTCCGAGCTAATATTTCTCCCTAAAAAAAACAAAAACAGTATTTTTCCCCTCTATCCACAATGATTGATATATACAATATAGAGCCGAAAATTAATGTAGTTCAACATCGGGCCAGCAATATTGCACTTCATAAATAATAGAAATTCCCTCCCCCCTTCCACTCGACCCCCTTCCCACTCCATAAAAAGGTTTTCACGTAATATTTATTTATTTATTTATTTATTTTATTTTAATTAATTAATTAATTAATTAATTTATTTATTTATTTACTTTATTTATTTTGTTTATTTATTTCTTTATTTATTTAGGTGCGAAAATTTATCCAATTAAACATAACAAGTTCCATGCTGTATTTTTCTACATATTTTCACCCTCACATACATATAATACCACATTTCCAAGAAAAACAATAGAAAAATTAGTCTTTAACTATTTTATGCATTTAAAATATATACCATCAAGTAAAAGAATACAAATTTGTCAAAGATTTCACATTGGATGAGAGAAAAAAATGGTTTTTGCACTTTCTGGGGGACTCGGAACGGTGCGGTCACGAGAATTGTTGCTACGACCAAGAAAGGGAATGGAGGTGTTTAGCAACCGCAATAGCAATAATACCAGCATAGCGCTAAAACAAATAATTGAATTGCACGATGCCTCTGGACATAGCCGTGGAAACGATAATGTAGTGGACGAGAACCTTGTCGTTGGTGAATGCTGTTGTGGAATCATCATGTGCAGGCTTCATGGTATCATTCAGATTTAAACTGGAATTTGTTAGCAACACGTATAAACTAATGACCTACGTAATAGATACTGAAACAAAATACGACTCCTCTCATACGATACGGTTTCCTATCGGTGTTTTTGAAAAAAGGAAAGAGGGAAAATCTCGTGTTTGATTTGCATAATTTTTCAGTTTTCTGTCCTATTCAGATCTTGCCTCGTTTCTGGAAATAGACGGTCGTAAAACAATCACTCGATTAGCCTAATATCTTCAATTATAAAATTTGCAGTGCACTTCTAGTCATTAGAGATGTACTAATGAACGATTTCACGCTAATTAACCTCTTAAATTTTGCAGAGTTCGATTTCGTTGCTGGTCGGACCATAAGGTCGAAAATTTCTTTCATATTTAGCCCTATCAAATGTTTGCGTTAAATACAAGAATTCTGAGCAGAAATTTATGTATCATTAATGGAGAGCAACTTCATATAATGCGTTATGATCATCTACTCTTAGGTCATAAAAAATATCGCGTTGTCGGCTCTTTCCTAAAGTGGACTAATGCATTGCGATGCTGATGAAGTTTTCAAGTAAGAATTCGAGATAATTATACCGCTCCACAGCCAGTTTCTATTGGTATATCACGGTGATGTGTCCTGTGCCCTTTTTGTGCCCTATACGGACAGTAACCACATTTCCGATAACATTCAGAATAGCGCTGTGCTCTTCGCTAATGATTTAACGATCTTGAAATATATCGTCCCCACTGCATGATCCTGCCTAGGATTTTCAAATTTGACAAAGGGACGTGGATGCACTCACTAAGTGGCCGAAACTGGCATCTAAGTGTTTCCCATGAAAAATGCCATGTGATTTATATAAACATTCGGTATGAATATTTTCTCCGACTCGGACGTGATGGTCCTTCTATAAGAGATGATGTTCGCGAAATTGGAGTTCTCGATTCCGAACTCAATTGGTGGTTGCATCGTTCTATACTTGCCGAAAAATCGCCGAAAACTCATACTGTGGATCTTCGCTCTTTACACCATAACATATCAAGCATTATCTAGAGGCTTTAATGAGCAACTGAAAACCGGTGATGTGTGTACTCGTTTTCTGTTGCCAGATTGCTAAAGAATGTCCGAAAATGTTTCATTTCGAATGCTTTTTTGCAATCGCAACAAGGCCTAAAAAATTTTGATCCAGGTTCTTTGAAACAACGAAATTTAACTGAATTCTTTGTGATAAAAATGTGTTCAACTTTCCCGACATTCTACTGACAGAAATATTTCAGGATGGCTTTCTACAGAGTTGATGTTGACATCAATCCTAGCAAAGCAACAACAAAGAAAATTCTGTAGTACAAGCAGTATTCTGCTTATTTTCCAACTTCTTATTCAACAAGCTTGGAATCTGCTAGCCGTGTTTATCATTAGTGCGGTCCACTTATTTAACTTTTAAATTGCATTGTATCGTTTTTCGATCTATAAGTGATCGTTGTTCTATGTATTTGTGAAATCGTAACATTGAGAAAGTTCCACACTCTTTTATCATTTTTTTATTCATCGTTTTTGTATATTTTCAACTTATGAGAGTTGAAATAATAAATGAAGTTTATGAGGATTTTTACGTTTTTTTCTCTATGAGGATGTACCCTCTGTCGGAAATAAACATCCTCATAGAACATGTTTGAAAATAATCTGAAGACGGCCTACTGATCTAAGGAGACATGTAAGAGAGGGAGTTCACTTCATTGTATTACTGCTTGAGCGCTTAATTTTTTCGTGCAGCGTTCCTCATTCATCATGCTCCAGCAACCAACCACATCGACATGGAGCATTCATTGTGTGTCAAGTTCGAGGCGCAAGTGTCAGCGGCGTGAATGTCGCCACCGAAATAAAATGCATATTTATCGATGTCTTTATACAACAATGCTTTCATTAGTAGCATTCATTTGCGATTCTATTAATAGTGCAATAAACGATCTCAATGTCAGGCCGAATATCTAAATTCTTGCATATGATTACTGAAGAAATTATGCCTCCACTAAGTAATAACTCATTTTCATAATCACTGAAAATATAACGTTAACTTGTATATGAAATGTCAAGCTTAGGTAATAATTAAACATATTCGGCAAAATTCTTATTAAATGTTTATTTTGAGTTTTTAGGTGGGAAAAAGTTGGCAGTAATGCCGAAATATGAAATGCTTCATCTCTTTATTCATTTCAAAACAACGATCGCGTCGAAGAAGAACACCATCGCAATTGTGATCGTCGTTATCATTCCGTCGAGCAGATATCACAAACAAATATTCAATTAAGAGAATTATTATTTATACAATATAAATCGACATTTATGCATAATATTTGATGCATTATCGGAAATTCCCGCTTGTATAATTCTCAAAAATAACCCATAGAAACTTTTCAATATTTAAATGTGGTGCAATAAATAATGGTAACTGAGTAATTATAGCAGTTAAAAAACAAATATCACTACAAAATACGACATTTCAAGAAAATGAAATGAAATTTTTATCCTGAAATGTTTCAAAGCACAAAAAACAAAAAAGAAAACGATGGGATGGTAGACTGCAAAATTTATAAGTGGATCCTTTGGAAATGCGTATATTTAAATGATAGGCGATTTGCGCTGTTTAATAAATAGCGGTGCAGAAATTAGGTGCAGGTGGTGCGTCAATAGGTGCAATTGAACTAGTGAGTAGAGGTGAAGCGGTGGTCGTTGTCGGATTTGTTTCGCCAAGAAGGCTCCAAAAATCGGCACCACCACCGAAGAGAGTTTGAACTTGCTGCAAAAAAAAGCGTTAAAATTCCTGGAACTATACGAATGAGAATGGCGAAACGTCGCCAATTAGAGAATCTCATAAATTCGATCTCATATTAAGACGTCATAAATATAGTAAGACGTCATATACTGCATCGATATGATCGGGAACGTTCATCGACATTGTCGTTTCGCATAATCGTATCATTTCTACCGTCCAAATTGATTATTACAACAACGTTCATAGAATGAGTTCATCATATCATGCCACTATCATATATTATATCAACTCAACGATACCTGTTACAATAAAGGTAACCTACCCACGTTTACTGTTGCATGAAATCGTCACTAAAAATCTCTCGAACAAACAAATGTTAGCGAAACAAAGAAAAATTCTTTGAAGTTTCCAAATTTCAAAATCGTTTCCGACTACTGTACTATTCAAAGAGTACCAAATGCGGAAATAAAGTAATCAATACTTTTGGTTTTCACTGCACATCACAATTTAAAGAACATTTGAGGGGGGAAAACTGAAAAATCAATTAAATTTGAGGGAATAATAGAAAAGAAAATTAAAATTCTGTAGAATCTTATGGTTGAAAAAACTTATATTAAATGAAAAATTACCTGTTGAATACTATTGGTGAGATATTTCTGATATTCGCTCATTTTTGCATCGAATTCTTTCAATTCGGTGATCTCTTCCGTTGTCAAATCACGAGCATATTCGCGTCCCACGTAGACTTTATTGTTCTAAACAAAAAGCGTCGATTTCGACTTTATCGAATATTTTTGCTCCTTCCTAATTTTCTTTTGTTTTTTGATTTCTTCCGCTGATTAATGAATGACTCTATAGAAGTATTCCGACCAATGAATTTTATTGCTGACGGTGATGGAGACTATAGATGAAATGAATTTTTTTCTAGGCGCTTTTGCACAGATGTATCCGCATAAGTATTATAACTATGTCATGTCCACACATATACATACCAGTGTGCGTGTATGTGTCTATCTGGCGTGAAAGCTTTATGCTTGAAAGCGTAGAAATTAAATTTATGAGAAATTTCAGTTAAATTTTCCATAAAAGTATAATAGCCTATGCCATAATTCACTCGGATTTATCGACTTCGAAAGGTGCTAAAGCATATTTGAGACGCTTTATATCGTTTATAGGAAAAAAACTGCTTTATACAAATTCTGCAGCGAGTAGGTTTGAGAATATGAAGGTTTGAATATTTGTGGTCGCTGAGATCAAATATAGACGAATAACTTTGCCTGTTTTATGACAATTTTTTTCAGCTGTTTATGAAAATGGTTGGCATATTGATGGAATATGGAAAACTCATGTCGTGCTCTCTTCTTTGGCGAACTTTTCCAGACCATTGAAATCTCACTCAATGTTTCGCACAACTTTTAAATTCATCAGCCTTAAACTGAACACTTTTCAGTAAATTTCACTAAATGAAAAAAGTAAAATAAATATTCGTTTAAAAAATAAACTCACTTCTTTATTTAACAAATTCGATGAAAGAAATTAAGACGATGTTCACGTTCAGTAATATTGACCGTTGATAATATACTCTTGGCATGAAAAAATTCAATGAAAATTCATTACCTGTACCATACAACCGTCGAAGTAATATTGCGTTGTATCAGCAGAAGAGCAGAATGATGGCTTTTCGGGTGCTTTTGGGAGCTCTTTTTGAGCGATTGCCGAGGTTAGCTTAGGAGACTTTCCTCGGCGACTTTGCCAGTCTTTTCGTTTTTCCTCTAACGCTACTTTGATTTCCTTAAACATACTTCAGTTTTCATTAAAATCATGGAATTTTGTCATTCCAGTATGACTGAGAAAGGAAATAGTTGGCAGATACTCGACGTCAGAGATGTCTCGAAGAATTAGAGGAAAGATTTTAGAAGTAGAAGTGTATTGATTATATTTTAGCAATTATGATGTGGCCGTTTTATTTAAGCACTCATTAATTTCAAAGATAGGCAAATCATAGAATCAATGGTATTCTGAAGATATCACATGTTGTCAAAATGCTGAGGTAAGTAGAGGTTAAGTAAGTATATACAAATCAGAGTAAGGTGGCATATTATAAAAATTATATTCGGATACTTTTCTATAGGAATGATGACGTAATTAAGAGAAATTATTAAAGACTATGAAATTATTTGCCCATACTTCTTTGTATTTCTTAACATTTTTCTCGTACTCGGCGAGCTCCTGTTGTTCTCCTGCAGTTAATTCTCTCAGAAAGAATCCATTCGCGAAGAGCTTATTTCCCTGAAAAGTGAAAGAATTTATAGAATTTATTGTATGAAAATATTGAATAAATTCTATCTTTTTAATTTATTTCAATTAGAATTCTGGATTCTTTGGATCAAAAAAATGCTACAAAACCGAATGCGTGAATAGTTCTAGGAATTTTCTGGCCGAAAAATGCAAATTCATTTAAGTTACATATGAGAAAGGTATCAAAAAAGAAAAATCTTGACAATTCAAGCAAACTGAATGCAATGTTTGCTTTACTTACAATCCAATCAGTCGTTGATCCATTTTCTTTCATTAAAATAACAAAAATATCAAAAATAGAAAATAAAGCAAAGTTTATGTTTTCTAAAATATTTCTCATTAGATAATTGAATAGCTAAAATGAAAGCAAAAAAAAGCCAACGTCGAGATCTTTACTCATTGGGGAAATAGAATATTCGTACTCTCATCATGACCATCACTAAAGAATTACTGATTGTAGTTGAGTTCCGTATCATTATTGTTCACTGACCTCACATGAATTTCGTTTTTGCATTGTTTCCTTTCGAAATCTTCGAATGCCTTAAAAGATACCTCTTAAAAATGCTCCCCTTATCGATTTCTGAATTTAACTTTATTGCATTTCAAATTTGGTTAGCAGTTAAAAACCGTTGAAAAATTGAATATCTTCACTGAAGCTATATCATTATGAATATTCGTTGACGCTCTTGCAAATTATAATTTCAATTTTATATATGCAATTAAAGATATGTATATCTTTCGCTACTTGTATAACAGAAAATACTCGGTCAATTCTGCGAGAATGATCTATGTGCGCAAGCAAGGTATCGGGAGAAGGATTAACGTTAAGCATGATGTCAATAAGGATGAACGCAAACCGTGACAACGCATCCAGCACTTCCTCCAATTCCACCAATATTGAAACCGGCGAAACGTTTTACTGGATTCGCTTCAAGCACAACGAACACCAACATTGCTAAGCTATAACATAAGACTATATCAAAAGATTAAAAATTATGATCTCATTTCTTTATTTTCCCATCTATTTTTTATTTAGTATAATTAAATTGATCTATATACTAGTGATCCTGAAAATATATATTTGCCAAAAGTTTTCTTCTTGGAGAAAAATTTCCAGAAACTTTCCGGATATATTCCTGAAATATTCAGCTATTTCAGGGAAAAAAAAGAAAATGAAGGATATGGACATGGAGAGGGGGAGAGATTTTATTAGGTGGAAAAATCCAAAGTGGGAAATAATCTGCTATGGAGCGTATGATGGTTCCATTGAAAATTCATTTCGATTTATAAACATTTACATCCCCTAATAGGCGACCAATGGATCCAGATTATGAGGAACTCTTAGGTTACACGGATAAGCAAAAAAAAATTCTTTTTTGTACTGCAATAATTTCGGGATTGCACACCACTTCAGCCTGATACTAATAACGAGTTTGCATAAAGGGTCCACTGATTTATGAGAACAAATAAAAATATTTCAAAATGCATTCTCCAGTCGGCTTTTCCCAATAAATTTCAACTGACCATTTGCAATGATAAGCGAGGATTTCCACTAATCTTTCAATTAGCCTATTTTCAATGCCAAAGTGGTGAATTTCTGCAATCAATAAAAGATTCCGACCCATTATTCACTCGATTATAGTCTTTTTTCTCATTTTTTATTTATCATTGATGGAATTTTTCGATCTCTAAGAACGAAGTTAAAATCCTGATTTTTTAAAAATTTCCATCGTCTTCGGTTGATTCTTGTTTTGTGAGTAAATATTATCCGAGCTAGATTGACATTCCCACGAAAGCAGACCATCAAAATAAAGACTCCTAACGACCACATTTTATCGTAAGAGAAGTGAGTGGCAATCGAGACACATATGTTTGCACTGATGCTTCAATATCTATATCTATATTTACGCTTCCCTTTCTTTTTTTTCATATATATATATATATATATATATATATATATATATATATGAAAATTAAATATATAAAATATATAAATCTATATCTATATGAAAATATATAATAGATTATATATATATATATATATATATATATATATATATATATATATATATACCTTGAAAATTAAATTATATAAAATATATAAATATATACCTGTAAGAAAATATATTATATACATATGAATGTATACCTACATGAAAAAAAAAAAAAAAAATATATATATATATATATATAAATGTGAAAAGGTTGTCAATAAGAAGCCGGATCTGATAATTTTTATCTACGAGTGAATAAAACCCCACTAGGATAAATATGAAAAAAAGAGAAATATCGAAGAAATGTGGCTGCATACCAAATGAACGTTTTCATGGTTGGTTGTTGATATCGGCAGCACACGAAATGCACGAGATTCGCACTGAAATCGCAAATGTATTTATGCGCGTGCGAGATGCGTTTTTGTGCGGCAGCGAATTGGCTCAACTGAACAATAAAGACCGGTTATGAGATTATGAAGTGCGATACGTGGAAATCGATTAAGACCACAATTTGGTGCACCAATCTGCGGATAATTACATAATTATAGGTCCTTTTTTTGTTGATTCAACTCTTTCCTTAGTGAGCTGTCTTCATGCAAAAAGAGGAGATAAAGAACACTCCTGTGTATTCAAAGAACGACAGATAGCAGCTATAATCATTAGCAGAAAAGAGTAGAAAATGGGTTCGAAATTAACATAGAGCAATAGAAAGGAAAATGACAACAACGACAGAGAAAAGTACAGTAATTGTCTAAATTCGCTGTGTAATGCATCTGCTCATGCGAGAGTCGAGCCACTAAGCAAAGGAGGGGTATTCTGTTGCATCTCATAAAGTCACGTGGACTTCATTCTATGGGTATAGGCATCATAATCGTATGTGCAAAATGTTATCCAGCACGTTCATATTGTGGTTTCCATTTAACTGGACAAATGCAGTTCTTTTTTTCAAATTTCATTAAAATATTCAAGTGAACTGATGAATCGCCAAGGTGTTAGCTTAGTATCCGGTTCCTAATTTTGAATTTTACCTATCTAACCTATGCATTTAGGCTATTTTTGCCACGTTTGTGGTAAGAGGTGGAAGTAGAGTTCAGTGCAGGCGGCTTTATTTTTTGAAAGAGACCAAAGATATTCCAAGTTATCAACAACGACAGCTGCCAACTGCTGAGGTACAAAAGCGGATCACGTATGTAGGAAGAACTCAATGAACGCAGATCATCGTTTAGCATGTTTTGCTCTATAATTAGCAAGCAGCAGTTTATTTATGCCGAGTCTTAACTAGTAATGATTATTCGGAAAAAAATATCTACGAATTCAGAAATAAATGAAAAATAACTATAGAAAAAATTTAAAAAATAATTGAGAAGTAAATTAAGATTCAATCAGTTAGTTGTATTTTTCCGCAGTGAGGAAGTTCTATGAACGAAAACTATTTCATTCCCATTTAGCGCAATGAAACTGCAGTCAATACCCCAAGAGCTAGTAGAAAGTCATTCTAATGGCAAATGATCAACGATGATTCGGATATGCACGTGAGGCAAATTCGGACCCTAGGAAAGAGCGCTTTAATAAGCAAAATAAAGCACAGACAAATGTGGAATGCCATAATATTGTTATTATCATCACTGATACTGATATTGATGTCAGTAGAAATAGTATCGTTATTACTACTGTTATTATCATTAATGTTGTTATTACTGTTATTAATAATTTTGTTACGGTTATTGTGGCTATTGTTGTTGTTTATAACTGTTATTATCATCAGTATTATCAATTTTATCAATTAGGTTGAATGAAATCAATAAGAAGAGAATATGCTTTAATAATGCCGAAGCTCCTGCAAATGTTACCGCTAACAAAGAAATCTCTATTAGCGAAAAAATTTATAACGCATTAATGGAGTAATGATCCACAGAATGGATAAACATTAGAAGGCTTAATCGATGAGGCTGAGAAATGCTGGACGCAATACAGCACAAATCGATGGTGTCAATATTGTGTGTGCGGAGAATATGGCACTAAACGGTTGTTTACTTCAAAGTCAAATCACTTAATTCGGAAAATTAAGAACCTCCTCTCTATGTAGGGTTTTTCGAGAAATTAACAAAAAATATATATTAATAAATAGGAAATGCTAGGAAATAATAGCTAAGAGCAGCTGTTTCTAAAGAGAAGCCATTGAAATAAGTGATTTTAAATAGGGAAAAACTGATCTCATAAATCCAGCGGAGTTCCCGTCAGCGATATGTTTGCTATACAAGCGTGCATAAGGAGGGAAATCTCAGGATTTAGTGAGAAATCTTATATTTTTATTCATTAAAAACGAATTCTATTTTTTTAGTTCGCTAGAGAATTCATCGACTAATCTTATATAAAGAGTGAACATTCTACAATATGAAATCTATTTCTTGTTTTTATTGTTTGCTTTTCTGTGGTCCCTAAGACGGACAAAAAATTATGCAAATGATTTATAACTGAAAGCATTTACAGGCTGAATATTGTTGAATGCGAACGTTTTTGCGAAACTGCAAAATCTTACGCTAAAGTGGTACAAAATCTATAAATGTATAAAAGTTAAAATGAAATATAAATGGGAAAATCTTTAATACGCGATGTAAATTAGCAATAATGCTTAGTGCTCAATATCGTTCTCGAGTAGTAGCCGACGCCGAAATTTGTTGTAGGATTTTTTTGATAGCAACACTAGTGTGTGGATATACAAAGGGAATTATGAGGGTAAGGGCAAGGGTAAAACCTGAGCGAAAGAGTAAAGGTTAGGCGTACCGCGTGCCGGACTGATTATTGAGACTCAAAAATGAAAAACTGGTGAAAATGGATTGGAGGTATATTTGATGGGGAGAGTTGGTAGCAGCACAAAACGAAGAACACAAACAGCTGTCAATTTGCGCTTTTATACGGCACTGATGACTCATATCCCAGCTGTCGATGTAAATAGTCTTGATCCGAAATAATGCTGAAATCGTGCAATTTCTCTCAACAAAGGGTCGAACTCTTCTCGCGTTGAATCCGATATTCCGCCTTTTCTTTTTGTCTATAGATGATATTTCGTCGATTTATATTGCCATCATATTCGATTTATTTCACCACGTTGTATCATTTCGGTCATTCAGTTTGCCCACGCGATCACTTATAACGCCATTATTTTCTTAATGTTTTTTAAAGGTTATTCTGGAGCGTAACTTTCAAAAGAATTGAGCAATACAAAATTTATATATATACATATTTCAGAAGAGGAATACATGAATTTATATATACACGAAATTTATATATATACCATAGGGATTCAATATTCACTGGAATCGCTGGCAGAATATGCTTCTAACATTTGAAGTATAGAGACTGAGACTGTCTCTTATGTTATGCCTATACATGTACGTAGTTTTCACGTATATGAAATTCATGTTTTCTAAGCAGACGGTTCTGCGATAACTAATTTCTGAGGATCCGAAATCATCCACGAATCACAAAGGCGGCACGACCTCTCGTTTTCGTCAGTGAGTGCCCTTTGGAATAATGGAACCAAACCTGCTCTCGAAAGGATGAATTTCTTCATTCCCTCTTTTAAGAACTCGCTTTTCACAGCATCGTTTGACTTCGAAATCGGTGGTGTTTGCCAATTTCTAGAGGATTTGCTTCTTCACGTATACTGCTTTTAAACGACATTATGGAATCTATATCGTTAGAGAGCACAAAAACTCCGCAGTATTTCTTTTATACATTCCTTCTAACGGTGAGATGAAATGCCGAAACGTCGAGACTAAATTCTTTCTGTGTCGGAGGTGTTCTGTGTCAACGAGACAAGATTAAACCGTTCGATCTCGGTTACTTTGAGCCATTAGAGTTGTC
The DNA here is from genome assembly GCA_037576465.1 of Parascaris univalens. NCBI lineage: Eukaryota > Metazoa > Nematoda > Chromadorea > Rhabditida > Ascarididae > Parascaris > Parascaris univalens. Next base: position 231,531,316 of record CM075173.1, on the reverse strand, counting down.
ACGAGAATAAACATCAAATAACTATTTGGTTGGCTTCATTCTGAAAATCTCACAAGCATTGCTCAAGCAAATTGAATGCCGTCCAAGGACATAAAACTTGAATTTGAAAAATTCTGAGCCTAATTTTGAACCGAAAAAAGCTTTATTGCAAAACAAAGTGTAAAACGAAACAACATGCGTTTTCACAATTCCCTCATACTTCGATCATTTTGAACGGCAGCTATTGTGAAATCGACGATGAATTATTCAAAAGTAGGGATCGATGCATGCTTATCGAAAACTTACTCATAGGAAGCATCAAAAAATATTGAAAGCATTCCATGTTGATCTTATACCTTCGTCATTCATGTACGGAAGATGATTCATTCGTGATAGACGAATTAGGCTGCTAGTTTGCGAGTGAATCACTGAATTATAAACTATAAAGTAGCCTATTTAATATGCTGGAGCAAATGCAGTTGCAGAGCAGCGAAGAGGAAGAATGGAACTTGACGCTTATCATAAGCTGAGATTGAATGAGCAGAAAATAAATTTAAACGAAAATTTTCGGAGATTTTCAAAGAAAATAAAGAAACACTCTGTGGTGAAATTTTTCATCTTCAAAGTGATTGCAAGAAAACCGTAATTAGAAAGACTTTTCTTCGATTCCTTTATTGAATAATATAAAAATAAATATTATCAAGAAAAAACGATAAGTGCCCCAAGTGTAATAGGATACCAATGAAAAAGTCCACTGCATTTTAATTCAAATATTGAGAATGAAAATAAATTGCTTTGAAAAATATTCCGCTAAGATGTTCTGAAGTTAAACCTCAACTTCACTCTTCATATACTAACCACATTTTTAATTTGGGAAAAACAATGGAACAATTTAGGTTGAATTATTTTTACAGCTAATAAAATTTAGCTAACAATACATGAAAGCACTTTAAAAAGTATATATATTTATATAAACCATCGCATTTTTACGCCACTCATATAGAAATGTGTCGGTTGCGAACATGTAATAACAATGAACTGACTAGCAATGGCAATGAAGCAGTTATGAAAAAAGAGTGTTCGAAAGTGGAGGCAATGAAACGATGTAACTAAACCGGTTTCTTGCGCAAATTAGGCGCTCGTTGATTTTTGATCATATTTCAACTATCACATTACTCAATGTCACAAATTATCTGCTACTCAGCCTGAGGATCTCGATCCTCAGATTGGTCAGTGTCGAGTCGCTTATACCTTCCCCCCTCCTCCCCTCCTCAGAAGCGTCAAGGAATGCGAGTTCCTCAGGTTGCTAAAAAGCAGTTTGCAAGCTCGATGTTCTGTCATTGTAATTTAGTGAATCCGCATACACTTTTTCAGCCTCAAATTCTATTCGATCTGATAGAGCGCTGCATTTGATCAAAGATTCACAGCTTATGAAAAATATTGCCCATATCCACTCGATCAACTTGATGCGCTTCCCCAATAGTTTTTGCAATGATAAGTGCGAAATGTACATTTTATTATTAGAAGATCATATGATGACGACTATAGGTTAGGTGACCTGAAATTAGTACTATACATTTGCAAAAAACTATTTATATTTCAACTAATTCTTTAATAAACTAATCGCATTATAAAATTCGCAAACAAACACGGGAATTCTTCCATATTCGAGCAAACATTTCGAAAAAAGAAACGTGAAAAATCAAACTACAATATAAGCATATAATAGGGGAATAGAAAAATTTTGTTGATAGATCGTAAAGAACTTAGCGAATTTCTCAACGCATAGAAATGCTTTAGACTAAACATGTTTTGCGATTTCTATAGAAAACACTTGATCATGTAGCATTAAAAGCAATTTCTCTATGGTGTCAGATCATCATCACTTTCTTTGGGTCCTTAAAACGTTGAAATCTTTCATTATTCGACGTTTTAAAAGTAAATAAGAGTTCTTTTACATTTATGTTCCAATTCCGATTTTGCAATATATAAGTAAAATAAATGCAAAACTTATATTATATTTGCATAAGTGAATATGAACTAAAGACTAGAATATATAGAGCTCAATATATAGGGATTTGTGAGCTCAATAAGCAAGATTTATATACTATTTATTTCATAGTATACATATCTGTAGATAATTCACAGTATTTCTGAGTACATTTTACAGTATACGCTATATAATATTGCACATATTTAATGCTATTAACACACTGTACAATACAGCAACACTGATTAAAAGATAATGAAAGATTTAACATGATTCATAGAGATGATTCACGAAAAAAACATCGAAATATAGGAAAACAGATTTTGCACAAATGACTCTCAGAAACGACGTCACTTTTGCGCTGCGTATTTTTCTCTCGGAAGATATATAGCTGGGATTTTAAGTCTCCATATACGATCATATGAGCGGTATAATTTGCGAAAAATGTTATGTGGTACCTCTTACCGAACTACAGATGACGAGACCAACGATCAAATTCCGGTTATGACAATATATTAGATGATTGACATTGTAGTTATGTACTGAATAGGACATATAGTATATAAGAGTATATGAGAGATAGTAATTATTACTGAAGGAATTTAATTAAATAATCGATTATCGATAATGATTGCCAAAATCGAATTAGCGGCTACGAGTTGATTTGATCATCTACTAAATTCCATTTCGTTTTGTCGTTTATGTTTGATCGTCGAAATTCGATACGACGTCGAAATTGGATCGATGAATCTTTCTTGGAAAGACAGCACAACTGACGAAGAAATAAATTTATTTTTTAAAATAAAAGCGTTTCAGTATGGAATAGAAAATTAGACGCCAACTCTATTCTCTTCTCGACTATAGGATCCATCTGAATCTTCGATATACTGGAATACCAGATGGAAAGGATTCATACTGACGATGCCTCATACTCATCGAATTAAAAAAATGACAAATACTTCTTTGAGTAAAATTAATATGATATTATAAACGTCATTTAGTTCTAATGAAAGTGAGCAAATGTTATTTCAACATTGAAATAAATGAGCAATAGAAGTAGAAAAACCCATTTATCGAAAAGAAGTGTACACATTCTCTTCTCGATCAACATGCGACCCTTCTCGAATAGAAGCTTCATCGATAAGCCATCACGAAAAACGAAAAGTCCCTCATCCTCTACGTCGAAATACATGGTCTATTATTTCATTTTAGTTTATCATACAAAGAACGAGATGAATGCTGACACAGAATAGAAATGTGCCACGACGATGTTCTAACATTGCACAGCATTCAAATGATCCACTTGACTGAGCGGCCGATAAATCGTGATTTGAGGAGGACTGATAAACGCAAAAGTGGGCTGTTCTAGTGGTTGCATGACCCAATTTAAGGCCATCCAATTGGTTCTAAATCTATTTTTCTCTCAGTGTGCTTACTATTCTCTCTATCTGAAATCTTTTTGTCTCTCTTCAAGTATTATTCATCAACTATTATCACCTCTCTCTTTTTCTATTCACTGTCATTGCTCCCATAAATCGTTTGAACGACGTTACCCAATGATGGATAAAATGGTATCTGGAAACGCCTAAGATTTAAAAAAATATGCCATTTTCATTGGAAATAAATTTCATTTAAGACACATTATCTATCCCTAGTTTTTGCCTTTTAATTTAGCCTCATGAGCCTAGTTTCATCCTGTAATTTATAGTTCGCCGTCGTAATAAATAAACAAATAAATTCAACTAATTCGTCGTGCAATTAGGAAAACGCGCCAAGGCAATCGAAACCGAACAGTTTTCCTGTTGTTCGACTCATTCCACGAAACGATCGCACGAATATTACTGACGAAAGGACATATCAAAGAAGCTGATTCGATTTGTATTTTTGCTTCTCACTTATCTCATCAGTTATTTCCATCAACTACCAAAAAAAAAACATATACACAGTACATTTATAATTTTTTACTAATATACTTACAGATTTAAAAAAATAGTGCTTTTATGAATTGATCGATCGATATGCTGCAAAAATATTCAAATTATCTATCAACTTTGAGTAATCATGATTCCTGACCAATTTTTCGGCTAAGCTGTGAACCGATTTTGGTTACTTTTTGTGTAAGCTGCGCTCATTAACCTCTAAACTCTAACTTTACTGACTCCGGAGACCAAACTCATTGGCAGATAGACAAATAGACAGACATCCCGACGTGTATACTACGCTCGAAACGACATCGCCACAATGCATTTTATAATTGCAATTTTGCATAAACGCATTTGAACTATCAGTCTCAGTGAAAATTTCATTGTGAGAGCCTCGCGTGGCACTGATTAAGTTCGATAATTTCTCACACAATGGTTGTCTTCTTTCGCAAGGCGTAGACGACTATCGGAGAGAAATACATACTCATAAAAGCACTGTATTTGCAGAAGGTTTGTAAAGAGCCCAAAGAACGAGACGCTAAAAAAATGGCATTATCCGTCTGGGTGAGGAGAGAAGTGTACACAGCGAGGGTTAGAAGGGGGATTAAGTATGTGGACCTATGGCTCTAATCATCGAAACTCGCTCTTGTGTGTTTTGAACTATGTGGCTGTTAATGCCTCACTGTTTGCAGTTTTGTTGACGTTGGATTTTTTGCCTCATGAAACATTTGTGAAGTGCTCAGTCAATTTTAACCCAAATTACAATAAAAACGAATAGTTCGGTGGACGATAAATTTGCAGAATTTCATCACAACCAATTTCAATGTCACGCAATCACAGTGTCACATGACAGACATGACCCATTATGCATCACAAGAACGGTACTTGAAAATAGAAAAAAAAGAGAGAGACCACGAAAGAGGGGAAAGACAAAGAATAATAGAAAAACATTTACCTGATTTCGTTTGATCTTTCAATGGAGAGAACATTTTTTCTAGGTCAAGAACCAGTACCGATGTTCATCGTTATAGATTAGTGCATCTTCTCAAAGAATTGGGCTTTCAGTCATTATAACCTTCAAAATAATTGCCTCTGGTTGAAATTTTAACGCTTATTGCTGCACTCCATACTTTGGAGAAGAAACGGCTGATACTGGAAATCTAACATCGATGTGTATCCATAAGTAGAGGCTTATTCGATAAGAAGAAACAACACGCCTACATATATTTAAAAATGTCATTAAGAAACAATAAGAATTAAATTTTTGATAAAATATAATCTACTAAGGAATATAAGTTCCAAGTTGAATTAAGAAAAGACTGAATTTTAAAAAATGCTAAAAATTTTATTGAAGGCGAAAATAACAAACATATCTCGACGCGGTCAACTAATGAGGGGAAAAAAATCTTTCTCAAGCTGTAACGTGAACACTTAATTTCATCGCTTACTGAATTTGCTAACGCTTACGTCGCAAAGAATTACGGAAGAAAGCAGCACCTATTACGCGATCCAGAAAGTTCGGACTACTATGAATCTGTGTTGATATTTAATTGCCTAAACTCTTAGTTCTAAGCTTGTTCATATGACGTCGCAAATGAATTCCTTGAACAGCAAATTGGGAGCCAACTACCGTATTGAATCTTTTTGAAGTCGAGCGATTCCTGTGAGGGAAATTTTTACTAAAAGTAAGTCGAGGGAAACTCTACCAAGTGATTTCTGCCGATCTAGTGGATAACGTCGAATTTGTCAGTAAAAAGAAGAGAGGCATAAAGTGCACATTTTTAATGTGCATCGAAGGCACTACATACCAGAATTTGATTCGCATATAATAATAAAGTGAGATATTAACTGAGGTTTTCATATGGATGCTATGAACAAAAGAGTACACTGTTTACTTGGCGATCACCAAATATTTCAGAATGTTCGTTTGGCAGCTTCGAGGCTTTCAATAATTGCAAGTGCTTAGTATGGAAGCAGTCTTATCGTATGTTATTTGTATGTGTGTGTCTGATGGCATTTCAGATTTACAGTCTACATGTGTTACAGTCCTACGAATGAACAGCTTATGAATATGATTTGAGTAAACAGCTGCCCATATAACTTTCAATTCTCATAGTTTTTCTTTTTTGGAAGAATTTAAGCTCGTAATGCAAAATAATGCTTTATGTTGTTTATTAACTTTTTACGCAAAATTTTAATATTCCCGTGAGACATATAACATCCTAAGATTGCTTCAATATAACATCCTATGATTCATATAGCGCAATAATTGCATATGGTGCAGAAAATTACCATTTCACTAAAAATTACGACCTACTGTTCAATTATATGAATGGTTTGTTTATGATATTTGCTTTCTGCATAGTATTATCGCTAATAGGTCATTCACTTTCGTGTGATCGTTAATGATCTAAATTGCTTATGTTTCACAACATTTCCAATTTATATTCTTTCACATGCATTTGTGCTCTTGTTGTTCAGTCAGAAAACTGAAGGAAATGTTTAACACAACGATTTTTATATCTATTTTTCATTTATTACAAGTCACTTAGAGAATTTTGAACAGAGCAATAATATATATCAACATTTGCGAACTTTGTCAAGCGTTAAACTGGTCTAAACTGATCTGAAGAGAAGAAATATTTTGAGGTTGACTCCATTCCTCACCAGGATGATCGATTAACCTCGACAAGAAACATCCATAATCATTTTCGGCTATCACTAACCACTATTCCAAAAACCATTAAAGTTTCATAAATAGTCTTCTTTCGTTCCTTTAAGAGCAGCATATCATTATGCCGAAAAACGGAACTAATTAACAACAAAAGTGATATGTTTTATGATGGAAAGTTTAGATCTGTAACTATCAGTACTTATCATCTATTGATATCTTATTAACGCTCTCGGCACTTAAATCCTATGGTGGAGATTTATTATTCCTAAGAACTTTTGTTTTGCAAAAAAACCTCAGCAAAACAAAAATAGAAAAATTCACTTAATGAAATAAAATATCAAAACGAACGAAAATTCTCTACGAACGCCGAAGAATAACTTTCTCAATCAACGAGAGAATTGCACAATTTTCATCACCAAAACATTCAGTGATGGCAAGCAATATAGCGAATCCACTTGCTATAAGACCGATGAGCACAACAATTATGATTGTCACCACTGAACAGGTTAACACAGATAATCATGTATCATCATCTTCTGAATTCGTTTCTACAGTGAAAGAAATTTTATTCTTTATTTGTAAATCATTTTCTCTCAACGGCTTCTTACACAAGGGTTTGAAAATAGAGTCCTTATAGTGGCTGGTTTCATCTATCATCAATCGCTAGAGAATAGCAGTTTCATCTGCCAGGAATGGATCCAGGTCGTCGGTAGATGGGACGTTTGTCGTTGCTGGAATATTTCACCATTATCAAATTCTGTCAGGAAATTATTTCAGTAAGGCAACTAGATATCCTCATTAGTCAGTCATATTCGTTCGAGGTCTAGGATAAGACAAATGCCCTAGCATGAGTGGATATTGAATGAATGAGAATACCCCCGAGAAAAATAGTAAAACTCAACCATCAAGTGAAATGAGATATGCACCGCAATATGTCGGAGGAATTTTACAATGCATTCGTTATTTAATGCTCGATATCTAATATTTAATGCTTTAAGTATTTAATAATGCTCGAATATCTAATGATCATGAAGAAATCAATGAAATTTCACTTACTTTTTAGTTAGATTTTCTAGCTCCTTTGTTTTTGCCTCCAACGGCGTCGAAACTTTTTTTCTTACCACTTTCATCAGCTGTGGTACTTTCGCCTTGTTTCCCTGCACTTGACGAAGGTTCAGGAGGAGGTGGTGGCGATGGTTCCAAATATGGTGGTACGGCAGGTGGAGGTGGTATGAATAATTGTGGTGGTTGTGCTACTTCTACAAATCATTTCGGCCTTCACTTGGATGGCTGAAACCTCAATGATACTATATTTTTCGAGAAATATGCTTATTCTGGACTTTCGATTATTATTATAAATGTTCATTTCTCTATAGAAGAGGTTTTTTCCCCACTCCTTCTTCCTCTTCTCTTATGCCCAATATTGCTTCTTTATGGGGATTTTTGTATTATGAGTGTTTATATCTCTTCCAGTTTTTTCTTTGCAACTTTGTTTTAGGGAACTAATATTCGATTCACTCCAGTCCAATTCAATTCAGTTCGATTATTTGCGGAAACGTGAATGAGGGAAAAAATCCTTCATTTAACTGTGTTGGTTTGTGAGAGAATGTTGTTGCTTTTTTTCCATGAAACCAACACCGCTAACATAGTTGAACATTTTTCACGACAACGAAACATAACGCTTGCAAACCACATATCATTACGTTCATGAATTCGTGGTAGGCGCAAGTTCATAAAAAGTTGAACATGAAGGAGCAACAATCATATGATGAAGGGAATAATACCTATGGGAAAACTATGGGCAGGGTATTGAGGAAGATGAGGAAACTACAAGATGAGATGTAGAGGATGTGGGAAACGACAGTATGAGGAGATCGGCAGAAAACTGAACAGACCAAGATTACATTTTTACAGCATAACGTAACTTTGCCATCAGAAATAATCTCATATGGCGAGAAATTTTCCTCGATTTTCATCTCGTTTTTTCTCCGAACTGAAGCTTTCTACAGATCAAATCACAAATGGATCGCAAAACTGTAAGGTATAAAGTGTTGCAGCACTTGGTGGGAATTGTTCATAACAAAGAAATATCAACGTCAACACTCCCGCTGTAAACGTTTCCAGCCATTAATTCATTAATTAATCTCTACCAAACGCTTACCGCCACCTGGCGGTGGCCCAATTGGTTCATATTCATCGTCCATTCAAATTTGCTTCTTACAGCTCGGATCAAAGCACAACAGCTTACTGGATCGTGATAGCGAAATAATATTTTGCTGCTTAGTGGGTGAAGAAATTTTCGCTCAGTCAGCGGAACACTTTTTCATAATTGTATAATTTAGGAACATGCGAAATTTGTCTATTGTACAATCATACTATAATTTTTCCACTAATTAATGAGGTGATTTAGTGTGAAATGAATTTTCTTTTCAATAAACAATAGACGTAAATAAAAAGTTACTTTTTAAACACATTTTTTAATGCAAAGATCTAGTTGACGGTTTTCCAAATTAGGAACGATCCAAATTAATAAAACTAAATGAATGCGACGCTTAACCAAATATGACGAATATAGTTGTTGGATAAAATAATTTTTCATACTTTAAACGTCAACAGATTACTATATGAGCCAAATATTAGTGGCTAGTCAAAAATGATGATATTCTATCGCCGAGAATAAGATTAAAAACAAGGTGGAAAGAAAGACAGGAAGTTCCCGACGAGATGAAGAAAATAGAAGGGTAAACGAGTAGGATTAAAAGGGATCATTGAATACATCAGCAATGGTGAGACAAAAAAGCGTGATAATAAAAAGCATCTTGTAAATATAATTTATTATGTTTTTATATGAAATTATATGGACTTCTTATATATGACAAAAATGCTCTAAATAATTTATGGCTGACTGATTGAATGCGTCTAAAAAAATCTACGAATAAGTAAACCAACAAAAATGTTTTTCGTTTCGCTGATCAGAAAACTGAGATTCATAACGCTGGGAAAAGTCAACGACAGTCGTCGATGATAGAGAATGGGACACGACCTTCCTAGGACACGACACACCATCGTTTATATCTATACATAAAATTAAAATTTATGTATAAATACATATATAAAATAAGATTTATAAACATAAAATGGAATTTATGTGGCAGTATGCTCACCGGAGTGATAGATAATATGGGAATTCACAAGCTCTCTGCCATATTCTATGGAGATTCTATAACCTCAGAAGTACTGAAAAAAATGATGCTCAAAGCATTCAAGAATAAGCCACTCAGATTTAGTTTTTTGCAATCTACAAACGCTGAAAATTGCAATTGATTAAGTATGCAAAGCTTTGAAATAAAACGTATGATTTGCGATTGAACTTGAAATATGCAAACGAACTATGCAAATTCCGCAAGATTTCGCCTCGCTGAAGAAAAGCTATTCTAAATTCAATCAATTAATTAATCGAAATTAATCGAAAAAAAATGTCGCTAATTCTTTCTTTCGTTGAATTCACATATTATTTTAAATTCCATTCAATTTTTAGCATCACTTAGCGAATAAATTTGCACTTTTGTTTCTTTTCCAACTTGAAATGAGTACGGTTTTCTTTAGGCTTCTTTTTGGCCTAGTTCAAATACTCACTTATGTCCGCTCATTTTTATGGCAAAACTGTAGAGATTTTTCAAAGAAACCCCACACAGTAAAGTCTGAATATGGTAATCATTAATTGAGTATGTCAGTTAATGATAGATATTAATAAATTTCGGGCATAGAGAATATAAATTGTTGAATTACTCGAAAAGAATTTCATCGTTTTCTTTCTGCTATCCATAATAATTAAACCCATGGGGAATTCCACTACAAATGATTGTATTCCATGAACTAGACGTAACGACTGCTTCAAATTTCCACCGTCATCCCCTTTTTTTATTAAAAATGAAAGCACTCTGACGCGACTCTAAATCCGCTCGGTTTAAGTGCATCTTCCCGCTATGGGAATCGATTTTTTCGTTGTAAATCTCTTTCACCTTTACCTGAGAGATAACTGCAAGTGCAACAGAATCGCTGCTAAATAATGTTGCGTAATTGATTCGTTGAGTAAATTGAATTGTCACTGACAGAATGAAGTTTTCCTCGAGCGTGGCCAATATCATAGATATTACGCAGCTTTCTTATTTCTCCAATTTTCCGATCATCTACTAGGGAATTTAGTTATCCAGAAAATCGGGAAGAATATATGGGGCAGGTTTAATTATATGCTATGAAGCTGCTCATCTCTAGTTCTGAATCGCCTTCGTCTTGATAATGAAATATTTTTTCCATTTCTCTTCCACTATTTCAAAAATTAATTTTCATGTGAACACAGCCCATAAATGTTTAAATTATAGGTGGGAAGCTCTAATGAGGGATTTAATCAACATCAAGAATTTAGCGCATCATTTATTTCTTAAAATGTGAAAGAATTTGAGCGCCTTGAACCCCATTCATAAAATAAAATATATTTTACATATTAATCTTAGAAATCGAAAAATTTATACGTCGAAGAGATTTTCTCTGCAATATTTTTGAGACAAACATCGAGTGGCATCTTAAAACGACACTTAGAATTCATCTTCTTTCGTACATCGTTGTTCGCATCGAACATTCCCACTATACGTGCATACAAAAATCCGCGAGAGGTGAGCAAGTTATCCCGAGAAAATACTGAGACAAACAACACTCATAGAGCGAAAGGACAATGCGATTAGGATTGGTGACGAAGTTTCAAACTGCAAACGTTTCTGCTAAATGCATTTGAAAGTACAAAAAATGCGCTTCGATAGAAAATTAAATGAAAGAATATTTTCTGTGGAACGAATTTGATGAAACAGTTGCTCGCCGTTCGCAACAATCGCTTATTTGAACGCATTCATTAGTGTGTAAGGTAATATGTGATATATTTTCACTGTTTTATTGTATGAAATATTATGTTTATCGAGTTGGTTAGTCATTTAATTTCGACATCATAGGCAAGTGGAAATTTCTCTCTTAGGTATTTTGAAAGCGATCGACTAGAGAGATGCCTTCGAAGTCCGACGATCTCGTTGTACTAATTACGATAAGTGTCGTAAGTTTCTATTTAGCAAATATCAATGAAATAATCATCGGAAATTAATTTATCCGAACTAAAATACGGCAAAGTAAAATGGAGTTATATATATATTTAACTGCGATGAATATATATTAAACAATTTTTAGTTAGAAATTTTTCTATTTGATTGAGTGAAACGTTTGAAATTTAGCAGCGTAGCATTTCGATTCGCAAATGAGAAGGTTTCTAGTATTATAATTCGAAGATAATAGTATAAGGCTTTAATCCATGGTGAGAGTGGATTATTTGAATTGTAATTAAAAAATGTATTTGATATTCATTGTCATAAATTTTTTCTACCATTTTTAAATGTAATTTTCTTCCGCTTAAATAAATGTCATTTTGAAAGTTCAGCAATATTGCTCATTGTTCTTTCCTCTATTCAATCTTCGCATGGGAAACCTAAGGATTATATGGGAACAACGAATGGGATAGGCTTCAAGCTAGATAAATGAGCATTTACGTCGATTAGACATACGGAGTGCTGCCACAATTCAACATAAAATCGCTCGAATTACTGGAATGAAAGACTTCATATATGAAAAATCAGTGTAGAGTATTTGTACATGAGCTTGCCCTACAATCAAAGTGAATTAGAAATGGTTCTTTTTTGTGCTGGAATTCATGTAAGAGGTCGGTTTCACCGATTTTTGCATTCGCCCATACATGCCACCAGCAACAGCTAGCCTAAATTGAAAAGATCTATAGCGTACCAGATTCCCCAACAACCGTTCCAGTTGCAGTTGCTCAGGATTGATTGTTTCAGTGTATTCGATACTGCCACTATATAGAGGTTCATAAGATGTAATTAACTGCGTCAACTATAGGACAACTTTTAATGAGCGTCTATTGCATTGGGGAGCGCTTTATTGAAGTCTATAGAAAATGTCGAAGTTTGGTCATTTTGACTAAAAATTGGTCATGGAGGTATTGCAGTCTTCGCTAAGAGCATCTTTTCAAGATTTGTATGTAGAATTTGTTTGTGACCATAAAACAAACGATGGAATTGAAGGGAAATAAGTAATTATCATACCAATTCAACATTGTGAACAACCCAATACACAGCATCGTTATGTAAGATATCTGCTAACCTGAATGTCTGTGAATAGGTTTCGCCTCGGTTGAATTTTAATTTACGAATGTTAAGTTGCTAATAAGTTTAATGAAAGAAAGATGTCTATACACGTATGCTAACATAGTCTAATGTAACGAAGACTTGTCGAATGGTGATGAAGAGTTTTGCTTGTTTTGCTTGATCTATTCCAGTAATATATAGTTGAATTATTTTTTCCTTTGGTGATCCTTCGCGTGTTTACACAGTACAACACTTTTTTCATTCTGTACTTTGAGCTTTTAGTTATATTGGCCAATTTTAACTGAGTGCAGATTAATTTTCATCACATTCTATTTACTTATATTATAAATTAAATATATTAGTTCACAACAATAAAGATTACAATTTTCACTCTTTTATAGATGGCTGTTCATATATTTTCGATCGTGATTTATATATTTGGCACTTTGGTGATCAACAATGTGGTTTATTGCTCTCACTTTATATAGATTATTTATTTGGTTTGATCATCATTATTGCATCTGTTATCGCTGGTGTATTTGTGCTCATCCGGATATTGTCATATACAAAGGTAATACATCAAAATTATCGGCAAAAAATTTCAACGGTAGTGAAATCATCGATGATGACATTTGATGAGCTCTTAAAATTCTATGCATAAATTAATTCCATGAGTCTATGCAAACGAGATCCAATGTACGCTCGAATAGCCGCGATCCTGCTGAAGAAAAAAATCCAGAATATGATAAGTGGACATTTTATGAGCTGTGGGATGAGAGGCATTATAACCTCTAAACCCTATCATGTTTAGGTGAACTAGAGCATTACCTCAGCACTAGCGAATAACAATTTCCTATGTTTCGTTTTGCTTGTAACTTTCCAAATCATTTCAGTGAAACAAAACCGCAAAAATAGACAACTAAGGAGAGTAAATTTGTGCATATTAATAAAGCGAACAGAGTGACAGGAGTGGCCATATGCTATGTAATCAAACGCACCAGGTCGACCACTTTCACAAATTTCAAGCAAACAATGAAACTTACTCAACGACGAATTCTCATTTCAAACGACCCAATTGATAGCATGGATCATAGACAACCGACTCGTTCATTTAGACGATTGGTCATCAAGTGTAACTCAATCGATTTAGAATTTTAGGTGCAATTGAGCGTCCATGACCGCCCAGAATGCTTTTCAAAACTGGCGAATGAGTACAAAAAATAATAATAATAATTCGAAGGATTACAACTGATGCGGATTATGCCTAAAAACATTTGTTAATGCAGCTATAGTGAGTGTCGAGTGGAAATCATCCAGCAGACAAAAAAACACATACACACGCAAACACTGAAAAATTGAGTAGATTAATTCAACAAATTGTCCAAATATACTCAGTGACTGAGAAAATAAGCATAGCCTAAAATATGTTTGCATGTTCCAGATGGCTAATCCATCGAATGACCTATTCGAAAATAGTTCCTCTCAGAAAAGACGTCGCGAGAAGAAATTCTTTATACAGGTTCAACTTTTATCTACTTCTTACCTCTTGATGACGTCGGTTTGTCATAATGAACTAAATTTTATGGTGATAATAACTGCAAAAACGCAAAATCAAGCAATTCTTTCATGTCCTGTTTCAGTCTTTGACGAGTGGTTAATGGTTCTGCTTAACTGTCGAACATTGAACTAGGCAGAGTGAGAGGATAAGCATGGAGGAATGGCATATAGGAGAGAAATGGAGGCAAATGCGCCGATGATCGAGAGGGCGGAAATAAAATAGCAGGGATTTCTTTTGAGTCATTTAGAGGAGACAACACTTTCTCTAATCGAAACAGTGGCAAATATTCCTTATATGCTTTTTTTCTTCATTTTTTTGCTGCCCGTGCTTCAGATCCGCGGAACAAAGAAATTTCGGATGGGAATTTCGGCGTTAGGGAGAAGGCTAATGGGAGTTAAGCACACAAAATGAAAAACGTTTGATTTCTCTTTCTAAATGACTCACTTCCTTTGAACTAATTTTTCTCCTTACTCATACCGAATTGGATCACTTGTAGTTGATTATTCAGAGTTATGTCTTAGTCAAATGTTGCCTATAGTTAATACCGAATTTGTGCCAAATCTTAACCTTAAATCACTACTATACTAACCATGCACAATACTGAATGACTTATTGCTTTCCTATTCACTTTCACTTACTATCCTATTCAGTTAGTAAAATCAGCTAAATTCAAATATTGTCAGCCCACCTAGTCAACGAAACCTAACTTTTTTCATTTAATTTCATTCTTGTCTTTATACGGGAATATTCGTGATAGGAGTAACAGTATTCCATGTGGTATCGAAATGGCAGCCGACGGCACTGCAACTTTTTGCATGCGTAACCGTTGCTTGGATGAGCACTCTCACATTATGCGGGTTTCTTGCAGGATTTCTTCCTAAAAGTTTTTTTTTTAAACTTTTCAAAGCGATTCTCCCTCCCATTATATATATATATATATATATATATATATATATATATATATATATATGAATCTAATAATGGTATTTGCACATGTTATCCTGAACAGAGAGAAATTGGAACGTAGGAGTAACGTAGAAGTAGTACTTTATAGAGGTGGTTTGGGCAATTGTGCTCAATATGACGGTAAAGAAGGTTGTAACTTTTACTGCGGTATAAGCGAGATCACGACCCTCCATTAATGACATAAATGAACATAAATGTTTATAGGTTTTGAACGTTGAAGGAGAAAGGGTAATATTGTTTTTACATAGATCAACGCGAAGCGAAGAATTCGGTCTACCGAAGTTTACCGTTTTCTGAAAATTGAAATTAACCAATGTGGAGATTATGTAAGACAAATAACCTTATTTCTCTCGTTCTATCTCTTTTCCATCCTCTTCTTTCATTCCAACTGAAGTAACTCATTGGAAGAACTTTGCTGTGCTCAAAGTGTTATTTAACTAATGGTTGCAGAAATTATACGATCGAAGAACGATGCCAGAAAGCGACTCAGTAAATAATTTTCTGATTATATGTTTTTGACTCCTGGACATTGTCATCGTAAGAACATAGCTAGTTGACGCGATTATATTGTTAAGAACTTCAAATGGACAACAAGCTTCACCTACTTGTCTCTACTCATATGTAACATTTTCTAGTCACATATGATGGCGAGAAGTTATTTCAGATTTGGGTCTATCGGATTTTATTGGAGACATCTGTTGTGTTTAAGCAAATCGTAAACGACAATTGTCAATGTTACTGAAAGGTAGGACGAATACGACTACGGTTAAGCGTACCCATTGATTTCCACACTATGGTAGTAATCATTTGGTTTGAAAATTTGCTCTGATTACTGTTATTTGGATATGGTCGTATGTAAGATAAATAGGTCAATTCATACTATATAGAGAGAGCGATTTTCGTCGATCAGGAATTCATCAGTCTCAGTCTTTCGTCGGGCGCCATTGACGCGGTCGACGCTTCTCCTATCCTCTCCTCCCAGCCTTCTCCTCTCTCCTCCTCCAAGCAATTCGTGGATCCCTATTTAGGGACCGGAAATCTGGATTTAGTCACCATCCTGCATATTATTCCTGCGTCTACCTATCTTTGATTATCAACATCGATGCTAACCTCAGCAAGTAAACACTTCAGTGATTCAGCAAATTTATCTCAGAACACTTTCTTTTATCATCCATTTTTGCTGAAAAGTGTGGTTAATATTATTTAATTGTACAAATAATAAAAAATTTTTAGTGAGGGATTTCGCAGTGCAATATAAACTATTCAATTAATGCATAAAGCGCTGTTGTGCAAATCTCAGAAATTGAATGTTTTTTTAGCTTTCAGCTCATCCTTCTTGCCAGCTGCGCTTATCCGAGCCGGCATGCAGACATTTGGTGCTACGGCATACTGCAAAGTATTTACATCACGATACCTACCACTTTCTTGCTACTGGCAAATTTTCTCGAAAATATCGTTTCAACAAAAAATACCTGACACAGGTAACCCTCTATCCAATGAACTATCAGGAATTGAGCATCTCAAATAGGATAGAAGTAAAACAGATTTCTGATTCCCCTTATTCTTCCTCTACGACGATGCTATACGGAAGTCCACATTTTAAGGTCTGATATGGGTGAATGTGAAATCGCCTGCACCTTGTCTGTGCATCTGAGATGGGCGAAAATCTTATCGATAAGGTCGAAACAGCTCAACGACTGAAGCTTTTTCAATTTCTTATTGGGCCAGAATTAGTAACCTCGTTACTCTTCGAGCATTTTCTCATGGTTTTCCTGTTCGATTTGTACTGAGTGGTAGTAAATGAGCGCCAGCTTTGTTATTCAGCGGCAAATAGAGAAAAGCCATCACAGATCAGATATAGTCTAGTCGATTTCTATTCATTTATAGATTGAATAATGGAGAAATTTGGTCACAAAAATGTTCAACAACTAAGGCATTCATATAGCGCTCATTCGAATCGTAAATTATCGTTGAGTTCGTGTTAATCGCTACCTAATTTCCTACGAAATGATTGCATAAATCTCTGCGTAAGTGGTGCACTAATTTTGCTATTGTTATCCAAGAATTTTATCTCGTGCACAAGACAGGCAAGTCTATCTGTATCCCACCAGTAGTTTTGAACGATTTGAATTCCGACAAAATTTGCTCCATTTCCACAAAGGGAAAAACCTTCTAATATCTGTAACCAACATCTTATGCAAATTGCAGCTTTCATCTCTCTTCTATTCACTTCAAATACATCGCATAAAAATATAGCAATATTGAGCTGATTTATCGCAAAGAGCGTGACAAAAGAATTTAATGATGTTAATATTCACCTTCAATATCGGAAAATTGTATTTCGTATGATCGAAATGATTAAATTCTCAATGAATTAAATAAAATTCTCAATCAGGTATGCATAAACGATCCGATAGTCGAATCAGGAATGAGGAAACGAGACATTTCGGCTGAAGATGTGGAAGAGTTGCTACTTGTTTTTAAGTTATGCAACATGGAGCTATCCTTGTTGGCTAAAATCACTGTTATAAAGTTATGTGGGAATTATTAGTATGTAAGAGTATGTTATGAACTGCTCAGATAAAAGTATGTTCATCGCTTGCTAAAGATATCGAAAATAGAGCAAATAGTAACTCATTTTTGTCTATAGAATCAGAAGCATAATTTGTTTTTCTTCGTTTCTCGAAATATGCGATCCTAATGCGCAAATTAGTTCTGCTGTCGGTGAATAAGCTAAAGCGAGTAAAAACATTATGAAATTATTATCAGTTTATTCTAGATGATATTTTACGATCGCTTAATAACGTGGCCTAGACGTTTCCGTAGAGGTGTTCGTAAACGCAATGGGTTGTAATCGCAACCAAGAAAGGGGTACCTTCATCCCACCTCCCCCTCTTCTCAAATTTCATCTCCTCCAGTGATAGCTATTATCCATCATGACCGTCGATCAGCGCCCAGTTTTCTTTTTTTTTTCATTAAGTCCAAAGTTCTCTTCTACCAGCTTCCATTGAGCGAAGCGCTCCTTGTAGAGTTTATTCCTTTCTTTTTCTCATATGTACCAATTTAGCCATCGCAAATTTATCCCACTCCTCTTTCCCCGACTCTTTTCCCCGAAGCGATAGAGTGCCTCATTGGTAATACGATGAAGCCGAACTCATTCAACTTTATGTACGTATAAGGCGAATATCTTTTGCCAGGTGACATGCAACGACTACAAGCACGAAGGCTTTTCAGTTTAGGCGAACAGATATTCGATTCAACTTTTGCAGTCGAATCCTCACAATGCTTCTCATTTAAATTCATATTCACCTTAAATCACAGATAATAAATAATTTCGAATATAAACATAAACGTACACTTTTGAATTAATTTTAGGCATTTTGAGTGAATATACTAATAAGATCGCACTGTTATTGCACAAAGATTGCGATAAACCAGGTAAACAGGCCAGGAAGACAATGAATAAGAAAGAGCTAGTAAACTTTTAGGTTTAGCTACAATCAACTTATACATTTTAATGGGCAGTATATTCTGTTGAGTACTTTCTACACAATATTCTTAACAGTTTATTTAGAAATCACTATAAACGCTCCTTTGGAGAATTTTCCAATATTTCAGTGAGTAATTGAGCTTTTCACCGAGTCGCTTTTCCTAATATTTAATTTCGGTTCTTCAAGTAACATTTAAATTCTGTGCTAAATTAAACTTGAAAGAGAGCATATTTCCCGATGCATTTTTGAAATTACTTTGCGATGCTTGGGAAAATGGCAGGCTTGGTGGTCTAAACACTAAAATGCAAACCATGCTGATCTAACGTGATTTTCCGTTTCTTTGGCGCATATATACACTCAAAAATATGCACGCCTTCGATACTCATCAATATTTTGTGTGTTGGTAGGGAAATTTTTACCTTATCGATTTGAATAAAAAAGTGTTTTTTCATTTCGTTCCAGAACTCTCTTAATTCTAATTTTATTTCTAAGGCAAGAGTGATTCATTCAGCACAATCATTTATTATGATAAAATTTAAAAATTGGTTCAAAATGAGTTGAAAGCGGAAGACATTGAGGTATATATCAGGAAAATGCATCCTTGAGATGTACGTTGTGATATGGCTGCTGCTCTAAGAGGTTCAGCGATACACTGCTTTGAAATGCACCTGGTTGGCGAATATGAAAACACATCGTTATTTACTTGGATAGACAAGTTAAGCTGTTTATTAGAGCAAATATATGAGGGTCCTTTCAATTGCTCAATTTTGCTTGCTATCAAAGAGTGAGGAGAATGTTTTAACGTTTAGATGACGCAAAATAATTCTGTGTCATATTTTATTCTTATCTTTTTGCCGATATCTAAGCCATTATTGTTATATTTAATAGCTAATACAACTTAAATGTGTATATTTCAAAACTGAATAAAGCATTGAATTTATATTCATAGCTTAGATAACGTTGAATATGAATTTTTTGACCTTTGAACTCACTATGCAAACGATGCATATAATATACGACATTTACAAAAATGCCTAAGCAATTCATCTTATTTCAACTGGAAATATCCTTTAAAATTTTGCTGTTTACTGTTGTGAACTACTGGAAACTTTGGCTATTTAAAAAAAAAGCTTTAATTTTTGAGGGTTTTCGATGAGCATGAGGAGAAGGAGAAGGGGGAAGGAAGAGAACAGGATAAGGATGGGGAGGATGGAAGTTAAGCAGAATTTATTGAGATGAATAGCTTTTTTTCTTCCCAGAAATAATTTTAACAACATGTGACAATAATAAGTAACATTTCAAATATAACAAAGCAGATAATCGTTTCATTAAGCCTTTGTAAGGTCAAAAGATTAATTCTCTTGTTCATAGGCTTAGAAGTAAAGTCGAGAACGCAATATACTGGAGAGGGGGTTTTGTTAGAAGTATTACGGTAAGTCTGTTGTTTAGAGAGTATTCATAAATATATGGAATGTTTACTTGAACGATTAAGGACGACAACATCCTGTGTATAACATGCATATGATAAATTACAAGAGATGAAATTATATGGTATAATCATTATTTCTACCAACAAAAGATCAAAAATCAACACGACTGTTGAAACTTTGGCGATTGGCGAATGAGGTTGAATAATATGAGCGAGAAATTATAAGAAATTGAATGACTTTCGGTAGGAAATCCAGTTGAATTTAATAGTGACAAACACCGGTTTGAGGTTAGACCAGGTGTAAAGACGTAATCGATCAAACTTCCACTGGAATTTCAATGGGGTTTTGCCAGTAGGAATTCTATCCCTCGATTTTGATTTTTTTACTGTTCTCTTCGATTGTAAACTAAGTCAAAGAATTCACCATATCTTTTCGGGTGGTAACTGACGAAAATTTTCTAATTTATTTGATTCGAACTAAAATTTGCTTTTTTTGTGGATTTTCTTTACTTCTTGGCTGACTGATATCGTTGAAACACGTCCGGTTTAATCGAATTTTGGACGGATTGGAACGGCGTACGGTTTCTTAAACCGATTATTGCCTTCGCAATAGGATATATTCAATTTCAACTGACGTTTGGTAATGGCGGAACGGTTATGGTTTCTCATCGATAACTGTCTACACAACAAGCACAATATTTCAGTTAACATTCAATCGTTTGAAGAATTCCACGTGTGGAAAATGCAATCCACGCTGTATTATGAATGGCTTCGGATCCAGAATGCGGCAACGGATGTGAGTGGAAAAAATAGCGTGAATGCCTTTGTTTGCATTGGATGAAGACAAAATTTTTCATTGAAATTCCCTTCATTTTCTATTATGATGCAAGTTTCCCTCACTTTATTTATATTATTGCATACGCACTCTCCCTTTTTTCGATTATATAGTGAAACTGATGATTTTTCTCTTTTCCTTTTCCTTTCATATAATAAATGGCACATAAAATAAAGAGTTTTACGACCATTTCCACGTTTGAAGTTATTTGCATTTTATTTATTATAGTAATATTTATTTGAGAACATTGTTTCGCAGCTTTAGCAAATCCAGTTCTTTTTATTTCTGGTAAAATTGCTCTTTACTAGTTGTTTAGCATTATCAACGATATGATAAGATCTCTGAATAACTATGAGATAATGTTCGATAATTTGTTAGGACATTATTGAAACTGTTGATGAGTATTACTGCTTTTTCATTTCTAATATGATATCTCAGTGCTAAAATGTGATAACGAGTGATCAGATATAATAAACAATAATAGAAAGCTGAAATCTTCATTCATTAAGAGGCCAAAATTCCTTAGTTTTATTTTTGTGGTATTTCCCTCTCGAGTTTTAAATTTCCACTCAATGTAAACTTTTCCCAATTGTGTAATTTTTTCTTAATCGACTATTTATCGTCCTGAAATTGTTTAATTGTTCTGATAACCGTTGCGAGGATTTATTATTTGGCCTATCTCTTGTTTATCCAATATCAGATTTTCATTTACATTATCGAAGGTGGTACTTCTTATCGTGAGTGAATTGCTTAATTAAGCAATCTCATGATTTCCCTATTCTGTACTTTTCCTTCTCTTTAACTTCCAGGATTTCTGTTCCACCTGTTTTTCCTCGCATTTTATCGATTTTACAATTGGGCTACCAAATCTGCCAGGTTAAAAATCGAAAGATCGAATAATTTTCTTCACTCGGAGAACATCTACCGATGCGCTTTTATTTAGTGATTTTTTACTTATTTATTACAACATCCCACGGTGGGCGTACATACAACTGAGCGCATGAAGAGCGACGAAAATCAAAGAATTCATAATGCGACAACCGAGGCAAATAAGGCGACGTTTTTTATGCAAAAGCAGCAATATTGTATAGATCAAAACGAGTCAACCCCTGTTTGGAAGCTTGATGAGTTGAAAGCAAATTCCAGATACGCATAGTTGTTTGCGTTGCCTTTTTTCGACTAGCTGGAACTGATATCCCTGCTGACTGCGATAATGGGCAGAGTGAAATAATCTTGACGCTGGGATGTCGGGAAAGCCGACCACAACAAAAAAACAATCACATCAACTCTAATTTATGATAGATATTTCAATAATTGGAGAATTACAGCTTTTATCCAGAGAGTGAGATTTAGCAATAAACGACCACGACAACATTTACGAAAGACACTGCCGTTAAAGGGTTTCAGGATATTTTCTGATAATTTCATTTTGGAAACCAAATGAAACCAGAGAGACGAAATAACCAGAGACCAAACCAGAGACCAAAGAAAACAGTGTTTTAATGTGATCAGCATCAGCGATACGTGATTAAGGCCTTCGATAATACTTAATTTTCATGTGCTGCAAAGTGTGCGGAATATAGTTCGCAAATGCCGACCGCCTTTCAGCAGAGATGCAATTTGAGGTCGTTGCGAGAGAGTTGTTATTACCTTGGAATGTTATGAAATAATTCAACGAATAAAACAGGGCACAAGACAGGGGCTCAGAGCAACACCACCCAAGATTGCGAGGATGGGGTGTGAAATGCAGTAACTATTTGCAGTTTGCTCGAAAACTTCCTGCAGACAAAAATATCCCGGCTCACTTCAAATCAAGAGACGACGACATCGAATTCTTTTCAATTCTAAGGATAGGCATTTTCATGGTAAATCACATAAATGGTCTTTAAATTATTATTACATAAAGTTTCGTCGTGAGCGCTCATATTCAATCGTTCGCACAAGAAAAAAAGTCGCAACTTCAAATATCGATCCAGAACGAGATCGAAATGGGTAGGTCTTTTCGGTTATAAGTGTGATTTTCATTCCGATTGGTAGCTGGCTAAAATTTTTCAGATACATTTAACAGCAGTCGAATCACGGCTACGAATCAGTATCTCCGATCGGTACCGAGAGTACCGCCAGAACTTCGTTCGACCGCTCATTTTCACTGATTTCAGTGCATAAATTAACGATTTCTTGGTAGCCTTAAGGCATTTGCCCTTGACTCACTCTTCTGCTACTTCCACTTTTGTCTTCTCTCATCTTTTGGGCAAACAACTCGCAACGAGATAAGAGTCTTAAGAACTTATAATTATCTAATTTCTATTGCAGTTGTTGCAGAAATTTTGCGCTTAATAGTGCTTATAGTTACAAAAAATGCTGAAAACATTCAAGACTGTATTACTCATTTGATTGTTCTATGTGACCGTGAACTGCTATCGTACTGTCACTTGTTCACCCTTTTTATGCTATGTCTCTTCTGTTTTCTTTCTATTTTATCTCCCGATTGTATGAAAATCATTTAAGAAGGTGCGGCATTGCCTAACTCTTTATCTTTACCATCGGTGTACCATTTGGCTTTTTACCTGTACCAAAATTACTACGCCTTATATAATCTTTCACGTGGACAGCTCAATGCTTTGTAATGAAATTTTATGTGAATGAAAGGCTGAAGAGTGAATATGAAGCGAATTTATTGAAAAAACAGCGCTAATCGATTTGGTGGATGTTACAAGGTGAATAAAAGAGATTGCAACAAGGCAGTGACGAATACTGAAAAAAAAAAGAATCCGCAGAGCGGATGAATACTCCCTTAATGCTGAAGTTTCTCCTTTAATGCTAAAATATCGAGTGGAAAAGAACGCCTAATTTTGTCGTGTGAGGCGAAAAAAATTCACTTCAACTGACTCTAAATCTTAAGCATATACATCGAATCATTTTCCAATTTCTTCCCCCATCTCATCCTTTTCCGCCTCTATTGATTATTACAATTAAATTTCTTTCATATTTCTACTTATTTTCGATTATCGTTTCTTTTATTTATACTTTAACTTCTAAAGATCTTCCTGTTAATCGCCACTTAAGTAATGGCTAACTGACTTCCGCCATCGATAAGTCAATCACTGCAGCATATGTGAGGATTCTTCACTCAAAAAGCATTCATATATGCAGGAGAAGCAATTGCGCGACACGTTATAGTTGCTATCATTATAAGAAAAAAAAACCACCGAAATCATTTTTGCATATAATTTTTTTTTTTTTAATATCAAAGCGAAATTGAATTAATTGACGAGTAAATTATCATAAAAAATTTTTTTCCATACTTTCTCGAAAAATTTTTTTGTATATTTTCGGAAAATTTCTATGAAAAAATTGTCTAAAAAATATGAATTCTTTTCATTTTTTCTTTTCGAATCGTTAGCGAAATTTGAAAGATGAGAAATCGAAATATCAACGTCGTTGTGATAATGTCGATATTTCTCGTATAATATTCTCGCGAGCATTCGCCTCAAATCGTTCGCGTAGTTCCTTTGTGGCGAATATATTTGGAATTTGCATAAATAATTTCAGAACCTTAAAGAAGAATTCCTCTTTAAACTAAATGTTACGAATAAAAAAATCTCGAAAATTTTCCTCACTCTTTATTTTGTTGTCCGCTGATCTCTCCGACTGTATCTCTTTTATCTTCAAGTCCAAAAAAATAAATTAAACTTTGGCTAAATTATTTCAATATAAGGTTAAATGAAATCAGTGCGTTTTATTGTGTCTAGCATCCAGAAGCAAGAACCATAATGATCTTCTAGAGATCATTCTGGTTTGTTGTGCTTTATTGTGGTTTATTCTGGTTGACTCTGGTTTATCCTGAATTCCTGAACTTTAAATACCGACCGATCCGCAATTTCTATACTATACCGCTATATCAACATGAGCTTATATCACTGAAGCGTCCTCAAGAAAAAAAACCCTCCACCACGTTGTGGCTGAGGCTTGAATCAACTGCCGTTTGACCTTTGATAACTTAGCCAAAAATAATCGATAACTGGAAATTAATGAATAAAGAATCGACAGCATTACCTTCAGCCTTTGATCAGCATAGTCTTCATCACTTAAGTGCGCATATTCCTTTCTGATATTCGCACAATGGACGTCATATTTTGAAGGCTCAGAACCAAGGAATGCCATATCGAAATCGAGAAGAAAATGTAGATCCTCTTCACCGAACATTCCCTCTGTCATATGCGCATCGGTGCAATTTTTACCACTTTCAACTATTAAGTTTGCCACATAATTTTCCTGAAACTATAATTATAATCATCTCTATAAATTAAAGTTACGCACCGTTCGACTTCACCTGAAATGCGACATAAACAATCAATTTGAAGTTTTCATTGAGCGTCCACTATAAGCAAAATGCTTGAAACAGTGCAGACGATAAAATAAAGCCCTAAATGAAAGCTCTGATTTGTGAACAGATTCTGCAGAGAAGAAAAAAAAGATCTAGGACTCTATTTAAAGCCAAGAGTTGCAGATGTAGATGCACTTAGTTATGCATAGAGGTGAAGTTTGTGACAGCTGGTCGATAAAACCTATCCTGTAAATGTCCATTCCTCCTAACCTTGCTGCTCCCTTCTCTCCCTTTCATGACACTTCCCCTCAGTATTAAAGAAAAAGAAAGGAACAAACCGAGTCGAATGTGGTTTCCGAGGAGAATTCCCTCAATAATCTCGCGCTTCTCTCGGCATTATCGGTCGCCTTTGTGTCATTGACGGCACTGCAATCGTTCCGTTGAAAAAAATAAAGAATAATTGCATTTTTTTCTACAGCAGTGAACTTGAAAAGAGCTTTTATTGATTTCATTTGCTACTGTTTATTTTTATCATCAGTTTTCTCGCTCAAAATAAGAGAAGGGAGGCATGGGGATGCGGTGAGCGTCCCGTTTCAACGTTCATATCGCATCCATTCTTACTTTCTTGCCGATTCTTCTCTAAGATCTTCACCCTCTTCACTTACTTCTTTATTTCAATTTTTGATATAGTCATTTTTCTATGAGTTAAAGAATAATTAGTTTTATAACTCATAGTAAAAAGAACTGCTACTTCATCAAAGGAGAAAATAAACTGAAGTATAATTAAGTGTACGGTTTCCGGAATGCGTCGACCTATATGATTTCCCCTTTTTAAATCTTTATCGGCATAAACGTAAGCGCTATTCAGCGAACTCTAAATCATAACATTCTCTATCAACCTTTCCACCTGTCTTTCTTTTCCATGCTCCACTCATCGACTCCACTATCCTCTCCAAAATCTCCAAATCTACTATCCCCTTCATCTTATCCCTTCTTCCCTGTTCCTTCTCCCTCCCCCGTCTCCATAAATCAACCCCAAGAGCTAGCAAGTTTATTGCCAAAACCGATGATGCGCGCTGTGCAATCGATTTCGCCAACGAAGGAGACCTCGAGGCATCTAAAATTAAGGGCGCATTAGCTCTCTTAGCGAAATTCGAAATTCACGACACATCTGAATGCCATCAAACGAACTAAAATGCAAATAAAATGTATCGCATCAATGAGCACAACGAGCGGAACTAGGTGGCTAAAAGAACGAAATACTTACACTCGGTTTTATCTGTGCATGTCGACCTACCTCATACCGATCTCACTTTCATTTCATAGTTATTTCTGACTAAAAGATCGCTATTTCACGTGGATCCTTACTTCAGACATAGCAGTATCTCGACTTGTCCACTATCATCGACTTCTTTTCTTTCGGCAGTTTATAACGCATAAAATGGCCGCAATCAAAGATGCTGATTACTCGTATATGAACTAGACCGCTCATTTAGTGCAGGCACGGGACTGGGTATATGATGCTGAAGGGTCTGGCATTCTTTAATTTAATTAAATGACATCCGCCCATGCATGACAAATGTTCTTATAAATAATGCACGTCACAGCGATCTCCTATGGAGATGGAAAAACAAGTTTAGGCCAAATTTCCCTTGGATCAAAAATGTCCGATGTACTTTTTTTTAGCAGTAGGACGTATTACTTCATAGTGTTTAGGTCTAAAAAATTAGGAGATAAATAAAAATAGCCCGTTAGTGGCAATTACACCACTACATCTGTCGTACACTTTCGTTGTAGCCCAAAAATTATCTTGAGGGCATTTCACTGATTGTTTCCACTCTCTTTTAAATTATGGATAACAGTTAGGAATTTATGGATTGTGGATAATAGTGCATGAAAGATAAAAATTAATTTGTGGATAACAATTAATGGCTAATAGTCATCTCGTTTAATATCTTGCAATCATTATTTACCAATAATATATAGCCACCCATGAATGAGATCATCATACTTGAAGCGCAAATTGTAGCATTTAACGGTCAAACTGCAACTTATCAACGATCAAGAAATTATTGCGTTGAACTGCTTAAGCTAGATCGCATCTCTTGAATCGACCGATATCAGATCGCCGTTTTTTCAACGAAAAATACGACCAAATAAAGACCAAACATCTAATCTTTATGATATTAGAAATGCGACAAGAGATGCATAAGAACGTTGGAAACAAATTACTAGCAAAAAAGACACCCTTATATGAGACTAGCAGCAAAAATGCAACTTCCAGAAGCTTTGATTTATGACGGTGGGACATTCTGTCGGGACTCTATCTCACGGAAATAAATCATGAACTGATTGAAGTCGACTAATTTTTAAACACTATTTGCTATCGTAACTTCCTTGACCAGCTAACTGGTTGTCAGCATTTTTTGTTACTTCATTAACGAATTCCATTGTTGCTCATGATGAGTAAATCGAGACCACACCCGGTTGTGCATCTCGTTTATTTCCTCAGTTGATGACATTAAGAGAACAATCAGACTGTGATTTTTCCTATAACACGTTTCGGAACTGGATGGAGTGTCGACAGTCGATGCAGAGACCTGTTCCAAGCAACCCGTCTTCATACCGCAAAAGCAATCCGGATTCCGGATTGTCAGCTCCTAATATATTTGGACTTCATTGAGGAGGGGATGATTAATCGGCGAGACAATGGGTTTAAGCGATGATTCGAAATCAACATTTTTTCCTTCAAATATCATCGTCGTAGACTTTATGGTGAACAAATTGGAACTGCCTATCTACAAAGACAAAATTATACACGCAAAGAATAAAATCGACATAAAGCCGAAACATTACTTTTTCGAGAAAAAACAAATAAAAACACCAACTGGAGAAAGAAAATTGCGAATGCGGTCGCATATCGTTCTCGCAGTTTATCTTTATATTCCTCGAATAGATTCAACATTTCGCTCAGATGTTCGAAGTTATGAAATGGTCTTCCTTGATAGCTTTGAGCTAGCCTACTCCACCATTTCTCCTGAAGTACAACAATCACTCAACTGATTACCTTTGTTTTTCCAATTTTAATTCGCATCATTTTTTGCTTCCTTTATTTACCTCACTTCTCTCTTCCCACCTTCAAGTTCAGTTTCTTGAGACAAATCTTCGAATAGACTTCAGCTCATTCATAAGTTTGAGGTTTCTCTCACCTGTTATCTAAGCAATCGGTGTTCTTTCAGTGGAATTCAAAAATAATTTCGATTTATTCAATATTTACACAACTATAAAAACAATTAAAACATAATTTCTCATAAATAGATAGAAAAAATATTGAGCGTTTGAAATTTCATTATGAACAATGATGAAATATTATAAATGCGAAGAAATGTTCCCATAGAATTATCACGTTTAAAGTATTCTTTAAAGTGATTTTTTGACTCTCATATATAATTTACGCATTTAAATTTTATTTCGGAATAGTTTCATTTCGGAAATTCAATTTTCTATCAAAAATTGAAACATATGGAAGAGATTTGAGTGATATTCGAATTATTTGGAAAATTAAATCGACTCCCATCAAATGCCGTTTGGAAACGATAAAAATCCCCACAGACTTCTCGTCTCGCTGTTGTCAAATTCCTCGCAGAAAATGAAATTATCGTTACTTTATTGGATTATGATTCTACAGTTTATAGTTTAATTAACTAATTAATTAATTAATTAGAGAAATTTCTGAAACAATTTTCAAAAATTGAAAGCACAAATATTTTCGTATTTTCGAGAATTACAATTTAAGTATTTATTTGTAAACTATAAACGATTACTTGTAACAATATCACCTACAAGGTGTTCATTATATTCGCTGCCACCAATCTCATTTAAGTGAAGAAAACTGGAGGAATTGCTTTGAGCATTGTTGGAATTCAAGTTGATTGATGAAAAATATCATTGAGAAACAAAACAAACGTATATCTATATTATAGGATTCCTATAAAGTTTCTTGCATCCACTTATATTTATTAATTTTACAGGTAAAAAATAATAGATGAAAGTGCATTACCACAACCTGAATGCGCATATATAAATCAGTTGCTTTTGGATGAAAACCTATCAAAAGAAAATCTCGGATGGTAACGAAATGAACCAAAAAATCAATTTGCTTGTTAGGGAAACCTCCATTAATTGGTTCCTCATACTCGAATCATTCGTTTCCATTTAGTAAGTTTCAAGTTTCAAACTTAAAGCGCATATAATTATTCTTCTTTTATGATAGCTCAGATCCCTACATTAGGTTGAGGGGATAATTCGATTCATACACCACAAATCCATAATTAATCATATTATATTTCCTCTGATCGGGTAAACTTACGCAGACTCATTTTTTAATGTTCGTCGAGGAATTTTTAAATATAGTGTCTGCTGAATTGCCCTCATCCATCATCAATCACATCATGGGCATATCTTCGACCGACTTTTGAAAAAACTCGAATTTGAAACAATCCGAATTTAAGCAGTCTAAAATCTACACGATCATTTATTTAAAAAACTTCAAAACTTCTTTTCAGAGAAAAAAGGCGCAAATGTTCGACGATACAGGGAGGAAACTGCCCTAAAATGATGGTACTAGTGCTTTGCGTGCAAAAAAAATCATTCATCACCTAAACATCGTTTTAATGAATTAAAATTCTCGTTGATTTATTCCATATTTTGAGGGCTATATTTTGTAAAAAAAAAAATATGGCATTTAAAAATAATAATAAAAAATTAAAACTCTTAAATAGAAATGAACACGTGAAGTCTCTCTAACTGTTCGACGATGTAACCAGTTGCGCCATTCAATAAAAGATAGATTTCCTTAACGAATTATAGAGAAAACTATCAACGTATAAGGGATCAGACTGTTCAATGATAGGAAAGATTTATGGGAAAATAAATATAAATGTTTGAAATTCTCATAAATCGAGTGGGAAAAAGTGATCTCGAATATTTAAAAAAATGGAGGGAATCTGCAGGTGATTAAACCATTGAAATTCAATAAAAAGGGATCAAAAATGATCGGAAACAAAATGAATTAGCGTCTGCTTCAAAGCTCATAATATATGCGAATCTTCCAGCTATTGACTATTTGATCCAGCGAATCTTCCAGCTATTAAGCTATTTGATTAATTTCCCAGCTACTTAATTTCCAAGTAATCTTCCAGATCACTTGGAAAAGTTTTTATAGTAAATGAATTAATTTAATATAAATATATTTGAAGTCTGAGAAAAAGAAAAGAGTAAATGATAGACTTCAATTTTAATTCGTAAAATTCGAATAAACTCCGTTTAGCGAATTTCGTTAAGTTCAAAATGGATCTTTGATTGTGATGATTTACTGCGATAAATTGAAAAACTCAAGATATCCTAACACTCTCGATCGAACAATCAATCGGTACTCTCATTAATCTATAACACTGATGAATAACTATATTAATTTATATTATTATATTAATTTAATGAGTAATTTATACAAATCTTCAAAGTTATCGAATTCTCACATCCATTAATGACTAACTAATAAATAAAGTAATTCGGAAGTATTGTTTATAATTTGAAAGCAAAAAAAACAATAAAATTTCCCCCACAGATGTGGGAATCGAATCAAATATATTTAAAGTACAACTGAACGAGTAAATTTGATGAGGCAGTATATCGAGCGATGCAAATTTGATTTCAATATATAATTAAGCGATACTGATTTTCTTTGCAAAACAATGAACTGAGGACTGTTTCCCCTCAATAAATGCTTTTTCCCAATTCCGAGAGAGAGCAAATCCTTCTTAATATGAAATACTGCATTTAAGATGATACACTTCGGTAAACCAATAATGAAAAAAAACTTCTATTACTATTAGTTGTGGGGGAAAATCATCGATTTGGGAAATATGAGAGAGGGAGAGAGGGAGAGAGAGAGGAAGAAAGAGAGATCCATGAAAAGAATATAAAATATTCGAAAAAATTGGAACCTTGCTGGATAAATTATTGATGTTTTGATCCTGAAAAATCTGGAAACCTATAGAGACTTACTTCTTTAATTAAAAGAGAAAATTAAGAAATAAATTTCATTGAAATTACCGGAAAAAATCTCAGATAACATAATTTAGTTTAATGTTATTGATAGCAAAGAAGCAAATAATTAAGATGTCGATGATTTTACGATCGAATAATTAATTGTGGCTGTATAATTTTTTAAGTTTTTGAATTCTTAACTGTAAGAATTCTCCGCTGAAATACCCATTAACTTCTTAACAGATCATTTTTTTAAAGCCCACTTGTAGGTGCACCACCCAAATGGCGGATGACATTCACTGGCGCGCTTAATTCGATTAAAGGCAATATACCGACATACTGATCGTAAGAGAGCTCTTTGGAAAATAAAAGAACATTATTATCATCCACCCCGCGGGGAGAAAATTACTGACATTTCTTGAAAATACTTGAATTAACCATTTCGTGGTTTACCATATCAGGTAGAAAGACCATTTCTACTGAATTTAATTCATTTTATTACATATAGAAGGTAATAAAGAGTTCAAATAAACCACTTAATAACTTCAAATAGTCGGAATTTTATATGAAAATGAGCATTGCTATCGAATTTTTTTGCTTTTTCAAGGCAAAAAATGAAATGGGAAAAAAGAATGAGTGAAACGATGAGAGAGAAAAGCGGAGAACGCGTAGAATAATCTGAGAGAACACACATCAATATAAGATTGGCGGAAAAAACAAACGAACGTCGAAATTATCGAATTAAAAACGAAAGAGCAATGAGGAGCATATAGACAACTTACGTAACAGCTGTTTGTCAAACTCTACGAGATTGCTCATTATTCATTTTGTTCGTTGAATTAGAGAGATAATAAATTAAGAATGGCACTGGCGCAAATGTCACTAAGATTCCTATCGCCGCTAAAGTAATTGATTAATTGATCGTGAAGGGAATTCTGAAAGTTTTCAAGTTCTTTTAGAATCGATTTCTATTAATTCTAGTTTCACACTCATTTTTAATTTATTCTTCCGATTTTGAAGGATTACTCTCTTCTAAAGGCTTCACCAAAGGAAAAATAATTAATATTAACGATGCATCAATTTTATATCACCCTCCAGGAGCCAATTCCCCCAAAGAACATTACCCGTACTCCAAGAGGAATCCAGTAATTGAGTTAGTTTTCTGGATTTACTCGCATTATTTCCGCTCATATCTAATTTCAATGGGGAAATTTCAGATCATTGATGTAATTTCGATATCATTTCATCGGCTGAGAGCTATAGATAATGAGAAAAAACTTTTAGTTAAAAGAAAAAAATGAAAGAACCCCCCACACACGCAAAAAAAGCTTTCTAAATCGGAGATAATCCAGAAATCTTTCATCTGATATTTGAGATTTATGGCAGATAAAAAATATGAAAAAAAAACATAACTTATAAAATTCATTGATTCACCAACATTATTTCATCGGACAAATTCGTATAAATTTTATTATGAAGCTGTCTGAAGTATGCATATCGTTTATAAACACATCATATTTCATGATTTAAAGGAAACGATCAACGAAAATAAGCTTTTAAGTTTATCGGATAGCGACGTGCTATGAAGTAATCAGTTATGAGTAAATTCCATCTTTAATCAACAATAAGGCTAAAATTTCTCGATAGAATGAACATTTCACTAGTGATAAAATATCCTATAAGTTCTAACATAAATAAATAAGTTATTAAGCTTAGTCGTTTCACTATCCTTTAGTTGATTAACTCATAAATTACCTATGAAATTCATCGACTCTTTATTGATTTATTGATTGATTAGTGATTTACTGATTGATTAGTGATTACGTTATCGGCTAAATGAAAATATTTTCTACTGTTTAATTCAACTAATTTTTTATCCACGTTTTCAGTATTGCAACAGAGATCAATAAGCTATTTTTTGAAGAAAATGATGGAGGAATTTCCACATAGAATTTTATTAATTGAGATAATATTTAATAACCTTTAATGGGACAGGTAGGAACGTTGTCAGGTCGCACCACTTCCTCTCGAGATCCTTGCGTGCTTCATCAACCGTCGCGCATTCGCTCATTGCAACGTCTCTGCGGACCCCCTCACTGCCGTCGCATAGATTCGATATTCTTCCTCAAATTGTCCATTTGTCTCTCTCTTTTGCACTCTCTATCTCAATGTTTTATCGTCTAACGTCTTCTATCTTTCTTGTTTCCTCGACTGCTCGTTTTTTTCTCTAGCATCTTTTTTTCAGCTATAATTCTCGAAAGCATCTATTTTCGACTAAGTTCTTTTTTTCTCTCTCTCTAAATTATCGTTGAATTTTGCATATGTTTTTGCTTCTCTCACTTATACATCATGTGCTATTTACTCATTCTCTTCTTCTCTCTCCTATATTTCATCTCTAATCGTCGTGAAGCTGTATATACATGCAGGAAAAATGCTGGAATTTTTTGCGACCAATGCATCCAGGCTTCTCGTCATTCTCATGCCTAATGGTCATTGTTGGCGTTTCTTTGCATAAACCCTTCAATTTTTTTTTCTAATGGCTTTCATTCGTCATTCGATTCGTCGAGATCTATTTAAAATGACGTCATGCCTACTGGAAATGACGTCATACTTATTGGAAATGACGTCATTTTTTGCAATTCCTCAAACGTAATACTTCATCATTTGAGGGGGAAATCAGCGTTACTGATAATTTGAAATTGGAAGTTTTTGAGTGGAAGTCGGCCATTCCCGAAAATATTTCACTCTCAAATTTCCAACATTATAAAGCTGAAAATACTTTCCGCAAATGAGACGTCGATATGAAATCGGATATGAAACTTAAAGGATATGAAATATGAGAAATATGAATAAACCTTTCAAATATGAAATCGGAGAGGAAACCTTCCAAACTAAATCAACTCATACATCTCACTACCGTACCACCTTCAATAAAACCCCCTCTGTTATATCTAAAAGGAAAATCCAAGCTTTGAAATGACGGCTACACATGAATTATTGCATGAAAGAATAATGAATTATATATTTATTCTAAGCGATCGAGGTATCTCAGACGTTCTGTAAAGGAAGCAAAACAACTCAATCAAACATTCGATGATTCAAATCTTGCGTATAAATGCATTAAATATACTGCGAAAATAATAATTACCGACTATAGTCGAATATAGAAAAATAAGGTAAATATATAAAAGCGACTGGCTACCGTATAATGCCGTTTAATAACTCTGGGGATCTATTAAAGAGAAGGAAACTTCAATTAAATAGTAATATCTGGTTAAAAAAAAAAAGAAAGAATGTGTTACTGCTATAAGATGATGACGTTTTCGAGTGAAATACCAATAGAAATGAGCCTCTGTTATGCGAATGATATATTATTTGCTTTCATTGAAGAAGTTAATCGGCCATTTTGAAGGGTCACTTAAATTGCCGAATGGAGAGGCGGAACTTTATACAAATTTATAGCCAAGTAGATGAAATTTTAGCCAGGATTCATTTAAGTGAGCCCAAATTGTATATAGCTAAAGCGATTACTTGAGATATTTCGAAAATAAAATTAAAAGAATTTAAAGAATATAAAGATGAAATGACAATAATTTCAAATCGAATTACATTTTCCGCTTATTATATTCTAACGAAAAGCCTTGATGGGGAATTGCTTTTGACCCGATGTTTGAGGATTCGATGATCGATCATTTCGTGGATCTCGTAATTTTTTTATTTTGGCATTTTAGTCTTTCAAAGATTATATCTGCTAATGAATTTTATAAAATAATTAATGTTAAAATATTATAAGAAACATATCAACGAGTCTAAAGTATCGAAGGGATCTGATAAGGAAATTAATCAATCATTTGAAACGTTTAGCGCAATTTCGAAGCCGAAAATAAAGGTGGAAAATTTTCTCATTTAACGCGAAAATGCGTCGATTATACATTTTATGAAAAACATTAAAGATAAAATGAAAAAAATGGAATATTTATATAAACAATTACTGCTTAAGTTTTAAAGCAGTAAAATCAATATAATGGTCAATTTTACTTACTTACTTTTCTATTTTCAATGACCATTAATCAGCGATTTTATATTTCTGTGTTTATCATTTCCATAACTTAGAAATTACTTGAAGATAAGATATATGAAATGATTATTAAGGCGAAAGAATTTGGAAAAGATAATTTATTTCATAGAAATTTTTTTCAGTTTTTTTTCTCACTTAATTACAGGTAAATAAAGGTTAATTAGAGGTAATGATAATTTTAGCTCTCTTATCGGCGAAATACTTATGACAACAATACTTTACCACAAATAGCCATCATATGAAAACTTTTATATCTGAGGAAAAAATGTTACTAAAGTGATTATTTATTTCACTTAATATTCCCAACACAGCGGTGAAATGAGTTCCGTGACATATGCGCCTGGAATGCTTTTCGTGACATATGCGCCATTAAATGAGT
The DNA here is from genome assembly GCA_037576465.1 of Parascaris univalens. NCBI lineage: Eukaryota > Metazoa > Nematoda > Chromadorea > Rhabditida > Ascarididae > Parascaris > Parascaris univalens. The sequence goes on along the minus strand of CM075173.1, from coordinate 231,495,440 downwards.
TAACTTCTTTATTGCATACTTGAAAATGCCATAAATCCCAAACATTCATTTTTAGACAGCTTTCAGTTAAGCACCTAAAGACCTCAGTGATGGACAATTCAGCAATAAATGAGGAGAGAATTAAGATCGCCGGTCGAATTTCAACAAATAATTAATTCAACCCAAGAGATTAAAGAATTAAACGAAATAAAAACCTCCGTAAAGAGATCTTAAAGTATTTGCAAAAATATGGGGGGGGGGGGGGGGGAGGGGGTATTTGCGTTATCTCATAGTTTTTTAAACTATCCTATCTAATGGAAAATATATGATAAAAATTTATGAAGGATGAAAACAACGTTCAGTAAGAATAATCATTTTTTTAGGCATATAATATATTATAATATGAAGAAATTAAAAATAGTAAAATTATTTCACGTTGAAGTCATACTAATTATGGACCGACCGCTAATAGAAATTTAAATTTTAAAATGATCACTTTTGAATTTCTATAGATTTTTATAGAGGGAAAAATGGTTAAATTATTTCACGTTGAAATCATACTAATTATAGACCGACCGGTAATAAAAATTAAAATTTTAAAATGCTCACTTTTAAATTTCATATCGATTTTTAAAGAGGGGAAAAAAATTCGACAAAGAAGTTTTAATAATTCTCAATTATCATACGATTCATTTCAACGGCTAATTTGAGGGAAATAGAAGGAAATTTTACAAAACTTTTCAACAAACATCGATTCGCTTCTTGTCAAGTGAAACTTCAACGAACGCTCATAAAAACTTAAAGATTACTATGAATTTTCCGATGAATTCTCATTGATTCGATATGAAATATGAACCTTTAGGAGAAATTGAAAAGATTTTATTCTTTTGAGAGGTTTTTGTGCGTTAATTTCAGTAAATTACTCTTTATCTAAAATCTCATCATTAATCTTCTTTACATATTTAATAATCGAAGTCAAACGATTATTAAATATAGATAGAAAATTATTAAATATTAAATTTTATTAAAATATGAATAAAAATCGATTTTGATTAAATTCACTAATGGAAAAAATTACACTAATTTCCTAAATTGATAGGAAAAATTAATTGAAAAATTATAAGCGATATTATATTGAAATTAAAGACTTTTTAATAAAAATGTGCAAATAAAATAAAATTTAAGCAAATTTTGTGTGTTTTTATAGACAACTCATCGATCAAGAGGCACAAAACATTAATGCGAGCCATATTTCATCGATTAGCGTAATTCGAAGACGGTTCCTATAGGAATTCGAAATCCCCGCATCGACGGCGATCTCTCAAATCGTAACAATATCGGCTTGAGTTTTTGTTCGTTCTACGAAAAGATCCTCATTAAGGATGTAGTTCTCTCCATATTTGCATTAGTGAACGAGTTGATCCCGTCTTATTTTCTCCGTCTCCCTCGTTCTCATCCTCTCCTTCATGTGTCGATTGCTGAATTTCAATGAGCTGAGTAAAATGAGATCATATTTTCTGCAAATAATCTATATTCTTGCCGAGAAAATGACAAAAAGGAAGGACGTTTCGATAATGGAGAAAGAACCACAGTAGAGATTCGTGGGGGAAGTAACACAGCATCCCTCAATAAAAGCACCACTAACTGCATATAAACGGGCAAAATCTCCACTAATATAGGCTCCAGATATCACCTGAGGTGTCATAAAACCCCATAAGACTTATATAGGCTCCAGATATCACCTGAGGTGTCATAAAACCCCATAAGACTTACATAGGCTCCAGATATCACCTGAGGTGTCATAAAACCCCATAAGACTTATATAGGCTCCAGATATCACCTGAGGCATCAAAAGACCTCATAAGTCGATCAATAACATTATATGATGCCCAAACGATGTGATTTCTGCTATCCAAGAGTCCAAGGAGCTATCTCGGATTGACTCCTTGATTTCAGAACTCTGCTTCGCTTCTTCACAAATAAATTCCACAAATCGAAGTAGGGAATTCCGTTGAGATGTTAGCTATTTGGCTACTGCAGTTTTCTTAACTTCTGAAGTAATTATACAAATACGATAAACGTTTTTTTTGCTTTAATTTTTAGTTTCCTTTGAGTTGATTTGCTTTATTTTGTGATAATCATCAATAATTGTCGATCGATTTTAGAATTTTGGGATTTTTCGTGTTGAGATTTTTCGATTTACAAATTTGGGTGGGGATAATTTTGCTGCTTTCATGGGGATCTGCACCTTCCTTAAAGCCTTCACTTGCTATCTGCCTGTCTCTATTTGTCTGTGCTGTCCGCCAATTTACCTGCCATCCTAATTGTTTGTCCCTCTTTTCACCAATTTTCCCACTTATCCACCAAACATTTCCCACTCATCAACTAGGTAAAGTTAAACTCTTTTAGTTAAATTTATAAAATCTATTATCATCATTTATGCAGAATATGTGTGTACTTTGCAAATTAAACGGATCATTATAATGTTCCGCTCTTTCATGATATTAAAAATAAATAAATAAACTGATGAGAGATTTTTGTGAGCGGTCGGTCTTGGTAGATTTTTGTGAGCGGTCGGTCGAGTTAAACTGCCACAATATTATTATCGACGATTTTAATATTCATTTTCATTTGATGAAAATTAATATTAAAATATTTTCATTTTCATTCGAAATATTTTCAAAAAATAAATATTTTCATTTAATATTCATTCGAATAAATTAAGCATTTGAAAGTGTTCATGAAACTTTTAATTCATATTTTTACGATTTACGTTGCGATTTATTTCAAAGAATATATCTAAAATAACCGTTAATGAGATAATCGGATGGATGTTTATCGTTTATGGAATCTAAAAAAAAATTACCTCAATTTATTGTTGCGTTGGTAATTGATATAATATTCGCTTAATTAAGAATTTTAACAAATATGAGAATTGAGATGTCGAGATTATTGAGAAGAATTCGAGCGATTTATGAACTGTTTGTCGCTTCGATATTCTCATCTATCATAGAGAAAGTCGGCGATTTTTCAGTGAATTTCCCTCTAAGCCATTAATTTCTTCGATTCAACTAATAAGTTCATTATTTATTTGATAATTTGCCTCTTTGGATAGCTATTTACTCCAATTTATTTCTCAGAAACAATATTTCGTGTAGAAACTATAGGATATCACTAGGGCTTTTCTTTTGCGACAGCACAACTCAAATGTGAATCTTTATGCATCGGTCATTTTGCTAATTGAACATATATTCAGGAGTATTTGTGTTGCTGATTGATTCAAGGATATTTTCACGTGATAGGATACAACGGAGCGATATTTCTAGAGGAGCGATAAGTGGAGCGATATTTCTCGAGCGACTCCATCGCATGTGGATTCGGCGATCGTAGACGATGCGAAAATTGGTGCTTCCAAAATATTTCGGTCGTCCTTCGATTGGACTCGCTTTATTTGGATGCGCTAATCGACCTTTCTATCATATCTGTGTGTTTCCCGATAGGGCACTTGGACGTCGCTCCGAAAGTAGCATTCTCGAGCAGGTCGCACTTTTATTTGCTCCCGATTTTCTCAGCTTCCGGTCTGATATCTTCACGTCTTCCTAAGAGGGAAGCTATCGAGTTTGGATGTTTTTTCCACCATCCTTTCCAGAAAATAATATCACTAAGAAAGGTTGTTTTCTTCAAGCAAAACTTTCTTCAAGATACTTTAATTGTTGCTTCTCTAAAGAAAATCCCACGTTTCACCTCTTTCGTTGTACGAGTAAACATCTCTTGCCCTTTCCCTCTCCTTGCCTTCCCTTCAAATGTTCGTTGGGCGTTTTCACTCCTCGTGATGTTATTGTCGAAGACGATTATATGTCACTCGTTGAATAATTCGTCGGATAATGGATCCGCATCTCCGCAGAAAATTTGCAAAGTCTGTTGAGTTGAATGATTGTATATCACTATCGATGCTCAGGTAAGGGGTCAACTTTTAGAACTCGATAGATCACCGTTCATTAGTCTGGTCATAACTTTATTGCCGTCTGTTGCATCGTTTCTTTCTTCTTTTTTTTTGTAATATAGCCTTCATTAAGTAAAATTCAGTTATATTTTGCATCATATAATCGAAGGATTACCCATGGAGGAAGTTCTTTCAGGTGTAATAAGATAGAATCGTTGAAAGTTTTACCTGCCATCTACCACACCCCCATAAATAAACACCGGGGGGTGTTTATTTATAGGGGTACGGTAGATGATTTTCATGATTTTATGTAATGGTTAATAATTTTCTTTGTTCTAAGTAGCATTTTCGAATTGAGGGATTCCTTTGATCAAGTTGTTTCAAAGGTTTAGAAGATGCGAACCTAACAAAGGTTGTTTCGTCGTCGGAATCTCATCGTTCGCCTCATGTGGCTCTTTAAAAAAATTATATTTTGCAGCATAAATGAGCCAAGCTCACATTGTTGATGGGGCTTGCCGACAAAAAAGGAATTTACAGTCTCGTTCGTCGATCAGATTCGTTTTCTCCAGGAAGGCAACGTTTTACTATTGATTAAAGAAGGGGGAGGGTGGGGGGTACGCAGATCCGCTCACCGATTGTTGAACAAGTTGACTAAAGGCAACGGATAAAGACGTCAGCGATACACGAATGCAGAACATATTTAGGTGATAGCTGCAATCAAACGATTCTGATATCAGAGTTGCCGAATTCTCGTCCACTTTCATTAATTTCATGTTTTTCTATTGTTTTAGGTGGGTACATTCGATCCGTTGCCAAACGTACGTAACGAGAAACTCGTTGCGTTGGATATTGGTCGTATCAAATATTGGATCGGCGAACGTAACGCTCATATATCAGTACCTGTTCTTGAATTATTAGGTTTGTTAGCGTCGAATAACGTTTCGATTTTTGTGAAAGAATTCTTTTCGGCGAGAATTTTCGATGATTTGAAGAAATTGAGAGAACGATAGTAAACATCGGTGATGAGGTGAGTTGGTAATATTCGATGATATTATTTCACACTGAAGACGCCATATTCGATCGCCAATTCAACACATTCACAAATAAATTTCTAATATATTGGAATGCTGTTTATTATATTGTGATGTATAATGTTGGATTTTGATGTTATCGTGAGGTTTTTCCCTCATATTCTTTATTAAGCATTCACGTGAAATGGAATTTCTTCTTTTCGAAGGTCTATCTTATATTTCTCTATTTTAGGTTTGTGTGGATTGTTTCCTATTCATCCGAAAACGTTCATACGTGCTCGTAATTATCGAAGGCTTGCCGAGGCAACTGCACAACAAGCCACTTTGAAAAAAGAGACCGAAGAAGGGACAATAGAGGAAAAGAACGAGACAAGGGGGGAGAGTAAAACAGGTGAAACGGAAAAGACGGGAGGTGTTGAAAGGGAACAGTTGAAGGAATCGGAGAGTGGAAGTAAAAATAAGCAACTGAAGAGAGAAGAGGACAAAGCTGAAAGGGCCGACGACTCAGAGGGGAAAGAGGGAGACCGCTCAGAGGCAGAAGAAGAACCTTCAAAGAAGGTCACAGAAGACTCAGCGAGTAAAAATTAAGACAATGCGAGGAGTGATAGAAGAAGTTGGATGGATATTGCCAAGTATCAGTTGTCTTTTCCCTCATTTGTTGATAAATTTGATGATTCTTTATACGAATTGGTCATTAATCTTTGCTTCATGCCCAGATGATGTAGAAATTTTTAAACGGGTCGATATGGAGGGGGAATATTCTCGAGAACAATTGAACTATTCGCTAGAGCATGATACTATGGTATGTGATGATCTGCAATTGCGATATCCGAACATATATTCGGCGCCATGCGAGGATGCTGATTTAGACGTGACTATTTCATCGATTCCAGTATTACCGAATGGCACCAATATGTAATTTCTTCGCTATATTCTTCTTTGCTTTGAGGGAGTAGTTGATCGGTAACATAGGGGAGGGGGGATGCGGTTCGGAGAAACATAAATTGTGAGATCTCTAAATTTCGGGAAGATCGCATGATCTATTCGGATGCACACTGAGATCGGTTGCATGCTCAAGGAAATTCATTTTCGCAGTTTGGATAGTAATTAGCGACTTTTATCTTTCTATGCTTAATTTATCTCAGTGAAGAAGAGTGGGAATAATGAACAATAAGGAGGGGGGATGGGAGTGGGAGAGAGAAATTGATGGCTGAAAAGTTTATCGAGTGAGATTTGAAATTTCGAACTTTGCTTCCTTCCTTGGTTTCTATTGTTTTTTTTCTGTTCTCTTTCCTATTATATATATTTTTAACGGTATCTTTTGCGGTTAGTTGAAATCTTATATTAATGCAGAGGTGAGCTTATCGATCTTCTTGAAAGTAGAGCTTGTTAAATAACGTTTTTTTTTTATTTGGACTAGAAGTATCAGCGAGGAATATCGTTGGGAAATCGGAATTTTCTTTCTTGTCCCAGTGGGCATATTAGACTCGCGAACTGCGGTATTCGAATAGAAATGCACCTGAGGGGTTAAGTATCGTCTTTTGTGGGTCATTTTTCGGTTCGTTCATTATCGCATCGTTGATCTTTGAAGATAGAGGAAGGAAGCTTTTCTTAATTAAAGAGATATTCTCGGCGGTAATTTCGGTATTTGTTAGTGCGGAGTAAGAGTGATACCCAACGAACATAATATGAATATTTTCGCCTTATTTTCGGTTCAGTATGTTTGAAGTAATCACAAAATGCGATCGTTGAAATTTATTTGTATTGTTGTTTTTCTATTTTTTCTTTTTTCTATTGCAAAATTCACATTATCATTCGCTATTGTTTTTGTTTGTTTATTTACAGTTTACCTTATGTAAATTTGAATATTTCGGCATTAGTGCATACACGATGTTCGCATGTATTTTTTCGCTTGCAATGTCTCGAAGCACCGGATCATGACGATCAATATTGCCATAATCACGAGGTTAATCTCTTAATTTACTATGAAATATTGAATATTTATTTTTCATTTAATTTAATTTTTAAATTGTAAGATAGAAAATGCGACAACGAATATGAGCGTAAACGAGATGAACGAGAGGAATAACTTCGTTTAAGTAGATATCGGGTATTTGAGAGCAATATTGTTTTAGTGTTCATATATCGAAGCAGATTTAGGCACAAATCCATAAATGGGGTCGAATGATATGGCCATGTCGTGTATTATCGGTGTCGAAAATGGCTTCACTGCGGTTACCGTTTCGATTCGGTTATCATTGTTTTCGTCTATTCGGCCATTCACACTATCTCATCAATGTTTCGCTTGTTCCATCATTATGCACGTATGTCGTTTGTTTGTTTGTTTGTTTGTTTTTTTTTTGCTTTTATATTCGTATTTTCATTTCTTTTTTTCAATTTTTTCGAATTTTCTATGAGATTTTCACTTTTTCACTTCTTTTTTTTCAAATTTCTTCAGATTTTCACTTTCTCACTTCTTTTTTTTTCAAATTTCTTCAGATTTTCACTTTCTGACTTCTTTTTTTTTCAAATTTCTTCAGATTTTTCCTTTCTCACTTCTTTTTTTCAAATTTCTATCTCAAGCATGCCATCTTTGAAGTAATTAATCATACTAAGGGGAAGATTTTTCAAAGTTTTATAATGATTTTCTCTCCTATAAATGCCAATATATTGAAATTTTAAGGCATTTAAATAGACTAATCTGATTCTCTATTATATTTTCTATATTCATAAATATAAGGTCTAAATTATGGAATATATTTATTTTATGAGATAAAGCGGAAAAATATTTCCGTTTCATTAATAATTTTATTTTTGACGAAATATATGAAAAAATTATAAATGTATGAAAATATATATAAGAAAAATATATGAAACAAGAATATCAATGAGAGGGAAACATTACGAGATGGAGGAACTTATGCGATGGAACTCGTCGCTGTTTTTTCCTCCGTCGTCCACATCATTGGCTTTCATATTTGGTTTTCGATATTTTCGGCTCTACTTTCATTATTGATCACCTCCGACCTTTGATCATCTCATCTTGTTGTATGATATAGACGACAATATGTCGAAGTTGTGGATGATTTTTATAGAAATACTATTTTCAGATCGTCATTAGTTGTGACGATTCCTCTAGAAACGCAGCTGCATTCTTCTATTGCCCAGTTTTATGGTGGAGATTTATTCAATCCCACCGATTGGTCTCCGCTTGTTATCGTCGATCTCACACCTACCGATGTAAGTGATACGTTGTTATTGGGCCGTTTGGGGGATTAGGGGACAGCAGATGGTTACCAAGCTTCACTCCACATGAAGCCACCTAACTTCTCGAGATTCATCTCTGAAGATCGTCCTGATGGAAGCTGAACGACGAGATCCTAACTGCATGATCGGAAGTGGAGGAAGCTACATTAGCATAGAAATTCATGATGAGTATCACCACTTGAAGCACGATTTGCTTTGCGATTGGCAGCATTCTAAACGTGAATTTGAGCATTCGTTCAAAGAGGCTGAAACAACGATACTAGTGAGTGAATGGAATAGTATATTGGCTATATTTGCGCAGAAGTAAATTGCGCAGCTTCTCTTAGATCGAACCTAAAATGTTTTGGAAAAAACGTTTATTATATTGTTTTTCAGTGCATAATGATTGTTGCGTTCAGATGTATGGCAGCAATCTTCTTAACACCATGATATTCATTATTAAGTATTTATATCAATAACTAAATTCCAGTACGTCAGTTCAAATTTTTTCTATTGTTTCTACGGATTCAATCAGTGAGGAAGGTGGAGGAAACGTTGCTGTGGCAACGCATCTGTCCTCACCTTGAACTCAATCAACGATACAAGGCTAGGTCAGGCCATCTTGGAAAGAAAAGCGTAGCCTCGACCGTACATAGAAACTTACTAAACTAGTTCGAAGAAGGGATCCTAGTGATGAGAAGAGGTCAAATGCATAGTGCGGCTCCGACTGAGTCACACGCTCGATCAGTCTAGCCATTTTTGTTCTTTGTTGGAACTGAGCTGGTCGGATCTCTCATCATTTCTGCTTTTTTTCCATTTTTTCTGAATAGAGGAAATGTTCGGTGTGAAGTGATTATCGCTTTGATGAGTTTTCAGGGTGTGTGGTTACGTTATGAACGCCCATCGGATCATCGTGTAAAGCAAATGACCTTTGCAATATATGAGAGGCTTGACACATCCAGTAGATTTGTTTTCACCGAGGTTTTGGATGCTCCAAATAGTGGATTCAAATGGACGAATGTACCAGCAGGCAACTATTCGGCATTCGTTTACGTCAATAGACACGATTGTAGTCTATTGTGTGATGATGGGAATAATGGATGTATCATTTGCCCACATACGATGGTAAAATTTTCGATCGTCAAGGATAAATACACGACAGCGTGGCGGAACCTCAGGTCGGTAGCGAACTTCGCGAGGGTGCTCGCGTTGGCCTTATTGGGTGAGTTTTTATAGTTGATGATAGTGGGTTTTTTATCCAAAAGGTTTCGAGCATCGGCGATCGGCATATAATTTCATTTCATTAGCCGTTTGGTTTGCAGAGTATCGCTGAACTCCGAATGAAATGGCATTCAGCTTTCAGTTGAGTAATACGGAATATATAATTTATCGGTTTTATCGATGTGTGCAATTGTTGCGTATTTTTATGCATTGTCGAAACTCGCCATCAAGCGGTAGTTTAGTTGCTATCGCATTTTTCCTTTTTCGTCCATAGCTTTTGGCTGATACTAAGGTGAGAGTTTGAAGGTTTATTGTCATAATTTGATTAACTCTTGAAAAGTATTGTGGAATCGCGATTTGCCGGTTCGCTCGTCTCTAGTGCATTCGTGTCTCGAATATTGGTCTCTAGTGGATTTCTGAGTCTGGAATATTGGTCTCTAGTGGATTCGAGTCTGAGTCTGGATTCGAGTAATATTGGTCTCTAGTGGATTCGAGTCTGGAATATTGGTCTCTAGTGCATTCGAGTCTGGAATATTGGTCTCTAGTGGATTCGAGTCTGGAATATTGGTCTCTAGTGGATTCGAGTCTGGAATATTGGTCTCTAGTGGATTCGAGTCTGGAATATTGGTCTCTAGTGGATTCGAGTCTGGAATATTGGTCTCTAGTGGATTCGAGTCTGGAATATTGGTCTCTAGTGGATTCGAGTCTGGAATATTGGTCTCTAGTGGATTCGAGTCTGGAATATTGGTCTCTAGTGGATTCGAGTCTGGAATATTGGTCTCTAGTGGATTCGAGTCTGGAATATTGGTCTCTAGTGGATTCGAGTCTGGAATATTGGTCTCTAGTGCATTCGAGTCTGGAATATTGGTCTCTAGTGGATTCGAGTCTGGAATATTGGTCTCTAGTGGATTCGAGTCTGGAATATTGGTCTCTAGTGCATTCGAGTCTGGAATATTGGTCTCTAGTGGATTCGAGTCTGGAATATTGGTCTCTAGTGGATTCGAGTCTGGAATATTGGTCTCTAGTGGATTCGAGTCTGGAATATTGGTCTCTAGTGGATTCGAGTCTGGAATATTGGTCTCTAGTGGATTCGAGTCTGGAATATTGGTCTCTAGTGCATTCGAGTCTGGAATATTGGTCTCTAGTGGATTCGAGTCTGGAATATTGGTCTCTAGTGCATTCGTGTCTGGAATATTTGGGATGGCTTATACTTTTATATGATTGTTGCTTTAAGTGAAGTAGTGGATCATTTTTGCACTTATGTGATGACGAGAAGTGCAGTGATGTTGGAAATGAGCAAATAAAGTTGAAGAGGCGCTTCTTTAATTACATTCATCTATGAGATGCCTTTTTGGGCGTAAAGATAGAAAATTGGATTAATGACGGAACCGATAGCGGAGGAATTCTTTTATCGTTGAGGAAATTGTGACGACATTCTATACTGCTTTTGTGTTTCTTAAAATAGTAATTCTCTGATGGCATTCGTTTTTTTCTTACTTTCTGTTATACTATGTCTCGTCTCTCTCCTCCTCCTCTCCTCCTCCCTGTTGTCCGCTCATCCGTACACTCACTTCATTGTCATTTCTCCGGTGGTCGCTTGAAGAGGGTCGCTGAGATGACATCGGAAAGGGTGCTAGGAGGATTTTGATTTTGTTGGTGTATGGATGTCGGAAAATGCTGTTTAGAGGTTCCGACTCGTGGATAACTCTTTTTTAAAGCCACTGTTGCATCTTTAGCTATTTTTTATCGTTGAAGTGTCGTCTCGCTTGCGCACTTGTGTTTGGCTGTTGATGTTCTATGTTTCATACATATGCTCTCGGGTATTTGTTGATTTAGTTCATCTGTATGCCTCGTTGAAGATTCGACTTTATGCAACGTTGCCGCTGTCGTAAGTAGCAATGCGATAGTATATGCGTCTCATAATCGCCGCTTGCTTCGTGATCTTTCACTGAGATATTTTACTATATGAGTTTGGTCTTTCCTCTTCCTTCTCTGTGAGTTATTTGCATTATAGATCATATTTGATTAGCATTTTTCTTCAGTTAGAGCATCATAGATATTTGTAAATTATATAGGAAATTTGAGGTATAGATATTAGAGGCGAAGAGAGAGAGCTGAGTCGACGTCCGCCGATCGCTAAGAGAATACTTATTACCTAATTTCCATATCTCTGATGTGAAATTATTCACCGTCGCTCAATCTCGCCGTTTCTTCAGCTCACTTATACTAGGCAATGATAATGCTACATAGATAGGTAATTATTTCAGGTGTATTATTGCTAGTGGCGTTATTAATGTTAGCTGCATTGATATACGTACGCATTTCACGTTCACGTTGTCGACACATCGAACGTGATATCATACTCACTCAACGACCAAGTATATTGCTGGTTTATACTGATGATTGTATGGCACATACATCATGTATTTTGGTATTCGCTAAGTTCTTGGAAGATTTTGCGAACGCTATCGTACATGTCGATCAGCTGGAGTTGAACACTGCAGGTTATTTGTTCGTTATTGATATTTATGGTATTGTGGCTATCATAGTATAGGGTATCTTCGAGGTTTAACGCTTTGATCCATTTCCGCTAACCATCGTCCTCTTCTCGGATTGAATATAAATCACGATCCGTTCGGATGAGATTTTTTGTTGATCACTTCACTGATATTGCATAATTATCCCAAACACTTTTTAGGTTTTTCCTGCTTATTTACGTCTATGGATCTTTATAGAAAGCCTTCGAGGTCATTTCATCGGTTTTTCTGTCACCAAAAGATCTTTATTGTTGAGGTTTTTGGAGGAGGTTGCTGCTCGATGTTGGCGGTCATAAGAATGGGATCTGAAGATTTTTGGTCATATGAGTGGGGAACTTGAAGGATGACTTGTTGATCAAAGTTTAATCTTTAATTGCAATTTTCGATTGTTCATTGAAAAATATCTCATCTATTTATTTAGATGATAGTTAAGAAAATTTTTTAAGGCACGCTAATATTGCTGCTAATTGTTTTTAAAATTATTAGTCATTGTTGTTGGGGTTCAGCGTTCGAGTGCGACGATCGTTTTGTTGCTTATTCTCTTCAGATGTGATCTTTTCTATATTAGTCTAAGGGATAAGACTTTTAGCGTCGGGATTGAACAGTTCGTCACTGTCGGATGGTCACAGGAATCCGATGATGATATCACTATTGAAGGGATTGTAATTAAAATAATATCCATTGAAGGTGTAATCCCAACGCGTTGGCTGGTGGATATGTTTGCGAAATCGAAATTCGTGATTGTGGTCTTTTCTGAAGGTTCGCAGGTGGTTCTTGAAGGAAAGACACTTCAGTGTGAACGCCATTTTCCGGATCTCTTTGATACCGCTATCAATCATATAATATCGGTGAGCTTATCGTTTCTCTTTTCCTTTCAGGTTTTTGTGTTTTTCGCCGCCGATTTACTGCATTATCACTAATGAACTGTTATGACAAAAAATAGCATACATACTTGCCATTACAGGTAGATGAGTGGGTTAGCACTTTCCGCTCATTACAACACCTGATTTACCGGCTTCAGGTGCATATGATGCTTATAGAACACTGATGCTTCTTCAGCTGAGATAATGTTATTGAAGGGAGCCAGTTTGTTTCATATTTGAAGTAACCCTTTGTATTGTTATATCCCATTGGATCGTCCAAACAGTGATGGCTCGTTAACATGAAACTCATGTTCGCTTGGTCATCGACTTGGTGCTCGTCAATTTTTAAGCAATAAATGATTCCGTGTTCTCTCTAACCTGAAGATCATTGAAGCTCATACATCGAAACGACTATTAATTTCCGGAAGGTCTAATAGCAATAGCCAGTGTTATCGCTTGGGTGATATGAATGCATTAAATGATCACAAGTGTTTTACCGTTAGTGGGATTTAGCGAGGTAATTAATGTTTCCAGTTCAGATCCAATAATCCTTTCAGTTTTGGTTTCGTTGGCCTCTCGGTTGGAGTATGCAAATGCAGTTCATCGTTGCTTGAAGTTTCCGACGTGCTGTCAAAAGTGTTTGATGAAACATAGATTCTGCAGGAACTGAATCGGTATACTGCCTCTCAAGGAGCAGCAACGTCACTTATGGCTTCTACACGTTTTATATTCTTGCATATGTGTTATTCACCATCTTCGGTTATTCCGCCAAATATTGCCGCATTCCCTGTCCGTATCTTATCGATCCCAGAACAGGTAAATTGCCTTATATTATTTGTTCTCTTTTTATTTAATTTGGTTGAGTGGAGAGAGTTGCTTTGATTAGTGGAAGTCACAGAAATGACTAAGCTGATAAGAATTATTAACGGGATGATTCGAAGTTGGCTTTGTTTTGTTTTTAATTTTGGATCGATCGTCATCTCTGAAAAATTCGATTCTATAGCAGCTTGTATATTGTATATTTTCACTAAGTACTGAGCAAAGTGAGAATTTCTGATGTAATTTGTCGTCGTTTCTTCCGTTTTTCGTTGATGAATATTGGTTGCAATAAAAAAATTTTTGGGAGTTGTTCACCTGAGAGGTAAAGGTGAATCAAGTACGGAATAGATTTCACCCTAGTTTTGTTTTAATTTTATATCAGTGAAATGTTTAATTCGCCCATAAAGTTACCCGTAAATCGTTTAAGATGATGCCATAGGATGTGAAGTTCTATTGAATAAGTATTTAGGGAAATAGCGTTATTGATAGATGAGCGGAGGTAATAACCACCAATGATTTTTATTTAGCACTCTTTCATTTCATCGTAAGTCAGGAGCACTTCTGTTATGCCGAGATTCGTTAGGCCATGCGAATTTGTGTTCCTCCCAACTCAGCTCCCCATTTTCGATTGTGTTTATTTATATAACGACTCCGGAAGCTCTCCTCTTCCGCTGCTTTTGCTCCTTGTTGGCTTTCGGTACCAATTCAGATTGTCCAAGTGCACAAAGTTCTTACAAGACATTATCAGGAATCGCAGAGTTGTCGTCGATGTTTTTCTGTCGTATATGTAGTCACTTCGAGAGCTTTGTTTCAGTAACATCGGCCTGCATTCTTGTGAATTTTTGATGAACTCTGTGCTAAAAGATATACGGAATATGCGCTCTGTATTTTCATAGATAAAAAGATTTCAGGTGATTAGTATCTTCAGGTTGGGGAATTGATAGCACGCTTACATGAGCAGCCGATCGGTTCGCAGGTAGTACATCAAGCTGACACAACTCAGTTGGAAAGTGCCATTGAGGAGGTTCTGGCCTTCAGACGCTCGAATCCTTCGTGGCTGGAAAGTCGAATCGCTCAAAACACAGATAAGGTTAGCTCTTATCTTCTTTGATTTTGATCACAGCAGTGGTTGTCTAATGATGAAAAAGTGAATGAAATCCGGCTTTGTTCTTCCTCCCTCTGACGCATCTGCTTCCCACCACATCCATAACTTTTCTTTTTTAACGCTCATTCTCTAGCTTCTCCGCTTACCCCCTCTCTCCTCTGACCCCCTACCTTTCCTTCCTTTTTTCCAGCATTCACCCTTCCAGTACTTCTCTGTGTCCTTTTCTTTGATAGGTTTTCAACTGTCCAAAATATGTGATAAAACACCGAAGTTTATTGGCGGTGCTAAGTCAACAGTGAAGTGAGTTGTGGTGTTGTTGGTTATTGCATCCGGCCTGGCTGTCATCGCACTCACTTATTGTCCGGTTACCGTTCATCATTCGAGCATTTAGCGATGACACTCAATGGATTTCACTTTTTACTGCATTTGATTATATGAACTTTGCCATTTTGTGCTCGTGCGTGGATAATATTGCTTGTGTCTAGAGTTGTTCCGCTCAGAAGTTACTGGATCTCTTTCCACTGGCGAAGGGAACGGTAGGCGGAAGGTGGGTGGTGCAATATACCTGTCTTCACTCAGCTGCAGATATCATCTTCACCACAAAACAATTGGGTTATTGGATTATATTTAAACTGAAATTGAAATGCCTTGAATTCTAGGTGTTCATTTTCTTGAGTTTCCTGTTTTAAATAACAATCACTTCCATCCGGAGTTGTCCTGTCGCTATTTCAAGTTTTCATATGAAGTGGGTCTCATGTTCGTTGATCATCAGTAAGCAGAGCGTCCTCTTTAATGGCGAAATGCCTCAATGAGAGTATGATGAGCAACTGAACAGTCATTGTTTGTCTACGAGCAGAGGTGATTTTTAGGAGGCAGTGAGAACGGATATTTCATCGTTGCCGTTAAGTGAACCGCAGTCGTTCCCCTCATTCGATGAGCAGATTCGATTGGCACGCGATTTCAATATTGAGCCACCTGATGTCGAACCAAGTTTGGTTCGTTTCTTATTTGAAATATTTCTTTATTCTCTTCTTTTTTTTCAGAGTCGTTCTTTTCTTAAATTTCCTTTAATGAAACATCAACTATCAAAGCTTACATATGCTGAATTTTGTAGTAACTGCTAATGATACTGTTGATTATTGTATTTCAGTAGGTTTCATCTCTGATAGATGTTTGTAAGAAGCGATGACGGCCACGAGAGAAAAGGCGAAAAGATGAGAGGAGGGGAGGTGGGGAAGGTGATCTTAACTTTGCACTCTCTTGAGTAAAACTCGGCTCGGCTTGCTAATGAGGAAAGTACGATCCGATCTTGTCGGGAAGGGTGGGTTTTATTGATTTACGGGTGTCGACTGTTTGATATGATAGTATTTGATCGATTTACCTAGATGAGGTCCATTCATCTCGGTGCTTATAGTCGCCTCGCCGGTGCGCTCAACGTTTACCGCAGCCAAGGCCTATATATGTCTGTTAGGTTGACTTGATTATATTTTCCCAACTTTATTCACCTGTGGTTTTCGATACGACAAGAGCGTGTTGGAGAACAGCTTTTGTGACCGATGTTTAAAGTGGAGAGAGGAGCAGAAGTGAGGTCGCTGTCGAAAGGTGGCAGCTGTTTGCTCACCGCTTTTTCCTCTTTTTTCGCCCTTCTCATCGCTCTAGCATATTCTCTTGCATTGCACTCTTGAGTCTTGTTATTCGTTGAGGCTTCATCCCATCCTCACTTATAGTAACGTTGCTGAATTTGGCCGAAAGGTATGGCTGACAAATAGTATCGAACTTCACATTTCGTTTATTGATGCTTAGTCGTCTTGATATCATCACCTGTTGTTTCTGTTATTATTACGCAGATTTCAGTGTTCTTTTTAGGAGAGTGGAATTGGCGTCGACGAATCACGCTTTGCACTAATTGGATCACCAGATGATGAGTCCGACTCTAACTGAAGGACTATCGACGGTCGTCGAGCTTCTTCACTCTCACATCAAAGAGTCTGTTGAAGTTTTTGACTGTTCCCGACGATATGAATGAATGAAGTTTATAGGCTTACGGAGTAATGAAGGAGAAATACTTCATTTGCACAAGTTGTTTTAGGTTTTGATATAGTCATCGTTCTCCACAGTGATATTATATTTGGCGGATATGTCCGTTGAGTGATATATTTTTTAATCGTTCGGAAACTGTGGAATGTTTTATTAAGTTGGACTTTTATGACTTTTCAACCGAATCCGCTATTACATCTCGAGGGGAGTTGTCGAAGTTCGAGTAACCAAATTTGTACGATTCTGGTGGATCAATAAACCGGGAATATATCATTTGCTGACGAGTGAACTTAAGGTAAATTGTTCTGATGCAGCATGGTGTTGAATCGAAGATAGTGGAAGTATTCACTTATCTACGTTTGGGTAGATCCTGAATTATAAGGCTTCTATGTGTTTATTGCTCCGTGATAATCGTATCAATAGGGAAATATTGCCTCCAGAAGAAACGTAGTAACATCAGAGTATATTTTAAACCAATAATGAGGAGGTCCTATCAGTTTTTATTAGGTTTTTTTAATGATTACACCTTAGTGAACCAGTCTTTGTTGGTCCTATCGCTTAATTAGACTGTTTTTTCTCTTTTTCTGCTGATTTATAGTATTGTTGTAGGATTTCGAAGACCTAGTTTGGGATGATTCAATTCTGCGGAGTATTCGGTTATGTAGTTTTTGAAGGTTTCGGTTGCAAGTGTTTCATTTCTTTATGATTTAGATGCTGTTTGTATTTTCTCCTTGAGCTGCTACCTGTATATATGCTCTTTTCGTTGGGATTCACTCAGAGTAGTATTTGAAGCTTTGGAATTAATTATTTAGCTATTTCTAGGCTCTTTATATATTATTGCAGCGTTAATTGATATGATTATAGTCCGCCTAGATAGTGATATCGGATTTATACTTGTTGTTGAGATAGAGGGATGAGAGATGGTTATGTGACCGGATGCTAGAGTATTTGAGTGTTACGTCCGTAAGTGAGGTTTCTTTCGTTGCTCTGAATGTTGATGCAAATTCTTCGAGAAGAAAGGCGAAGAGATAGATGGAAAGATGGGATCATTTAAGATTAATAATATACACTTAATGAAAGAACATCTCGAATATTTGTCGAGTTTTTATCGCCTCTAATGAATCCGAATATGTTTGAGGCAGATTTCGTGATAAGGGCTACGGACAGAGATGGAGAAGGTGGCAGGAGCTTATGAACGAGGAAAGTTCCTCATCATTTTCAGGTCATAATATTGTAATAAATGAATATTGATACAAGGTGTACTGATTTTGGACCCCTTCTTGCTCTCCCTTCCCGAAGATGGAAGACGACGTGGTCGATTTAGACAAACAAGAGTCATTGAAGGAGGTACTGCGGTATGACTTCTGCTTGCACATAAGCGTATATTATCCCAACATCTGATATTATATATTTCAGTTTCTTTTATGCCTTTCAATATGAAATCTTTATATTTCTATTGTTTCTTTATATTATAACGCCTAAATGGGAATTGATGAGTTCATTAATATTCGAGCCAGTAGCAATCGATCTTTTTTGTAGTTTGCTCGTGTCAAAGATGTCATTATGAAGTTGGCCAGATTCTATGCTTCATTTGATGTGTTGTTTTGCTGCCTAAGTATGATCGTCGTCTTTTATAGTTCTTTCTATCGATCGGTCTTTATGTGCAGTTTGTAGAGTTGTTTCGTTGTTTTCGTTCTTAATTGGGCGTTCATTAGTTACTTATCTTTTTCATCCACTTAAGAGGAAATAAATGAAGTTGGAGGTGGAGGAGGAGCGGAGAGGGAA
The DNA here is from genome assembly GCA_037576465.1 of Parascaris univalens. NCBI lineage: Eukaryota > Metazoa > Nematoda > Chromadorea > Rhabditida > Ascarididae > Parascaris > Parascaris univalens. The sequence goes on along the minus strand of CM075173.1, from coordinate 231,476,874 downwards.
GAGTGGATATGGTTGAAGGTGAGAGAGGGGGTATATACAACTAGGATTCATCCAATTTTAGGTTGAAATTAGAGCAGAAGAAGTGCATTTTCGAAAAGTGAACATCTCAGATCAACTTATAGTCTCTTTTGATTTCGAATTCCAACTAAAGATCATAGTTATCAGTGTTCATATTTCCCTAATTATATGCTTAATTAGCGATTTTTATATTCTTCTATCTTTTTATTGCTAATTATCTTTCTTTTCATTAATTTTCAAGGGGTTTTTTTAGATTCGAAAAACTTCATTTTATGCAATTTCTCAACTTTGGTGCCTTTAATATTCTCGTGATGTTTGTGTTGTTTAATGTTCGCCAACACGCTCATCCAACGACTCATCTGTATATTGGGAATATTCCATTCATTTCTTATTTTTCATATAATTCATTGAGTAAAATTGTTAGTCGACGATTCGTTAACTTTTTCATGACGATATGTGTCCTCTCACCATCACCGATCGGTTATTGAGATGTAATGTGCTTCGAAGGAGGAGGACATCGTTCACTTATTGAGGATCGTTTGAGAGTTAGCAAAGGCTTTTATGACAGATATAAGTAGATTTTAACGATAAAGGTGAAGTTATTCTTTATATTGGAATTATTGAAAAAGTTTTAGTAAATGCGTTTTGTTTTGAATGAATGGTAGATGGCGACGTTTTAGGCAGGAGAGGAATAAGACGATATACGGGTTAGTTTATCCACTCATCTATTGTTAGCGAGAAGGGAGAGAGGGGAATCCAGTGGAGCTGTGATGGATGTCTCTATTGAAAGTTGGACAATCGCTCGAACGTGTTCGGTTTCATCCGCTTAGTTTCATCTCCATAAGCGATTTGGTCTATTTGTTGGGAGTATTGGATGCAGTAGAAAATTTCATAGAATGGGGCGGTTGAATAGTAGCTTTTTCGAGAAGAAGGCTCCTTTTTTGAATAAAAAATTCTCATCTGTTGAGGTGATGGAGGAGTCGGAGCGTTGTCGCAAGAAGGAGCGTCGCAAAGTTGAGAGGAGACATAAATGCCCGAATTGCGACGCAGCTTTTGCATTCCCCAATAAGCTTCGGCTTCATATCAATTCGCATCATTCTCGTAAGTTGTTGTACTCATTTTGAACGAAAACGGAGAGGGAAGAGGGGACATGCAGTAGAGCACCGGGATTTCGGCACTGACGTTGGGGAGAGCCTAACTGATGCATGGCTGCTTGTATCGATTCTTGAACGCTATGGCTGCGGGTTTTCCATCTGTGATTTAGGGTCTTGAAGTTTGTGACCTTCTCACCTGAGGTTATTAGATGCAATTTTGTCAGGTGGCAATGAATAGATTGATCATTTAAAACAGAGCAGTGTGGATTTTGTGTATTAATTTATTTCTTATTTATTCCTTTACTTTATTTATTAATTTTTATGCTAGTGGTGGTCAGTCTGAGCACATCGAACTGATTCCGACTTCGATTATTTCACGAAATCCGCCCCATCTAGTGGGGAGAATTTTTGAGTGCGGACTTTCGAGGATAGTTTTATCGGCGATTCGAGGTGATTCTCTAGCTATAGTTGCGGAGAGAAATTCACTCGACTATGGAATTATATGGATGGTTGATTGAAGGCCTTCTTCATTGATATATAAATGTTTAGTGTCACATATATGTGATCGTTGTGAGGCGCGATTCGATCGTTTCGTTCAGCTTCGAACGCATATGGCATTTGCACATAAAACAAAGCATCAGTGCCATCTATGTGCGTATTCATCGAGCGTCAAGGCCGAATTACGGAAACATATAGTGGCAAATCACGAGAATGGAGTAACGTGTACCATTGACGGATGTAATATCACGATCGCATATAACAGGTCACCTGTTTCACTCTGTATCACTCCCTCTTCCCCCGTCATCAGCTGTTTCTTCCATTCAGTTATGCAAACAAGTCTTATTGGATTGGTTGCGGATATATTCTTGAATTCTTAAGGACAAATTTGACTTGGAATTTGCCGAGGAGTTTGCCTTGAAGCATTCAGATTTGCTTTCAGCGGTATCCGTAAACAATTGGACAAGCTCACCTTGAACGCGAAAGTAATGCATTTAAGAACATTTCCGTACCATGCTAAAATCTGGAAAGCTTTATTCTGTTAATTTCTTCTATTGGGATACTGCTTGTTTTCTTGTTTGTTGTTTTTAAATGAACGATTGCAAGTGGTTCTTCTTTAAAATAGATTTGAGAGAATACGGAAAATATTTTTTGCCGTTAATATTCCAGGGAGAAGGTGCCTTCATGAAGAAGGTATAAAGAAGATGAAAGGACTCGTTGGTAGCATCGAAGCATTTTTGATAGGCATTCAGTATTTTCACTTGGCGAACATAAATGTCATGGAGAAATTTTTGCGTATTTCCTTGATTGTGTACAGCACTTGGCGTGTTGAAGATTGAAAAGGCACATTCGAGAGGTGCATTGTCTGGGTACGAAAAAAAGGTCTACAATACCCGATGGTCATTCGACAGAAGGTCTGAGCTGCGGAGGTACACCGACTGATGATTGCTCTAGTATCGCCAGCACACATGAGGATATCGGTGAATGCAGCAATATGGTGCAACATGATGATTCACCAATGGAGAAACCCTTAGTAGAACCACCGGATTTGGCTAATTGTGACCAGTCAAGTACAGTGGGAATATGCGATCTTCCTGGCAGTGGTTCGTATTATTCGATCAGTTCTATTCGACGGTGAATAAGAGATTCTCTAGAGTTTCATTTCTGCTTTTTTATTGAAGCTTTTTTGTCTTGCTTGCAGCATTAGTTGAAACTGTCACTTCAGCTGTAATGAGGCGATGACATTTTGATGTTTTGGAATGTAAAGCGGGAGGAATGGAGGAGGTGCTTAGGAAAAATTGAGGTGGTGACCGTTCCAACAGTAATAAATTCAAATTGAATAGTATTTTCGAGGAATTGGAACTGATCGTTTTCCTCCTTATCAACTTGTCCTCACTTTCTGGCTCTCAATAGTAGAAGCATGTTGGTGTAGAATAGTTGTGATGTTTTGGGAAACATTTAAGAAATTAAATTTATTGAAAATGATTGTTGTGAAATCATTAGGTGGCACAAACCCTAGCGGCGAGGTTGGGAAAGAGTCGACCTGCTCAACTACAATATCGGACCAGGCACCGAGCTGTGTGGCAACCTGTTCTCATTACTCTGATAGTCAGTCCGTTGGGTCGTTCGGTTCCAGTAGAGGAGAAGAAGATTTCTCGGATGCAGATGATTTTACTATGGAGGCAAAAGCAGATGAGCTCTGTGTGCAGGAATATCCCTCGGATGATCCGATACGTAAAGGTAGTTTTATAGTCTATTTTTGATGAGTAGTAGAGGTGAGAAAGAGTAAAATCGTTTAGGTTTGATGTCGTTCATTTTTTTCATGAGTATTGTATCCGCTAATATCGTTCACTGTTGTTCATGGAATGTTGTATGAGATCAGATAAGTGGCCTAAGCGAGCATCGAAGGTGTGCTTGAGAATTCATCAATCCAGCAAGAACAAATGTGAGCATCGATCCTTGGTTGCTCATTTTTGGGCCATATTGGTTTAATGGAGCATCAAACTACTTCTTAGTGTTGTTTTCATGTTCTTATTTCATTTCCATATCTGTTATAAATGAGTGGGCGGAGGGAGAGTCAGTTTTTAATGTTCTCCTCTGTGATATTTTTAGATAGTTGAAGAGAGGAGAAATAGAGAGGAGGAAAAATGTGATAGTGATCGCTTCAAGTGTTGATCTGATAATATTCTGATCACTGGAGGAAGTTTTCGGATGGAGTAATACGTTTGTTATACTGTCCGCTACTACGAATATAGGTCACTGGTTGTGAGGTTGGTTTTTCTCACCTGTGGAAGGGCTTCTATTCAGCAAATACGGTGATTTACTTTGTTTTTTTTGTCTCATTCACTTTTAAAATTTATCATTAGGCGAATTTATGTGTGGAATATGTCGAAAACGATTTCGAACATTGCGCAACGAGAAGCGGCACTATAGACGCGTTCACGATCGAACCTACAAGAAACCGGATAGGGAAAGAAAATATCGATGCGATGAGCAGGGTTGTGGACGTACGTTCTATTTACCGGCCAAACTACGTGAGCACCAAGCTTTCCATAAAGGTACAGGACTGTTCTCAATCTGCTTTTCATTCATTCCTCGCTCTTCACCCTCCCTTCTTACTCCCCTTCCTTTCGACGCTGTTTCCGCTTATCAGCCGTGAAAAGAATGAAAGTGATGAGCCCCTCGGCTTCATCGATATTGAAATTTTACTGAGATTGATGTTGCTCTGGAGCTTCAGGGATTATTTTCAGGTGAGAATGTGATATCGTGCAACACTTGTAAGAAGTATTTCAAAAGTCGCTCTTTGTACGCCGTCCATCTACGCCGTTATCATCAGCTAAGTATACGAGATGTAAATTGTTCACCAGGGTTCATTTCGGTGCTGAAGGTCGAAGCAAGTGAGCGTTTCCAACTTATCAGTGAATCGAGCACCTCTGAAAAACTATCTGGTGATATAGCGGTGAGCTCGGCTTCTGATCCTATTACAAATGAAAGCGTACGTGATGTTGTCGCCACAGGTTCACGTGTGCTTTTAAATGGGTGCAAAAATGATGCAATATCATCTGATTCAAGCGTTGCTTCGACTGGCGTGTTGCCATCGGTTTCTTCCAGTCACTTTATTAACGCGGATTCCGAATTCAGTAAGGATTCTGGTGCAGCTGATGTTTCTTACTCCAGTTCAGATTCCGGCACGGCTTCAGGTGTTGCTGTGCATTCGTCAGTTTTCATCGGTAATCGTTTGGACGTTGATGCGAGCTTTGCTAATAATGAGGGAGACGTTGCAGTAGGTGCTGTCTTGGAAGGGAGTGCCACGGACTCGGCTTCAGCTTCCATCGTGGTTTCCGGAAAAGCAGATGGACCGTGTAGATCGAACCCAGAAGCAAGTGTTAGTACCTCAGTGGTGGATCAGAAGGAACCTTGTGAAAAGCCAGCACTCGCCTCGTCAAATGCGGTCACATTGCCGTTAGTGTGTACCGGAGGTGAGATATCTCATGCGTGAGTAGCTGAAAGGCATGACCTCAGTTAGTGTTGCAGTTGGGGATGATGTGCTGTGTTCAAGTTGTGTGACTCAGTGAAGTATGAAAATAAGGGGCTGCTAATGATGTACTGTTCTTGTCATTGATCGTTTTCGCAAATATATCTACAAGCTCATAAACTGTGATGAATTCTTGTTGTTCGACTTTGCTAAATTCTATTTTATTTTACCGGTAGACTTTATTGAGATGGTTATAATGAGGTGTGTTGAATCGGTAGATACTTGAGGAGCTTATTAGTGAAGCAAAAATCTCACAGCGAGAATTTCATCGAGGTGTTTCGATGAAATAAAGCATTGTTGAATATCTTATAGTTGATGAATCATCGTTTTTTTTTAAAGAAGAAGAGGAAGGAATGCGGCATTTATGTTGTAGACGTTGTTAATTATGCAATACACCAATGTTTCTTATAATTTTTTCTTTAGTAATCTTTCTTTCCATAATTTGAGATAGTGCAGAAATTTCAATTGAACGTAAAATTTCAATGGGAAAAATATTATATGAGGTTTTTTGTATGGTAGTAATTGAAATTTATAATGAAAATATTCATTTTCGTTGGAAATATTTCCATGAAAATATAAAATACCTTCGGTGTAGATAGAGATATCGCTATAGGATAGGAGTGATTTTGAATGAAAATGTGTTATTTGGTGAGCAAATCTTGTTGAATATCACAACTGCCATTTGTTTATTGCCGAATTTATTGTTTTATTGAATTTTTATTTACTTCTTCAAGTTTTCAGTTATTTTCCGTTGGTAATTTTTCATAAATAGTGAAGAGAATTGAAAATTTCAAGAAACCTTTATTATATAGAAGTGAATAAAAACAAGGCAAATTATTAATGATTGAAAGCACTTGATGAATTATATTGATAACATTATTTGTTGATAAACATTTCTCAGTTATAGCAGATATCATGGCGGTTACACTGGTCATGGATGGATAAGAAAGAGCTGGTAGCTTGCCTCTCAAAAGCTTCCTAGCCGTACTGGCGTCCAAGATATTCAAGTTGTGGTTTCAAAGCCTGTTATTTTCCATGGGCCATGGGGGGGGGGGGGTTCCCTTGGGTCATTATGCATCTATGGAGTTAGAGGTAAAGAATTTTTAAAGTTCAAATTTCAAAGAATTTATGGGTATCGAATGTTGTTGCAAAAATCGACTTGCTGTTATGAAGTGTCAACGCCTTCATACACTTTGATGCTCCGATTTGAAGTGGAGACTGACTGTAGATAATTCCAATAACGGTGAAGCTTTTGACCACGCAGTCGCTTCGAGTTTTTTCTTCTTAAAGGATAGCATTCGCCTTATCCACCTTTATAGAGCTGAGCTTTTTGTGATAGCAACTCAAATTGTGGCCACTGATCGAGCATGAGTCGATCTTGATCAGAAATGCGTTTGGTTGAAATAGATCGCGAAATAGATCAGGATCACGTCATTTGTAGGGTTATCCACACGATGCAGGTCGTTTGTACTATCGTTGTTTCATTGTCTCAAGTCGTCGTTTACTTGACTTCTTGCGCGACTTTCATTTCGTATTGTTGCGATCACTTGTGATCATTTCCGCGAAATCTATGATATCGTTGAATTGTTAGTGACAATCGAGAATATCGTTATAAAATATCGGGAATACGAAGTCATGGCTTCATTTTTTTGCGGCTAATGTTCCTCTAATCGACTGACACCAATTGCAAAAACACTTCACATCTACATTGTTCAATATCTCAACAAAGCTTAAATTGAGATTATCGGAGAGCGTTGATGCGTTTTCCAACTTTAAAAATTATAACATCGGCTTATTGAAAATTACATTGAATGATTTAATGAGAAACAAATCGTTTCTTCTCTCTAATATATTTCGACGTTCAATTATTATTTCTTAATTTCATCGTTTAGTATTACATGTTGAAAATGCGATAACTAAATGAATGGAGAATAAAGATATATAGGCAATATGAATAACATTAAAATCATTGTAGTTTAAGTCGAAATCTTTATTGCACATCGCAATGAATGTGTGTGGAACAATATCGAGAGATGATCAACTTAATACGGGACGTAATGAATTCATTCTCATATTTACATAAGTTCAAGTAGATGATATGAGGTTAATTAACGCTATACGAATATTGAGAGATCTCATTTACACAACTGTGTGATCTTATATGACTTCAAAGATTTGAGTACATCATTAGTCATTAATTATAAAGTTTTTTTTAGCTGTAATTTTTCGATAGCGATAGGAAAGGATCGAATAAATGCTTATCGAAATATTCACTAAAATCTCATTTTCTCGATAAAATACGTTGTCGCAGGAGTGCAGAGATTTGTAACACTGGACAACTCTAACGAATAGATTCGAGAAAGAATATCTGCCATTCATAAACACCTAACAATTTTAGGCATGGATGAGGTAGTATAAAACCCTCTTGGGAGAGGGGTACATGAATGGGAAGGTGAGTTAATAAATAAGAGTGGAAAGAGGTAGCAGTAAAATGATAGGGAAGAATAACCGTTATAACTGACGCGTCCATCTTTGTCGGCATCTGCTTCACTAAGCATTTCGAATGCATCCTCCAGTGTAATGCTCCTTCCATGATGTGACATGATCGACCGCAGGTCCTCCACCGAGATAAACCCGTCGTTGTCCTTATCGAATTCCTTCAAACGTCACCTGCTTTATTGTAGTGTTGGTTATAGCAAGCTATTTATTCATTGTCCCAACTAGGCAAAGGTTAGGAATGATGTAACTTGACGAGAGGTTGAACCTCATTTTCGGCTAACATGGGGTGAGGGATATGTCTATTGTCGTTACTGGTAAATTAGTCTAAGATGTCATGTCTTCCAGGAATATCTTGTTCTAAGCATAACGTTAGGCTTGTTCTTTGTCCAGACATCATTGTTTATTGTATACAGAATCAAAGTTATCAGCCAACTGTAGAAGGACGGGATTACTCTGTATTGCTCAACCAAATTTGGGATTCTTTTAGCTTGAGACCATGATTTGTTTCTGTTGTAGAGGTTATGTAATGAATATGCGTTGAGTGATCGAGAATCATCAAAAAGGCGAACCTGAGTTGAATTTAACTAATCGAAAAGGAAATGAATTGATTTGATATTCGTCATAATGAAGGAGGAATAGGAACATAAAAGTATGAAAGAGCAAGAACTTGGAATTAAGAGGATTGTTGAAAACGAACGATGAGGACGGAAGTAATATCGTTTTACCCTAAAGACTCGTCTTAGCTCATACTCTTCCGCTTCAGTCTTTCGAGCTTTGCGTGCCATTAGCCGTAGGAACTCATCCATCTCAATTGTACCATTTCCTGAAGTTAGTCGTAGCGCTTATTGCGTCATTCCTTGCTTCAATAAAATGTTACCGGTTTCTTCATCTTTCTTTTCATTTTTTCTATATTCGCCGATGCAAAGAACATTTCGAAAATTATCGACATTATAGTGCCTTTTCTGTCATTTTTATTTACCTATTTTTCGTTTTTTTCCACCTTTTTTTCTCATCCTTTCACTTAATTTTTCATTTTCCGTTCTTTTCATCGATCTGGAAACTTTTTCTTCAAATATAATTTGAAAAAGAAAAAATGAGCGCTATGTTGTTGCCATTTTTTGCGCCCTCATAATGTACATACAATGAAAAGAGGCTGAAAGGTGGATGGGCAGTCGAAACTCTATAATATCCCCGAGTTGCATTGAGTAGGGCTCGCTGTCCTCTTGAGACATGAACATTACATCTTTATGTTTTATTAAAAATTATAGTTTTTGTAGTTTAGCGTGTTATTTCGATTTCGAAACATTCTTCTTCAAAGATTTTCATCGGATATGTAGTTTTCGGTGATCAATGAAAAAACCATTGTCCGTGATGGGATCGAACCCACGATAGTAAATATAGGAAAAGTTCTTCTATAACGGTAGATGTTAATTATCTATTGAAGTCATTAAATTATTCGAGAGGTATGCAAATGAATTCTACTCGAAGATGCAGTTCGATCACTAATATAGAACAACATATGTGAGTACAAATGTGAATACAAATCTATGCATTCGTGCTTCCGATCTATCGATATTTGGTGACGATCGCTAATTGCCCGCACACTGAATGCAATTTTCTCGTCACGCTATTCGTCTAGAGAGAATAACGCAATTTGTATCCTCATTATTACCCATCCTCGTGTATCACTGAGCGAATGTAAAACCGCTATGATGGCCCATAGTTTGCCAATTTCAGGCGGAAAATTCTAAAAAAAAACTTTGAATTTTGGGTTAGGAAGATGGCGGAGGGAAGGTGAGGGAGAGGCAGAATGATAACTCATTTCTCGTTTTATTGATATATGAAACTCCACTGGTAGGCACGGAATATGATTTTTTCGAAGCGAAGACACTGGAAAATTTCTTTAAAATGAAATATTTGAAAAATATTACGTATATTCGTTATTTCTTAAACCAATTGTGCAATAAACCCCTATTTTACAGCGCTTTGGTTACAGATATTTTTCTTGGGGATCATACTCGTGGCATACGATCCTCGATAGTTTTTTATCGAAACTAGATTATTTTGGACGGTCATGATAAGGTGAGGAGGGAGTTCCGAAGGAAAGAATGGGTGGGAAGGTGATCAGCGAGGGAAGGATAAAGTAGCAATGTAATTTTTCCTGTTCATTTCCACATTCAAAGGTGCTCTTGAGCTTCGGTGTGTACCTGACCAATCAACTCCTTCATCTTTTACATATAATTTCCAATTCAAGATTTGCAGGTCAAGAATGTCGCATCTTTGCCTTCCTTTCCTCTTCCCTCCCCTCCCATCCCCTCATCGAAGAGTGCTTACACAATAGCAGCAAAAAATTTACAGGGCACTTTAATAATATCATAGGCGTAAAACTGCGAACTTATTAAGTTTTTCGAGTGCGATTGCGAGCGACAAATGAGTAAGCTTTTCGAGCAATAAAGCAGTGCACTCATATTATTGGAAGAATTTCTATAATCAGCTTTCAGAATGAATAATATCCGAGCTTTTTTCCACCTTCCACCGTATCGCCTCCCTCCTTACCCACCCTTAACCTCCTTCAAATCGAACTGGCAATATTTCAAACAGAATCGAAAATGAGACCATCCTCATCGAATTCGGAAATCATCCGCCTCAGTTCGCTTTCGGAAGGGTGTTCACCAAGTGAGTCCATAACAGCGCCTAATTCGTCGACCGTGATTCGTCCATCACCATCTCGATCGAATACACTAAACGCTTCACGGATTTCCGCTAGCCGATCGCTTTCGATTTGTTCAAATGTTGTCGAACGTTTTCCGTGCTCCATTCACTTCAAAGAAAAGAAATTACATCTTTTGAATACGCATAAAACCAAAAAACTGCCGAACGACGAGAACATAACGGGAATTAAATACATATCATTTGATGCAAAAGCAACTGCCAGTTCATTTGCATAACCAAAAGGAAAAGAGTGTGGGAGAGCAGTGGAAGGGGAGGAGGGATGGACACTCGACGGAGGAGTAGAGGGAAGGACGGAGTTGCAACCTTACATTTAATTAGGTGGAAACTTTGCGAGATTCATACTCGACTTCTTTAGAAGTCGGTACGTTTCTGCTGCAAAAGTTGGAGAATAAGCCCACGTTTAATAATTCTCTCATCCGTCATTGGCATTCTCAGTTACAGAAAAAATTTTTCCCTGTTTTATTGTGAGGCTGGTGATCGACAACGAACGCCCACCGGAAGATGATTTAAAGAAAGTGAGGGCAGTATACGAGTGGAACTTGCAATTTCACTCATTGGATCAAATAAATGGGATTTAAATTCCAATCGCTAGATTAGGCTCAAATGCCAGTGGGATGGGATAACCATAAATTCATTTGAACGATGGAAAGGATGTGTGTGGTAGGTGATTGCAAGTCTCTATTATCTTTGATTGCATTGATTTATCCGACCTTTTTTCATAGAGTTTTTTATGGAACTTTTCCGGAAATAATGTAAAATTGATATTTGTAATATTACATTGTGGATAATTCGATTTCTTTATTATACTGTCCAGAGAATATTTATGAGTTTATTGTAATATAAATTAGTAGTGGAAATTTTTGTTATATATCATTCATATTTTCAATTAAGTACCATATAAGCTAAAATAAAAACCCCTCAATGGGGAACTTCACTCGTTGCAAATAGACGCTCTCATAGATTATCCACCATTTGCGTTAGGAATATTAATCTTGCAACAACTATCATAGTCTTTTCTTTGAAGAGGAATCTTTTGGCTGTATGTTCCGATTAACTTTATAAGGTGAGATGTAAATGAGATGTAAATCAAGCTATCAATGCTTCTCTCATCGCTTATTTCATCGACGGAAGAGTTCGCCGATCATTCTGGATGGAAAAAAATGAGAAAGCCCATTTCACTATGTGGGAATTGTGGAATTCAATGAGTGGAACTTAAATTTTGCAACGTAGTCGAAATGGAATTTGAGCAAATATTCCATTTCATTATTTTATAACTTGAATATCTCTCACATTGGGACAAATGGAGATAATTATTAATTAAAGTCTATAATTTTTATTCAATTATTCGGGACCATAGTATCTATTAAGTTCACTAGAAAAGTCGATTACCATAATGTGAAAGATATACGCTTTTTTTAAAAATAGAACGCTTTCTTTAAAATGAAGACACATTTGAACAGTTCGAAAATTCTCAACTTATTGATGGAGAAAATATTGTCACCTTTTCAAAAAAGTCAAAAAAGATTTGCATCAATGCAATAAGGTGAGCATTAGTTGAACGTATATGAGTGATGGCTTTTGAGGCTATTATTTTATGGCGCAAATGTTCGGGTGCTCTCAACTTTTTATGGCGCAAATATCCGGGTTCCCTCAACTTTCATGCAAATATAGCTCTTGTCAAATGGCTGAAGGGAAGTCTCTAAAAATCTCGAAGGAGCAAGAAAACTACTGATGAGCGATAGGAAATCACCAACGATCGATTTCCATTAAATTAGCTCCTTTAAATCAATAAACATTGATCTGATCTAATCGATTATTTTTCACATAGAAGGGGAAAATAAAAATAAATTCTCGAATTTATTTCTCAGTAATAATAATATCTGAAAAAAGAAATGAAAAAATGATGAAGTCAGTAATTTTACATTTGCTTCTTTTTGCTATTTTTACTCAAATGTTTTAAGAAAAGCCGTCATTTATGACCATTTTTCGTCCCTCTCTCCTATTCTCTCTTCTGTTCCCTCTCTCTTAGCATCTCCTCACACTTTCGTTCGCCGGAAAAATCTAGTTTGAGATGAAGAAACTCGCCCTAATGAGTCTTACAGTCGTAGTGTTAGCCCCACCCTGAGGTTGGCGATACCAAAGAGTGCTGCTGAAGAATGTCGAGAACAGTTTTATCACTTTCACAATACTCTTACATCGCTGCCGGAAATTTATGATGCATAACATTTGCATCGGTGTAATGATATGAGCACTATTCGGATATATTTGAGCATGACGTGTGATGCTATTATTTTGTGGCGCAAATGTCAGTGTGTTTTCAATTTCCATGAAAATGTTATTCAGGATGTTATCGAGTCATTTTCTGCCTATTTTTATCTCATCTCTATAAATTTCGATTTGTTCTGTTAAATCTTGAAAGAGTAATGAATAGCTGTACTTATCGTATACTTTCGTTGAGAATAGATGAGAAGTACACTCGCAATGCAACTGCAAAGACTTTGTGCGTTTATTATTCCATAAATACGTGATATTTGCGCGTTTTGTCTGCTCGTTACTCGCATGGATCTATGAATAACACGCCACGTTTAAAACGTCACATCACAATGAAAGTGGTGCGCTTTCCCGACATCAGTGAACCTTCATATGAAATTACATATTTTTTAAAGGAAATAAACAATTGCACATATATAATTCAGTTATAAATCTACACTATTACAAGTATAGATTTAAAATTCAAGATTTTAAAGTGTGTGTGTTAGAAAAAATATAAAAACATATAAAAATAATTCATAGATTGAATAGAGTTGTCCACCATAAGTCATAAAATACAAAGCGTTGTTGTATATTTTTGCTAGTTGATGTTTTCTGCATAGAATGAAAGTGGCGACCAGGTATGATGATCATTTCTTAAGTGAGCCTACAAATAATTCAAAAATGAAGACATATGGGAACGTGGAAATTTTTTATCGAAATAGCGAGAAAAGCTGATTGAAAAGAGATCGTCGATCATTCTACATGACGAGAGCAATTAACTGCGCAACATTTGGAACGTCGCAATTATCAAATCATTTTTATTCGACTATCGTGATCGACTCTGATTAGTGAGTTCTCATTTTTCGACGAATTTATTCTAACTATGGAGTGATCAATGGATATAGCTTTTATGCTCAAAAGTCTATCCACAAATGCGTCTTTGAACTCCCAATGGGATATTTTATAAAAACACAAATTGCCGTCAATCGTTTGGTATATATGAATGTAATTTGGATTTTATACGTTTCAAAGCTCTTCGAAACTATCTTAGTGTAATTTAATTTATAAGAGAATTCGAAACGATTAGAGCAGAGAATATTTCTAATCACTTTACTCAAATCTAGTTGTCTAAAATGAATTCGCACATAAAATTAGCCAATCTCCTACGGAACGCTTTAATTTTCCTCTTTTTTTTCTTTATTTTATGAGAAAATAGCGGAAAAGAAAGAAAAATGAGGGGAAAAAAATTCGGGGAATTATGCTTATTTTTAATTTTTTCCGAATTATTCATATCGACTTTTGATAGCATTATTTCAGCACTGTTGTGCTCAATTATAATTTAACTTTTCATTTGAAGCACTTCATTGAATTATTTCTGAGAATTTCAGTAAATGCACTAACGAAATGAAATATTAGAAAAATATAATCTGATGGGAAGAAAAATTGCTAAAAAAGAAAATTGAATAGATTAATTTCTCACTGAATTATTTCATTATTGTTTTCATTATCGATAATTAACTTATTAATTACATGTGAATCGTATAGAGGGAGAAAGTGCAATTGATACTTAACTATAAAAAAATTCCTCTCATTTTCTCTCTTATTTCTCAGATTTCAAGAAATTCAAATGAGAAAAAGTCTTCTCTTGGTTTTCATTCCTCTTTCTAATCTATTAGGGAAATCAAATGAATAAAAATATTTGCAAAAGAAAACTATTGAGAAGATGAAATTTCAAAAAAAATCGAAAGAAATTATGTGGAAAATTAAGAAAAACGAGGAAAAAATTATGCTACAAACTATTATCACAAAGAAAAATTATGAAAAAATATTTTCCAACGTTAAAGAAATCATAGAATTCATAGGAATATTTTCTTTTAGAAATCTTCAATTTCATTGATAAAATCTAAAAAAATTGTTGGAAACTATTTTATCACATCAATTATGATAAAAGAAAAAAACTTCTTTGGAATTCCCACTGTTGATGTGTTGAAGTCTTGGAAAATGCTTTACATAAAACGCCTTATAAATTATAAGCATTAAATAGCTCCTCCTATTCCGTCTTCATTTCATTCCACAAAATAATAGAAATAAATTTTCGCAGTTTTTGAGAAAATCTCTAAATCTCTCAGGAATATAATGAATATAAATATTTGCGCGAATTCCATTAGATCCACGTTGATTACTGGATAAAACTACAAACGGTAAAACAACTTTCAGGATAATACTTCTTCTATTTTGATCCCATCGCTCTCATCCTTTCCATTATCCATCTGCTAATGACGCAATTTTCGTGGCCGACTTCAAAATGAATTACAGCTGCCAATCTCAAAGCAGCGAACAAATCCTTGACGAAGTTAATGAAAACTAAGATGATATAGGCAAATTCTACTAAAGAGGCAATTAGAAATTCAACAGCCTGTCGAAAATTCCATGTGGAGAACTCAGACGTTGGACATGGTAACCTCATTCTATTTTTTATTAGTAGGCTATACGATGTCACGAAAGGTCATAAAATATTCATTCATCTATCGTTACGATCATGTGAAAATATAAAATTGGTCGAATTTCTTTTTCGCAATTATAGTTTCTTCCTTTTTTCCGTCCATTTCAGTTAATGGCGCAGCCGTTTTTGACACAACCAGCTTATTTTATTCTTTTGAGTACTTTGTTCGTAAATTTGTACGTTGTGACATTTTGCGATGCTTTAATGTGAGCGCTTCGTTAATTTTTAGTGAAAATCAAATCTCAAATATACTTTCACCTCCATTGGCGTTTACGGGTTTCCACATTGCGTTCAAGCCTAGCATCATGAAAAATTGCGGACTACTGCGCAGAAAAGATGCAAATTTCTTATATGATTGTGGCATAAAATGGCAGAAAAAGAATCTCTGTAAGGCGGATCAGATACAGTGATGTACAGGCAGCTACTCAAATGTGCTTGGATCAGAAGCAAATGATCACCGCTGACCATTATCTGCAGCTAAACTAGGACGGAAATTTGCTCCAAGGAACTCAGTACTTCAAACCAGGTCTACTGGGATCATTATATATCTCTATATAACGTGAAACAGGAGGAAAATAACAGTTGGATTTTATCATTCGACAAACATTGGGAATACAACACTTCAAAGAACAGCTAGAGTTTGTCGATGTGCAAAGAATTTAATCACAAATAATTTCAAAAATTTTTTTTTTGCATCATGGAGATATCTGAATTTCTTAATAGCAAATTGATACACTCTAAGGCCATAAGCCGGATGAGGTAAATTCTTCATTCCAATCTTTCTTGCTCTGGTAATTTCATAGTCGCAATGATTCCGATATTACTTTTACTAGGAATATTTTTTAACAGAGTTCGGTTGAAAGTGAAATTTTAGAGGTATGGTCCAGATGCAATTAACCCTTTTGCCATATCCGCCCCTGTTATCCTTCACTTATTTATGTGTGCTGTCAGTTGTTATTGAAACTGTTATGAACTGTGATCGCACCGATCAAAAACCTTTCATACTGCCTTTACTGATAACCACCATGTAACGGAAGTTAGGCTAAGCAAAATCTCAGTCACTTTTTCCATGGATTAAAATTTGATAACTAATTCCTTCGCTTTTTTTTGATCGTAATACAAGTTAGATTTTTACCGGCAATCGACCAAGCTTTCAACTGGTAATCGAATGAAACTTGGAAATTGCATTTGTTTTCAGTTGAACTTCACTGCAGGTCGATGCCTCAGATCGGCTTGTTGACATGACAAAATTCTTTCACTTAATATCGCTATGACGATCCTGGCATTAATGACTATCGCAACAACGAAAATCGCTTTCAAATCCTGAAAATGAATAGAAAATCATTTTTCCCATTTTCACTGCTTTCTCTCAAATTAAACCACCGAAAAAAATTTGCGAAATTACAAGTGTCTTCACGATCTATTTGCATGAATTTCTTTTATTCATTGAAATTTTATTTTATTGCTGTCCAATTTCATTTCATGAAAAATTCCAATTATACTATAATGTTGCACTACTATTCTATGCAAATTTCGATTTTATTGCTGCAACAATATTGCATTTTCCATAGATGGAAATACGTGAAGGCCATGAACAATGAAATCTGAAGGAAGAATTCTTGAGAAATTATTCCCAAGATGATTGGCTAAGGCGCTATTGCCATACAACGAAAATAACCATTGATATCGGCTTCCTATCGAAAGTGTTCCGCTTTGATACTTTTCAAATTTGCGAATAGAGGTGTCAACGAATGGAAAATTGCCTATCTTCCTAACAAGATAAAAACAAAGTTGGAAGACGACGGTAAAGGAAAGGAGAGAGAAGAGGCGAGTTACACATCGAGAAATGAAAGCTGCTGCTAATATCAAAAACTTCTTAGAGGTTAATGGCGTGAATGTAAGTGAATAAGAAACGGAAATAGCGCATTCACTTCTATTTGATTAAATGGTCTTATGAGGAGAACGATAGCTTTTTCAGCTCCACTATTGAATGACGTTAATGGAAATTCTAATTTCTTTTTTATTGTTATCCATAAATTGCTTTGCACTTATTCCTGTTCAATGACGTATGATTTGAATAAAAATATGTGCGTGGGTATATATATATATATATATATATATATATATATATATATATATACATATATATATAACAAAAGAAATTGAAATGCGAGCATCGTTTAGCACGGTTGCTGTGAACGACACTTCACTGATTATGGAAAGTGCCTCTGTTATGGAAACTCCCAAAAATTTAGAATTTCTCTATTAACGCTCCGGAGTTGGGTTAACCATTTTGGATTTTAAGTTTCTATGACTCATTTACGTGATTTTACACTCGTTAAAAAACGTGTCGAGATGTTTCTTATACAGTGTGCGATGAAGCGATGAATTCACTAGTTAATTTCTAAAAAGAACATGATTCAGAAGTCGAAGACATTGTTCCTAAATCGTTTAAAATTAGTGTTCATTCTCGCGATTCTCTCTCGTCTTTTTAAGCGATGAACATTGAGCTTAAATAAACAAAATGCAGCGGCGACAAACAACTCCGAAAAGCTTAACGAACGAGTGAATTCGATTTTCTGCGTTGAAAAACAGCTTAGTCTGCCTTCTTATAATTCACTAAATCTCCGTCGTCCCAACATCTGAATGCGGCATCCAAAAGCATTGGAATTTTATCGTTGGCGATCGATTTGTCTCTATACTAATTTGATGATCAATCTAATCATATCGATAAAATGAGAAACTTTTACAGCATATTTTCATAAATTGGAAAAAAAACCAATTAAATCAATAGCTAATTGGAATTTGAATTCGACGAAGGATTCACATTTCATTGGGTAATCGAAATACTCAAAGCAACAAATTATTTCATCTAAACGAGAAAAAGAAAATCTTTTAGAAGACGCGTCAAATAACTGGCACGATGCAATAACATACATTGCAATATTCGATCATTATAACGGTGCACTCGCATAGATCCTTCTTTTGAGCATTTGTGAACAAGTTGACTATTTTTATTAACTCCCATCAAAAATAAAGAACTGTGGCGATAGAATGATTTCCATTTCGGTGAACTTTCGTCGTCGTTATTTTGACCTCTGTTTTAAGTCGTTACCTATGAAGAAGTTCCGTTTATTCTTAATTATTAGAATCCGAGAAAAAAGGATCGCAAAAATGATCGACAACATTCGAAAACGAATTTCGGCGAAACACCTTAAACACGGAGCGTTCTAATTGTTCATTACCATATTTAATTACTAGAATTCGCAGCTAAAAACCGCAATTTTCGGATGCGATCTTCTATAATTGGCAACATAACAAGCTGCTATATCCTCATAATGAGCGGTACATTCGAAAAAAGCATTAATATACACTTCACATTATAAAGTAATCCAATTAGAGGCACTTAAAAAGCGCCAAACGGTTTATATGTTTCAAAAAATACCCCAAAGGATGTGCTGCTCTGTTGATGTACGAAGAGGAAAGTGACGCAAAACGGCAGATGTCATTATAATTATTATTCGTTGTGATTATACACTTTGGATATCACCTTAACGTTGCTATAGTATTCGAAAATGAGACTGCCGCAATTCCCAGATGGCATCTGGGATAAATTGTTTTGTCCTAAGTGTTTGCGCATATTCGTCATATGATCTTTCTGCAGCTGTCTGTAAACAATAGCAACGAATTATCTAAATATTGCATAGTTCGTTGCTTATGGCTTATTTATTCATTAATGAATTTTGGGAGCCTAGAAGAAGGAAATATTATTGCTATATTAAGCTCATCCAGTTAAATGTTCACGTGTAACAAAGTTTCAATAAATTTATTAAATAGCATAAAAGAAATACTAATCAAGTCGATGTCCTTTTCTCAACATGAAAACTTCAGTCACAACAATTAAAGACCGAAAATTTTTTAATAGTTCTTTCTGCTCTCAATCATTCTTGAAAGGTGAGAGTTGGTTGATATTTTTTTTTTCACTCTCACTAAATGAACAGGTATAAAAATACCACAGCTACTTGTGAATTACGGCCTCAGTATACAATCAATTAGTGCTCAACAAGATCTTGTAGTCGGTGGATTACACCTGCAAGGTTGTCACAGGTATAATTATACTTCCATTATTCTAGCGTCTTAGACAAATTTGTTGAAATTACTCAACAAACACGGAGACGCCCAATGATATGAGATAATGTTGCTATAGGAAGGTCTGTGCGGTAGATGGAATACCACCGAGAAAGCGTGGCGCTGATAGGATATGCTGCTCAGTGGGGACCAATAAACAGATTAGTTGGTTACACAAATAATCAAAATCATTAGCACAACTTCTAATAGAAGCCACACGGCAATATCAACCACTTTAACAAATTATGAAGCAAAAAACTTAACATTACCAATGAAGAATCATCTATAAAGAGACCGCACATAAAAATTCCACATTCAGAATGTGATTTTGAGCACGAAATTTCTTTGCCGCAGCTTGACCTTTCATACGTTTAAGCTATCACTAAACTCAACTATACGCAAACAAGTAGATGCAAAATTTGCAATGTGCGACACTAAAAAGAAGACGGCAACATCAGATGAATGCAAAACGCAATGGAGGCGGTTGCTGGAATGTGAATTGCGAGATGTCACAGTAATGAGTATTGCCTAAACGAATATTGCCCATCCTTTAGCGAATGAAACGCCTCACAACGATCACAATGCTTCAGCAATGATCACTTCTATATAGAAACTTTTTTATGAGTATATAAATAAGAAATTTCATAGTTCCATAGAAAATTATACATTTAAAAGGGGGATTTATTTTGTTGGCGACGCTAATTTTTTCACAAATTTATTGGTGTCAAATAATCTGCTCTAAGGAATTCTCCTTTCTCTAAAACCATCAATGGAACATTTTTTTGAGCAGACGCTAAATTGTTTGCATCCGTTAATGAATTCGGTGATCGATCTTCAGTACATCAAAGAAATGCGATGTCAGTTTATATCCGTGTTTGTTTTTCTCTCTCTCCGAGAAGTTTTGCTGAGGAAACGTGGAATATTTCGAACGAAATACTTATATTTTGGTGGAATTTTTCGAATTTCTTATATCAAAGTTGGTGGAGAGTAAAAACTAATGGAATATTTCGGTGATTATGAAGTTTAATATTTGAAATTCACTCTTTCTTGGAAAAATTCAACGTCCTCATTGCATTTATATTCATTTAAAAGTTCATAGAGATAACAGAATCATAAAAAATTAGGCGCGAAAATTAAACTTATTTTTATTTTGCTCGCTGGAATACTTTGTTGTTGTTTCAAATATGCAGCAGTTATAGTTGCATTTAATGCACTAAAATGGAAACCTCTAGAGAAAAATATGTCATATCAATCTACAAAATTCGATGACTGCTTCTTGAGCTTTCACTTTGCGGTCGCAAAAATGGAAAAATTCTTAAAATTTAATTCGAAACACTGAACAAAAAAATCAAAGCAAGAAGAGTTTAATTAAACTGCATTTAAGGGGCAAACAGTGCCCAGCGACCATATCTGCAGCGAATTTCCCACTGAAGCGGGCAATTTTGCTTTACCCATAAGAAAAGTAATCGAGTATGAAATAGCACTCTAATGATTTCATGCTGCCGACGAGTATTCTCTACGAGGAGAAAAATAGGTGTTGGAAAAAGTTAGTTTTCCTTCTACGTCTCTTACCCTTCCTTCATTTTCCTCCACCGCCTTTTTTCCTCTCTTGCCTTCCACTTAGTCCTCTCCCTTCCACTCAAATACTTGTTCATTGAGTGTAAAGTATTGTTGTGCGTGAACTTCTTTGCTCCACCAGCCATCGTTGCTGTTTGCTTTTTGGCCCGGTATCCGATTAAGTGCTATCATCACCGGTACCTTCTTTATATCAATTCATGCAACTTTATTCCTTCCTCTTCCCACATTTTTCCTTTATTTTAAAAATCTGAATATTTCCAAACATGCTGAATAAATTCTGTTATCAGTGAATTCATATGAAATCGTTTATTCATAATGAGAAAAGAATGAGATACTTTACGGCAAATCAACAGTGTTGGCATAGAGAAAACAGCAGTTCTCGAAGTTCTCGACGTTTTCGAAGTTCCCGAAGTTCGAGCAGTTTTCAAAACGCTTTCTCATTAAAGTATTCGAAAATTATGGGAAATTTTTGCGCATTTTCTCATTGCTTCCATCAACTTCACTAGAATACTTTAATGCAGAAGCGTTTTCGTAATTTCGCGCAAATCGGCTTTGTGTAAAATTCTGCCGCTTTCTCGAAGCATAATAATACTAATGAAATCTTTTAATTTTTAGATTTATGCGATTAAAAAAATGGATTTATGAATGCTAAATAGGTTTTGAATGAGGAAATTATTAAAATAAATTTCATCCAGTGATGGAAATTCTCAAGAAAATAGACTAAATGCTATAAAAATGTGGAAGAAATTTCAAAGAAAACAAACCCCCAATATAATTTCCACAAATTTTTAATAAATCAATTTTCTCAATCATCACCTGGGGAAGAGAGTTTCTTTTAAACAATTTCCTACGAAAACAACAACAAATATCTTAAATGGAAGCATTTTCGAGATTATTTCTATGCAATCATAGAGATCATTTTTCTAAAGAATCACTTTTCGATTAATTGACGCTCAGAAAAACCCCTAATGATCCTAAAACGCATCCATAATTTATTCCTATAATTTAATCTCTGTAGTTCAAATCGAAATTCAATGATCAATATTATAGCGATCAAATGATCGATTGTCTTTCTTTAAAGACCGTAAATTTAGCAATATAAAGCTGAAACGTATTAAGTAACATATTTTTCTCCCTACAAAGTTAATATGGATAATCCGTCGATTTAAATTCGCTTTCTTTTACATTAATAATCTGAATAATTGTAAGTTTCTTCACTTATTGCGCTTCTCGTGTTCAGATGAAAACGACTAATGCTGTAAAATCATTATTATATCCCTTTTGCGTAAAAGAAACGAATCGAAATTAACTCGATAACTGCTACTGAATTCGATGAGAAATTTAATTTGTTTCAATTTAATTTAATTTTAACTTCATTTAATTAATTCACTTCAATTCAGCCTTATCAAATCTATCAGCGCTTACAACAGATTTATGATCACTTTGATCGGAACACTTCAATTTTCCAGAAAAAAAACCAGAAATTTCAAATATTTATGAAGTTCTGCGAATTAAATTCTTTAGTAGAAAATTTTGCCGAGCTAGAATATGAAATAAATGTTATGGCTAACAAAAAATGAACTTGAAAGACCAATCAATATGACGCAATACAGTTCAAGTTCAAAGAAACTATAGTAGATGAACACAACGAAATGCGATTACAAAATACGCTTGAAAAATGAGTACAATAGTCAATTTTTGCAGACATATAAACGTCTCATTACGATCAATTATAGGTGGGAAAGCGCATCAAGATAAGCTCGCACAATATGTGCTTCTGCATTCCGCTATATAAATCACTAATATATACTAACAAATATGATAAAAATGTCCTCTTACATCGAGTAATTTCGCCCCTTGCATTGTTTGCCCAAAATGAAAAACGTTGTCATCATATCGGAATAGGCATAAAACGAAAAACCGATCGATATAATATGTTCGCGAGCTTTGTCCACCTCTGCATATCTTCAGCATCTGCAGACAAAGCTGGAATAGTTTGAACCGCTCAAGTTTCAAAAATCTATCTTTGAATTATACACCGGCTTGAAGTTACCACACAAAGAGATACACAAACAGACGGACATCCAAAATGACGGATACACAGACAAACGGATACACAGACAGACGGGCACACAGCTTAACAGATATGTATACCCACGTATGTATGGGTATATACGCGGAGTTTTACATATGCAAATCCGCAAGAAAAATTTTAAAGAGACCCAAATGGAAGCATATGAGGTGCAGAACTTTGGTCAATGAGTACTACTGCTGATGCTCTAATTGACGAGGAGGAAAGCCCTCTTAGCATTCACCAATATCCTTTGATACACCGAAACGTCGATTAATGTAATCTATTTCAACGGCCAAAGGGAAAGAAAAACGTTTTAGTGGAAATGCAATATTGCCGATATTCTAATCAACCCAATTCTTAATAAATGCACGAAACAATTAACGAAAGAATTCACCTCTTTAAAGAAAATCTTCGATTAAATTATATCAAAGTTTGAAACCTTAAAGAAACAATAATTTTTCATTTCCATAGATTTCTTTCCTTTTCTTCACATAATCTTATATTCATCAAATTACGATCATAAGAATAATATAAAACTGTTATACAGGTAAGAAGAGACAATAACCGACATCGTTTTAAATATTTCAGCGAAACTACCTCGTTTTACCAATAATTTAGCCGAATAGTTCCTCATTTTTTCAATTTATCATATATATATATATATATATATATATATAAGAATAGAGCCGGCAAATAAGGCAATAAAAACTGCAAATTTAATCCGCATTTGCAATTGCAATGTTCTTTCGAAGATGTACTTCATATGTGAAGCGTGACCACCACCTTTCTCAGTCATTTAAAAATCGAAATTGGGTTCAATAGAGATGATTTGGATGGCTTCTTCTGACTCTTTATGACCTATTATTAAATGAAGGTCATAGTTGGCCCGTAAAAAAACGTTAAGTGCTTTTTCACTTTTTCAGATGCAGTTTCCCCACTTTTCATTTATGAAAAGTGCTGTTTTATTTAGCTTATGAAAGAGAAAAGAAAGTGATCGAAAGTAAAAAATTTGCAAATATAATTTTATGAATTTTATTATATATATATAATAATATATACATATATTATTATTATTATTATTATTATTATTTATTATTATTATTATTATTATTATAAATCATTAATTAATATATATATATATATATATATTATATATATATATATATATATATATATATATATATATATATATATGCATAATAAAATATATTTTTGATATAATAAAGACGAAAATGAATTAATGAAATATAAAATCATTAATTGAGTATGATAAAAATTAATTTCTAATTTTTGCACGAATACTTCGATGTTATTCGACTGCATTTTATTCAGTTAATGTTTAAACATTTCTCAATATAGCTAGGGTTAACTCTACCGCTGAAGTTGAATTACAACGAGGAATTTGTGGAATTTCATACGGTGATAGAAAGATAATGTATTACAATATATCATTATTAAAACATATTGTTTGAATTGATGTTGCATGAAAAATGTGGCACTCTAAGGATCCACTTCAACAAAATCCATATTTGCAATTATCCTCATCCGACTCATCTATTTCCTCTCTTTCTCTCTTCTCTCTTTATTTTCTACGAATTCTTTCTTTAATCTTCGCTAATCATCGCTGTTTTTACTGTCTGAAGGTGACTTCTGTGAAAAAATTCAGCTCCATTCACAAGAAATCACCTTGGGGCTTCGAAAAATTCCTTTACAAAGTCTCGAAATGTATAGCTATAAAATCTGTTGAATCGATTTTCGTAAATATAGTGAGTGATTAGTGACTGAGAAAATAGGGACAAGTAGTGACTAAGTAATGAGAAGGTAAGCTATTTATGGAATTAGTACGAACTTTCTCGTTTCCTCGGACCTCGTTCCCGCTCCACTTGTCCTCTCCTCTTATCTGCACTCCGCCTCCACGTAGATATCCGAACCCGAATAACGGCATAAGCTGAGCCATAGTAATTGTTCAACAATTACACACGAAAATACTCATAAATTGCTTTTAAAAGTATTGTAAGGAGGATAAAAAATTTATGAGTTATTCATTCTGAAAGCACTAACAAGCCTAATGTCTTCAAATACATATGGAAGCACTCACAGCTTCTGCATTTCACCACTTTTAGTCTCTTTGAAGAATGATGTTATCAGCAACAAGATAGTCGCTAATTCGAGATCAGTACATTTATAGACAAAATTTTTAGTGATATTTCGATTTCAATAGTAGAGTGATTATTGAGCGATAAAGACAGCATTCACTTGATTTACCTCAACGTTTCGAAGGTATACAATTACAAATATATTCCACTTTATTCAATTTCATCTTCTATTTTCTATTTTTTTCTCATTTTGAGTATAGCATTCCATAGAGGAGTCGTAAGATAATCTCTGAGTTACAAATATATAATGAAGAAAGTGAAAAAAAAAGGAAAATTCTCATCAGCACATAGAAAATGTTCCATTAATTAAACTGACTTGAGAAAAAAGAGAGAATTCTTAAATTCGCTTGGCACATTAGCAATTAATGTTAATGAGCAGAACTTGATTTGTGCTGACTCTTGCATGAGATAAATGCAGAAGTCGAAATCTGAACTGTCATATCAGCTTCTTCGCTTATAAAGTCTTCGTTTAAACGTTCATAGACGACGTCTGCAGACAAGAGACGATGTGCTTCTTTCGACTGATATGATAAGATCATCCATGACTGATATGATAATTTGTTCATTTTCGCAATTTGATCAACGCTTATAATCAATCGTTGATTGTGTGTCAAAGCTTATTAACAAATTGCACTCTTTTATATATCACAACCAATACAAAGAAGTGAATAAAACATCATGAGAAGAGAAGTATTGATTACAATGTGGAGGCGTACTTCTCTATTCACCGGACATCATCTCCATAAATTCTGAAAATATCACAAACTTTACTTAATGAGAAATTATTCAAGGAACACCAAAACTGGACGACTTGAGGGAGGGGAGGGATGCGTATTCATACACAAGATAGAATTAAGTGAGGTGGGTTTCAAAAAAAGTTCCACCTTTGCCTTTTAAGCTGATAATCAGCAGGAATGGATCCACGGTCATACCCAACGCAATGGTGTTTATTTGGTGGATTAGCTCATTTTTGTAAGAGCCAGCGAGGATAATATCACTTTTACCCTAACGGAAGATATTGACTCATATACCTTGTCGCGAAGAGTGCCGTCTTATATGGTTTTGTGAATCCTCTACTACCAAGCAATTGCTTTTTTTGAGTGGAGATCACTGGCGAAGCTATCCTTCTCCAGTATCGCCCATTATAGTCATAAAGGATCTCGACAGACATCCAAATGGATTTGAGGGGATAGAGGACGAAGGGAGGCGGACCGTTCACATCGTCTGAAGTGCAACCCTTCGTATTATGCCAGTATCGCGCACATCAGAGTTCAAAAGATGAGGACTTCATAATATCATCACTTAAACACCAATCAGGACCCTTTCTCGACTCTTAATTCTTTCTCTTTTTCATTCTCCATTATCCGTCTTTCTCTTAACGAATCAGCGAGTGCGGGATTTGTGAGGATAGTAACCAAAAAAGAAGCGCAACAAAGAGACCATCAAAGTCGACAGTGCCCGAGCCATCGGCATCGATCTCAGCGATCATTTCGTCGAGTTCGTCCTCAGAAACGTTTTCATCGAGGGCACGCAGAATATCTCGCAAATCCGATACTGCTATATAACCGTTACCCTTAAATAGACATTTATAGATTCCTGCTGTTATGCAAAACTCTAAAAAGTTTCATATTAACGAAAATAAAAGATGCTCATAAAAGATAAGATACTTATTCAAAAAAAATTTATAGCCGAAACGATTTCCTAATTCAAACGGAAATGAGGTCAATTATGCGAGCATAAGTATGAGGTCATGCTCAAGTTCAGGTTGAATTATGAGCTTAAGCACGAAGATTAAAAGTGCTTTTGCAGCCGTCTTAGGCTTTTAAATTATAAAATATATTTAGTCCAACGTTGACTTTAGAGAATATTTTATTATCCACTTTGCTTTAAGATATGAAAGAACAAAGAATAAAGAATATTTTCATAACTTCAATCATTCATTGTCATAGTGGAAACATATTATGACTTTAAGACGTTAAGCTTGAAGAATACACCTAAAATAAAGTGATCAAATCGGCTACCGCATAATTTCAAATACAAGCCCAGGGTTCTTCTATTTAAGAAAGATTTATGCGAGAATGGGGAGAGAAAAATTGATTCAAAGATACTTTTCAAGCGTCCATTTCTCAATGCTTCTGATTTTTTCAACAGTTATCTCGGAGCGGACGCATTCGCATCTCATTTCCGTAATCATTAGCCATCGATTCTGTTGCAGAATCATTGTCGCAAATATCTCATTTCAAAAACAGAGTGGATAAATGCTCAATAAACCTTCTCTCCTCTCCCTCCTCCCTCTTCTTGTCTCCCGAATAATTTAGATGCCTTAGTGGACTATCTGCAAATATTTAGGTATTAAGAAGGAGGCAGCTGTCTATCGCGAATCATCCTCATGGAAATTTCACTCCTCTTTGTCTTATTGACTGAAATTTGTCTCTAATCGTTCGTTGAATAGCATTCACTCTGCTTCAGTGAGTAAATTGATTCCGAATAAGCGACGTAAACATTCTCATTAGATTGCCGTATCGGGGGTCGGTGTTGGTTGCGCCTTAAAGGATAATGTTTTCGATGATGACCACCGGAAATGAAACGAATTTACGACATTAGCCAATCCGAATCTATTAGGGTCGGAATTGAGCATATCCACTAATGTTTCGAAAAAAAAAAGCCACGTTGGTGGGAGGTATGGATGGGAGAAGGGGGGGGGGGGGGGTGAAGAAATAAACATGCAAATATAAAACTAAAATAAATAGAGACTGAAAATGTGGCCGAATGTGAAAAAAGGCCTGAATTTTTTCTAGTATGAAGTTTTCCATTAAGTCCACAAAAGCGCCAGCTCTACACCTAAGGTCTATTGCGGATGCACTAAAGGTGTCAAGGTGATCTAAAGGTACGTTCCATAAGCTAATCTATGCCGTTAATATTTGTAAATACACGATTCCATGAAAACAACCAAACAGCAAGAAAAACACCACAGAAAACGACATGTGCGATGTGTGAGGTTTCGCAGCCCCGCTCACCTGACCAACCGGTTTCATGAATTTAAAGTAATAATTAAATTCCGGAATAATTTCATCATTTTATTTCATTTCTACCACTTGCACAACTACTAAGATAATTCATTGTTATGCGATTCAGTAATCTCAACGCCTGATGAAAACCCAATCGGAGGGATTGAACAAGTGCAATTTTTTTTGCGTTCCTTTAGCTATCGACATGATTTTTTAGCAACTGATGGTTGAAAGACCTTACGGAATACCACCACACGACGCTTAATATATACACAAAGACCGTTGTTCACTCCCTACTGGATTCCGACTCGGATCTGTTAGGCAGACAGTCAGACAGACAAGTGGCTCACAGATATGACATCGCTGTAATGCACCTTGCGATTGCTGAATGGCGAAAAATATAAAAAAAGAAACGTCGAAATACTTCACCAAAGTATAAGTAGCTAAATATTTTTTCGTATAACTAATAAAAACAAGTAGTAATAGGTCTCTGTATCGCAATTAAAATACCCTCAAGTTTATTTGAGTATATTCGGAGAATTTCTAGTTCTAAAATCTCATTAACACATCAAATCAGATTATTCCATCACAGAAAAGGACACTACCATCGCTCCTCTACATTTAAATAAAAGAGTACAGATGGCGCTTTTGTCAGTAATCATAACTGGCGAGTAATTTAACATTCAATGTTCATTGACGGTAAAAAATCCATTACAATGAATCCAGAAATAATAGCTTTAAATGCTTTAAAGTAAAAAGCTCCTTTATGGTGAAATTTTAAATCGACTCAAAGTTCATATTTGCTCTGATAAAGTTGCAACTTTATAGACTTTATCATTAATGAGTTATTTCCGTCTCATCATTTAATTATGCTATGCATGAATATTTTTCGTCTTAACTATTATAATGAATTTATTAATATATGAAGGTATTGTTGTAGATACTTTTGTGGTTTATCCATAAGAAAAAGAATAAGTAAGACTCAAAAATATCCTGAATCCTTAGTGTAGACTATTCGAATTTTAACTAATTCAACATAAACTATTGCAAGTTTAAAATTTTCAAAATATCGAAGTCAATATAAACTGAAATTTAAAATTGAGATTATTTCAAATATTTTCTGCACTTTTTTATTTTCATAATTGGAAAGCACACCAGGTTGGGCGCATATCTGTGCCTAGGCAAGGCTATGTATATATATGTCTGTCTATTGGGTCATTTAAATTTGAGAAATACCAACACTGAAATCACCGAATTTGGTAGTAAAATTCGAATCATAAACTTGCACTCATTGCAAATTTGCAGAAATTATTTTATTATTTATTAATAATATATGCAGCTAGTTGGTTCAATATCCGGGGATGAAAGGCGCCTTTTTTCAGTTCTTTTGACGCTCTTTTCTTTTCACTCTATGGGATGAACTCCTTTGAAGTATTGCGACTATAAATGAACATTGAATAGGGTTGTAAAGGAAATATGATATTATGATAGGAAATTATTTTGTAAACGTTAATATTTATTATGGACTATGGCCAATACATTAGCTTGATTTAGGCGTAAAGAACAAAGAGGCACCTCTTTGTCATATAGGCGAAATGCTTCTCGTAGCTCCTCTTCAAGACCAGCGTTGTCGTCTTCGTTGACGACGAAACTTGCCACCATAGCAGCGAATTCTTCAAATTCAATTTCGCCAGAACCTGAAGTCATTAACAGTAACTTCATGCTTCATCATTTCGAGCATTAAAATACATCGGCATCATAAAGGAATGATAGCTATGCATAAGGAATAGGAATACATAACGTATAAAGGAATACATTAAGGGATGCATGCGATAGCTAAACGTATACTTAAGGAGCCAAGAAAACATAATTCAGTGCTTGTTAAATCAAATTTACAATGCTTTAATCTTTGAATCCAGAATTTTCCGCTATAGCAATTGGACATTTTCTGATGTGCTATAGTTATGGAAACTTAAAGTGCTCCATACCATGAGTGCAATGGAAAGGTCTCTAGTGGAATAATTAAAAATTCATGCGATCTGATAATAGACAACTTTAATTGTTATCATTCATCTTCATCCTTAACAAGCTGCAACTGAACGGTATTCTTCGAAAATGGAGAAGATTGGAATGAAATTAAAGCATAATGTTCTGTAATTTTACCGTCTGAGTCGAATTCTTTGATGAGTTGTTTGAGATCTCGTTCCTCGAACGCTTGTCCCATCGTGCGTAATATTTGACCCACTTGAGTCGCCTTTATATATCCTTTATTCTCTTTATCGAACATATTGAAATATTTACGAAATTCTAGAAATATTCATTTTATTTTCTATATAATTCCTCTTTAGAAGTATAATAATTCGTTTTTTTTCATATTTCTCGATGCAATCATTCATTTACATAAATGCACTTTTAGGATTATCTACGCATCGAGCAATAGTCATCCATTAATGGATACAGTTTATGGTAATTGTATGTCAATGATAACCTATAGGAAAGTGTCCCTCCTTTAATCTATAATCGATTCTTCAAATCCTCTATAGTGATACCGGGCCGGCTATGTTGAAGCCGACATTCAACATAATTAAACTTGAACTATACATATATAGCGTACAGCTTGAGTATTTTCTTTAATTTCTTTACTTCAGCTACAATGAATAAGTTTCTTAATCATCATTAAAATTTGTGCATTAAATGTACAAATAAAAAGATGTGAAAACAAAAGAGAGAAGTTGAAATGAGATTAAAAGAAACAATTTCAAACTCGCTTACTGCATATTACTCTTTTCTTCTCCGGGCTCTTCATATAAGTTTTAAGGTTTATTTCCAAGTGATATTCGTTGGAATTATATATTCCCATCTATATTTGCAATTATCAGCAGTTTTTTAGCAAAGAAATTCCGAAATTTTAGTGGGAAATCAAAGAAAAAATGAAGAAATCCAAATTACGTTCAACTTGTTCGGCGGAAAGTTGGCTAAGCGCATCGTTTGCATCACCTGCCTCACTCTGTAATCACTCAATATGAACTTAGATAATAGAATTTCGAGAAGTAACTAGAAATTCCCAATTCGTGGGAAGCATATCACCTACCTCTTTCGGGTTGAAATTTCCCAAATTGATTAACTTCTGCAAATTCCGCCTATACTTAAAACTTCGATAGAAGCTTTAGTCTTTTCAAACGAATATTTCACTTCACAAAAGTAAAATTATTAAGTCAATATTTTCATTTAATTAATTTGGAACAAATTCCAATAGAATATATAAGAAATTCGATGAAATAAGCCGACACCAAATGGATAAAATTATTCGCTAATAGATAAGTTTAATGCGAAATTAGAGCGATATAAAATTTCATTATACATTCAGTTCTTTTAATGATTAATTGGCGCTAATGAATGCGTTATCACATTCAATGATAACAAAATTGATAAATCGAATATTAGAGAATAATCATTATCAATGATAACTTACTTATGACTCTCAACGATGAACTATTTTACTGCTTATAGGGAAATTACAGTAATCGCACTTACAGTATAGTATTCCAAAGATTATGTGAATAAAGCGATAAAATGAGGTCGCCTTACCATGATGGTGCAAGGATAGCTAAGGAATAGGAAGTCGAGTTGAATGGTACTGCGAGAGCACAATGAAGCGGAGATGCGAGCCGAATCAGCACTTGTAGACGCTCAAGCAGATCCAGTTTGTCTTTACATCGTTGCCATTACCTCCCACGTTTGCTTTCACCACCTACATCCCTCTTCGTTTACAGATCCACAATTCGCTTACAGATCCACAATTCAACGGACAAGCGGACAGACAAACCGACATACACGTGACGCTGTTTAAACAGTCTACATTGTGTTGCGAAGAAAAAGCATTGGAATCCACCACTTGAGCTTAAATTCTTGCTTGCATCAAGCGCTGTAGAAATTCTTGATGACAACCATAAAAATTCGCTATTTTTTATGTCTTTGAAAATTGCATTTGTGAGGCATCCTATTGCCCTCTCTATTGGTTTGTATGTATCCATCTACCGAGCAGCATTAAGGTCAAGGCTTACAAAGATATAATTAAGGGTTTTCTCGCTAAGAATATACACTCTCGATGAATTATCTCTCTCAGTTTTGATGATATAACTTGAGAAGTCAACGATATTTGGAAACGTTAAAAGTTCCCAACGATTGAAGCTTCATCAATATCGAAATTATAAATTGTTCATAGAAAATCTTTAAGTTTATATTTCACGTAAATGTGACGATTTATGAGTTCAACGAAATGTTTCAGTAAATATATTTTTCGTTATTTATTGCTGAATCCATTGATCTCGATTATTTACCTTATTAATTAAGAATTTTTCGTTGCTTAATTAATTGCTTAATTAAAATATTTGAAACAATAATATTACCTTTACTTTTAATAACTTTTTAATCCTCAAAGTATTTTTCTCAACGATGATCAGTGATAGTGGATTGCGTTTATCGGTTTCGCGAAATTCGATCTTAATTTTGAAGTTTTTTTTCATAAAATGATTTGAGGATTTCAATATTGATGGATTGATGCCGTTATGTATCTGTAGATCCGAGTATGGAATAGAGAATTTTATTCAAATTTTCGACGATGAAGTAACTTTAATTCCACTCTTTCCAGCTCATTTTCATCTCACTTGTCCTTCCCCACTCTCAATAACTCACCTGACAACTCTCCGTTTGCGTGTGATGCAGCTTGTAAACGAGGATGATTTCGAGAGCTTCAAAAGAGCTTTGTTGAATTTAAGGATGATATAATTGTGGGATAAATTAATTCCACATATGTGAATTCATCTTCGAATACCCTCTTTATTGCCAAGTGAGATGATTGCTTGAGAAATTCAAATTATGATAGATTTCTCTAGTGTTATTAATAGGAAATGAAAGCTTTCAAAGAGAAATTTGAGCTTTTCAACTTGAAGAAAAAAGATTCTTTATTAATTTTTTTTTTGCTCATTTTGTCACCGAATAGTTCCCACCGATGTTGAGTACATTAAAGGATATCAAATTAATATTTCATCTATTATGAGAGATTGTAATTATTTCAAATTTGAGAGGTTCATTAAATTTTCCCACTAATTAACCTCGCTAATTACCTGGTTGAAATATTACTCACTGGTAATTCTATTATTCACTTAGCGGTATACGGCTTATTCCCACCAACTGCATTAGTCCATAAAGATCCGATCATCGTCCACGATAGATTTAGAATTGTTTTTCATATATTTTTATGATTTTTAGGATTTTTTAATATATTTTATTTATTTTTTTTTTTTTTTTTCTATATCCATACTTAAAGATGAAAGGAAATCAAAACGACTTTCATATGTTAGTTGAGCGAAATAGATTTCTCCGAATTTCTTTGACGCATAACGATGCTTTCGTGTGAAATTTCCTAAAAGATCATCATTGCGGATATGCTTAAGCTTAAATTTTTTCGATAAACGGTTCTTCATCTCAAAAAAAAATAACCGGGAGGGGGTTTATTTCTCAAGATCGGGGCTTATAATTACAATAGGGGGTATATTATAACGGTTACGGTGGACTAATTGATATGCAATATTTGTATCAGTATTAGTTTATAACTGCTCTACAAGGGGGTTCTCGTTCTCGGCCGTCTTTTTAACCACAACTTGTTGCAGTTCGAATCGATCGGACACTGTCGGGATGCGTAGCGTCGAGCGGAAATGAGAGAGAGATGGCGAGAGAGAGAGAGAGAGACGGCTGCTATTCACCTACACTCGAGGTTAGGCTAAATGCTTCGAGAATGTTACAGCGATTACGTTGCCTCTCTTAGTTCGTCGTTAATATCATTATCTCGTTTATTTACTCGTTATATTTTCTCTTTTTGCTTTGAAAAATAGAGAAAAAAAAAACGCCTCTCTTCGAATTTATTTAAAAACGTTTCTTTTGAAATTAATTTATTGCAATTTAATGAATGAATTTTATAGATTTCATAATTAAATAATTAAAAGTCGAGGAATTTTTGTGGTTCCCTTAAGGGGGATATAGAGGGATATCCTCATTCATTTCAAGGATTCGAGGAGAAGATAGGGCGAGAGAACTTCATTATCCATGAATTTCACAACGATTATATCTTCGAGGGGAAATATGAGAAATTAAGCGTACGGCTGACGAAAATTTCAGAGACGATCGTAGCGCGATTAACTCAATGCCATAATGCTTATATTTGTGAATAAAAGAGAGAGAGAGGGGGGAGGGGGGTTATATTCGAAAAAAACTAAAAGCTTATAGCTTATAGGATGGGGTTATAAAAGAACGAATACGGTAGCCGTTAGTTTTTTTTTCTCTCTCAACGCTAATATTACGCTAAAATTATTTCAATTGTTTTTTTTTTACGCCATTAAAATAATCTTTCTTTTATCTTACAATCTTTGCGCTCTCTCAATTTTATAATTGATTTTTCCACTCTTTTTTTTCTTTTCTCATCTCACTCCCTCTCTCGATGTAATATTTTCTCTCTTTCATCTATTATCTTTCTATGTCTGCTTCTCTCTCGTATTTTCTATACTCTCTCGAATTTGTTTTTATCTCTTCCGATAGCAGTCTCTTGTAGAAATATATTTTTCAAATTTTCTTCTTAGTGAAGATTTTACACAACGAATTCGCCACACACACACACGTATATACATCAATGAGAGATCGAAAAGAAACGATTGCCGTGTTGCGGCTGCCGTATTGTGTCCTCTATAGACTTCTAATTTATGCTAATACTCTAATAATAATGTTTAGGCTGGCGCGTTTTACTGATTTTTTTGGGGGCACATCAATGTGTTTTTTGGTTTTTTTTTTTTTTAATAGGAATTCTCACGAAATCTTCTTGTTATTACTTTTGTGTGTATATCTCTTACATTCTTCAACTTAGAATTCAAAAAAAACGAACAACTAAAAGTCACCTTAATTAGTAGTCGACCTCATTTATGCGGAATTCTTGGACAAAAGCGCCGTTGAGTATTTTTCTGACAAAAGCGCCGTTGAGTATTTTTCTGACAAAAGCGCCAATAAGTGACCTTTATTGATTAACTAATGATTTCCATTGTTTTGATAATTAAGCAATATGCCGCATATCCGAACTTTTAATGTTTCGAGACACGAGTTGAAGGAACGAAAATAGAAGAATAAGAGATGATGAGTTGATTAGTGAAGATTGTATATCTTGAGGCTTTTTTGGGGGTACATTTTCCAATTTTTTTTTGCACACAGGGGCGCAAATGTCCAATCCAATATCAAAACGTTTTTCTCATTACATTTCATTCAAACTCTTCTGCAAAAAAAAAATCACCAATAGCGCTTTTGTTTGGCGCATTTGTCCGCTTTTAATTTATGAATTATCCGCGTATGAGAAAATGGCATTCGCAGATGAAGTTTTATCCCACTCTCATTGGAGGGTGGGAAAATAAACCTTTAATTAATCGTTTTCATCCATCAATCGCTTTATTAGAAAGGTATAGTTAATTTTTTTTTCTGTGAACATCGATATTTGTGGTTAATTAGGGGAATCAGTTTGCAAAAAGCGCATATTGTGCGGAATTTTTGATGTGCTTTCCAGCTTATTTTCATTAATATCTTTTCATCGTTGTTTTATTTAGAAAAACATTGCGGGTGCATGTTTCATTTTCTTGACATGCCTCTTAGCTTAATCTTCCATCTCCCCAACGATGTGTAAGAGGTGAGAATTGATCCGGAACTTCGGAGGATTGATCCGGAATTTGGGATTGGGATTGATTGATCCGGAATTTGGGAGGATTGATCCGGAACTTGGACGCCATAAGAAAATCCATTGCTATTCCATCGTTTCGCCTTCCTCCTTTCGGCGTTTTGAAAGCGATATTCTGAACTTCCTCTCAATAATTATGAAAAGGAGTATAGGGAGGGGGGGGGGGGTTTGCAAATTATCGACCGATATTTTTATCGATGGGAAGCGATCAGAGATCGATATTTTTATTCTATATTATATTGTTTTTAGTTTTTCTTATATCATTTATGGGTATCCTATCACTTTCCTCCATCTCCTTCTTCCCCGAGAAATTTCTTCGTCTTTTATTGCTCTCTATCTGACTTCTTCTTCGTTCTCCCACCCTTAATCGTTGCTATGGTCATGGAAATTTGGAAACCCTCCCTCCAGAATTGCGCAGAAGGATCATCTCACACTGTCCATAGTCACGTCCATAGTTCGTTCTCCCTCCAGAATTGCACAGAAGGATCATCTCACATTGTCCATAATCACCGTCGTTCTCCCTCCAGAATTGCCTGGAAGGATCATCTCACATTGTCCTTAATCACCGGCGTTCATCAATAATCTGTTATGATGCAATACAATAACCATAATGAAATATAATTTATAGTCGGGTGTTCGGTTGCCGGCCGAATCATTCGACGTGATCCCTAATATCGCTAACAATTGAGCGAATCAGCGAGAGGATGTCGTTGGTCGATAACTTCAGATTGGATCAGGAGATCCTTCTGAATGCGGCCAATCGTGTGCAACGCCTAAAAATGTTTCCTTATTTCGATATCGCCCACTATATACTTGTAAGTTATGTATTATTTCTATTGTTTGTTTTTTTGTTTTTCTTGCACAATTCGATCCGGAGAGGAATTTTTCCTGGAAGACCTGTAATTAAATCTCTTTCCACGTCAGGGAGAAGCTAATAAAGCTCCAAAATTAACGCCTCAGGATCATTGAGTACCAAAGTATAGTGGAGTTTCAGTGGGACACCTTTGTGATGTATGAACTTTCGACCATTAACCGCAAGGATCCATAAGATAAAGTTGCAAGCTGATGGATTCAATGATGGAGGTTTTTTTTATATGGCGTTTTTAGAGTGAATTTTTTAGTGAGAAAAAAAAATAGTGGAAATATCACTCGTGAAATCGTTGATATGTAACTTTTAATATTGTCGATTTAATGGAATATTTTTTGAATTAGTTGGAGAAATACTTTGGATTTCGACGCTTATAATGCTTCAAGAGGCAAAAACATCATCAGTTAAATTTCTTCGGCTATTATTCATTCTTATCGCTTCACACTCTCAAATCTCTCTTATTATATTGATAATAGGAAATATTACAGTTCGAATGTCAGGCTTCATTGGGATAACTCAGTGGGAAATGTAAATTAACCTTGATTGTTGGTTTGTGTTGCGTCTGGTAGCGATTGCACGGAGGAGATGAAATGTAAGCAGAGGAGAAGAGCCGATAACGTACGTATGTCATGTCTCTAGCCGATGTGCAAGAGCACAAACGAGACAGAAGTAGTAATTTATGCGTGAGCATTAAAATCTCCAGCTACCGCTCGAACTTAAGACACAGAAGTGGGTCGGATCCTGACTTCTGTAGGTTTCAGATACCCCGGCTATCCAGTGCAATAGCTAGCACTTTACGTGGTCTGTTCATCGTTTGACATTCACACAAGCAAAAAAGGTTATCGTTTGTGCAGAGGGCTTTTATTATGTCTATAAAATTTTTATGTCACAAGGCGATAAGTGTGGCGGAAATTATTATGGCATCAGTGCCAAGCATGTGTCGCACACCTCGTCGTTGAGGTAGCACATTTCTAGCTGCTTCTTGTGTCGCAACACGATGATTATCCTATCCATCCATCCATCCATCCATCCATCCTCCTTCTCCCTCTCGTCCTTCTATTGCCTTTGCCTCACCTCCTTCCACCACCATCGCTTTTGAAGTTTTATCTCGATTGGTTCTATTGAAGTCATCTGTCAACTTGTGGTTGAAATAATTACAAGTAGAGGAGGAATGCATTGAATTCTTTGAAGATGACGATAGCAGTGCGTGACGATTTGGCCAGTGGTGCGGCGATCTTCTCACGAAAACATCCGCTTAGCTGTTGGCTATCATCTATGCTGATGTGCTTTGCCGGTTCTTTCCTTGCCAATTTCCTCCTCGGTGAACCGGTTATTGCACCTTTCAAACGTCACGATGATATCCTAGTTGTAAGTTTCCTGCTTATCTCATAGTGGCGATCGTAGCATCTACATTTATAACCCCAGGGTTTGTAGATTTATTAGATTTTTCAAATAAGAGAAATGAAACGTACACCAGTAAAGTCACGTTTTTAGCAGAGTTACTAGGCGAAGTTGTGTTCATTTGCGGAAAAGCGATTTTTCTGTTTTTTTTCTTTTCAACGTTAATATATAAATTTCTATAGTCTGTTGAAAAAAAAGTGCAATTAATTAATCTTGTATTTTCTCTCAGTTGTTGACTCGGGTTGTGAGCATTCTCGAATAATTGTTGGATATTTCTTTCGGATTAGAAGGGATCAGAAGATGCTCTCTGGTTTTCATTGGGATCACTAATCTCGAATGTAGCACTCGAGTTTTTTTGAGGATTGCTTTTTTCTATTCGAACGTTTTGCAGTCATTCATCATAGATCAGCTTATTTAAGTTAACGGAGCTCGATGGGTGTTATAAGATATTTTTTATCCGGCTACAATCGTCATTCGAAATCAACGCATGATTGATAACTTGCGTTGGTTACCCACCATCTCCCTCCCACCTCCTCCAAAAAAAGACAGTAGTGATAAAATTGATAAAATCACAATAGTGATAAAATTAATTTTATTAAGGTGAGGAATACCTGATAAGATTAAGGTGTCGATACCTGATAAGATTAAGGTGTCGATACCTGATAAGATTATCAATAAGGCCTCCATTTATGACGGGTGATAATCGGCATTTTAGGTTTCCTGATTCCCATTTGTTAGTTGTGGTACTCAGTGATGCTGAAATGAAAAAAAATAATTCCAGGTCGCTGTGCGCTCTTTGCATGACATTTAATTATGCATCTTTTAGGCGACTGCGATTTGGTATTTGGTATTCTATTCACCATTTGATATCGTTTATAAAACATCGAAATTGCTACCCGTTAAGGTCGTCTTGTGCGTTCTCAAAGAAGTACAGCGAGCCTATAAGGTGAGTCGTTTTTTCCACAGCAGTAATTCGACTGGATACTGGGATTGCAATAAAGATGAAGTGTCCTATTTTGAATCAAGGGTAGGACTGTCTCAATAACGTTGCGAATAAGAGGACATTGAGGCAAAGGTTAGCAAGAACTTGGCGGAGCTGTGGTTCACTTCACTCTCAACAGTGATCCGGTCCTATTACTTAATTGCTTGATTTCTCGGTCTACGAAAATGCCGAGTATTTTTGCATCTAGTACTCGCTCTACTACTTTTGATTTCTCCAGTTATATTCATTAGATATTTTCCTAAACTTCATATACAGCTAAATATTACTGCAGTAGGTAACTATATTGTTTTGTTCGCGAAAACGTTATTGGGTACTGAGAAGAGCATTTTGATGGAATTAAAATATCGGTTTGTTATATTTCTGGATTGAAGATTGTGATCGTTTAAGTTGAATTTTTATGCGATCGTTTAGGCAGTAAGCTTCTATTCATTCCTATAAGCTAGTGTTCAACAAAAATGACGTTTGTTTGTAAGTTATGAAGGGTTATCGTTGATCTCATGCGGATAATCTGATCTGTTGATCTGATAAGAGAGGGAAAGAGATGTGAGAGGTATTGGTCGTTTTGGCTTTTTAAGTTACATCGGTGTATTAATTTTCAGTTTTTATTGTAATAATCGTTACATCATTAATTAATTAATGTATATTGTCATCGTTGTTATCACCTCAGTTATCACTTTCATTATTGTTGTCGCTGTTACTCTCACTATGATTATTGTTATCACTCTTTTTTTTATCACTACCAGTCCGATAGAATCGGTCGTTACTTATTATTGCATATAATTCGAATCGGCCTATATTGTTTAGGAAGGCAATTGAGTCAGTAACGAGTATATTTCTCTTTTTTTCAGACTTCATTTGTAATCATTGGAATTATTCATGACTAACTGAAATGAATTACAGGTTGCACATGGCGTTTCCCACTCGTCTAAACTCTATCCAAATTCATATCTGGTACATGTGCTAGTTGGAACGGCGAAAGGTGCAGGATCGGGTATTTTAAAGACGTTTGAACAGGTCCTTTTGGTCGCGCTTTTCATTTTATCGTTTAACTGGGAATTCTATACGCCCAGTATAACCGACAAAACCTTTAATTTGAAGAGATAATTAGTTGCTTTCGCCTAATTTTTGTTGTGGGAGAGAGGTGGTAGAAATGAGCGAAAGGAAATTTAAAGTTACGTAAAGAAGACATTGGAGACTTGTCTAAATTTCGGTTTTGAAACAGTTCGATGTTGTGGAGGAGAAATTTAGGAGAATGAGGGTAACGCGGCGCAAATGTCATGCCTCAACATGCATGAAAAATTATTGATTGAGGATTGCAAAGTGTGATTTTAGTTGGTGCGTGGTGTGTGGATGCCTGGCCATAATGAGGTGCTGCGTCCATCGTTCGCCACAAAAGCGTGTCTTGTTGCCTCGATTGTCTTCACACTCGACAAGCATTCGCACTATATAGCTGCACCTCATGATATCGTTTACTTGGTACTTTTTTCGTTTTATTTATGTTTATATTTGGCTGAGAGGAAACTGCCGCAGTATTAATGCTGCTTTTCTATTTTACTGCGGTTTGCGATCGTGAAATTACCGATTGATGGTGTAATTTTTGAGGGGGAAGGGAGGGGAGGGGGAAGTGGTGTTGTAATTTCATGAGATTATGCTGAAAATATTGAGATTAAGAAAAAATTGAATAAATTTCGAGTAATTAAGACGTTTGTAACAATGGCAACACATTCATGCAAAGATATTCGTGAACAGTATCGGAGATTAGCATTTCCTTCAAAGTTTATTTTGATCAACCTGAAAGGAGAGTATTTACTGAACTTGAATTTTTTGAATACATCGGTCGATGAGTGGATGGATCGTTGGATTTTTTTTTTTCGGATTTCTATCCGGAATGTTCGCTATTGTTCAAATTTGCAATGCGTACAACGCCATGGGGTTATTTTTGTTGTTTTACGGTAACATTGAACGCGAAAAGTGATAGGCATATAACAGTGATGAAGTGTTTTTCAGGGAGTGGTTGGCTTCTTCGTATATTTCAAGTTGAGTGCAGTTTTGCTGAACGTGCAAGATCCATTCGCACCATTTGAGAATCTCTTCTGCGCCGTATTTATGGGTGGAATTTGGGATGCAATGTCGAGGTTTGCAATTGGTTGTTAATTATAGGGCTTGTTTTATTGTTTTATTTTAAATGATAGCTTTAGAGACACCTTAGAGATTCGTATAGTTAAGGGCGCTTTTCTAAATCACATTCTAGGTCGTTGATCTGTGCAAGTCACTGATTCGGAATAAATCTTCCATATAGTTGGGAAAGGTTTTGTTTTGAGAGCATTTGCGATTTATAATCAAGAATGCTGTGGGAAGGGTTCGGTTGTAAAACAGAGTGGTTGAATTTATAAGATAACAGAAAAGAAAGAATCCATTATGTTTGAGATTATCGGCAATGGATTTCTGTAGCAAATTTCATTTTTCGGTAGTTGGTCATAAGGTTTTTTAACAAAAGCACTGGTGAGGTATAAACGAGAGGTTTGCCATCCGGTAGAGATTAGTTAATATCAGTTGAAATGAATAGGAAAATCATGTTTCACCTGAAGTGGTCAGAACTATAAACGTCGAAAGGCAAAGATGAAAGAGGTAGAGGATGCCCGGGGGGGGGGGGATATTTGTGTTCCTGAAGAATACCGAACTTCCTAGTTATGCTTCAGCTGAATCCCCACCCGCCTTCCTTTTTTTCTAGTCAGAGACCATCTTGGAGTAAAATATTGTGGAGAGAATTTTTGAAATCGTTCGATGTTCTAGTTTCATATTCTCACCAAGGAGATGCGTCTAATTTATACTGTAACTTTGATTTCTCTATATTTGATGCGAAAATAGCATAGCGAATTAAACATTTCAGGGCGATAACTGCAAGTCGTGAACGGCGGGCCGGCAGCCAGAAAGTGGAGAATGGGCCAATCCAAGCCGAACCGAAGAAGGAGCAGTAGTCGGACGACGGTGCCGTTTGTGAGAGCGATCGCATTGGAGAGGCTGGATGATTTCGAGCGAACTTTGAAAGGATCACTCATCTCCATAGTATTATCTTTTTTCAAAGAGAGAATGGAGGAATTGATCTTTAGAACGAGACTATTCGAGTTGAATAGTATAACAAATGGATTGTTAATGCGTTCGTAGTAGAATTACGGTGAAGAAAGCGACTTATCCTCAAAGGAGACGGTGAATAAATATATGGTTTCATATTTTCTGGACTGATGCCCAACGATTAGGGTGTATCTGTTCATAGACACATGACAGTATTTATTAGTAGTGTAAGCGGAAATAAAGAGTAGATTTGCTTTCAGTTTACTGGACTTGATTTTTTTTTTGGAAATTCCGATACAAACGAGACCAATGCCAACGGTAGCAGTTCAGTGGTGGTTACCTGTTCCTTAAGGAAGAGTGAGGTAGGTCGAGGAATGCGCATACCTTGACATCCTCCGCCAATGATGTTGGAAGAGTGGGGGTTTCAAAGAGGCTGTGATGAGGAAAAGGATGGAGGATCTCGCTTCAGTGGCAAAGGATTCATACCGCTCTTTTCTAGGTCCCCAGAAATAGGGTTTTGAATTTTTGGAGTTCGCAGATGCTTCGACCTCCTCGTCCCGTTTCCCTTTCTTCCAAATAAAGGATTGGTTATGCGCACGGTAGGATGTGAAGGTAGCATGCAGAG
Organism: Parascaris univalens; assembly: GCA_037576465.1. NCBI lineage: Eukaryota > Metazoa > Nematoda > Chromadorea > Rhabditida > Ascarididae > Parascaris > Parascaris univalens. The sequence goes on along the minus strand of CM075173.1, from coordinate 231,434,060 downwards.
TTGTTATATTTTTAAAAATACGGTAGTTTCAGCTGTTGTCTGCCGTCGGCTTATCGATGGCAACATAAAATGATAAAAACTTGAATGTTTGTGATAGGTAGGGCATTTCGAAGAAAATCGTTATTGTTGTATTGCTTTATTTTGCGTTTATTTTATCGATTTCTTTTGTTTTTGTTATGCTTTAAGTTTGGTTTCTAGTGTAAACAGCCTTTAATGTTATATCATTTTCCGAAGTTATAATTACTAAAAAGTAGCTCTCAGTAATATTTAATAATATATAATTATAGGTAATTTTTTTGTTTTTACAGTTTTTGAACGGCGGAGGGATCTTTTTTTTGAATTGTTGGAGTGGTCTAATCTCATTCAAATATTCAGCGAGGTAGAGGATATTTGTTCTGATTCGTTGATAGTCGAGTTATTGGCCAAATTTCTATTGTTTTAATGAGGGATTTCGTTATTATTGCTTTAGTAGTTATTACTATTTACTGCTAATAGTACTGGGTTATTGCATTACTGCATCACTGCTAATTACGTCTATTACTTTAACTGCTACTGCCACTACTAGTATATTGGACACTCGAGCGGCATTACTTTGAGTATCGATTAAATCAGTTAATGAATTGTTGCGTTATTAGGTGGAATTAATTAATATGAACAGCACTAATTGGATGAGAATTAATAAAAGATTTACTTATTATGCGAAATGTATGATATGTTTAGTGTAGTATTATCGTGAAATTATAGGAATTTTGAACGGTTAAAATGTTTTGATAGAATTCTGTTGATAATGATGATGGAATGATCTTATCAGCATATATTCTATTGATATAGCTGTTATATTCTTCTTTTATGATGAGATATTTCGCCCAAATTTTAGGTTTTTTGCATAATATATGTATAGTGGATGAGTACTTTATGCAAAGGGTAATGGATTAACTGTTATATGCGTTTATTGGCTTGTTCTGTGGATTAATATCGTTAAAGATGAATGAAAGAGGGGAAAAACAAGAGAAGAAGACCGCTGGTGGCGAGGTAAACAGAAGTCAAAGGTGGTATTCTTTTCTTGAAAGAAGATGTGAGCTTATCATCGATTCCGCCATCCCGCTACCCTCCATCCTAATCCATTTTCGTTTCCAAATTTCTGATGGATTATTTAAGTTGGTAGCCTATCGATGACTTGGGTATAACATTGTTTTCTTTTATAGTGATTCCACTTTAGCCTCTTTGAATGATATCCTTTTTTCCCATCCTCCTTTGCCTTTGTTTCTCTTTCCCGTCGCACCGTTTCCTTCATTCGTATTAATTCTTGTTTCGCTCCTCTTACAGAGAATTTAATTTGCATTCTATGCGGCTTTAAAGAAGAATATCGCAAACGATTCTTTTTGGTGTTTCACGTAGAAATCGTTAAGCTTTAATATGCGCTTTGTGATCACCATTTTGAAGGTTTTTAGCTCGATATTATTATCGCAAAATTTCGATTTGCATTTACGAATGATTTAATTAAGATTTCTGAGAATTCATTTAGCACTAATTACGCGAAATTTAATTATGACTTAATTATTATTTAATTAAAAACAAATATTTTAGAATTTTTTGAGTGAATTTCATAAAAGACGACATCGATCGGCGTATTTGTTTGTAAAGATAACGGCAAAATGAAGGTCGTCAAAGCTATTGTTTATATCCTGGAAATTGAAATCAATTCCGAAATTAGCGGCAAAGAATTTCATTAATGATCGGATGGCTATATTGGGATCAAATCCGATTTAACGAGTATAGCGTCCTCTTGAAGCTAGTAGTTCTCCTTTTGCTTTGCTATTGAGATATTTTCTCGGAAAGTCGATTTTCTATGTAATTCGTTTCTTTTTTTTTAATGTTTATATATGCCGAGATTAGTAGTATTCCTCATTAATGTCGTATAATTCCATCATTTTCTTGATTAATGAAAGCGATAATTATGAAAAAAAGGAAGGAAATTGACAATTTTCGAATTATCCATAAAAATTCGGATGAATATATTTGTATGTCTCTATTTGTCGGTGCAAAGGATCCGATAATTTGTGGATCAGCTGATTTAATGGATATTATAGAAGAGGAATGCTCGTCTAATACCCATAGGGGGTTTTCTCTTAGTGTGTTATAGTTGAATTAGCTTTAAGCGTCATTATATGTTTACGTGGAATATTGCAGTAAAGTGTGGCGTGTGTGTTGTGTTCGTATAAATAAATGTGAAAGCTTCCTATGCTTAAATCATTGAATTTATCTTTCTAATAGAAGAAAGTAATTGGGCAATGCTTATCGAACAAATGGCTCGCGTTTTAGCTTAACGGTTTTCCGGTTGAGGGAGGTCTCAGGTTCGAGTTCTATTGCCCATAAAGACGTCGTTGTGACTCGAGTTGGGACCTTAGTCTGAATGCGATTGCTGGGTAGACGTTTTCATTGCGGATAGAGATCGTGTAAATCAATCAAAAGAAAATATGTCAAGGCTGAATGGAAGATGACGGAATCAGATATCTCGGCATCAAACAACCAACTGTTTTCGAGAGTCTTAAGCTCGACTGAGTTCACTGCGTTACTTCGAAAGTTGATCGAAGAATTTACCGGTGAGACGTTCTGAGATGAGAGCGATTCTTCGGGAAAGTTTTAGTAATATGAACCTTCTTGAGTAGAACTCTTTCAGTGTTATTCTACCTCTACCTAAAGGTTATCAGCGATATATGCAGAACAATAACGAAGCGTACACATTTGAGTGAGAGACCCAACCGAAAGTACCACGAAACTGAAATTCCCATCCAGAAATGAGAGAACTCGATACAACACTGGATAGAATCACCGACAACAGGGAGTAAAAGATGGAAGGGAAGTTGCCAACCCGCTCCGGAGTTCTTCGCTAGTAGGTTGCAATCCTTGAGGATTAGTCGCTATGACGTTACTCTGTGATAATCAAGTTGCTTGTATTGCTTTTCTGTTGCAGCGCAATATCTCTCTGGTCGACGGTCGATACAATTCTGTGGGAATTACTGTTATGTTCGAAGCTTTCGTTAACGATTTAGTGTTCGTCCACAGAGATCAGTGTATACATGCGGTTTGCTACATGATTGGTCGTTTACTTGTGGCATCAATAGGCACTTTTGGTCGTTGTCGATAATATTTGCATTACTTTAGGGTAGCAGGAAACATTTAACCAAGGAGGGGATAGTGGAGAGCTCCATTTTACTAACTGGAATGACATGACCTCTGTCACTCCTCTATATTGCTCCTCGATCAGGAGTTGGTTAAGGCACTCTTCTATGTCCATCTCGCTCTGCAGATACACATCCCGGGAGCGTAGTTTTATTACGTTGTTGAAGGAGTGCATTAAGCGAGATTTTGCCAAATTCATCAACGCTCCAATAGTTTTGTTTTTCAGGATGAAACCGTCTAATGGCGTTCAAATTAAAGCCTCTAATAATGACATCACAGTATCGACTAGTTCAGAGATATTTGCTAATCTTCGTACACAACAAGGACGACTCTCAAAGATCGCCGTACTCGATATTAACAATGAAAATATAACAATCGTTTGGCCATATCTTCTCATTTCAATAAGAAATGCCTCATTTATATCGCTCGATTTGGTAAGAATTTTTTTTTTTTTGCGTAATTTCTCTCTATATTCTTCTTATAATTAGTGCTATTATTGATATAATTGAGAGAAAAAAAATATATATATTTAAATTAACGAAAATATTTTAATTTAAACGCTCATAGTTTCTTTAATTTTGATTTTTATAAGAGTGGAATGTTATTTTCGAGATTTCAATGCTTAATTCTTAGTTATTTAAATTCGCTTATTATCGATAATCTACTGAGCATATTACAACGGACAGGAATTAAGTGGACTAGGTATACGAAAAGGATGGTCATCACAATCGTTAGAGGATCGTTATGAAGTGATACGTGCGAGTGCTCAAACTCGTGCTATACTCTCTATCGGTATTAGCGTATTTCGATTGTTGAAACGAAAAGAAACCGATCACAAAAAACGTATCAAGTATCAATGTCAGGTACGTTTTAGTGTTCAGTTTTTCTTAAGTTGGTTGACATTCAACTATCGAATTCTATTGGAAATTTTATAAAGCAAAAGAAAACGATGAATAAAAGAATTTAGCCGGCGAGAGAGAGGAGGCGAGAAAATTTATCTTCAATGATTTCATTGTCGAAATTCTCCGCCAATATTGAAATGAGCTTAATTAATTGGAGAAGATATACTGGCGGAAAGAGAGACGAAATCAATGGCGTAAAGCTGACGGTGCTAGAGCGATAATAGTCGGCAAACAGGATTTGTTCTTTCTGTTCGATATCGAGGGATTCTTAGCTTGGCTTTTATTTGTTTTTCGAGATTTACACTTTACTATAACGTTATCTGATTGTAAGGGAACATTATTTGGTCTCTTGACTTCGGTGATTGTCGATGAAAATGGGTAGAAATTCCCGAGGTAATAAGATCTGAACCTATGAGTGCCATATTACATGAATGGTTCATTATCAATTGAGCTGCTGTGAAAATATACGGAGCTGCACGTTGAATTCAGTTTAATTGAAGGTTTTCAATATTCTGACATTATGCGCTGCACCGTTCGTTGTGGAACCCGATGGATTGCAATTTTTAGCGAGGCATAAGTTCGACTTCAATCGCCTCATAAATCATGGTGTATCATATGGCGGTGATATCGCCAGAAAGGTGGGCCGCTTCATTGGCATTACTTTTTCTTATTTCTCATGATGATCATTGAATTGAGAAGATGGGAATTTCTATAGATTGATGAGAATATGAAAATTTCTGCTATCGATGGCATTTAAGCTTATAAGCTATTAATTATCTATTCTCTAAATCAACTATTATCACTTCGATACACATGTATCATTTACTTGTTCAGGCAATTTTCTTTATTCAGAATGGTGGATACGATACATTGAAAGGTTTATGGGAAGAGATTCTATCCGCATCGGTGCCTCTTACATTTCATAATGGAATTGTCGATTTAGTCTTTATTTATCAGCATTTCTATTCGAATTTACCCGCAACATTGGTGGAATTTTTGGCTAATATATGCGATTGGTTTACGTTGGATGAATCCGGCACACCGGGATTCTTTGATTCGAAATATTTAGCAGAATATAGCGCTAGATTGAAGGCATCTTATTTGGAGTATGTCTTTCGTAAATGGTTAGTTGGTTTATCTTCGAGATTCATGGAATTGTCTTAGGATTTAATCACATATGAATTAGATGTAGTTGAGAAAGATTATAATAAAGGTAATAATTTTATTGTGGGAAAGTGCCTGTCAGACAGCGTTTAAATTTTTATAAGCTTCTGAAGTTTCGTTAGAAAATTTGAAGATTTCGTTAAGAAACCTCGAAATTCTAAACGGAGAGGGCCATTTAATGGGATTGTTCCGAAGTTTGCTTATAAACCAGCAAAAAATGTGGATGAAAACGAGGATGAATATCAAATATTTAGAGGAGATTACTGGAATTTCTGCAATGAGCTTGTTGAATCTGATCCATGTAAATTCGCCGACACTTGAACAGTGGGTTTTTTAAAATTGTTAATTATACATGGATCTCGTTAGTGATGAGTAATTATGTGATTAATTAATAAAACGTCGTGAAATTTGAAGTCGACGATAGTGTTTTACCATTTAGCTTTGGAAGTTTGTCGTAGTTTTTATGAGAGAATAAACTTTTTTATTCAAGCTTTTAATCATTTGTTGATTGCGCATTGGTATTTAGACAGTATCACTGATGATCGATAAACCGTAGCTCTTAGATTAGTTTATGCGAAATGTTCATAAATAGTTAGTTGGGTAGATTAATTACTAGCGTTGAGTCTTACGGATTTTAGAATCTCAAGCCGACAAACCTCAGGTTTATGAAACCGCAATTCCGAGATAGAGGTAGTACTTGGCAATGTTATTGAATTGAACATGACATAGATAAAGCGTCTTTGTCACATCAACTCAACGATTAGGCGATTTTCAGTCAACGTGATAACGCTGTAGAAGCTTCATCGTCGCGTGCTTATATCAGCATCGAATTCGACGACCTTCCTTTGTCCAACGATAGTATAAAGACAGCGTTTGATGTGGTTGACTGTCAGTTACCTAATGCGTTCTTGGAGGCTGTCATAGTAACAAATAGTGTCAGCGAGAGGGACGCTGAATTGATATGCAAAAAATATGCTGTAAGTCCTTTTTTTGAATTTTATTCAGCAGTCATCGTCTGCAAGAGCAAAATTATTCGGATCCCTAAATTCTTTTTTTTGTCCGATAAGATGAGGGATTCCGATTTGTAGTTGTATCGAGGTTCCAATTTAATTATATCGCACAAATCGATGATAATTTAAAGATGAAATCACTATCAGCTTAAGCGGTTGGTATGATAGAATTTCGCTAAAGTTCTATCTTTTGCATAAATTAAGTAAGGGTGACGCGCTTTCCAATTTTTTTTTTCAAAGACCGCTAGTTTTTTCAATGATCAAGATTTGAGCGGTGATCTAAGTTGATATTTTTCCCCTCAGGCTTTCGGATTCTGCAATCTCAACGAGAAATGCAATTTAGTGCACAATGTCGATCTCGTATTGGATTTAGAGGAACGAAAGCAGTTAAAGGTGAGCATTTTTCATGAGAACGGCGTTATGTTTGGCTGTGCATTCATTAGGATGGTTATTGATTCATTGAGGTGCATTTAAGTTCCTGTTATGGGAGTACTTAGTTCTATTTGATGTTTCGAGGTGCCTGTGAAGGCAATTCAAAGAGTTTTTGTGCTCAAAAGCGTTTATTTTCTGGGATAAGGTGGACTAGTATCCGACTGGAGGGATTCAAAAATCGTTTTGCTTCGCTGCCTCTCTCGAATAACTGAGGTATGAGGTAAAAAGCTTTTTGTGAGTTCGTAAATTCATTTTATTTCGTTGTGGCTTGCTTTGAAACGTTGAAATATTTTGTTAGCAGAGTATTTTACGTGAAGAGGGAGTGGGGGTTGGGTGGGAATTGTGGGATTGTGACGGAACTATGGCTGCAAATTCTCCTGTTCTGCTGCTCTTAAATTCTTAGGTTTCTCATCCTGAAATTGGAATATATGGGAATCAATGCGAGCTGAAAGGGACTACGCTGCGGTTTGTTTTAGTTTCGTTCCGAAGTGGCTCGCTCGGATTTTCCCGGAAAGTTTCGACTGGAGTGGAGTTGTGAAGAAAGAGGGAAGGAAGGGTTAAAAACCGCTCTCGTCCTTAGTTATAATGAGTTTTGATCGACCCATATGTAATTATACTGCTTCGGATATTGTAACTTAACACCAAATATAAGAAGCGCAAAGTGCATGCACCCTATACAGTTGTATTGGATTCGTTGGTAAGAAAGTTGTGAGACAGCCAGCTATCGAGACTTGCGGTCGTAATGCCGCGATTTTCTTGGGAATGGATAAAGGGTGAATAAGGAAGAGCATTTCGTATTTCTCCATATTCCTCTACCTAATTAACTCCTGAGAAGCTCTTCTATTTTAATGCCACTTGATGATATACGTGTTTCAGTTAAGGCGGCGAAGGAAACATCGTTATGACTATGCAGCGAAGGGGATTCGCATAGAAGACGATCGGCAAGAGGAGAAGACATCGAATGATGGTAGTGAGGAAGGAAACGAGTTGCTGACAGACAACAGCTGTTCCATTATGACTGCTGACAATTCAGAAGTTCCGGATTGTTCAATGGAACTCGACAACGGGCTGAAAGAGGCAGCTTCTCGGTCGATAAGCGACATGGAGAGGAATGCTCTTGGTAAGTATCGTGTGTTCCAGTTTTCAAAATAATATTGGTCGGCTAATAGGTTTGATTCATATTGGTCGGCTAATAGGTTTGATTCGATCACCAACTATATCATGCGACTTGTAATAGAAGTCCGGGTGCATAAGATGCCCGTCACGAGAATATGTTCATGTGAATAAATTTTGGAGCTCTATTTCCTTAAAGAGTCGATGTTGGAAACTTTCTGTCATTAAATTTTTTTGTGTGATAGAGAAGGCGTCTGTTTGGAAGATGCTGTTAATAGATTTAAGGTGAAATAAGGGGATGTATGTTGCGGAAGGATGATGCTTGCAGTTGAGGGAATATGAGTTTGTAGAGGGGAAGCAGACGGACCCACCAACGTTTTCTATAAGAAAGATGGCATTGTTTCCGCTCAGCGTGCATCGCTTGAAAAGAAGAGAAGAGGTAATATAAAAATGGCCGATGATAATTCCCAGTTGCAAGCAGCAGTTTGGACTTTACTAGTGAATTCAGTCGGTGAGGGTTGATGCTGAAAGTAAAGGTAAAGAATATTTTTTAGGGTGATTGCTGGAATTTAAAAATCTCTAAAAATCCACGACGGATCCGTTCAGAAAATCGAGTAATACCCGATGGTAAGGCACTCCCAGCTCCTCATATTGATGTGGAGGTGATACGGAATGTAAAACTGGATGTAATCATCGCGAAGTTTTCACGACAGGATTACTGCTAATATGCCAAGAAATTCATGTTGTTTTCGCGGTTTACATGCTGGTTTCAAATCCTTGTTATGAGATATGGACAGCTAATTTGAGGACAGTTTCTAAGCTGAACGTTGCATGTTTCGAGAGGTAAGTTGAAGACAATTTGTGAGATGAGATTTGCATATTCAGGATGCCATCGAGCTGGTGTCGATTCGTTTATGACCGGTTTTTCGGTTGCGTTCATGTCGCGGATGAATGTTCTTCGAAAGGGCTGCTTCAATTCTGAAGAAGGTGGGAATACATATTCTTTTTATTTCGGTGCCGTGTACCACTGAACCCAGAGCAAGGAGGGACACCACTTGAATTGTTTTAAGTCAGTGTGTCATAGGGGCAATATTTGTAATAAGGACGTCAGTGTGTTATGGGGCACTATTGTTTGCAAGGGAGTATTGTTTTACAAGGGCGCCTGTGTGTCATAAGCGAGGTATTGTGCTATAAGGACATCTTTGTCTTACGGGGCTTTCTGTGTTTATTGCGTTGTCTTTCACCTCACTTCACTTATCCTTTAGAACAGATTTCAGGTCCCTTCAGTTTATTCATCCTGATTTCCTGCTTTTTTTCTCAGTGACAGGTAATGTAATGCAATTCTAATGAACATTACTGTCGGGTCGGGATTTTTCAGTCTTTTTGAGTAGAAGGGGGAGGGGGGGAGAGAGAAGACGAAGATACCTGTTGTTTGACCGCTTACTCAGTTAGGATAGCTGTTATTCGTCCGATGCATTTGAATCTAAACTAAAGGGAACCAGGGTAAAGTGCTCTCTCGAGTCGTCCGGGGCAACTAGATCGAATTTCGTAATATATATCGCTGGTGACGGATTTTTTAGAAAGTGTTGTGAACGTCGATAGACGCGAACTACGGATTCATTCCTATATAATTTATGGGTGTAAGTACCATCCATAAGAAAAGATGAGATTTGATGATGCCCACAACACTGAAGTGAGAGGGAAAATAGTGGAGAACGTGAAGGGAAAAAGGTGTTAGTTTGTTATTTGCAATTTTTACAATAGGAGGGGGTCAAGTTCAGTAAGAACCAGATGTGCGGATAGCGCACCACCAGCTCTAGAATAAGCCATATATTTCTGCGGTGGGAGATATTTTAGAACGAATTAGCGGCCCACAAATCGAGAAGGCTGTCTACTGCTTTGAAATTATTGGTTATAGGAAATCGGTTGCCACTAAGAGGTAAAGCGACGCCGTTAATTATACGCAAAAGCGAATTTGCGAAGCGCACCGAAGACCACTGTATTATATGGGAACGGATCGGAAAGGAACGTTCGAGGATTAAGCATTTAAGGACACTCACATTCAGTTCGTAGCACAGCCACACTAAGACCTCGAGCAGTGTTGGCCGTGAATTTCTGTTGTATTTTTTATACCTCACCGTTCGTGCTGTTATGAAATCAGGGGTTCAAGTATAAATCTGATATGAGGTGATTAGGGTGACTACCAAGATCTTAAACTTGAGCTGACGTGAAGCCTCCTGCTTAGGGTTTGATAAGTGGACTGACCCGTACAAATTCAGTACAAACTATGGAGTGCAAGTTTCTGAGACCGAAATTTCAGATCATAGTTTATGAGGTTGAGAATCCCTGAGTATTTCATGAAGTGGAGCCTTCTATCGTTGTGCTGATCTGACCCGGGTGATTTTCTCAACCAACCGTGATATGAGAAAGTTCCTGCGTCCAAAATGTGGTAGAAGATGGGGTGGTGAAGTGTAACTTTAGAGCAGGACGATCGGACGTTTCGAATGCCGAACTTGATGAAGATCAGATTTGATCGTTATTGTGTCTTAAGATCTCTTGTCGTTTTAAAATGTACTATTTGTTGGATGCAAATAATCTCGAAATACTCTATTGCCGGCATCGCCATCGTAAAGTCTATCCTTGGCCTTCTTCATCATCTCCCGATCTCCGTCGAGCAAAAGTAAGCTGGCTATGCTCGAATAATTCGCAGGGCATCTTTCCGGCTCTGTCAGCACCAAGGAACTGTCGTACTGATGCAGTTAAACGCGTGCAAATTGTTTTGCATAGGTTTTCGACGAAGTTTATGAAATAGAAGTCGGCGGACAGTCCACCAGGAATTAAAGATGGTGTAGACCAAAGAAAACGCAGTCAGACGGCATACGCACACCGACTTTTGAAATATACAGGATGCAGAGGAATTCGCCTCCCCATGAGATTAAGAGGGGATGGGAACGGCGAACATCCTTCCTGGTCTTCGACTCGTCAGGCGGGTAGAAAAATGTGTGTGGGGTAGCAGTTCGTGGAGGACGAGGGAGGAGAAGATTTATGATTCTCATTCTGGATTGTACAAAGAAGCGGAAATTAGCGGACTGGAGTTAGCTTTATTCTGTATATGACCAACCATAATAACCGCGTCAATCACAAAAGCTACTTGCCTTTGCAAAAAAGCACCAAGCTTCTCACACGTCGCCTGTTTTCAAACAAAATTTTCTCGTAGCACTTTCTCACATCTTAGGGTTCTTTCATTCGCTCTCTCACCATTTCCCTCTAACAGTTAACTCTTCTATAAAAATCTCTTCCATTGTCGATTGCCTTTTCCAATAAACCTTTTTAATCAAGTTTTCATGCCGTTTGAGCATTTTTCTCTTCATGGAGTCGTTAGGTACAACTCCAACTCCTGAAAGGAAAAAGAAGAACGTCCTTTCCATCTATGAGATCGAAAAAAGCGTTCAGCCTGACTATGAGATCTTTTAGATGACTCAAACACTTCATGCAAGGAACTCGAATTCCGCCTCAAAAAACCGAAACCTATTCGGTACTCTTCTTGTTTCATGTGTTATCTATCATACATACCGATAAAATCATGAACATATCAACAAAAAACCTCAACGTACATCAAAAGGGAAATGGTACCACACTTCCGCAAATCACTTCACTCCGAAACTTAACCTCACAACCGATTTCAACAGATAAAATTCATATTGATAAGTGGTAATCACAGTATATAGCAGGTGACCAATCTCAAACATGAGCAAAACAACCTCAATTTCCAGACCGTCGGACAGTGCTATCCGTTTTTATGATAATATCCCCTGCTGAAAGTTCTTCCTCCTTTCCTCCTCCCCTCCTATGAAGGAAACAATGAAAGGACGGAAAGTGGGAATATATTGGTGCTCATCTTCAGGATAGACCAGTAATATCATACGAAGCATGAAATTAAAATATACTATACATTACGAACAACGTATCAGTGCGTCGCTCAGTTAATTAGTGACTTACATGCAAGAAATATATGCAGAAAATAGCAGTAAAAATACCCAAAAACAGAATGCGAGAAGGGCATTTTGAACGAAGACTAATTACAAGGCGATGTTGCAGAATTGGATGCTGCGATTTGCTGATGGACTCCAGTTAGAGCACACCTCTGCTTATCGTACCAATTGCTTCACATCCCAAATCATTATAATACGGTCGAGACCCACCGTCACTAAACGTCCCAACGTCTCCTGCATATGCATGCAGACCACTCCTTGACGTAACTCGCTACTTACAGCCAACGGCGTCAAACTGCAAATGAAGTAAACTTGGTCAGATATTTCCCAACTGGAATGAGTAACTCTTACAAAACCCATCCCCGATTCCACCCTCTCCATTCGACTACTGAGAGTCGCACACGACTGCAGAAGCGATGAGAACCTAAACGATCACCGATAAAGAAAACAAGCTTGCGCAGATCTGTAATCTAATTCCATCTGCCTATGCCCTAGCCCACTATTCTGTTACCGAACTGCGAAGGTTACGTTCAGGAGAACGAAAAGCTGTTATCAGTCACGACATTGCCTATTTTCATCACTCCTCATTAGACTCACCGAATGAGCAGCAAGGTGAACGGAGATCGTCTATCATCGTTTCATCTATTCCAAGCATACTGTTTAATTTTTCAGCCTTGAAGTCGAAGCTGCATCTCCCCTCAATAAAACATAACACGAACTTCTTAAACAAGCTCATGGCTATGCGCAAAATTCGGCCAATCAGCTTCCCATGAAGGACAGCACCGACGTCTCGTTAATAGTTACTAACAACGAATCAAAATGGCTCACTCGAATTGTTCGGGAAATTGCTCCATTCTTGCGTGGCAAGCATTGCATATTCGCACGGGCAGTTCATATCCCATTGGTGGAAATTTGGTTGTATTACCACAACAGTTAGCACAAACCGCATTACCGCATGTGCGGCAGTGATGCTGACGCAGACCAACCACCTGCAATTAACCGCTGCAGCTAATGAACCACATATCTACATTATTATGGGTTCGAAATTCCCCGTATACACAACCTTCTCTTATTTGACCATCACAGAGAGTCTGAATATATGTATATGAGAAGCGAACGAATAGGGGACGTAATAAAATGATACGTACTCGGCGCAGATGTCAACATCATAAACGAACGCACTTATAACGCCATTTCACAACCTTCGAATAATTGAGCTTCTTCATATGATCTTCCGTGATCCGGTCAGGAACACAGCAATTCGAAATTTCCACACAACACAATGTTGGATTACCAGAACGCAAATATAATAACCAACATTTGAAACTATACAAATAGGAACGAATAAGGAGATGATAGCCGAAATTTAAAGGATTTCTCCTTTTTTACTCTTCTGCTCTTGCAGAACAATACAAACAAAAGTGGAAGTCGCAAGACTCGTATACCCATCCAAAAAAGGCTGCATAAAGGTAGATCTCGGGTAAATGCACTCCCCCGAGACTGCACAACTATAGCAGTGGCCAAAAATAATTGTCACTGAAATCGCACGAAGATTCCTTACCTTCCTGTCCCACATAGCGCGAATATTCCAAAAGAAAGGTGCATCGCAAAGTTCGCAATTATCATTCGACTTCCATTCGGGTGTTTCGAGTCTCTTCGCTGTCATATCCCAACAAACTAGCGTACCGTTTTCATCAGCCGAAAACAGTCGATTCGAACCTTCCGCATAAGCCACACATGACAATTTTGCATTATGAGCGCTACAATACGTCCAATATCATCACCACAAACCTCGTCTACCCTGTACTCATGAATAAATACCTCAGAGCTGATAAATGAGTTTACTGTTTCAAGCGCCTGGAACTAAAGACCACAACTTGAGACGAGAGGGGAGTTGCATAATATGTCACTTAAGGTGATGGTGCAATAACTTCCAATAAGCGTGTTGCGTATAGTTAGAAGAAACCGCAGTTTTTTTAATTTCAAGAAGAGTCAAACTGCAGGAATTCAAAAGCCAAATTGTACCTTTTAGATGAGGTATCGTTCTCTGCCAAAAATAGAGATAGTTGAAAAGAGAATTAAAATTGACTACTTCAAACAGAAGAGAAATAGAATAAAGAGCTTAACGGAGGGGGGATGCTATAACATCCCCATACCATCAGAAGAGTGAATTTTAACAGCATTGTGCTTCCCTTATACGAGAAATTAAATATTACAGATTCTAAATAACAACGAACTCGCCACTCAAAAAACTAGCCTCTTGCCATATCTAAGTTTAGTCGCTGAGGGTGCCAAACAAACCGTCAAACTTCCGAACTGCACAGTAAAGAAAATGAAAAAGATAATCAATTCTCGTCTAATTTCCCTTTTCATCAAACACATACGGGCTACGGCTTCAATAAATTATTATTGATAATAATTAAAACACTCCTACTACTTCCTCATGTTATAACAGTACTACGAATGAGAGTTCCCCAAAGGGATTTTGAGCACCATAAGATCTCCAATAATTTGACCATCAACAAATGATCTTTGGCACTAGACACGTGAATCATTTGCCACATTATGGGCAAAACTGGCTAAAACAAATATCATACTCATCAGATCCTATCTAGCACGTTTACCACCTTTAAAATTCATCCATAACCGAACAAACGAATAGAAAAATCCTCTAAAAATGTTTCAGCATTTAACTATCAGCCGTGGAAATGACACAGTCTCGTAACATGAATTTAAGATAGTGTAACGCGCCTATCCATCTTCCCTTCCTCCATCCTCCCACCACAGTTTCTCCATAAATTACTGGAAAAAAAAGTATTTTATGGCCTACTTTCTTAATACCTTTACTCAAGAAAACGACAAGAACTGGCAATCATAACGATGGAAAACTAATCAAAAAAAGAATGCTGCAGAGATGCACTGAAGTTGGCATGGAAGAAGCACGGCAGGTTCTAATTACGGGAAAACCTCAAGGAAAGTGCCATTACCTTCTAGGAATCAGATGCATTTCTATAACTTATAGTAGGGACGGAAGGAGTAAAAATAACTATATAACACACGAAAGATGGGGCAAAAATCCTTACACTATGAACGATAGATAAGGTAAATATCTGAAAAATACGACATGGTATATTCTAATTCCATAAGACTAACTTCAGTTCGAAGGCTTGTCCCTTTTTACCGCCAATATCCCACATAATAACAAGATGGTCGGTGGCTGCAGAGAAGAGAAGCTGTCGAGACGAATCCCATGCGAGCGATACAATCGAGCCTATACATCAACAAATAAATTCAGCATTTGAAGATTAATATCAACGAAAAACTCCCATCATTTTCGATTTCCATATCACTCTTATTATAAAAAACAGATGTTCCATATGCGAATCAACTATTTGCAAATTCTTTCGAAAAGGAGAAATTAAATTCTTCAAAAGAAAAGAACTCATGAAGTGCAAAAAAGAGGAAATGTTAGTGACCGCTTGAGACAAGTTACCTCTACCGATCTTAAAATCATCACCGTTCGGAACTGCCTCATCTCTCCAAGAAAGACTTGCGCATCCACGATTGTGCAAAACCCACTTTGATTCAGCACTGTGGCAGTGACGCTTACGAGTATGAAGAATAGACTGGGCAATGCTGAATGGAGACCAATTAAAATGAACGGAGAGGTGGATGGAGGAGTGATGACAGCAGTGAACTTGCTTAAAATTCGACAGCTAGTCGAGCATCAACGGTCAGCAAATGTGCCCCATCTTTAGATGAAACTCCCGGAGTGACAAAAACACTGTAACACCAAATAAATCTAGAGGGAACACTACCAGTATGTGCAGAGAGTTTGCTCACGAACTGCGCTTCAGTACCGTTGAGACGTAATAAAGTGATACCACCTCCAGCGTCACCGATAAATACAAATTTCGATGGCGAATCAAATTGCAGTGCCATACAACTCGACTCACAGATATGCGTTCCTAAAAATACAGGCTCCCATCATTCCCCTAACGTCTTAGCAATGAAAAAGCTCATAAAATCCTCCTTAGAAAGCATAATGGGAAGGAGAGGAGCGAACTGGGAGGTTTATGAGTCCCCAATTTCGGACCTATGCAAAGACCAGTGCTTAAATTGAGAAACACCTCTAACCTAAATTCGGATATAAAAGGGACGTATCAATTCAAAAAAAAAGAGTAAAATCCGACGCTCTTCAACATCCAACAACATTTATTCCGCTCAAACAATTATGCAAAGACGAAAAGAGTACAAAAGCTTCGTCCCAACTGGAAATCGAACATAAGCTATCAAATTATCAAGCATATTTCTCATGGTTGGAAATTACGTACGGACCACTGATCTGAATGTCGTTGACTATAAGCATTATAGATTTTACGTGGAAACTTTTGTCTTTCTTTCACTCACTGGCAGCACCCTTATCATTTGCTCCTGGTCGAAGGTTCCTAGTATTGAAAACTGTGGGTAATCCAAAAAAGGAGGAAAATCTATGATTACATATTTCAGGCATGCCCTCCTCCCCCCATCTCCGTAAAAAAATGAAAAAATAAATTAGCAGGTACAATAATATACCGAATTTAACTGATGTCTCCGAGCAATGCCAGACGAGGGATTTATCCTTGCTGCAACTGAAGATAAGCTCGGCTTGTACCGATAATAGCACCGCAGTTACAGTATTTGCGTGCACATTCCAATGTCGATTCTCCCACATACTGTTCATATCGTCGGCTACCGTAAACTCATATACAGCCCCATTAGCAAGACCAATCAGCAATCTATAAATATGCACGAAAATACCCCATTAAAACTCACATCATATGCACTCTACAACAGTTCACATATCAGTTCACCAAAGTAAAAGGTAAATAAATAAACGATATAAATCTCAGCAATACTACAAAATTTAATCTTTAACTCATTTTGGAAATGCTAAAAACATATCGAAAAATGGAGTCACTTAATAACAGGTAATATAACACCCTGCCAATAGCAGCAAAACTAACGCCGAAACAAGACAAATCTCTAAGAGTAGGCACTTCAACCGCTGTCAACCCATGAGACGAGCACAACTGACATTGACCTCTGTTGTCGATATGATAAAATTCAATGCTGCATGAATGCTTTACTAGCTCATAGAGATTCTTTCTGTTATGGCTTTATACCTATACTTATATTGTGTATCTTTGATATCCGCAAAATTCAATCATTATCGTCGTAACGAACTGTTCAACGTTGAATTAAGCTTCAAGTATCTTCGAATATTTTTTAACTGCCTTCAAAATTTCTCAACTGATATGGAGTTATGGTCACATAATTTCAATCTTATCACTACTGTCGAGCAGGCATTTATTTCTACATGAAGAGAAACCAGCCCCCCTCCGTTCAACCGTACTTTCATATACACGTGGTAACACCGATACTGTGATACCGGATTACGCGACTGTATACCTCAGCTGCCAGATGCACATATAGGCTCATGGTAACAGCAACGAAGTAACTGGGGAATCATTCGGACATTACAAGTAGTTAAAAGCACCATAAGAGGCCAGACGCTATCAGTTTTGTGCCAAGCATAGGTGGCGCACATGGTGCGTTTTTAGATCATGCGCTAATATTGTGAAATTCAACGAAGAACTACTTACTTGAGGGTTTGTTCGGTGAAAAACATAGCGGTTGGTGCGAATGGCATAAAATGATGAATGGAAGGCCAGAATTGACCATTATCCCTCTTCAGCCAGATACGTACAGATCGATCGTCACTGATCGTGATGACCCCTTCATCTCTGGTTAGTAGAAAGACTGCATTTACACGAGCCACTTGACCTTCGATCTTGCTCAGCAACACTTTAAAAAGGCAAGATAATCGAGAAAATGAATAAAATTGTAATCGCTATTTTTTATGGACGATTATTCCAATGCATCAAAAATGATTATTAAAAGATGCAATGAAGCGAATTCGCAATGAATGGCGACAAACTAAAATTTCTCTCCTAAAATCCACTAATATTTATCGTCCAGTCGATTTCTATCTCCTATCGAATTATTGGCTCCAGAATATGAAGTCATTAGGACATCGAAATTTCCAAAAAAAAGACAAAATTCCGCCTGCGAGGAACGAAGAGGATGAAATCTCCTTAGCTCTTCTTTTCCTCTCTCCTTTCCTGCCTCCCCCTTCCCCTCCCCCCGAAGTCGAACTATGGCACTGATGACACGTCGACTTGAGGTAGAATGATCTGAATGGGTGATGCTCCACTGAGATGTCTCCAAATATTCTTCGAATGTTCTCAAATCAAGAACTATGTATTTTTAAGCTTCTAATGAGATATCATCACCAAATATAGATCGTTTCTCCATCAATACCGCATAAATTCCGATTAATTTCAGCTCTAAGCAACTTACTACATAACGAAAAGCAAGCGCTGCACCTCTAATTTTCCTCTTCAGTTAGACTCATCTTAAGCTTTCTGAGCTTAGTAAACAATTTAGTGCTCTAAAATTTGAATCTGGAATTCAAGAAATTCGGCCTATCAAGCATCTTGATGCCGAAATATTCGTAGAGGCGAGAAGATACCCATACCAAAAAAAAGTCATAGCACTTCTTGCTTTAATTCGATCTCCTATTTTTCTATCTTTTCCTAATTTTCTACCATTCTTTGATCTCGGAATTTCATTTTGATCTTTGAATTCCAGAATTGCAAAATTCGCTCTTCCTGGAAGGAAAGACGAGGAAAAGAACGGAGAGAGAGGGTGCTCATGTACTCTTCGTTTCATCTCAGTGATATCAAACATACCCTAAGATAATGCGAAAAATATGACTGAAATCATTCGTAATTTCTTCCTCTGCATTAAAATAGTTTCGTTGTTTGCCACTAGAGCGTACATGTGGAGATAGGTTATGAAATTATTTAATAAATGGAAATTATATGGAATAACAGCTGTGTTGAACCGAGGTGTCGTAGTCCTAGCCTTGCTGGCGTACGGAATCGATGCTAATCGTTGAAAATATGAAGATAGCTTAGACTTGGATTCGCCCTCGGTAAAATGACCAGCATTAATCCACTTGGCACTATGGTCAGATCTAGCTTATTGCCTTGTGGCCAACATATGATCGATCCAGCATACCCATTTGGCCTTTGTGCCATACCCGATTGGAAACGTGGCCATGACAAGGTTTGAGCATGAACCCCTGCTGCCTATGATGATTTTATAATGAAATAAAAAAAGGAAAGAAATCTTGCCTGGTTTCGCATCACCCATACTGCTATGCGTCGAAGAGCCGGGGCGGGCGTTTATTATGGCCGCCATTGTAAGCTGAAATTGAATTAGCACAAACTATATACAAGAATGTCACAATTTGCATACAACGTGTGACATCGATTTTCATAACTACGAACGGAAAAACCCGTCAGAGAAGGGCATAGGTCAAGCGGTTCCGCATCTCGACTCACCTGACCGAGCAGTTGCTCAGTACGAAAAACTACGATAACAAAAAAAAAAGCCCAACGATGCGCTTTAATTTTGGAATCGTTTGATAGTTTAGTGGTACTCTCGAATTAAAAAAATTATTTCTAGGTCACGTGTTATTAGTCAAAATTTGGAGTGAGCGAAATCTATGGGGTCCACTTCTCACCATCATATTTGCATACTTGTTATTCCACATTGATAAATATGCAACTAAATAAACTAATTAATTAGCTAATTAATTAATTAATTAGTTAATTAATTAAAATTATATGAGAATAAGAAAAGAAAAAAAGTACTAGTCAAAGGTCTATTTTTTTTAGTACATTTTTTAGTACATATACTAGTCAAAACTCTATTTTCAGAATTCTAAAATGAAAGTACCACAACCGATGTGCAAAATATACCAAAATATACATTCAAAGATATAAAAATAACAAATAAGTACCATCATTGAGAAAAATCTGAGGAATCAATTGAAAAAAAAAAGAAAAAATAATAATAATAACAGTTAAGATATGCAAAAAACGGCTAGCATAGATCATCGATATGCTGGAAATGAGATAATCCCGATTGTAGAGGCAATAAAACAGCGATGGAGGTAATGAGTGGAGAACTTTATCTTATACTAAATTAGGCATTATAAGGATTGAGAAATCCAGAAATATTGCAATTATTGAAAAAAGTTCATTTCCCACATGGAGTTTGCTCTCTTTAAATAATTCTTTTCTCTTTTTTTTTGAAAATTTAAATGATTTTAACATAAATTAGTGTTCTAAATAATAAAATTTCTTAGTGGAGTGAGAGAAATGTTTGGGGTTCACTTCTCACCATCATATTTGCATACTTGTTATTCCACACTGATAAATATGCAACTAAATAAACTAATTAATTAATTAATTAGTTAATTAATTAAAATTATATGAGAATAAGAAAAGAAAAAGAAAAAAAAAACCGAAATTAGTTATCAAAAGTTGATTCATCCAACAACTCCGTCCAACAACAACAAACTATTAATTACAATAATTTTAGGGCATTTGGTGCACTCTATAAAGTCTACCTAATACGTCCCATGATCATCGATTTCGCTTGCAAAGGAGGCTAGAAAAAAAAAACGCTTATGGTGTCCATAATTTCTTTTTTAAATAGAGGTGGATTTGAGGGGTCTCATAATCGAAGATACCCAAGCTGTTTGCATGACTCTGAAACGAAAGTACAGCTAAGAAAAAAAAAACAAATAGAGGAAAGGATGGGAGAAAGCGTATGTGGGAGAGAAATTTAATTTACTTCCGGCAACTCATTTTCCCGACGTTAGCGTACTCGTCACCTCGATCTGCGTCAATAGGTCAAGCTAAGAGTGGTGCCAACTTTGCGTTAGTTCGAGATGGAGATTAGCGCTTGGCGAAGCGGCAGCTGCATTCGAGCGAAGCTTGTGGAGATGCTATTTCTATAAAAAGGAGGGGGCAACAAACAGCTCCCGATAGTACCACACTGAGAGCATGAAACGCAGTTTCATCGGATGCAACCTCAAGTCTCGTTTTACCTATCGTCGGTGATGCATCATAGTTGCTCGATCAGGTAGATTTAGAGAAGCACTAAGGTGTTTATGTCTGCGAGAGAAAGAGCAAATCACCAAATTATACATCAAATTTGAAGTATTTTTCAAATAAATTTTATTGCAATCACTTTTTTTTGCCACGTATATTTATACGACAGTGAATCAAAAGTGGCTTGGAATTTTTCCAAATTCAGTTTCACTTTTCAGAACGTTTCAATTCAATTCAACAACAAATATTTGTGCTAATCGATTCTATTGATGGAAAAATGCGCTAATGGCAAATATGAATGTGAAATTAGCAAAATCATCCCGCTTGATTATTGGCGTATAAATGAGCTCATCTATGGATAGGCTGCGATTTTTAAAGCTATCGACTCCGACTCCGAATTCGACTCCAACTGCGATATCGATATATTTCAAGGATGGATAGATTATTCTATGACCGATTGTATAATTTAAAATATCACTGAAAGGACGTGAGTGTGAAGTTTTTCTGACGAAGATATGAAAATGAGAAGCAAATTCTCATTCGAACAATAGATGCGCATCGATCACATCGATAAATTAATAAGCGTACAAATAAAATTTCACATCGAAATATAAATAAAATATCGATGAATAAATTAATTAAGCAAAAAAAAAAAAATAAAATGGCTAAAAATTTGCAACAGTAGAGATGAACTCCTAATGAGAAGCTAGCATTAGAAGCAATCACTATGGCTAACAACACCGGTTTTACATTTTCTCTGCAATCACACCTTTATCATCTTGCACGAAACGGGTCTTCGTGAATAGGGCCTCTGGCAAATGCGATCCGCTACAAATAGGTCTTGCGCAGTGCCCGCACTTCCTCCGGTCATTTGCGCCACGGGCGATTGCACTTTATAGTAGTTACGATCATTTTCGTAATTATCAATTAGGTTCAAAAATTTCCCGTCTTCGGAAATAAAATATTTTGAATGAAAATTAGGGCCTCTAAGAAGTCAGTGTATAGTTTTGTTGCGTGCGGTTAGTTGGGCAGTAGGTGGGATGATATGGAGGTTGTTGCGCGTAGTGGGGAGTGCCAAATCATTGATCACTGATAACGCGTCGGTAGTTCCGGTCGCTGCTGCTCGACTCTTGTCGTTGGCTTTCGGGAAATAGCAGAAAGCGTTCATCAGTCGAAAATTGGATCTGCGTATTCACTTGTTGAATTCAATTCTGATTAAGTCACTTTATCGAGAATTCGTCAATCCTTATCGCTCAGCGAGCCGTAAACGAAGTGTTTATGAATTAAATGCTGGGGCATTGAACTCTTTGACTTGAATGATGCTACAAGAAGCGGACGAATATTCAGATATTCAGAGCTAGAGGTCACAGCGATGACTATGAGCCGCCTTCGAAGAGAGCTGCATCTACAGGCGAAAATCACCTTCTGTTTTTTTGCATATTGTAGCCGAGATAAAAGGTATATTTAGCTGTTTTGCGTTTTTTGTTTAGCCGTACGAAACACTCAGTCGATCGTTTGTACATTAGGTTATGGCAACGTTTTTTTTTTTGAGGAGATAATGATGTGGTGGTGTAAAGGATAAGTAATGAATTTGGATATGCGTATGAAGATTTTCGAATATATTTTTCAGCTCGCAATGAATTCCCTTATTCCGGAATGGGTATATCTGAACGTTGGATATACTAAGGGTCGATGATGTAAAAATAATCGGAGTCGATTATGAAGCAAGGAAGTTTAGCCCGCAAAAAGGTCTTCGGATTCTTCTCATTTCTTTCAATCCTTCGAAAATCTTTATTGTTTCTTTCTGTTGTCTATTGAAGATTGCTCAGATGATGAACGATCTAAAATTTGAAGATCTTAGAAAAATGGGATTTCCGTTTATTGCTTGTTGATCGGGGAACTGAGTTGATTCATTTAGTGTTATTTATTTTCGAGGTAGACCGTGTTCTAAATATCATTAGATTGGTCAATTCCCGAATCCTTCATTTAAAAAGAGTTGGAATTAGCGCAGCATTTGTTACTGTTTTAATCATCCAGGTGGAAAGATTGCAATACCTCTATTGGCGTTTTTTTGCATGTGTTCGTGTCAAGACGAGGAAAAGTGCAGCACTTTGTGGACACAGGGATGGGAGTGCAGGTTAGATCCGGTTATAACCGGAGCCGGTACCGGACTTCACCAATAGCTATATGGAGCTGAGCCAAACTTCTTCTCCGGATCGTTTGGCCAACTTTTAATCGCTTGGGTCGGGACAATTTCAAGCCACCCATTAAGGACATGTACCCATTGCGAGCGGAACTAGATTTAGTTGAAACGAAGTAAAACTTAATTCGAGGTCGGTGGCAACGATAACGAACGCGGATGAGATTTACGGATAAAGAGTGCAAATGAATACTTCATAAGTGTGAGATGGAATTGGGGCTGAAGTAATGAATTTCTGAATTTCCCACAATATATTGAATGCAGCGTAGATTTCTTGTTATGAAGACAACAAAGTGATGCGACAAAGGAGAGCTGTTTTATTCGATGAATATTATTACATCAAATTCAAGTAAATATCATTCGGTAAATCGAATTTAAATTCATTTATGTGCTCTTAAGTCTTTAATTTCTTTAATTTTAGGTGCTGTTTAGGATGCATAATCTATTTCCTCATGGCTGTTATTATTCTTAGCTATTTGTTAGGGAATATGATGCATATAAATTTATAGAAGAGGACCGAAGAATTCAGGCGAGGTGCATTATTTAGTGCAATTCCCATAATATTCGAGGAACCTATCGACATACGAGCGCAAACAAAAGCACTCCACCTCGCTGCCATACCGGCATTTAACGTGAATCCATGCTATATTTTGCATATACTACAAATGTATGTTGTATTCTCGTTATGGTTATGCATATGTGTCGACTGCAACTTTCCAAAGCGCAGTTATATTTCTCTGCTATTTGTACCCAGATATAATATGAATCTGTTTTATATGCACCACGGCGATGTGCAATATCTTTATATTTTCCGATAATATGCCATTATATATGTGGATTTGCAAAATAAGTGGAGCGATATCTCTTTCCCTGCACTGAGAGAATGCTGCTCTTGCTACGAATGGGCTTATTTACACAGAAAGGGCACATAAAGGATTATATTTTCAGTGGGAAACCATATCGAATGGAAAAAATCATAAGTTCTGGGAAATATTGTTCTGGAAAAAGAGGAAAAAGATGAGCAAAACATTGCCATAGTTTAAAATTAAATGCTTATGGCACCGTGTTGTTAAAGCTTAATGCATCTCTTTTACCTTTCATATCTCTTTTGCGTTTATGTATATCAGATTTGCATATGTTTGTTTTTCATAACCGATCCATAAATTCCACTTATGAACTTAAAAAAACAAATTTTTCGTTCATGTTTTGAAGCTTCGATCAAATTATAATATATGGAAAATTTTCTTATGAATCTTTGTCCGTTATCGGCCCACTAAGTTTTGGATGCTGATGTTGTTCAATTCAGAATTATTTCAGCATATCACTTTCACAGGAACATTACGTGATATATAATCCAGATAGGAGCAGAGGTTTTTTTTATAGAAATAGCTGAAGATAGCAGTTTCAATGTGGTCAGGAAATTCGCAAATTCTGATCACTCAGTTTTGCGTAGGCATAATTCGCCTATCCTCTCTCAGAAATCCATAATGCGCTTAGATTCTCTTGCTTGATAATTGATAAAGTATCAAGAAAACATTGTACATTTGAAAGTTATTATAAGTTTTGATCGGAATTTATGAAAGGAATTCGTTCGCAATTGATTTTTATTTATTCTCTTAAGTTTGATGATTTATTAACATAAGAGTGAATTCAAAGCAGAGTAACCCGTTTAAGGCATTCGTTGCACTCTTATGTCAGCAAGGTATTCATAAAATATCGCTTAGAAGCAGCTCGATGAATTATTCGTCCTTTTAGGATGCCGACAGTATTGATTAATTTTCAGGTTCACACTATACTTGGAGATAGTTATGTAGTTCAGATCGAAGTAATATTCTTTGCAAATCTTTTTGTTAGAAAGTGGAAATCCCAATATTTTTCCCTTGAAATATCCACAAAAAATTTCTTATTTTCGTTATTATATCGTTAAAATTACGATTAAGGAAGTTGATCGGAAAGAAATAATCTCGTTCGATATTGACATCCAATGTTAATTAATTTCTTTTAAATAGTTCAAAAAATGTAACGGATAAATGATCCCAATGCTAATGTAGACTGCACAAATATGATAATTTATAGGTAAGAAATAAATTTTGCATTAATAGAATGGTTCAGTCTTTCGTTCATGATGGTTTATTTGTTGGCATTGTGCTATAGTATAGCGATTGCTGTGTTATAGCCGTACTATTGCATAATTATTGCAGTTATTATTGCAGATTTTGCTATAAAATATTGTCTTATAATTACGATTAATCATATTGTGTTGTAATTATGCAATACTATTTCAGTAGCGATAATATTACAGCAGTTCTAGAATATTTTCATGTGAAAATATTATAGAGTGTCGAATAATTGAGATATTACAAGAAACAAATGACTCATCAGAAAAAAAGTGGTGTTTAATTAAATGAGAACAAATTTCCCATTAGCTATGAAAGTTTGAAGAAGAAGACAGTGATTTAGAACAGTTGCTTTTCAAAAGCAACTTCAATTCGCTCGACAAATACTCTCGAATGTGAACAGTCGTTGGGTGCTTAAGTTGTGTCGCTGCTGTTTCTTCTTTCACTTTCCAGTAGCTCTCTCACTTCGTTTACAAACTCCAATTTGAAAAAATATTTCGAATTTCAGAATATCTTCCAAATATAAATGTAAATATAAATGTAAATAAATTAATTAATTAATTTAAAAAAAAATATATATATATATATATATATATATATATAATTTATATTTGTGTCTGTGTTTATATTTGCGTGTACATATGTTTATTTATTTCTTGATTCGTTTATTTATCCTCGCATTGGCCTCATGAAATGTAATCGTCTCCTATGACTTAATGAATCATATTCGCCTTTGGAGACGACTCACCTTTCCTCGTCCGCAGTCCGTTGCATGGGGAGGAAGAAGCATTCTGGGAATCCCCACGAAGGTGGGAAATATTCTCCATCATGAGACCATTGTTAAGCAGTTTATACAATCGCGGTGCATCATATTCCGATGGATAATATTTGGACACAAATCGTTTGATTATGAGGCCGGGAGTAAATTCCAAAACGTGTAAAAAACGATGTCGTACCTTGATTGATATGCGCGTGTGGGAATTTTAGAAATTTTCTTAAAATTAAGTGGGTTATTATTACGGGTAATGCGATTGATGACTATGATATTATTATGCTCAGCTGCAATAAAAAAACGCTAATGAGGAGTACGAATATGAAAGGCGTGCGCTAATTGCGATGTTCACTTACCTATTATGGGAGCGGCGAACATATGAAATAGGGAGTTATGTGCTTCTCCAAACATAGATAATCATGAAGGCGTTAAAGAAGAAACTCTTTAATTTTTATTTTAATAAAATATTTGATCTTCTTAAAATTATATTTTTCTTATTTTTAAAGGTGGTATTTTTCTTCAAGTAGGGAATTTCGCTCGGCAAATAATGATGCAAATAGATGCCTTTAACGATGACGTGTTTAAGTGGGAGTGACTTTGTTTGATCACTGCTGTCAGCCGTTGGCAAAAAAACTAGAAACAACCGAGAATACAGGTGGAAGTCGAACTCTCGAAGGTGATAACTCGAAATATTCCGTCATAATTCGTCTTATTCTTCCCAGCCTCTACAATACCTGGATTATTTGACTGAATCAACAGTCAAATACTTCACCTTCAATTTCGTTCACACCGTCCTGCTCACCTTTATGCGTATGCACCTTTGACCGATGATCTCCTCTCCTCAGAATTCTTTCAGTGTTGATGAAGAGAACATCACCTCTGTTAACGTATTTCGCGACAGCACTAAAAAGTCACATGCTAAACTTTACCGACATTTTGTAGTGATTAATAAAAGTGTAATTACTGAATTTTTGAATTCATTTGAGCGTAATATACTATAATTTGGAATTTTTTTGACATTCACGTACAGTGTAGTATAATATATATATCTTAAAATAATTATCTTAATAACTTAAAATAATTATCTTAAAATATAACTTAAGGAACGTCCGAGGTGATAAAACAAAGAAATAAAATATTCGAATTTTCAGAAGAAACTCGAAATATGATAGTAATAATTAAATAATTAATTTTTTAAATTAAATTTATGGAATTTATGAAAAGTTCCACACCGTCTATATTTGTTGTGCCTTTACTTGGCGTGATTTAATCAGAGACCTAAAAGATGAAATATAAGTGGAACGAGATGAAAACAGCATCTTTTGAATGCCACAAAGATAGTCCAGTGATTATATTTTCTCGGGATACCGTGTTGCTTCACTAAGTTTTCAGTTTATGTCTCTTTAAACGTTCTTTGGATGAAGTAGAGATGAGGAATGATGGAGAGGTGAGGATAAGGTGCGGAGTGCCTTCGACTCTTCAAAAATTATTTTCTCTTGATAGCCGATTGAAAAGCATCAATTTCTCTTTCACGACATTGATTTCGCCTATGATTCTAACTAAATCAGTCTGTATCGAAATGTTTTTTTAAAGCTAAAAGCATCGTAAAAATATGGAAAAATTCTGCTACACAATAGTGTAAAGTTGCTGAAAATCCAGTGAATTCCAACAGGAAGATAATTTAGAACTGAGACTTATAATTCGGCGCATTTTCTTACGTCGTCATTATTTTTAGAAATGGCAATTCCGTTTTTCAATTGCTTCTCTTCAGCGGGAGGGGATGGTGGGGAGGAGCTGATGGAACATGTACCATTTGAACTGATCCAATCGAGAAATGGTGCAAAGATTTCATCCATCCTTGGCGTCAACATTATAACTTAATTCTTTTTTTCCGCTGTATATGAGCGAATTTCTTTATGAAGTATTGATATTGTGCGCATCCAATTATAGTTTATTGCAATTTCCGTTGCGCGCTTTTTGATTATATCTATTTTATTTGATATCCTCTTTTCGAAGAAGTTCATCTGTAAAAATTCCCTATCATGTTCCCTTCTATCATTTGTTCATTATACTGCATTATCTTTTCGCTATTTTTTATACCACATACTGGCTTGTCCGTTTATTTTTCTCATATTTATTTAAAATAATAAGCGCAATTTTGTGCGGTTCTTCAACGTATGCAAGTTGGTTTTACCTGCAAATTTCTATAACATACGCATTGCCCTATCCATAAATTTTTGGATGGATGTGTGTGTGTTCGTGATTTAGAAAAACGGAAGACCTATGATCGAAGAAAGTACTGGAAAGTGGGGAGGGGGGGGGGGGGTGGGAGGGGTGAGGGTAGGAAATTAATCCAAGAAACTTTGACTTTATCTGTTGACATTTCGAGTTCTTTATTCTTATATTATCTCAGTGGGCACCTCAATTTCAGGCTAATTTGTAAGTCTCAAGTTAAATTTAAATTCGTTGTCTTCATTCTATAGCACCTACACAATTTTTAAAAGATATTCAATTATTCTACCAAAATATATGAGTTCATAGGCGTCGTTCAGCATTTGTCGAAATTATATTACTCTATAGGTGCTCTAAACGCCACCTAGTAACTCATCATGTTTCGAATCATTTCCGAAAATATTATCCACATTAATTTGAATGTATGCTGAGGAAAGAGAGGGGAAGAAGAGAGGGATTCATGAGATGGAACCGTAAAGAAACCCCTCACCAGAAAGTACAACCGCGGCAATATAGAGATGAGGATCGATCGACGCATCATATTCGAATGTTTTCTTGCCACTTAATATTAATAACTATTTATTTTTGCAGTTCGACGTTCGCTATTCGATGATTTTAATAAATAAGAGAATTTATTGGTTAGCAGTATATAGTCGGTTATTGATGGGCGTTTTTGCGATTTGTCCTCTATCGAATCAAATTCCACCACCAATCTGCGCATTTCTCTTTGATAATAATGAATGCTCTGGATCGTTCTATATGGTCAAAGAGAACATCGAAGAATGGAATATCGATGAAATTGTTCGTTTTATTTTAGGACTTCTTTAAATTGAAAGTAATGAAATCCTTCACTGATCGAATCACATCGTCTTTACGTGTCTCTTTTTTCCTCTTCCCCCTATTTGACACAAATTTTCCCCCACTTTTCGATTGGAGAAGCAATAAAATTACCCTCCGACTACTAGATATTAAAATGGTAGATGACCTTAAAGTACCGAATTTATTCCGCGTGAAGGTAATTGTTCGAGCACGGAATTGCGCCGCTATAGGAGAGGTCTTTCTGTGTGAAATTCGAATACATAAGGCTTATCTCTTCCGCTTCTCCCCACCATGCCAAAAAAATCGTCCAGTCTTTGAGGCAATTGAGGGTAATTTTTTAAGTTTCCTGATTAAAAGACTTCCACGTGGAAATACGCATATTTTCACGTGAGAGAAGCATAGATTTTTATGTGAAACAGTCGTTAGATTATAATCCTATATTATTATCTCTTTGTAGTGGTAATCCTTGGTGATTTTTTTCTTTAATTAGAACGATCCATAAAAAATTTTAACAGGCAACCACTCAGTCCACTCGTGCAGCTTTGAAACACTCAAAGAATAAGGTAGAGCTTCGAGTGGAATAAATATAATTATTTTCTTGTGGAAGAATTTTGGTATGTTGCGGGATTGACACTTATCGGTCGTCCTCCCTTCCTTCTCCCATCCACTGGTTAAACGATTTTGCCATACCCGTTTCTTCAGGTATAATACACCGAAGCATCTTTACTTCCCGCATTCCGAGGTTGAACTCATGTCATGTACATTTTAATGATGCAAATTTACTGCCGTCATAGTATCCTCTTCGGTGATAATATCAGCTAATTGTTCGGTTATCAATCAAAGCTGATAATTTATTGCAGTGGAATAATCGTGTAACGATGGCGATCTTACGTCCCGATTGCTATCTCGATCTCTATGATGGTTCCAATTTAACGGATAGTCACCGCTATTTGGGCGGTGATATAAGTGAGGGTAATATCTACGATTTATCATGGTACTCGTTCGCCAATCGAACAACTTCTTATTACTGTCAATGCAGTCCATGAATTGAATTATGCATGCAAGTTTCATAACAGCATTCCATTATCTGTGTTACAGTTCGTAAAATTGTATATCGTGGAATAAATTATACGGTTATTTGTGTGATATGACGTTGTGATATTTGCGCCATTGCGCAATTAAGTACCATTTACACTATGTATACTCAATAAGATATCAACACGTTTGTTCGTCTCATAAACGATTCATAATGTAAGCATTTTAGTACTGCTATAACAGCACTAATTCATCGACGTTTTATCAGTTTTCTTTTTCTCAGTTTTCTATTAATCTGGAGCCTGAGCTTATGCTCGTGACTACCTCTCTGGCACTTTAAAGATTTTTAATTTTTTAATTTTAGTGAAATATACTGAAAGAATTGCGAGGGAGGAAGAGAAGGAGAAAACAGTGCACCGCAATTTCTTCACTTGGAAATTGCTCTGAAAGTATTTATCCCTCTTGGTGAGAAAATCCCGCTTTTCTCATTTCTGTTGAGATGAAAACATAATTACTCCATAAATTGAAGAGATAAAGTGCATTAATATTGCTCGCTATTTAATCCCTGTCCAATGAATTTGCTCTTATTCTCATTGTTATCGACTCGAACTTAATACTACTAAGAAGTACTCCATCTATAACAATCTTAACCTAAGACCTCGGAACCTCATAAATTTGTTTGAAAATGTTTTTCCAAAACCCACATGTGCATTTCATCGAAAGACTTGATAAGTTATGATTCGTAATTTGAGACCATTATAAAGATATTTTGGAGCAGTGACCTTCAACCTTCTCCTAAAAGCTAAGGTACTTTGGCATAACATCCTTGAGACGCCTCTTGCTAGCTGTCTTCATTATTTCTCACGTTTTCCGGAAATAAAAATGTTTCGAAGCAGCCTCTTAATCAATGTTAAATATCATTTGATGGATTATTTCTTTGGAAAAACGTATAAAGGTTTTTGAAGTGTCCGCCGAATTGGATTAAATCTCACACGAATTCAAGAAGTATTGTGGTACAACTTGTTTCAAATATTACTTTATTGGTACTCTTTTTGAATTTGATAACATTTATTTGGGAATTTTTAACGACAGAACTTCTGAAGAGTAATTTTTTGTCCATCACTCTGGAAGAACCATCATCCTCTCTAAGCAACAGTCATCTTCTCCATCGTCCGTTTGAAAAAAATCCGATTGCATTTTTCCAAATTTTACACTCTTTAATCTATAATTTACTTCAAATATAAAAGTTTTTGACGATATTTATCCCGTCGTATTTATAAAATCGGAAGTCTTCCCATATTGTTTCAATAAAATGAGGAAAATTTCCATAGGAAAATTGCGCCAATCACATATTACAATACATTGTTTTGTTACAATCAGTGCAATATGATGATATACAGGAATGCTATAAAACATTAAATCTGAATCAAAAAATGCTAAAAGGAACGAAAAATTTCGACAATGTGTTCTAATTTTATCTCGAACGAATCAGCTTAAGATGGTCAATATTTTTGAAATTCGCTTGAATTATGCGAACGTAAAAGATCGTCATTTGCTATAATGGTATCGTCGGAACGCCATATATTATCGTTTGTATTGGGAATGCAAAAAAGCCACATTAATAATGCAACAGCACTATAAATGTGTACATTAATTGACGGATGTGAAAGACGGATATCGCCGAATTTCCGTATCGGCTGTCAAATTGAAAGCTAAAAGAGATCGAATCGCTTATGAATTTATCCGCTTGCATATTGCAATTTGAAATTCTTTCGCAAAGCGTCGTTAACGGCATTCAAACTCGATAAGTTCATTTCTATACTTTCACTGCAAATATTGAAGTCAATTTTCCTCTCTCAGTGGGAAAATTCTTCGATAATATTTTTCAGCAAATATAATTTTTCTAAAACCAATAAGAAAATGAATTTCAAATTTTCATTATTGAGGTTTTCAAGTCCAAGTCTTCACTTATACCTTTAAAGATAATCCTCCCCTTCAAATCATCGAAAATTGTCGGTGAAATTACACTCTTCTTTATATTTTATGAATGCAATCAGTACAATTTCCTCTCATTATCAAATAGAAGGCAATTTTCAAATTTCAAAATGAACCTCAAAAACGATACCGATCCTTTTGTTTCCGGTATGAAGAATTTAGACGAAAAAAGCGGAGGAAATGAATACATAAAAACAAGAGAGGAAAATGGAAAAGTCCCTCGAAAGGTTTAAGTCAAATGCACATTTGGATGCTTATCATTGCATTCAATCGATACCTAACATTTAATTGATTGTATCTTTTTTGTAAGTGCAGAAATAATTTAGCTTTATATGAAGTATTCCATATAGTTCATAGTTATTCTTTGTGTTTTTTTGTGGGGAAGGTAGATTGGTTTAATTATTATTGGAAACGTGGAGATTTCTTTTTTTGTTGATTTCTTGCTGATCCATTGAAAATCGCTGCAAACTTAAAACTTACCTGAACTAAGAGTCGCTGAAAGCTTAAAACTTACCTGATCGTTGGAATATATTGCCATATAAAATAAATGAACAAGTAATTCTAAATTTTGAAGCGAATTGAAACACTTCGAAAGTCAGCTGTGAAGATCATTGTTATTCATGTTTCTATGCATCAATTTATAGAACGAATTTTCCTTGGAGTACAAACGGACTTTATAGGCAACAAAAAACCTTTGCGTCCACTTGAAAAATTAATCACTTCCTGGATTTTTTAATACAATAATACTTCGCAATGTTCGGCTCCAAACGCTTAACTCTCACCTCTTACTCGAAGTGAAAGAAAAAAGAATGTTTCAATGCTGGTCGAAAGGACAATTGTGACCAATGGCCAAAATATGACCAAAATGACCAACGCGTTGTTTCCCATCTGCATATTGTTCGCTTTATATGCAGTGCAGAGAGAATGGTTTGCTGCATCCAATGATTTAAAACATTTTAAGATACGGCTTTTTTAAATAAGGAAATTCCAAGTTTGTATGATAATTTAAATGTCGTATTATAATATTATTAAATCTAAGTAATGATCTTGAAGGTAAAACAATAATGTAGTGATAAGGCGATGATAAATCCGAGAAGATGCTTTGAAAAGTCTGTAACGCGAGAAAAGAAAAACCAAACTGTCATATTTTGATCGTTCGACAATATATGCCAAATTTTGCATTATTTATGTTTTAATCAAGCGTCAAATCCCATGAGTTTCTTTACTATAAAAAAGAAGAAATCCTCTATGCAGATTTATTGTATGTCGGCTTATTTAAATGAGAAGGGAGAGAAATCGATGATGATAAATAATATTTTTGTCTTTAAATATCCACTAAAATATCCTTATTTCAATATTAGTCGCTCTATTTTTTAATAGATTATCAGTCCAAATGGTACAACAAAGTGGAATTTATTGGTAAACGTTCAAGTTTTAAGAAAACGTTTTCTGAGAACAGTGTGTTACTTTAACGCAACTTTCTGTTATTTATCGTCGCTATGTAGCAGATATCAAGGAAATGTATTACGCTAACAGATCTTTCTCTGCAGAGGAGGAAATTTCCTATTGAATCCAATAGATTATAGCACTCATTATATGCGTTTAGCGTAATTAACATCAGATAACCAGTGGTATAGAACTTATATATAAACTAAGATAAATGATTCAAAAAAAAAGAAAATAACAAAAACCAGTAAAACTAAATCAACGTCCACGCAATCGAACCCGCCCGCGTGCGGTAGAAGCCGAGCTGAAGGTCGTAGGATGCAGCTAGGTCCGAGACGCATTTGGTCAGTGGAGGTGGGAGCATTTGAGGAGATATTTTTTGCTAATGAATTCTCCTCTGCTGACGGAAATAAATAAATAAATAAATAAAACTGAACCAAATAAGCTTCTTTTCATGTTTAAAATTTTTTCTATATATTATTTTCTATGATTCTTTTTGAATTTGTTCGGCCATTATAAATTCTAACGTACTGGCATCGATCTAAGAGGTAACAAAAGAATGGCGAACAACAACAACAAAAAAAGGACACAAAAAGCGTTTTGTTCAAAGAGGAATGCGTGGGCGTCAATGAGGAGTTTCTCTCTCAAAGGAATGGCGACGAATTGTCTCAACAATAAACGTTAAATTCCCCAAAAGCGACAACACAAAAACCTTAACGATGATAAATGACAGCAACCATCACCACCACCATCAAACAACCATCACATATTTCATTTCGTATCTGAAAATTTTGCAATAATTGCATCGACTTGTTTTGCCTCACAACTTGCAACTGTGGGCTAGTGAGCAGCTATTCACTTCCTCTAATTACCGTTCTACCCATAATCCAGACGACTGATCCATTCTTTTTTATTGATTTGATTCGGGTTACAAGAGTTGAGTGGAGGAACTTCACTTGAAGCAACAAGCCTTTATTCGGAACGCAGCTTATTATCGTCGGGTGTAGTAGCAGATGGAAAAAATTTTATCCGATGAGGTTTGAAGGGGAAGGGGAGCTGCTTCATTACCAATAAATTATTAACCTCTTCAGATTGCCAACAAATACCAACAAACGTATCAAATATTTAATTAACACTGATATAAAATAGACGCCAATCGCCCAAATATTTCCCTTCAGCTGTTGAGAATTCTCTACTCGTTTCAAACATACATCTCTCAAAGTTTCATATTATCAGTCATAATACAAATGCCATAACCTCGTGTTGCAATCGCCGATTTGTGCTTTAATTGCACAGTTGTGTTATAATTTTCATCTACGATCATTTGGCAAAATGTTTGTGGTGAAGAAGCTGATGAAAAAACCTCTTTTTTTGCATTGTTGCTAGTGATGGGTACAATTGATTTGCACACGGAAGCGCTACCAGTCATCATTCATTTGCAACGAAGCATTCAACTTGGCTGAGTGACTCTTTGAGAAGATTTACACGATAATGTCGTCGAAAAAAAGGAGAATTTCTTTAAATTTCCCTCTCAGTTTTCCGTTGTTTTGCTTTGTGTTCAATATGAAGTTGGCGCCCAACATTTTTGTCCTAATGAAACTTTAGTTCATTTAATTTGTTGCAAATTATATTTTCTCACTATGGACAAATTATTTAAGAATTACAATTTTTTTACATAAATTAGCGAAATTTTCTGAACATAAATATATTAATTAATTAATTAACTTATCTACTGACGCATCAGAGAGCAAGTGAGCTGGCCGAGATACTCCATGTGCTCGATGAAATTGTGCAAAACGTCAAAAATGGGAAACTAACAACCTGCGTGCAAGTTTTGGTCGGTCTGATTTGTGCTTGTTCGATTCTCCAGAGATATTCGATCATGTTGGACTGATAGCGATTGAAATCTACTTGGAAATCGATCAATCGATATAAAGTTGATATAGGAGGTCATCCCATCGTTTGTGTTATATCACTTTATACCATTTATTATAATTCTAGGTGCTTTAGAGTCGAATCCTTAGCGTGTGGTGGTTAGCTTCCAAGTGGCAACTGCTTTATAGATATAGAGACTGAGCAATTACATACAAACTTATACGCAGGAGCATTACTCCACCACTGGGTTCTATGCTGGCATGAGGTCATAAATCAAGCTTTTACAGCTTTCTGAGACTGTTTCAAATCCTTTTTTCAGTGCTCAGATTTCGAAAGCAAATCCAAAGATCCATTTCGCAAGTTTCGCTTTCGCAAATATATCTTCACCGCAAGTAATAAATATATGCGATATGAAATCACGGTTTTTAGATAAATTTCATAACTAAGTGCGTTGATAAGCGTACTGATAAGCTGTAATTATAGCTGATAATGAAAAATAAAAAATAGATGAGTGAATAAGGCGATCAATAGTGCCTCAGTTATGGGTGGAAGTTCCACATACACAAATAGCAATTTCTATGTTTGTAATATCAAATAGCAATTTGGTATTCCTTTTATGAACTTTTCAAGTTCGCAAATATAGTTGACAGCTTCTTGAAGCTGAACGTTTGAGGAAAAAAAAAGTGCATGAGTAAAAGAACGCTTGATTTATTGATAAAATCTGAGAATTCATCTAAGCAAACACATATATCATTGGACGCTTCGATGCGAGGTCATCGTCGACCAACTCAAAGTTGGCGTTCTTCATTGTGAACGATGACCTCGAAGCTAAATTAAGCAACATTTGATTTTGCATCACTCATTTCATATCACTACTATTCACCTATATTCGAGAAGATGCTACTTTTAATCAAAATTCAAATTTCATATCCGAATTTGATAAGTGGAGTAATTTTTGAAGGAACCCTCGACAAGAGTGATGATTATTACAAGATTCATAGAAAAATTAAGCATAATATCGCATTTTTTAATAATTAATTCCTTTCAAAAAGATTTTTCCACCTCTTGGCGATATTTTCTTCTATGGTAATTTTCTCCCCTAATATTTTCAATTTTTTTTGCAATAATTTATGAATAAAAATCATTTTTCTTTCTCTTAAGAGAAATATATTCATAGCGGTGGAAAATATGAATAAAAGAGAGAGCAATGAATGTCGACTGAGATGACTAATGAAAAATGAGCAGAAGAAATATCAACGGGAGAGGTTACAATTAGATATGCTAGGATATAACCTCCCAATCTGAAACTGCAAAAAAATTGCAATTAAGTAAATTGATGAGTAATTTATTTTGTCTTTATCATAAGTTGAGTAAGGTCTGTATAAACAATTCCCAAGAATCATATGATATAGCTAACTCCTTGAGAATCATTCTCCCACCTCAGTGTAAGTCAACACCAACCAACATTCACATTCCTCTTTTTCTTTTCTTCGTTATTTTTTATCTGTTCCACTCGTTCGTTCATTTCTTCCTTCCTTTTCTTTTTGTTCCTTCTTCTCCACCTCTTTCATGCAATTTATCTTCACAACTTCCTATAATTTGCGCATTTATGTATTAACGTCTAGATGATCATCAAAAAAAAACTTTTTTATAAAATCGGCAAAGTTTAAAGGAATTTGGAAAGAAAAATTGAAAGGCTTCGTTGCTTCAGGAAATTATTATTTCATCTTTCGCCTCTTCGTAATCTCTTTCTCATTTTCTTTACAAAAAATTTCCTCATTCATTTAAGTCCTAAAATTCGTATATTAAAATTATGTTCTAGGTTTTATTCTTTATATAAAAGTTGCATATTATTCGATTAAATATTTATTTCATTTTAATGAGGAATTTTTCATTGAGACAACTCAATTAAGAGATTTGACAACGTTCAACGATTCGCCATCGCCACATGCGACATCTATCAACGTCAATAAAATGAATTCGACCGATTATCGTTCTATCAATAGTCGCATCCAAAAAATATATAAAATACGGATCATTAGTCATATCCATCGAGGATATTTCAACAACTGTAACAAGGCACGTTGGAGTACTTTTGATCCTTCTTCACTCCTTAACGCTTCTCTCCTCGCTCGCCATTCCAGAACAAATAATTGAGCACAATGTTTTATGTGTGTTGATGCTCTAAATATGCAAATAAGGAGATAGAAGTTCGAATTTTCTCGTAGTGGAAATGTGGATATTGAATTTTTGACGCATTAAAATTACGCCTAAAAACGAATCGACCTACAATAATTTATTGTGAATCTTTTCGATTGACCTCAATGAAAGTATTTCAGTTAGCGGCAAAAATTTATTCGACTCATCTTAACGCTAAATGAGCTAAACACAAATTGACCCATTTCGTTGGCGAATTTCCTCTATGAAATGAACAAAGAAATATTTCCGCCAAATATATTGCATCATATTCAAATTTTCCTCGTTCCTTTTTTCTCTCTCTCCCTTACAATTTACTTTAACCTCTGAGAGGGTTTCACTGTATAAAATGTGCAATCACCTTTATGAAAAGAGACTAATATTCGACCATATTTGCAGAAATATTACTCAACTTTTAAACTATGAGGTCAACAAACATATTGGCATGTAGGATGGACGCTGTGATTAAAGTAACACCCCTTTTAGGAAGATAATTTATTCGAAACAACATTCCAATCTGCACTGTTACAATAAAGTAAATGTTTCTGATCTGTAAAATGATTTACGTAGTTCTTTAATAGTATTTGCTTAGGTAATTATTTAATAATCTGGTATGATGCATTATAGCCGGCCTATCGAAGTTGAGACGATGGTCGACTATCTGAGTAATCTGTTGGCCACATCTGACTCATAAGATATCACGTCTGCTGGGCGTAGAAACAATTTCGCTGAGAAACCCTTCGATATCGTCGCTGTCCACAAAAAACTTTGACAGTTAATGATTTGCACCAGTGCGTGCAACATTTCCCTCACTTACTGATGAGGAAAAGCCATCACATCACTACTATGTCTAAATAATTAACAGAGTATTACCCTCGAGGTGTGAGCTTACATGACTCAAAAATTAAATGAAAAACGATCATTGACGCCAGCGAATCAATACGTTTTTGAATGTGAACTTCTATCTTCATGAGTACATTGAGTTCATCTGCTCCATCTGGCGAAGCACAAATTTTCAAAGAATGAGAGCTCATAGTTGAGCCACGCAAAATCGTAAAGGGACTAGCTGACTGCTCCATCTTGCAACCACTAATAGAACGAATACGAAATCAACTCCTCACCAGCTTCTTCAACGCACTGCTTTGACTTCCTGATACTAACTCCTAGAGTACTGCATTATGTCTGGCTCTCTAATGTGATGGAAGAGTGCAACAGAGCCAGCACGAATACAGGATCCCGTTTCTATCTCCAAATGCACAGTTCGATCTCAGGGGCAATGTCACCTTGCTGACCGACAGTTACAATCGACGCCTTACTTCTCATATACAGCGCCAATCAGCTTACATTTATTATCAAGCGTTCAAAGCTGCTACTTCATAATTTCATTTGCTTGAAATTATCGGTACCTGAGCACTGCTTCTGAGCTCATACTAACTCATAATTAAGTCCACTGAACTAATACCGATTACCTCATCCTGTCACTCGTCAAGAAAAACCGATAAATATACAAAAATATAAGCATAAAAATTAATAATTGAATAAATATTTAAGTGCTCTGCTCTGCTAAAGACAGTTCATCCTATCAATCACTGTAACACCAAATATCCTGGTACTTCCTTTGTGCACAGCTCAACTTGAACCAACCGTTACTGCAAGAGAACGGAATATATAAATTTATTTCAATTCACTGAGAACCGCATAGAATGTAGCAAAAAAAAAAGAATGAAAAAGAACGCTGAAGCAGCAGTACACGTTAACGATACAGTGAGTAACTTCATACAGAACTAATACATAACGATGCAACTACTCCATTGTGCCTAGCATATCCCAACCACTGTAACATTTAGCAATTTCCCATCGATAACTCGAAAACATTCGCTAGCAAAACTTCTTTTTTTGTAAATAACTGAGCACCTCTATAATTACTGAAATCCGACTATAAATGCTCTTAGCGACTGATGAATATATAGCAGCAACTGATCCATAAAACAATATCGAAGGGATGTGTGCCGCATCCGCAAAATTAATTCAATCGAATTTGACCCTCTAATTTAGATAAGCGATGAAACCTTTGTTGAAGTAGCGCATAAAGCCAATATTTACAGGAGAAACGAGAAACGTTGCGAATAAACAAAAAAATCTTTGACTAATAATCACACTCTGATCTGATCACCTCAACGATTCCTCAGTTGATCACCGCGATCGATCGACCAATCAACAGATCATTTCATCGGTCGATACAATGGGACCGTGAGGAGCGCAGACTCAGCAAAACAAAATTTAAAATTTTTACCTAATAAAATATCAGATCATATTTCACTCAAACATTCCGCATTCTCCACTCATTGTAATTCAATAAATCGATTTCTTGAATATAATTTCTTTCAAAAAATGCCAATAAAATCATTCACATTTGTTATGTGGGGCTCTGTTTGAGTGAATACGGTAGGATTGGAAATTCGAGGAAAACTCCGAGAGAAAAGAAAAATGCGGCGTATTATAATTGGAATATGGAATGAATCAAATCATCATCAAATAAAATGAGAAAAAAAATTGCCCAGCATATGAATCGAAGAAAAAGAAACGGCTATAAAGAAGAGGAACAATGATACCAATAGAGTAGAAAAGTACGAAAAAGGCAAGCATCATCGATAACGATGCAAGGGCATTGCATGCAACATATGATCGTAATAATAAAACAGATAATTTCCACTACGTCTTACAGTACTGCCTCAATGATGAACTCAAGCTTTACCGTTCTATCAATGAACATATGCAATGCTAAATATTCATAGAACAATCCCCGCCTACCCACCCCCTCTCTATTTCAAGAATAAAATCAAATAGGTCAAAAATTCAGATTCCCTCCCACAAATTTCCAGAAACTATTCTTAAAAATCGATAAATTGGACAAAAGGAAATTCGGAAAATAGAAATCATTCAATCCTCTATTCTAGTTTTCTTCAATTATCATTACTTAACGCGAAACAAATGTAGAGAACAGCACAAAGCGCAAACGATATAGCATAATAATATAGCGCTGAACGATGCAAATACAAGGCAAGTGAATATAAAACTCGTCGAACTTAAAAGCACGCTGATCAGGCAATAACAGTGAGCAAGAGCACAAGAAAAAATCCTCTAAAACATCCACGAAAATCGGTTAATTATTCAGGAAAATCATCAGTGTTGAAAATTACAATATCAACATCAGTGAACAATCAATAATACGTACAACTTCGCTATCTTCGGGAGAAGAAGTGCTCAGAAGCAAACAAATAAAGACAATAAACGCAAGAAACATAACGCACCCAATATCGTACCATATAGAGATGAAGAGAGGGCGAGAAAACTCAATGAAAGAAACGACTCCTCACAGATCTAAACTTTTATCCTTCTCAAAATATGTATAGTTATATGAAATAGTAAAAAAAAGAACGCGATACGCGTAACAAATAGCAGCCTTTTATCGTACAAAGCACATATACATACCGTATCTGCTTGAGTAGAAAGCCCATCCACGAAAATCGAGAAGAAAGTCAACTTCTGGATGCTCTATTGAAGAAAATACGGTACGCAATGTATGAAAGCATAAAAAGTGAACCGAAGTTTCTATCAGCGAGAGGAAAAAAGAAGAGCAATATAAACAAGAGGTGTGGAAATTACATCGGTATACCTGTACACCGAACGCACTGCAAAGTCTTCATGTCAAGCTATGAGAGTAAATGCATGAAAACCGTGTAAAAATAATGCTGATAATAATATCATAGAAAAT
This sequence comes from Parascaris univalens, assembly GCA_037576465.1. Classification (NCBI taxonomy): domain Eukaryota; kingdom Metazoa; phylum Nematoda; class Chromadorea; order Rhabditida; family Ascarididae; genus Parascaris; species Parascaris univalens. The sequence continues at coordinate 231,392,791 of CM075173.1, read as the reverse complement.
TGGAAGGCAACTTCACGATAAAATTAGAGGTAAAAAGATGATGTCGATAGAAGAGCGGCAGAGATGATCTTAGAAATTGCGCAGAAATTCATCTTCGGTTGGATGGAATGAGACGATCATGCCGTTATCGAAATTCTCAAACGTTCGATGATTGGCCGCAGCAGCACGTGACGCCCCACGGCGCATGTGGTGACGACGCAGCACTTGAGATGCACCCTGTGTCTTAAATATAGGTTATTACCTCTTAACTCGAATACGGATTATCACCTGCCGCCTTCAATACAGGACAGCATCTTATCACCTCATACTCTAAATATAAGCTATTAAAAATATATCCGAAGGTCGACCTCTTTCCCACTCCCCTCCGAAGCATATTGGTGCATCTGATTTCTTTGTTTAACACCGACATGCACCAAATGACTAAAAAAGAGGAGGTAAAAACCTCCTATGATAGAAAATGACGCAAAGGCGTTATAACACCGCTTGAGAATTGAAATGTTCCGACATTTGCGCCATAGCCTGACCATTTGTAGTCTGCGTGCTATTGAGGCTGATCGGCGGAAAATTGCAACATTTGCCGGTGCTGTTTGCAGCCACCAAGCTTTTCAAATGATAACTGCAACTACGAAATAAGGAAGTTTTGATCATTTTGATATGAGAATTAAAGATGGTCGTTCCTCCAGAAGCATCACAAACCTCTAATTATTCAACGATATATCACAGTATATCTGAAGGTGCTCTACCGGTCGAAATATGAATTAAAGATCACTGGATGTCTTTCTTAACGCTACAAACTTGACTGTTATCCATTTCTCACATTTCCTCCTCCCCTCCCTTCCTCTAATGAAACGAATACTCATTCACCTCCACTTCGATGACCACCGATGATTTTAAGCACTTTTTAGCTTCACTCGAATAGAAACCGACCTTCACGTCGAGGAAAGCAGCTGGGCTAGAGAAGCCACTATTGAAACCGGAGTCATCGCTTGCACGGCTGTGGTGATCAGGAGTTGTATAGGCAGAGGAAACATTCTGCAGATATGCGGTCGATCGATATGGACTGACCGCAGGGCTAAGGTAGTCCCCCGACGATGGTGGTGCGGTCAACATTAATGGTGTTATGTCACCTCCAGCTATGTCACCACCATAACCATCGACAACACGCTCCACTGCTCCCAAATAACCGTAAAGGATTTTCTGCAAGATTTCATCCCATAAGCACAAGAAAATATCTAATAGCTCATTAACGTAACGCCCTGTACTGCAACATCTGCAGCACAATGTGCACCGTAACATCTAAACATCACTTAAACAAAAAATATGCACAAGATCTCAAATTAATACCACTCATGTTTGTGTAAATGAATCTTATGATAGCGACTATGGAAAACAACTTACAGGATCGCATCGAAGAACATGGAATAACGCGTGTTCAGCATAACCGATCACATCATCGGAACCAGTACGTACGGCTGAGAATAAAAGAGAAATTGCTGCTTGCATCGATGGTACTAAGAAGGCGAATTTCTCTTCTGAAAGTATAAAAAAATGACTCCATATCAAAACCTATAGGCTGAGTTGGGATCGGTACATAATTCATAATTAAAAAGAGAGCGATAAAGACGACAAGTAAAGAAAAGATCGTAAAGAAAAGGTCAATAACCTTGCACACATAATAGTGGTCATTCACAAATAACCATGTTTATTACTCCGAAACCCATTATAACTTAATGAACTTGGTGCTATATTACCGGCTATTACTGCGATAATGACGATATGTTTGACTCCTTTTTTTAGTCTGGAAGCTCGAAATGAGCAATCGTTATCTCAAGAAACAGCCACATTCTTTTGCAGACTCAGGGAATTTCACTCGTTTCCAATCAGTCTGCGTGCACTCCTCAACTGCAGCTACACTTTTTCACCGAAAATACATAACATTTGCTGCAACGAATAAACTGCTATTCTCCTCGCAAAATGTCAACTTCCAATAGGCCGAATTTATCACTGAGGTAGACTGTCAGGTAATCTGACAGGTAGGTAAAAGACAACTTCAACGATGCCTTCTTCCCGCTCCTTAAATGAGTGTCCCTGTGCCCTTTTGCTGCGGCAAAAAACTTTAACGTCGTAATGATAATGGAGCCGACTGATGCATGAAGTCTTTGGCTAAGCACTTCACGGTCAGCATGATGATAACATCCGTCGAGTTATTGATGCTTCCCGCCGTCGATGCAACGCGTCAAAGAAAAACATTTGCCCTGAGATGAGTTGAAAATGAGATTGCAATCTACGAGCGACGAGAAAAAATGGAAACAAACTGGATTCTACAGAGGCTAAATTCAACAATCTGCACGAGACAAAAACTGCGACGTCGGATTTGAAAGAGAAAAAATAGCAGAAAAAAGTTAAAGATATTTCTTCTAACTTCTTCTCGTCGATTTTTTCACTTCTTTTTTATCAAATAATTAAATTTTTATGAAATATCACCTTTATATTCGCCGAAAATATTCTTTATGGGAAAAAAGAGGAGAAAAAAGAGGATGGAAAGAAAAATATCATTAGAGAGAGAGGAATTTCTCTCTGAGAGAAAAAATACTCTCAAAGATTTGAAAGAGGGAGAGAAAAGAGAAAAGAGAAAGGCTCCAAAATACATAGTTTCCATTCTCCATTTGAAGCGGACACAGAAATGAAGGAACAGATGAGCTGAAATACTGACTAAATTTTAGAGAGAGCAAATCGCTTACTCGAAAAATCATTCAACAAAAATTATCAGTCCTCATCTTTTATTATCTTATCAGCTATAATGGAAAAAAATCGGCTGATAAACTGATAATTATAAGCGAAAAAAGCGAATGTGAATTTGTGATGCAAAATTTGCTATTTTAAAGGCGACGATTTGCAAAATTTGCAATTATAGAAGAGCGATATGATTGCTCTGAGAAACATTAGCGAATAGAATGGCATCTATGAAAATGCATATCAACGACGACATTCTCCCTATGAGGTATGTGATAATTTTCGTAAAAGAAGAGACTACTTTCCCGAACCGAATCGAGAGGACCACATGCTGACTCACGAGACGTGATCAACACTTCCCATTGTATTGTCGAAAAGAAATGATATGAGGGCACCTATACTTCTTCTGACTATCCCATCCCCTCTTCCCCCAAGCCGTAAACCACCTAATTTGGAAAAATCTCGGTGCAACAATCGGAATCCATGCTTACATTAATTGATCTGCATGGCAACGATACACAAACTTTCATCTGTTGTTTAGTTAGGCAACTTTGTTTTAGAATGATATATCAATAAATGTCGCTCGAGAATACAAATTTGCTGGTGTTCATTGCGTATCAATAATCACATATTTAATCGTTCACTACATGGTCGATAAATGGGACTTTGCGAGTTGCCTAACTAACCGGTTTAACTTGAATTTCCAAATAAACATAATAATTCATTTGAAAATTCAATTGAAACTCTCCTTCTATTGGTTAAAATTTTATTCGTCTCCATATTACAGTTTTTACCCATATATGAATTATTGCTTAAGCTGAAAGAAATCAATACGAGATTTTCTACACCTCACTAACCTACAGTACTATCGGCGAAACAATGAATGTGCGCCAGAAAGAATGCGCACTTATAGTCTCGTATCGTTCTCGGGACAGGTATCCCTCAGCTCATCAGCTCGAACTTTCAGCTATCCGCAAAAATCTTACACTACTGACTAAAAAACAGGACATCCTATAATTCAATGCGAAAACACCTAAATCTGTTTAGGCAATAGATTATCATGTTACTATGCTATATTGCTATCATTAATAATTCGTCAACTTAGATAGGACGGATTGTCAGAACTTCAAAGGAAAAATTCAATTTCTATCTTTTTCCTTCTTCCTACTCAAATAAGTTTCCAAGAGAGCATCAACTTGTATAGCTTGAAAAGACCGTGTGGTAGGCGGAAGACTCTATCGGTTATATACATAATAGGCGGTTTAAACCGCTTGAGTAATCTCTAAAAACAAGGAGGATCAGGAAAAACAAAATGCAAGAGACTTTCCACGAAAAGATGAACAGCAGTGTAACGTTTACTCGTGATCGTAATTTCTTATTAAAAATTATTCATTTTATTAAAACCCCTTTACGAATGGAAGAAAACATTCATTTCCGAGTGTTGTCACCACTATATGTCAGCAAAATGGGAGGCGCCAATAAGCCGAGGACAACATCTGTGGTGTGCAACTAGTGATAGGGCAGGTGCACTCCAGGGGGCTTACAAGCGCATAAAAACGCACATGCATTGGCGCGATTCTGCTGCGTGGAAAGTGAGATAGGCGAGAATAGTCACTGCGACCGACCGATTCGTGAAAAACCCTCAATAAACCTTTAACAAATCGGATACCTCAGAAAAAAAGAACGTAAATGATAGATTTTCATTCATCATCTACACATACTCCTTCTGCTCATCTCGGATTTGTTTGAAGTATATCCATCAAATGAGATTATCCCCTTAAGTTTTTCTTATCGTCTATCTTAGCGATCGATGTTTTATACAGTTAATTAATCTAATTATCGCGCATTTCCTTAAGAATAATAGACATATGCAAAAGATGTACGTTATGTGCAAACGACGTAGATAAGGAACTGCGTGCTATATGCTATAGAAAGACGTCAAAAAATGTGCCCTCCGTGAACAACGCTCATTTTAGTGAAAAAAAAAAAACGGAAAGAGTAGGACCTCATCTTTTTATCTATAAAATATCTTCAAGCATAAGAAATAATTAAAATTCTCTGCTCTTAAAAAAGGGCATTTATTAGTCGTTTCTTAAGTCTAATAAATCCAAACGACTGCAATTTTCAAGTTTTTCTTTCTGGAAGATTTCAAACCTTCCATAAAACTTATGAAATATAGAAAAAAGCAATATGAATACAACGTAATCTAAAGAATAAAATCCAGTTGGCAGCAACCAACATTCAACTTCGACGACTAATATATAAAAGAAAAAGATCAGCTATACTTCAAATATTTTTAGTTCATCTCAATTCATTGCGAATGAATTTTATATTTCATGGACTGCACTCGGAAAAATGCTCCAACTTCAACAAAGAGCCGAATAAATTCAAGAGACAGGTGCATTATTTTATAGCATGTGATGATCAAGTGTGCTTCCGCATATCGTATCATGTGCTTTGGCGTCCTCTATTTTTACACAAAGTATACATCATATAATCAAACATCCATCTATTCTAGCAAATGAAGCCGATCCGGCGATCGGAATATTCATATGATCAGCGGGCCGAGTATATTCCCCTCAAAGAGTGCGTAACGCAAAGTCGGAAATATCAATTAATGAGTACAATGCTGATCGAAAGATGCGCATTGTCTTAAGAAGCGTCCCTCAGCGACTTCCCTCTCTTCCTTTAAAAACGCACTCCTCCCATTCATTACACGATATAAAGTCATATCGTTTACAATGAAAAGAGAAAGGAATAATTCTTTTTTTAGTTTCAATCTGACTCGTCAGTACACATGAAGTCAACTGTTGCATAGTTACAGTATCACAACGATGTATAGCTAAACTATCAAAGCAGTAAAAGTAACTTCAGTACCATCAAGTAACCAACCATATTGCAAATCTCTACCCAAGTGTTATGGTCTATTCATTGCTAGAGTACACTCATAAATAATAACTATATAGGACAATAAAACTGAATCAAAGACCTCTTCATTTTTGAACAAAAAAACGTTTGCAAGGCATTCTAGTGTGTCGTAGACGTGGATCTAAATAACGAAAATATGTGCAAGATCCATAGGTTATGCGTTGATCAAGTGCATAGAAGGTAAACATATTAGATATGCGTTTATCTGATAGGCACCTGATCCGCGCTACGAAAGGAAGAAGACTATGTGCACTAACGTTTAGTCCACAACATTCAACAATATTCTCATAACCACTTTAATGTATTCATCTGGTTTCCATATTTCAAATATTATAATCCTTAACTTAGACCCCCTGGAGTTCAATTAATATGACTGTAGCAGCATGCCATGATGCCATGACCATGAATATCATTGGCATACAGATAAATTAATGATCATTATACGAATCAACATCGATCTCTGTCTGACGCTTAATTATCTGCGCAGTTCACTGCACTCAGAACTATATTTATAAGTAACAATGGCTAGGGAAGCTCGAACTATCATTGAGACATAACTCCTTAAACTGTGATCATTTATTCATATTACCGTTCACCTGAGAATTTGTATTTATATTATTTGTTCTTCAACCTTCTTCCTCCAATATTTCCCCGCATGTACTTCACTTAAGGCTGCCCGTTTTTACATTTATGTTACTTGAACATCATTAGATACCTCACCGATTGTATTCGAACAACCTGCAACAGCTTTCAAACTCACTCAACGGATATTTTCCTTCATAGCGCCCACAAAACCTTTAACAGCGCAATCTTTAAAATCATTCCCATCTTCTAGTGCGTTTCTTAATTACATAAAATAAACGAACTTTGACTCCTTGACTGACCGCCAACTACTGAAAACGATTTTCAATAAAAATGAAAATACACATCATAAACGAAGAATCTGCAAAAACTGAAATGAAATTATAATACAGCATCGTTACTATCCCTCATATTTCATCGTTACTATCTGCCACACAGGATCACGAGAGATGGGACTTAAATTCGAGAAATTGCCATTTAGAATTCATAATATCCCATTAGAAACCTTTAATTCGGAAATGAGACAGGTAAAGAGTTTGGCTCCTGTATTCTAAGACATATGACATATCAATGCACTATAACGGTTGATTTCTGCTTCGTTTCTTTAGGTGCATATCGTAAACACATAGTATTATGGTTTGTGATCGAGTCGCTCACTTATTTCATTTACTGACAATGAAAGGGCGATGCAAACGAGTGAAGAATGCGGGGAACACAGCTGGTGCCCTTAGATTCCCTTCGATCCACCGAGCGGATCGCCTAACCCTCTAGTCGAAAATCAACCATCTGCCGATACGTTAAATCTATCCTCGTTTACCAACCCCTTTTGGAAATTATGTTATCACAGAAATTAATATACAATAAAAACAATGCTCCTTGCTTCTAGAAAAATTAGACTTAAAAATTAGTAAAGAAAAAAAGCAAATTTCTAGTTTATTATTTGAAATCAACCTCATTCTTCTTCTGATGTTCCCATCTAACCTCATCCAAGACAGGAAAGATGACGTTCATAGGTTTCTGCTGAGAGAGGATATCGCGAAACAACTGAAGGAATGTACTTGAAACTTGCTGAGATAATAGACGATTTAGCAGTCGAGTTGGTTAAAATGATCAGTTCTTGCGAGTGAAAACAAGGAACACACAAAAATGCACTTGGATTTTGATTATCCTTGCAGATCCTCTAGCAAAAGATCTGTTTGATGCTTTTCTCCTATCCTCTACTTGGAAAGCGCATTGTCTTCTTACATATATATTTGCATAACTTCCATATGTGCATATATGGAATTTGCAGCAGTTGATTAAATTACTTTAGCTATATTTACAAATTTCATCATTAAGGATAGATTTTAATGCTCCCTTATAGAATCGCAAAATATGCGTACTCAAATTCTGCATGAAATTTGAGTGCGCATTTATACCATCTTTCCACCATCTTTTAAAACAGCCAAAAAAGCTTGGAAACAAACAATCACACGGACAAACAAACAAACACATAGGAATGCAAATGTGTTATCGTCACAATCTGCTTGTGAATGTAAATATTCGGAATATATTTCCAAACTTGGAAAGGAAAACAATCAAAAGAATTCCGAAATAGTGGCTGTGTTTCATTCAGTAACTCTATTATACTCCCGTTTGCACTATTTGAACAGGGATGTCTGCAACGATAAAAAATTAGCAAAGGACTGACGTTCAGCAATACTCCGAGATGGTACTGATTAAATTGATAATGTGGAATGTTCCCATCTAACCTCATCCAATAAAGCCTTCATTGCAAAACTGTAACATTGGTTGGTAATCGAATTGCAACAAGGATATGGGCTTTTTGGCAATCAATTATGGAGCGGGAAAAAAGCAAACAAAGATATTTCCGCTTAAATCTATACGCATAACTAGAACGTCGAAAACTGGCGCATATTCCTAAACAACTGCAATAAAATGAAGTTTCAGATAATACTATACTCGTAAATATTTTTGAAAGAACCTCCAAAATATAACCAATTATTCATTTAATATGAACTCGAATATTTAAATTTTCAGTCCCACTCGCTATCGGTATCATAAGCTTTGCCAAAAAAATTCGAAATGTATGTTCAAAAATGCCTCTTGAGTATAATCAAACCGAAATCATCAACCCTCGTAAGCTTCTTTAATCGCTAACTTCTTCAAGTTCCCGGCAATTTGTATCACCTACTTCATCGATACTCTCCCATACATTCACAGACCATCCCAGTAAATGTGCCTACTAGATTCAACTCTTAAACGATCTCTACAACACCGCCACTTCGAAATGCACCAAACTTCCCTCTTTTTAGCGATATTTACAAATGTTATCGTTCATTGTTAGGATCAACCTAGTGGAAGAACTGATAAATGATGCTCGATTTTGAGTGATAACTAATACGATAATACGTGAACGATGACCTTGATGACACGCGTCACACATCACCGTATCCTGTCATTCAATGTTACAAGTGCGACCCTATTTCAGGTTAAACGTCCGCATCGTATAATGCCAACTCATCATCTCAACGTTGCATTTAACTAATTATGTGGCGCATTTGTTGCGCATCAAAATGCTTTTGACCTATAATGACGAAATAAATGAACAATTAATGCATACTTCATTCCAGTTGCAATTAGATTATCCTCATCGCCCCTCATAATTTGCAATTTCATAAAATATGGTACGCAAATTTATAGCATATAAGCCACCCATCTGCCTGAGATAAGCTCAAATTTATTTAGAGGGCGGTAAAGGTGTTGCGCGATTAGGGTTTGAAAAATGCCTTGAAAAAATCCCTAACGTTAGCAATCTTTGTAAGCGAACAATTTTCTCACTTCGAGGAACTTTTCAGGTTGACTTCTCTCTCCCCTTTTGCTTATTTCCTCTAGAAAACGTGTCTGATCCTAAAAGTTTTATCCATATATGATCGGCTCTTAGGCATGTAATCTGCCTCTGAGTTTTTTCGTTGATAGTGCACTGATCTCCTCACTTTCACTAACTGCTTTTCAACCATTATCCCATACGTGATTATATCTGAAGAAATATAGAAGAAAGTAATTAAGAAAAAACATCCTTCGACCAAACGGTAAAAAACAGAAACACAATTTCTGGAAAATGACGATGACGGAAGCTTTCGAAATCCGGAGATTATTCAAAAAATTTCTTTTCATGGGAAATTCGATCTTTCAAATTTCGACTATCGCTCCTTTATAAGAGAATATTTGCTATGTCCCCTCGTTTCGTTTCCCAATAAAATATTCAAAACAAAAAATGAGAACTACAAAAAACTGCGTCGAAAAGTTTAATTGGTTCGCATCGTTTCCCATGCCGAGTTAATGTTCACGACGCCTATAAACAACATTAAGTGCCGACCTAACAAGAGTCACTATTTGCTTTGAGGGTATCGAATAAGAAAAGACAAAACAAAGCCGCCAACGAAGAAACATTCGAGAGCCGCAAAAACTTCAGCATCGACCCATCAAATAAAAGTAAATAGTGAATGATTTATGCGTAAATCAACGCTTCAGACTTATACCGACAAATCAAATCACTATAATGCGATCCTATGTAAATAATAATTCAATTCGATTTGAGTATACTACTCGCAAAAAAACGTTTCTTCCATCATCTTTTATAAACAAAAAATTCAAATCTTTTGCGAATAACCTATGAACGTCGACTGGTAAATGCTGAACAATTAAAAACCGATCCGATCGCTTCATCTTCGATCATCGATTCTACTTTTCCTCTTTCAACTATCGACTAAACTGCTCAAGAGAATGCAATGACCGAATCGATCCGATCAAGAGAATCTTACAGAATACTTTTTTCATATATGAATTTGATCACAAGAACTCTTTCGTTTCACGAAAGAGTATGCTGAAGGTGCTTTTTGCTTATACACTTGCATTTTAAGATATTCGTAAAGAATAAAAGGACTAGAATTTAAGAAGTATATAGGATGGTGACACGGCGGTTTTTTTAAATTCTCCTCAGTGAGTAATAATTTTTCCAAACTTCCAATTTGAAGTTCATAATTTTTTGGAATTGATAGGGTATCTTCACAAACGATTTGAATTCAACTAAATCAATTGCATATGAATGCAGAAGTGCTTAAAACTTCATTGAAAATAAAGCGTCCACCGGCTAAAGATACTATACGAAGATGAGATTCATATAAAATATTGAATAAAAGACTTCGATGTTAATTTTATAAATTTCAAGCGAGCGATACCTCTGACGAGGGTGCCGTACCTTGGCGACAGGATGGAGGCTATATTTATAAGTTCACTGAAATACAAACTTCTCCTATGTCAGTCGCATTTAATACGCCAAATTTATGAAAATGTGAGACAAGAATCCCACAGTTTAAAGTCTGATCGCGAAAAAATCGCTAAATTTTCATTTCCTCTACAGATTTGTGCTCTTTCAAAGAAACTCTTCTGGGATATTTTTAAAATGATTCCCTGAGGGAAACGTTTCCTTCAACAGTCTGCAATACGACCTCTTTAAGCATCAACGCATCACTGACATGTATCTTCCTCTTGCTTTCTCACCATACATCCCTCCATGGGCAGTCAGAGAGGTCTCTTCAAAAAACAACGATCACATCGAGAAAACTTTGCTTCAGGTCAAAGCATGAGTTGCTTCGTTTCCATTAGCCATTAAGGAAATAGCTATACGCATATTGCGACCTGAACATGACTCTCTGTATACTCAACCTATAAACTATTACGTAACGGGTTGGGGACGCCTGCTGAGGCATTCAATCCTTTCGATGCTCTCTTCAACATCGCCATTGCCACGGAATAACAAACCGATGAGGGCAAATCTCCGAATGGCATTAATCCTATCCTCTGTTGCTCTCTCCACAAAAAAAAAACTCCCTTCCTATAAACGATACGGTACTTTCTTCTTTATTCAAGACTATTCGAAAATGAGAGAAACGATATCTTGAAGATGCACAATCACTAATCCACTAATAAAATCTATCATCGATCACCGGTGAATCTTTATGAGAGATAATGAAAGAATTATGCGCATTTTTTAATGCCCTTGTATGATTTAAACATCTTTTTATAGCAAAAAACCATATCTAATGCGATAGTGTGTGCATTTACCTCAAATACGATCACCATTTACCCACCGACTATGCTTAAGAGCGATTGGGGAGGGGAAAGAGGAGATGATTGGATCGGCTTTACAAGGTGACGAACAAAGCGCGGGTAAGAGGACAGTACGGGAAGGGGTTGATGGAAGTGAACGAAGAGCGTTACTACCTTCATTCAACATGAGCTTCACTGCTTAAAAACTGTTGTTTCCAATAACCATAATAAGTTCGCTTTATTTATATTAATCGGATATGCCCATTAGTGCATTCAGAAAGGCGCTGATGGAAACGCTCTCAGTTCACAACTTTCTCAGATGACGATCATTCTCCTTTTTCCCATCTTATCCAATAAAAAAATTCTTGTATGTTGGTGATGATACAAGATATCCTCACCTCCTCTCCCACGTCATTTCTCTTCTCACTCCCCTCCTCCCTTTATCGCGTAAATTACTCGTTAGTCTTAACTGCCTCGTTCTTTTTAAGCAGACAGTTTTAACTGTCATCAAATCAACCACAAGAGCAAATTTTTTAGAATGAAATTTCTCTGACTGTAAAATCTGCTAATCAAATTCGATAATGATCCAAGGACAAAAAGCGGTACGCCACAAAGTGAAGATGATGCGTCACTCCAACTGCGATAAAACGCGCTCAACTGTCGAGGAAAACTTGCATTGTTGAATGTGCAAGGCGAAACGTGACTCGAACTGTAGATAAATCGACTGCATACATCCGGCACCTGACACTTCATTCAATCCCCTTCTCTCGCAACCTCTCCCCTTCCCATCTTCTCGATTTTCCCATACTCATCTCCTTAAGCCACCTAAGCCCTCTTCCCTTTCAAAGTGTGATGTCTTATTCCACTGCTCCATCACTTTGATATAACGAATAAAAAGAAACTTCCCGAGAAGTAGGATGTTACCTTGAATGACTGCATTCCCAGTCTGAAGCTAGACGGTAGTCTCAGCGCAACAGATATAGCAACATATCTGTATGACAGCTAAAAATGAGCCTAATCGAAGAGATGCCGCGCTCCTAAGAGAACCAGACAATGAACGTGATATGAGATTGTTTACTTCCTTTTTTTTCACCTATTGTATCAAAAGATGGAGGTCGGAACGGTTTCACTATACCTGCATTGAAATAAATAATTAAATATACAAAAAAAATTACAAATTAAAGAGAAAAACGCAAAAAAGGGGTGCTAAAAGTGGAATCTCCAATAACGTTTTCCGAAAAAAGGGTTAACAAAACGAACGAACGAACAGCAAGCACGAATTCCATGAAACTCTTCTTTTCCTTTAGAATTTTATGATCGCGATAGAAATGGATGTGCTAAACAAGAGCAAGAGGCATTCTCCTACATAAGCTTCAAGTCAGATAACAAATTATCCAGATAAGTACGGAAGAATGGATATACATTTTTATACGACATAGGAAGGTTGTTCGAGATTACAGATATGCGAAAGGGTGATAGAGATATGTGGGTTTAAATCTATACGATTAAGTATTGTTTGAAAATTGATCAGCTAAAATTTCAAGCACATTGAGAGCATTGAGGGCATTAATCAATCAACTAGAAGTAATGTCACAAATTTACCTCCGTGCTAAACTCAGTAATCACAAACGAAATTGCAAAAGTACCTCACAGTTTGAAAGTATGCATCAGCCTCTTCACTTCCGTCAATAATCGGCTGTTAATTAGTCAATTAAGTTCGAAGATGAATTCTTAGAAGGTTTAAGAGGCGTTCATATTGCGAGAGAAATAAGAACAAAAACGGCGGCGCGCGTATTTTATGCATTCTCTTGCAAACAATTACGCATTTATTTCATTCTTCGACTTCAACTTCCGGCAGTAAACGAATTGTTTGCGCTAAGTGATCGATACCTATCGTCGAATCTTTCAATCAATCAAGGACACCTTCACAAATAATGAGAACCCCTTTGCTATGCAATAAAAATTATACAAACCTAACGGATCATCGAAGTATTTTTACGCTTAAATTAACTTTTCGAATTTCGTTTAAAACTGCCGAAACAAGAGCATAACCTCAGTGAGGAAACGCCACCTGTAAGGGGATAGGTAGTTGAAGTAACAAAGAACTCGAACTAGATAGCTAAGGTGACTGCTTGTGATTCAGCTTGAGGTACCAAAATGAAGTTAACGAATAAATTTAATGCTACGAGCGAATAAAAATCTTTCCAATAGACAAATGAGATTCCTCAAAGGACAATGATGATTTCCATCAAACTTTTTCATAAAAACTTATCGAAGGTGGAAATGGAGAAACTTCTATATTGGTAAAACAATCGGGAATGTGTGATATAATGAGAGAAGATTAACCGAACGATCAAAAGGCTTAAATCCTAAAAAAAGAAGAAAGAAATCAAAAAACGATGTAATATGACGCAACAAATTTTTCTATGGTCAGAATGAAAGACTTATCTCCTCTCATCAGCAAAATTTACGAGAACGAATACCCACTTCTCGTTTCAATTGACTATTCATTCATAGCAATCCCCCTTCCACTTCAAATAAAGAAATAGGAATATTTTTTCAGGATAGCCATTTTCAGGATAAGAAAACTATTTTATGGATATTAGAACCATATGAGATTTTATTCGATTTCTTGAGCTATACGTAATTTCCTACTTCTCCATCTCTTAGTTGTGAGCTAAATTAATTACTTAAATCCACTAGAAAGAGTTTTTGAGCTGAATTTTTTTGAACAATCTTTCTATAATCATTGAAAATCAAAGTTTAATTAGGAACACAAGAAAGCAACCAACTTCCGTTGATCTTTTTATTCATTTGTGTTGGGAATTAAATCCACCGAGTTCATTAATAACGCATAAATGGTATTGCATCGACGTTAATTACAAATTCAAACACAAACCAATTATCCAGCATATTCTGTTTAAACAGCTTTGTTGTGTGCTCTATTTGTACATCTATCCACTTATATTCCTAGCATGCAAATAGCGATAACGCTTTGCTAACCACACCCCCTCTTACCGTCACCTCTCTCCTTCCTCCCATCTTAATTCCCGAGATCGAGTCTTCTGGGAGTTATGGTTGAAATTTTCGGGCATATCATCGGTCACGATCCACCTCCTCCTCGATGTGAAGATCGCGTTCACTTATGCTCTTTCGGAACACACAATGAAATCCCTCTTAGTTTTCTAATCATTTCAATTCGTCCACGAAACACTTCTCAGATTAGTCATCAAAAATAGGTTACACTTCTACATAATTTAGGCAAAGAACTTTTAGATATATGAGTTCAGTGCATACTAGCACTGCATACATTAACTATAATGGAAGAAAGATCACACGTGTGGAACTTTAAAACAATTCTGAAGTCTTTTCTAGAAGAAAGACAAATAAGACTTGATTAAGGAATCGAAACCCATCGACACTCATTTCTCGTCAAGTATAACCTCAGTTACCTCAGTTCGCTCATCTTTTGAATGCATGAGAATTTATAATTAAGCTCAACATTCGAAATGAAGAGCATTCAATTGAGCAAGCACCTAACAAACATTATCGGGCGGTTTCATCAAACGCCGTTACGATATTCAGCGAAAAATGCTTGTGCCATGACATGTGCGCTAGTCTCTTGTTGATCCGTCAAGAACCTCACTACCATCGTTATTTCTCTGATCACTCCCTTGAGAGTGGAAGTGAGAGAGAGCGAGAAAAAGAAAAAAGCAAGTGGAGGAGGGAGAGGGAGAGAGAGTGAGAGTTAAGCTTAAAAAGCCCGAGCAGATCCACCACAATGCGCGCTCTTAATAATTAGGCATTCCGATTGTCTCGATGGGTGTACTGTGGAAGCATTGACCGGTGCAACGTTGTGCTCCTCTTGTTTGAATTGCGTCGCATAAATGAGTGAATGAATGCCTCTCTGGCGACAGGTGTTCCATGTGACCGTCCTTCCAATCTCTCCGATTGGTCTTCAACCTCGGTCTTTTTACTCCCCAAAATGGCGCTCTTCTTCTTATGATTCAAATACGGCGATACGTATGCAATATGAGAGGATGCCGATACAACGCATCGACCACATAAATCGGTATAATAATAATTGTCCCTGTCCATTGCCAAATTATCTTTAAAGTTCAAAGACCTACCGCTTATGTGATTCTCTACGATCAGCTTGCCTTCAATAAAATCACCTCTAATCTTGTGGCATCTTGCCCAAGGAATCACAATGTTCCCTACCCAAATCTGTAAGTAAATCCCTCTAACTTCAACTGAATAATGAACCAATTATACAAAGAATATGGAAATAATAGGAAAATATTAAGAAATGATGATAATGAAAAAAAAGTATCTGCAATCGATTTGATAATAACATTCGAACGATTTCGTTGGATCTTTCTTATCACTTCATTGTTTCATCGATTCTACGCCTTCACTTAACTTGTTGTCATGGCATCACATCGTCGAATTTCATTAAATGCTTTACATCTCATAATATTCCGATCAGGCTAAGCAGTGAACGTTGACAGTTTCGTTGTCTGATCCATTAAATGATGCAGTAAAGCGAGTAATCACTAACAGCCATTCGCAATTGTAGACATGGAAGTGAAAAGTCCTTAACGATTTGTTCACTTAATTATGAATCTATGACAAATAATTTATAGTAGTCATTGCAGACGAAGAATTAGTGAATGAAAATTTGTCCTCTTCAAGAGATCTTGCAGGTCATCCAAATCACATGAACACCAGATGGGTAATACCGATGCAGTGAGTATAGCTCATTAATCGACGATTTTCTTCATCAGTACCCATCGTCGATTCGAATGAAAACGTTTGATCCGCTTTTGTGCATCTTGTCACTGTTGGAGATTGACAATATAATGCATAAACCAAAGCGCCGACAAAACATCTGCCAAAGTACTGCATCCACTCAAATGATGAACCCACTACAACTGCCACACTTACTGATCGATGCGGGAATGACAAGTGAACTGAGAATACTTGCTGCGGATAACGATGAGCCTTTATTAATTCGATAAATGAACGTCTACGGAAGAAAAGATGAATAAACAATAATAATAAGGAAACGAAGGCAGAAATTATACGTATAGAGGAATTTTAACTTTATATATTTGACGGCGGATGAAATCCTGGAATTTCTCAGCTCCCAAAAAACTCCAACGATTTTAATCGGTCAGTTATAATTTCCATGAAAAGGTTTTTTTGCTTTTGGAAATTAAATATTTATCGGTAGACAGGATCAGAAAATTTCACTGGTAGACAACTACTTGGAAAATTGAGCATCATAGGTTCACTTTCAACCAAAAGAACAAGTTCCTTACCACATTGTAATTGTTTATACTATAATCTGACGAATATGGGGCATCTCGGAACGTTCGTATCATAGTGGTAATTTAATGATTATAGAGAATATAATCCTTTCTCCCATTCTATCCTTCTAAAGATGCATCTCCGGAATAATACAGTATAAATATAGATTATAATATGACCTTTTGATTTATCGAAGTACTTACTGAACATCATCCAGTTAGATTCACCTGTAGCAGGATTTCCAAAAATTCGGTTCAAATACCGATAAAAGCTGAAATCAATTATTCCTATCGAAATTTAAGAAGAAAAAAAGGAATTTATATGCCGTTATAGAAGAATTTTCACATACACCAATTAGAACACAATTTCAGTGACAGTTGTTCCCCCTTCCCTCCTTTTCAGTCTTTTCATCGCCGATCTCCCAATCTAAATACCATAAGGTAGCTCTTGGTGATAAATATTAGCGTTGTCTACGTATCAAAGAACGACCCCATTCGAGGCATGCCGTTGTTGACAGATTCTATTGTTGCAAATGTGCCCATGTTCCATATCCTCACCTACTAAGCGCCTTCTGATATGCATAAATACACAGAAAAAGCCATGCGGAGAGACAAATAAACAGTCGGATACACACATAAATTTTACATCTCCCAATGAATATTTCAAAGTAGAGAGTGGAAAAAAGCCGAGAAATATTGCAAAGATGAGAAAGAAATTCTCCTATCAGTATGACTTGATGACGAGAGGAAATAAAGAGAGCAATCGACGAATAAGAATAAATGAAAGGATTAGAGAGACACAACTCAAAGATACGATCTACGATTAACTTCACAAATATTTTTACTCGAATCGCATTCGTAAACGTTGCGCCGTCTATCGGCGACGATCTACTCTCGTCTCGAAACGATCTGATCCGTAAAAGAAACATTGAAGATAAGCAATAAATACCTTTCTCTCATTTGTACACGTCAAGAATGCAACGTACATATCTGTTAACATCACTGACGACGAGAAATCCTTTTATCTTTGCAGCAAGAGCATTTACCTCTTACATAAATATATTTCAAATTTCTTAGAAGTTCTTTTATGAAAGAAAATCAGAGAAGTTGTAAAATAAAATTCAAGGAAATAGGTATCCGAGCTAGCTATATTATAAACACTTTTACAGGATAACTTCATTAATTTTTCCAAGAATTTTTTCCACAAACAATACGATCACGATTTTCCGGGAAAAGACAACAATATGTCGAGGAAACCGGGACGGACATCCATTATTCTCTTTAAAAAATATTAAAAATTGTATAAGATAGAGATAGCTAAGAAATCCTGAAATTATTTCGACACAGCAAAAAAACATTTCAGGAGAAGCTAAATATAGCAAAAACTTTATTGATGTAAGTCCCGTTTTCCGCATCCTATCAGTTCAATTTTAAATCCCTTTTAAAGAAACTACCGATTCGATTAGTCCCTTCCTTCTTTCTTAGCTCTCCCTTATTTGTGAAAAAAGGGATGTTTAAAGATCCAGTCCACGCCGCTTTATACAGTATGTATTTTCGACGAGTAACAAGTTAGTATTCTCTCCGAAATTCCCTTAGAAACGGTGAGCAAAATTAAAATTCAAAGGTTACTAGCCAACTGGTGAGTTCAGCTTTATAGCGCTTATGCTTCGCTTATAGCAGGCACCACCATCAAATCGTGATGTCCATCTCTCCCTCTCCCTCTCTCAAAGTGGTGTGTCGTTGTGCTTTGGCGCATTTCAAATCAACTATCTATATACGTGTATGACAACGAAACCTTACAGTGACGTGCTAAACGATGAGGGAATGAAAAAAAAAAGAAAAAGAACGAGGCCACATAGTGCAAATCTTTAAGTGCATCACAGCCGGTCACATTTAACCCGTTTACCCCCTAAAGTGAGCGATCGCTCACATCAACTGGACCAATTTCCGCACAGCAACTTTTATTCATTAGTCGGCTAAATTCTTCGAACTTCTAAAATCGTCATTAATATACGATTTCTATATATCTATCGCCATATCGCTAATCTTTAGAATATTTTTCCATTCTAATATTTTCGTCAAATTAAATGACTAAATGATAAAATGTGAGAAATTTCCAACGATTCATTTCAGGCGTCGAATTCATACGCATA
This sequence comes from Parascaris univalens, assembly GCA_037576465.1. Lineage (NCBI taxonomy): Eukaryota > Metazoa > Nematoda > Chromadorea > Rhabditida > Ascarididae > Parascaris > Parascaris univalens. The sequence goes on along the minus strand of CM075173.1, from coordinate 231,373,971 downwards.
CCATTCAACATTAATAATCAAATGTTAAAATTATCGGTCTATAATTTTCCATAGTTAATTGCAAACACTAAATTCGATGATATGAAAACGTTGGAAAATTAATTATTTGAAGCTATTTTACAATTATAATTAAATGAATTCCGATTGAATTCCATACATCTCACTATTAAATTTATTGAAATAAAATGGAAATATCATTTCCCCCTATTGATAACATATTCAGAACTTCCCTTTTCTTAAGGAAGAGAAGGGAAAGGAGGCGGTGGAATAAGACGATATGATAACTGCATTGCTTAGCAATTACAACCAACGATTAGAGCGATGAAGATCGCAACTGCTCTCTAATGATCGTTAAAACCACTGAATGCTTGCTACCTCTTTATTCTGCTTCACGCATTCTAGACTATTGTGCCAAAATCCCCAATTAGTGTAAGCCAATGCCATACTGTTAAATCTGTCTAATTAACCTGCCAGGTAAACCTAAATTCATCGAAATTGAAAGAAATACTTGAAGAACAGAAGCAATGAGAGAGCACTTGAAAATTTTTAAAGTAATAGGTATTCTGATATTTCACGATAAGAACTAGTTCCACTTGGTATATTATAGAATGGGTATACGTAGATCCTTTTCTAAGGCCATAAAAACTCGAAATTGTCTAGGTGTATGTGTGTGGCCATCGTTTATGAAACCCTTTCGATGATTCAAATGTAAATGAAAGCGGCAGGCGGGCCGTCGAATTGAATTAAAAACTGTTGAAATGTGCGAAGTGATGGCACTCTAAGAAAGAACAGTACCCAACTGGACCCCACACGAATACAACAAATTTCGATTCCCATTGAACGCTTCACTCGATTATCTATTCGGCAGATTTCGATTTCACCGAATTATGAAAATCTATTGATGAAGCTTACTGAGATTTCAAATAGGACTTATCCTTCGAGGATGAAATGAAATGACAAAAAAGACGAAAGAACAAAACGATGAAAGATGGGAAGAAAGAGAAAGAGCTAACTTTACGAGAGTCATAGATCTAGTGACTCGGAAGCATTATAGAAAGAGAAAAGAGATAGAGGAGGACGGATCGTCTTGTCGAAATTCAACTGAATTATTTAATATCCACCGACCTTAACCTATCTGCTCACATCGATTCTAAGGTTTATTGCCAATTTCTTTCTGTCTCCTTAGAGCAACACCCTACTCCCTTGAATCCACCAGCCTATGTTCAGCAAAGCCGATCGATATCAACTACAACCTAAAAAAATGAAATTTAAAACTATATTTCGGCATAAGCGCTAACAATTTATATTTAGCATTCGAAGATAAATCATTTTGCACTCCCACATCGGATTTGGCAATCAGATGGGTAAAAGGATATATATACAAGTATGCGTATATGGTATCATTCCGATTGCTTGCTTTTCTCTCATAGAAACCAGTAGCACTACTTTCTTTTGTGTTTATTGCATTATCCTCTTGGAAAAATATTTTGTAGAGGAAGTCTCTCAAGTGGCAGCAATAGAAGGAAAAATTCATCAATTAACGAGCAAATATTTTTTTCATAAAGAATAAATCGTAACGAAAATTGATTCACCGCTCTTTTTCCATACTGCGAAAAACATTTTCTACTATCCGCATAGCACTAACTGTCAACGATATTTATGATTGATCATACCACCGTCCGCAAGTCAGTGAAAGTTAGGATTGTAAGTACTGATGAAATATCAATTAGGATGAGTGCTTACCTTTAAAGGTTAAATTTTTATCTCTGGACACAAAAACAGCCTACATACGATGACAAACCCACAGGCTTCCAAAAACTATCACTGTACTGTTAAAGTGCATCTTTGGGTTTCATGAAGATCGCTTTGCGAATTTTGAACCAATCGTTTGTTTTCTGCTTTAAGGATCTAAAAGACCTTCACCGGACCTATGCCCAAAGAAAATAGGAGACACGAAGAACGGCCGCCATCGGATTTTAATAGGTACAGAGACAAGAGACGGTCAAGAAAACAGGAGACGTGGCAAAAAATTCGCGATACCATCAGGGCAAACGGATCTCCATCTCTGTCGAAGAAAATTGCCTACACCTTTAACTGTACTGCTCCTTGTGCGTTCTAAATTCTCTCTCCAAAAGACCCATCGATAACACTTCGTAGTATCTCTTAATGCTTACGAAGAGCCATCTTCAATAGAAGTTCTACATGGACATGTTGCTGCTTTCTGCAATATCGATGAACTCTCACAGCACCTTTTGTGAAAAAGTTTTTCTCACATGTGCGTTCATATAAATCTTTACTGAACTCGTAACGCTGAACGCGCAAATACATATTAGTGTCGGTGCGAACAATGGAGGTGGGGGATTGCGCAACTGAGTCGACGAAGCGGCGATCGTCGTCTGTGAACGGTGAACGGAAAACGACTTCTAGCACTTTGGAATAGCGGTACCAAGGCACCAAGGCTATCCATCTTCCACAATGTGTAAGTTACAGCAGTGGTTGCGCGCCTGCATGACTGACCAACCGAGCGGCTGTCGACTTGGCGCTGGCAACAACCTATTCAGCAGTTCGTCATTCCATAAGCGCAACCAGCCCAACCCTCCCAATCCTCTCGCAATTGCCACAAAGAAACCACTAAAGGGAGAACGTCGTAGAGTATCTCAACTGTGTCAAATGAACGCTGCAATAAACGCAACGAGCCGTACACCTCACGACCACCCTTACATCGTTCAGCACAATGCAATCATATCACATTTTTACCAACACGTTCGATGACCCGATCTTAGAAACCATCTTTGCCTCAAATCACTCACAAAAACTGCCTGACTGCCACCTGCTCATCTCAGACGTTAAGCGAGAAAGCATTAATTCATTTATTCAAATCCCACGTAATGATTCCATCACATACTGAAGGGTTCGAATTCGAATGGCACCGAAGGGTTCGAGCCCAATGTATTACTAGGTGTTCGAGCTTGATGCATCCAAAAATGCTTCACTTCAGGATGCACTATATGACCAACATCATACCAAGACAGGCCATTTAAAATATGAGGATAATCACAGAAGGTATAAGAGCTCTGATTTATGCTTACTTATGATAATAAAGGATAATATTAGGGAGCATGAGAACGCATATCTAAACTTTACAGCAATGTCCCCGTTTGCTCTTTTTTATGCTTTTAGGGCATTTGGCTTAGAGGCGCTTAGGTTACACGAACGACGAAACACAAGTACCTGATAGTATTCACGACCGCTTTCATCATATACTACTCTAGTACCCGCGTTTGAAGACCTCACCGCAATCTTCACCACTTCCCTCACCTATTTTTGCCTTTTATCGATCCCTCCTCTTGTTCCCGCTTGGAATCTCTTTCCATTGTCCCTATCGACACTTTTCTCCTCCAAGATAAGTAAGTGAGTGAATAAACAGAACTTAACATCTGAATTATTCAACCATCTATGTTACATTATTCTAGTAATGACAGATGATAGCCATTTGATAGCAACTTTTTTATCTCCAACTGCAAATTTCCCTCCATCACCTTTTAAGTTTGTCCACGAACGCTTAAATATTAAATGTTATCCATAAGTTTTACTGTTGAAGTTAAGAGTGAAATATCCTCAAGTATTACACAATCACAATAATCACCATTGTCGGGAAAAAGAGATGGCGAATTACTGACGCAATCCACAAAAATTATCTGCACGCACATATACACACAACACCACTTTTCAGTGATAATCCGATTCGTTCGCCAACGTTTATTGTTGGCAAAAAACGAACGATGTGTGTGGCACTTAGAATCAATCGTACATCATTAATGCTGTCGAAAAAAAATTATAAGATCAGGTACGTCGAAAAAAAAACTCTTTGGAATGGAGTTCAACTAAACATTGTGCAAATTCTATCGTGAGACGTTTGCGCCGTGAAGTATCAGTGACCTTTCAAAGTATAACATTAATTCTCTATGAACTTCGGCGTCAACAGTTAATTTCTAATGGATCTAATAAATGCGGCGATAACGAAAATAATAACGCGATAAGCGGGCATTACTCCAAATAAAATAACAAAAAAAACAAATATAATAAATGTTCGTTGGGAAATAATATAAAATATTACAAATTACGTGATATTATATAATATAAAGATATCGTATAAGTCATTTTATAAGTGCAAAATATAAAGTCCACGCCTCCAATTTATCACCTAGTTGCGTTGACTAAAAAAATTAATTCAGACTGTCACATAAATGAGCATAGAAAACAGCAATCCACTTAGCTTCAACTTCGTTGAATCGCCGACTGATTCCACGACGATATCAAAAAAAAAAATCCATTACCGTTGAATAGTGCAGATATCGAAGCTGGAGAATATTCCCTCCACTCTTCATCAAACTGGGACTCCAAAGAGGAGCTAGAAAGTAGAAAAATAAATGCAAAGGATATTCATGCATTTGGCAATGAACAAAATGCTCACCAAGCTGAATTCGATGCACTGCGTTTCGACAAGCATCACCTAAACCATGAAGAGGACTATAACGAGCAGCCACCTGATCCAAAAAGTCCAACGCCGTCGATGTTGACACATCCCAGTTCAATTTGCTCAACACGAGTATTTCCCAATTCTGCAACTTTTAATTTAATATCTCAGATTAGTGGGTTATACCACCAAGTTACGACAAAATGATATTAAATTAAACCCCCAATCATTGCTAAAGCAAAACTTTTTTATTATAAACTGATCAGCACTAAAAAATAATATTCGAATTAGGCAGGTATCCAACTGTAACGATCATGATATAGGCAAGGCTGATACCAACCGTTGTTCAACCCCATCCATTCTTCTAATATAAACCCACTCCATTACAGCTTGTCGAAAAATCTCTTTGCTAAACCTATTTTCTCATCTCTCCTCCCCCCTCCCGACACTTCCCATGGATCTTAGAAGCAACCAGTGAAAACTTTAAACAAACATGAGAGACATTCTTAAAATCTCAAAATAAATGAGTAATAAAAATTGGATTTAAACGACGACTAACCAATATTTCCTGAAGACAAACACCACCATCCGTGTAATATGCGATCCTTGTGGCATTCAATGGCTGCGGTGCTTTCACTTTACTGGCGATGAAAAGACACACGCTTGCCAACGCTTGAAGACTGTCACGAAAAATGTTTTGTACGCCAAGAAAGCGATCAACGAATGAAACTGCTAGTGGAAATACGTCCGGCTCACACTGCTCCTCTTTGCATACCTAGAAAAAATGTCGCACTAAAAACTCGAGGATCGAAGGTCATGACCTTCATGCGTCGTCCAAAAAATGAGCCTAAACCTCTCTCACCTTCTAAACATCAGAAATGAAATAATTATATACTCAGATTCCTGAATTCTCTATTTCCGTGCGGAAGTCACTGAGCCTTCTTCAGCATAACTGATATTTCAGGCATGAGTATCGCGATCCCAAAGAAACCATACTACTTTTGAAAGAGCATGCAACTAGACTTTAGAGAAGTTTTTTTTTCTATTTGTCTCCATGCCATGTACTCATATCCCCTGGAGATTTCCCTCTTTCTTTTTAATTCCCGACGAATTCTTTGAATCAATTAGCAAGGGAAAGAGATAAACGGTGATAATGAAGGCAGATAAGTCGCTTATATCACAAAAGTATCATCACTAACCCTATCGATGATGAATGAAGCTAATAAAGATGAATAAATAAAATTTAAAAGAAAAGAAAAGAAAGCGGGGAGAACTGCCCGAAGAGATGAAAATAAGAATGGCAAATATATTGAAGATAAAAAAATGGAAAAAAAAGTTTATATGAAAGATAATGAGTGAAGAAAAAAAAAGAACTCACATCAAGAAGCCATTCAACAGCCTGCTGTCGATGTTTTGCCGTTATGTGTGTTTGTATACTCAAAAAGTAATTTCCACTAACAGCGGTGAAATTCTGTGCGGTGAACATATTCTCAACGCAACGATTATCCTGAAATAGTTCAGCAATTAAAGAGGTGAATGAGAGGATTTATTAAGAAAAAATATTTTAAAGTATGGAAAGTAGAAATTTTTCAATAATTTGATGGAAATAAGAATGAACCTGATGTATAGCTTTATCGGAAAGTGCCAAAACACTTGGCCATTGTGCCGCATTGAGACGATCGGCTGGTGCTGCCCTCTTTCGATTGACAGGTAACTGCAAAAATCCAGTTTCTCACTTATCACTTTTAACGATCAATTACTTTTGAACAAAAAATCGATCGAAATGAGAGCAATTTCGACTGTTCTTTTTCCTCAACTCTTTTTTTTTCAGTCAGAAATCTTTCTTGCGACATATCAATAAGCAACCTATTATCCACGGCACTACCGATATACAATACTGTGGGGGATAACGATGAGGAAATGGGAAAGATTGGTGGGTTTTCTGTCTAAATTTCATCGAAATCGAGACGAATCTGGTTGAGGGAACAGAGGGGACCTGGTCGCGATCCTCTCCGTACCCCATTCGAGATACCTATCCTCCTCCCTTCTCCTAATTCCTTCCTCCGACCTGATATCGACGATTACGATAGCAAGTACCTTTTGAATGACGTAAAGTGCTCAATATTCACTAAAAACGCATTTCTGCACATAGAGAGAGAGATGGAGAGAGAGAGCAAACGAGAAAATAGCCGTTCATATATATAAGCAGAGTGTGAGAGTAATTGCAAAGTGCATTATGACGACAAGATTTCTCCTTTCTCTTTCGATCTTCCTCCCTCTCGGCGAATTCAATTCCACTGACTCCTTTGGAGGAGTGGCTCCTCCCTCTCCTTCCCGTCCCTCCTTGCACACATTACAGATTAATAGAATAAAGACAGGAGGAAACACCAGTCAACTTCATATAACTGAACTCTTAAATTTCACAGACTCATTGGAGCATTTTTCATGAACTGTTTTATCTCATAAATTCATCTCTGATGGTAGTGTGCTCATTCGTTTCCGCTCTCTTTCTCCAAGTATTTCTATTGGGTGATCACTTCGATAGAATATTTCCATAAAGCGCAATTTGCAATATTTATAAGCGTATTCTTCAAATATATTAGCAACTAGTGTGCGCTTTTAATTGATTATTTATGTATATATAAAAATATTAAAATTACATTAATTGTAATAATTTCTATAAGCGGCGAATTTCTAAACTCACTTTAAAAGACGTTATTTGTTGACTCGAAATTCTTTTAGAGAGAAAAAAAAACAAACGACAATGAAAAATTCAAAAAATCGCTCCCAACCTTCAAAAGAACTTCAATGCTAAAGCGAAAAAAAAAAAAATTGCCGATGAAGAGAGAAATTTGGAAAGTAAAATGGAAATTGAAATAAAATGAGAAATATACTATGCGTTAATTCTTCGACTCCAGAAAATATTAAACAACTGTAGGGTCTATAGTTCTTTTTACTGTAATTCAAGTACCATGAAACAAAATACAGTCTCCTCCCCACCCACCCCAACACTCCTCTCGGAGCCGTTTCAACACCACATCGTTATCCTGTTCCTTACTAGCCTGTTAATTCTACAGCATTTGAGAATTTTCGGAATTTAAAGACATTCGAATTTGACGAAACAGAGAAAAAGAAAGAGCTAAGAGGTGTGGATGCGGGTGTGGAGGTGTTTGTGAACTTATATATGCAATTTTAGTGGGAAGAAAAAATAAACAGAATATGGGTATTATTAGAGGAAAGTGGTATGTACCTGATATGAGGATATACGAGATGGAAAATCTCGATGATCGAATATTCGAAGTGGAAATGATCGCTATAGACTGACTTTTAAAAGATTCAATCAAAACAAAGAAGAAAAACAATATTTAGCAATACTTCACTGCACAAGTTTAAGTTGCAAGTCGTCTATTTCGTGGCGCAAATGACCACCACCTCAAAAATTTGGCCTACGCTAAATATCCGCAATCCACAGATCGCAAAAAATTCCAGATATTCCTGCAGGAGGACTAATGTCCGATGCTAGAATGCATTTGTCGCACTGGTTTTTTTGCATATCAACGCCATGATCGGCGATTTCACAGAAACGACCAGGTCATCTCAGGTACGAGTTTCTGCACATACCAACTTGTTCCGGAGCCTGATATCTGAATTATTTCGTACCTAAGTCGACGAATACCGGCGTTGGTTCGTGTTTACTTGTATTAGACATAGTGGATAAACGTTTGCAAATAAGCTCGCTACGACCAGTGGCGGCAACACTAAGGTAATGTGAATCATAGCAGCATACCTGTCCGAGGACAAGTCTTCCTTGTTCATGACGGAAACGTTGGTCGTTGGTGATCTTGACGCTACGACGTCGTGATTGTGAGATCGTCACTGCGGTGTTAACATTCAACGTGTTTGATGTGGACGGTGAATCGGATAGATATTCTGTGCATCTCAGATTGTCCATGAATGACCTGGCACGATATCTCCGATGATGATAACAGATCTATCAAATGTTTAATATTCGATGATCCTGCTAATAGAGAAGGGAGCTTCACCGCATATTTTGAATCGTGACGTCAACTGAAAAGAAGAATTCAGTTGAACGTCTTCGAACCTCTAAGGGAGTTGGTGATATCGGCTCCCTTCTAAAATCAACGAATCTCGCGCTCTTCGTTTAACGTATCAAACTGATGGATATACGTGTGGGATCTTTGAACTGCCTTTGACGACAGTCGACAGTTGACGAGATTTTGCGACGCGATAACGAAGCGATACTGTTGATCGTTGTTAGGAAATTACGTTATCGATTTCACTGAAATGCAATGAGAGACGTCCTCAACGCTTACGATGATCGAATTTGCTTTCGTGAATCCAATGCGTCGCGATCTGCAAAAGCAAATCCATTCTTTTTAGTCTTAAGATCACTAAAACGATATTTCGAAGCGGAAATGACTTTATTTCACAGAAATATAAAATAAAACCATAATAGTAACGTAAATACTAATATTATAGCAATAACTGTGGTAACAAAACAAAAACCAACAATAAGTAACAGCCATAAAAAGTTACCCTAATGGAAAGTAGTAATTGCAGTTGAACGATATGAGTAACTTCGAAGAATAACTATGAAATAGCCGATATTTATGCGAAGAAATATGCTCTGACTGTTGACGGAAATATATGATAAGTGTTCGGAAATCTTTGAATAGAACAAAATTCCTCTCGATCTATACAATAGAGGCAATAAGCGTTGCGAATTTTTGCTGTAATAGATGGCTAAAAGAGCAAAACAAAACGCAAAATCGCTCGTATAACTAAACGATCGCAATCTTTAAATCGAAACTACACCATAAAGATCTTACAAAGTAAAATAAACACCGTTAAATTATATAATTAGAAATTAATCTTTGCAAATCGAAATATCAATGAATCTTTTGTATTTTATTCTTAGTGATAGTCTTTTTTAATTAAAAGTACTTCATGAGACGAATATATTTATTATCATTTGCACGTTGAAATTATTGATGGAGTGAAAAAATTTGCAAAGTTTTCCTCTCAATTTGTGCGAGTTTCGATCACGAATTGTCAAATTTGATCAATTTACCTCCCTAAACTCCCTCCCCTCTAACCTCACAACCGAATAACTCCCTCTACTTAAGAAAAAATAATTTCAGCAAATTCTAAGGGAGTTGTTGGATGGTGGGGTTGAAGGAAAGTCGACTTTGGGGTTGGAGGAGAGTCGGCTAAGTAATAAAGGAGAGTCGACTTTCCTTTCATCCCCTAAGTGGCCTTTGTTCCATCCAAATTTCCTGAATTCAACTATGGAATATCAAATAATACTCTCAAGAAGCACATCCTTAACTTCACGTGCTATCTTCTTCAAATATTCATAATTAAGACGACATTAGATTCAAAAATTTTATCCCGTCGAAAAATGGTTACCTTAGCAATATGTTTACTTTTTCTTGCAGGCCTCTATCAATACCGTATATGGAAGCAATCTATTATCAGTAACAGCCAACTTCATAAGCTTGAAATCACTAACAAACTAACGCTCGTATTTTAGAACAATGCAACGAGTTTATTATGACGAATGTGCACTATCACCTCTATCAGACTCATGTTTCTGGATTTTTAGGATTCGAAGATTCCCATTTCCACATAGAAAAATAGTCGTTCACTCAAACGACTACTTCAATCACAATCTACGACGCAGTAGTAATTTTACTATAAGGGGATTCCAAATTGCTTATGTTTTCTTGAAAATGAAAGAAAATGCCTATAATTTCTTTTCTCTTTTCGGTTCACCCTAACTTCTTCCTTTGAAATATGGCAAAGAATTTAAAAAAGCAATACTGTCATAATTCCAGGATATATTACTTGCAAGAAACGTTTGTAGGCTGAAAACGATACCACAACGATTCATAGAATGATCTCCATCTATATTTCTCGCAATGATATAACAAAACGCATAAAATGATAGGGGTAAAAGAATTAAAAAGTTAAGTAAACTCTACTTGTTTGACGCTTTATCTTGTACTTAATTCGGTTCTACTTATTCAATGAAAGTGCGGCATTTCGATTAAATTATTCGAGTGATAAACAATAAACAAAAACTGATACGAGTAGATTGCATACTTGACGTACTTACTTTTTAAAGTAATCATTACTTGACGTACTTACTTTGTACACTTGATATACTTACTTTTTACTTGACGTACTTACTTTTAGAGTAATTTTAAAGTAATCAATCAAAGAAATTAAAAACTATTGTATAAAAGGCTTAAGAAAATAGGAACAACAATCAGTATATTAGGAGAAAATGAATAAAACAAGAGCATGGCTTATCGCTCAAATTACTTGAAATATATTACCGCTAAAATATTACCTAATAGCAATTACAGCGAATAATTTGTAGCAGTTATAAATGCATACATAAATTTACATATATTACTGAATAGAAATAAAAGAAAATAATCGATATATAAATGAAATGAATACGGAAAATATTAGTTGAATTACAATACGATAATAATTCAATGAAACACAAGACTCTATTAGTAGTTAGTATACTAATAGTATAAAAAATGTTGATTTAAGCTGAAAACATTTCTGGATAAAATGCATAACCACAAAATTTCATTCAAATCTGTAACCATCGATTGGATTATATCATTTCAGGATAATATGCATATCCACAAAATTTCATTCAAATCTATCACCACCGATAGGATTATACCAAAAAATATCCCAAAATGATCGGCTATAAACTGCCCGATATATGAGAGCTATAGAAGTAAAAATACTTCTATAGAAATTCTCCAGATATTCGAATGAATCATCCACTAACATGAAGCGATACTTGGTTTGAGATGAAGAAATGAATTGCTCAACAACGCGCAAGTAATGCTTAAAAATCTCTAGGTGTATATTCAGCATGAAAACGAAGAAAATGAGCGTTTCTCTTAAGCCAGCATATAAAGTTGAACGGTGTTATCACTCCCGATTACCTCCTCAAACATTATTCGGAACGTTGCCGGATTACGGTTAGGTAAATATCAGCAACCGACCATCCACCGACTGCGGGAAGGTCTGCCGCCGCCGTATACAACTGCTGCCGTCTAGGGCCATCCCTAATGCGCAATTGGACCGGTGCAGTGGGCGGGGACTATAATGCATTGAAAGAAACACTCAACCAACCGTGCCTCGCCCCCACACACAAACGCGCTGCAAGTTAAGAAGAAAAAAAAAAACAAAACAAAACAAACGCGCTCAATAAAAAATCGCGCAAAATTCACTAACTTTTTTGTTTTTTTTTTCCTTTATCGTAATCATTCTCTATTGTAATACCGTAATCCTTCAATATTACCCCATATGAGCATATAAAAACTCCAAAAATTATAAATATAGAAAAATAAGATCTAATAGGTGTTTGCTTTAAATACATTTTATCCCCTCATTACATCAATGATCGATTTATTCAACGATACTGATTTAATAGAAAGTGATCAGTGATCGGATCGCTAAAGATCTCTTCATCGAAACAAGATCAATATATTCCTGAAAACATTCCGAGCCACCATCAAGCTCTAGGATCAATAATCGGATCAACACGGATCGTCAGAATCGTCGAAAAATTCATTTGCATTTTCTTAGCGAATTCGAATTAAATTTGTGTCAAATCTTAGTGGAAATTAAATTATCCCATTGTGAGCAAACGTTCGAATATCTATGGAATCCAATTCCAGTGAACAAAATTCTTGAGGATCATGCTGATATGATGAAATATTTTATTGAAATTACTATCAACAGTGAAAAGATCACAACAGAAAAGAACGTCGATCGATGTGCTATCATCGCAGTATATGATCGTTTCGCTAACTATGACTGCGAATAGCTAAAAATCGATTAGTCTTTCTGCGATATTACTGCAATCTCATAGGCATATCGGTAATACTGCATCATTGCTGATAGATGATAAAGTCATTTATAGAATCCTTGAGAAAATTTTTCACATCTTATCATATAATCACCCTTCTTATCACTTAAAAATGGAACAGATATTTGGATCTGAATAAACTAAATTGATTCATTCAAGTTTCAAAACGCCTTTCCATTTATTTGCCTTTACCCCCCTCCTCGCCTCCCAAAATATTCTTTCAGTCATAACAATTGAAATTCTAGCATCAGGTGAACAGGAGAAATATTTAAGAATTTTTCCGTTTAAATATAGTTTCACACCTTTAGAATAAATTATTTGTTTCTAAGCGGCAATTTATTAGCTCTCTAATTTAAATTGAAGAAAGAATTCATTGATTATATTTTATGAACCCAACTTTTATCCTATTCAACTATTATTTCATCAGAAATCCTCTTAAAAAAATGCAGTTTTAATTTTCGTTGTATAAAAATGAAATATTCATTAAGTCATAAATAGCTATTGTATCAATTTTTCAGTAATGTCTTCAAAATACCTCAAATTTCACCCAAAGATGATGATTATCAATGAAAAAAAACTATAAAAATAAAAGGAAATATTTTAAAAAAGCATCCAGAAAATCTGATAGACGCCTTCCAACGATCCGGAAGATCATCCATCTTCAGTGTGAGATAGACTATGCAACATTGATGCTATCATCCTCAATGATATGTGCCTGAAATTCCACGGTATAGGTAAGCTGCATTGAATAATTTTTGTGATGCAATCGGAAAGTAATAAAATTTAAAAAACCTTCTTCCGGGAATAATCCTCTATATTCAGGATGGAATAGAAATAATTTTTCTAATATTGTAGAAAATATTCTGGAAGAAAGATTATCTCTCTTCCCCTTCCTGAAAACAAACTTTTGCAGTTAATCTCGAATTTTAAGAGCAAAAAATATATACACTGAATCAACTCTTGATGAACTACGCCACATAGAAATTTAGAGGAAATGAGAAGCAATAATGGTCTATCCGAACAAAATACGGATATACTGTGAACATCTCAACGATAAAACCCCCTGAAAGAGAAGTTTTTTATCGATTATAAAAATCGAAAAAGAAACTTATGGCAGATGAATGACAGCACTAAAAAAAGAATAGAACAAATGATCTCAACACTTTAAGGTTTATATTACCAATGAGCATAAATGATAAAATAATGATTGCATTAGAAAGGCATTAACGAATATTAAGGCGAATGTAAACATACAATTGTATTCCCACTTCAAAATTCCATACAAATCTAATCGAAAGGGGAAAAATCCTAAAATCAATGATAATATATGAGGTGAATAGTTACACCATTGAAAATAATTTATTGGAAATAAAAATTGAATAAATTCCTTCAATTTATGTGTAAAAAATATACATATATATATATATATATATATATATATATATATATATATATATATATATATATATATATTATATATATATATATATATATATATATATATATATATATATATATTATATATATATATATATATAAATTATATATACATATATATATATATATATATATATTTATATTTAATATATATATATATATAAATATATATATATATATATTATTTTACACATAAATTGATGGAATTTATTCAATTTTTACTTCCAATAAATTCTCTCAATCGTGGAACTTTGATATAAATTGGGATTAACGAATAAAATAATCTCTTGTACTTATGAAAATGAAGAAATGGACATGATCATCGTGACAGACGTCTATTTACCTGAAATTCACTATCATCACTTCCCCCTCTCTCTCCCCACTTCGTTCCTAATTCTCTACTTAGCAGTTTTGTAAGTTCATTGCAATACTACGCTGGTAAGTATTATATACGTACCACTATTACTCCTCCATATTTTACTTCATCGCGATGTAGTTCAACGATATGAATTCATAACCTCATTTCGAGAAAATTGAGAAACAATTCTTTTATCTATGAAAATGTAATTCACCTTAAGTGTAATATCCATTAGCGAAGATAACATTGGTATGAGAAAAGGATTTAGTTAATAATCTATCGTAAAATAATAACGTAAAAGAAATAATTTCAACTCGAGGAGAAAATATTTTTAATTTCCGTAGAAAATAATCTTTTTTCGCAATTAAGAAACCTTTCCTGATAAAATATTTCTCAATAAACCTTTAATTTAGATGATTTTCATAGTTTGAGGAGAGAGATCTGAATATAACTTTGATAACTTAAAGAACGACTATAAAATAAGGGAATTGCTCGATTAGCTACGATTGAATGTCGCCCTCGTTTGTGGATAAGTCCACCGGAAGGAAACATTAATTAATTCAGAAATAAGTAAGGAAACAATAAAACAAACGCAACTAAGAGTAATTTTCAGTAAAGAATAGAAAAAAGTGCTATAATAAATACATTCTTAGTAAATATTATAATAAAAATGAAGAAATAAATGAAAAAGAAGTGAATGAAAGTGCTTTATAAGTAACAGAAGATGTATGAGAACAAAGAAAAAGAAATCATTCGAAATAAATAATTCCAAAGATGAGGAAAAATGTCTTTGAAAAGACGCATTGAATACAAAAGAGGGAAAATATCCTGGAATTGAGGATGAGAATGGAATCGCATAGAATATTTAATGAATAATATCGATGTTTTCGCCTAATGAAAGTATATTTTAAATCAATTTCCAAAACCAGAAGGTATACAGTGATGTAGTTGAAGCAATAGAAAAGCATAAAATTATCTGATTCGACGAAGAGAAAAGGGGAGATTCAAGTGACTGCAAGAATAGAAAAGTATCGAAGAAAACAGTTGTTGGAATTGGAAAATATATCAAGGTAAGTTGAGGCAAATGGAAGTACACGATCAACCAGCACGATGAACGCAATGATAGAGAAGGAATTAGTTCGAAGAACTGGAAGATATAGAACAAATTAGTCGGCGGAGGGAAAAAACTATAGAACAAGTCAGTACATTGCAGAAGGATATTTGAGAACGATACATGGGTGCATTAAAAATTTGCATATGTGGTGTATTCCATACGTCAAATTTTATTGCTTAATCCGTGAAAAAGTACAATACCGCTAAGAGAAATGTTCACTAGAAACGATTGTTTAGCGGAAATTAATATCCCACATACAACCGTTGTGACAGAGATCGTTAGTAAGCATTACTATAAATTTCACCCTCTTTACTCCTCCTACCCTCCTCCCATCGCCCTCATTCGTTGCCCTCCTCCCATCGCCCTCATTCGTCGTTCTAAGAACAAACTTTTTGAGCTTCAGTCGAACTTTTTCTTGAATGTATGCACTATGGTTTTATTGAAAGATTACTGAGTCATGAAAGTGGAGAAATTTATTGTTCGAATTAATTTCTTCCCAAATCATACATTTTCTCTTCAAGATAGAGATACTGCTGCTTTTAGAGCTCCTAAACGATTATATAGTGATCAAAAAAACAGTTCCACCTGAGCTTTTTTGAGGCGAGAATACTCCATGAAGGGTAGACAACTCAAAACTAAAAACGCATCCTCAATCCCGAATAGATAAATGATATGTTTTGCTGTATTTTAGAAATAACTTCAAATATTTATAGCCCCTGAGATTTTATTCCTAATAATACGGTATAAGAGAGATAAATCCGCAGCACAAGTTCAATGTCCATTATTGTAGATCGTCGGCAACAGTTTTTAATGGAAATAAGAGAAAAATGCGTAGAGAAAATAATTTATGTTCGTTATTTTATATATTATGAGCTCATATAAAGGTATAAATTTTTCTACCACCGGCGGACAAGTGCCATTTTTCATTGTTTTTTTATATAAATCCCACCATTAATGCCATTGCAATTTCTGTTAATAACCTATGATTTAGTTAGTGATAATAGCCAGCTCACAATATCCCCAGCCCTACCCCACTTCCTTTAAACCACAACCATATACCGCCTTTCTTTAAAAAGACGCCTTATTGCATAGACAAGTTGTCTATCTACAGCTGCACTCGGCTATGTTGGCCTGCTGTTCAGATGTCTTGGCGATTCCAAATTTTACAACGCAGATCACTCTAATTAGTTCAAGTAATCTGAGCTTCTCGGATAAATATAATCGCGAAGAAAAAATTATTCTGGATTGAAAATTGTATTTCTTGGAATCCTCTCTACCTGGACATCTCGACACTCAGCTAATAAATCCCGATCTTCAAAGAATGCATTCCGTTATTTCCTTGACTCTAAGATTTCAAGCAATTGTAGCATTTTTCAATCGATTTCCTTACACGGTTCGGTAACGAAATTATCGTTCCTAAACTTTTCTAAGCAGTACTTTGTTTCATTATAAGACTTTTCATCTGAATCACGATTTCTCTTCAACTCAAGATAAAAGATGAGAGAAAATAAAGTACGGCTAAATCCTAATCCGCAAAACGTGGCCACGGCCCTAAAATGCTCTCGAGGACCAAAATTGGGCGGAAACATCGCAGATGTCGACAGCATTTCATCAGACTGCAGGTGCATTTTGCATATTCCCCCGGGCTAGTGAGGGTCACCGTCCACTAAACAACACTAAGCAGGAGTTATGCCTTGCCTATGAAAAATACAAGGAACATTCCCATTTGTTCCTTCTGCTCTTCCCACAACATATGTGCCACATCCACTAAAATACTAATTCAATCTTCGCTCATCGGGAATTCGAAAATATTCCATGAAGAAACAGATATATCTTTGCACAAATTTTTAGCTTACATGAAATTTTATCAACTAGATTGACACTCCAACCTGAGAGAATCAAGGGAACGGATTGCAAGATTTGAGTTAAATGCATTTCCGATTACTATTACGAGAGACAACGAACTCAAACTACCGTGCGTTGGCTCCGGTTTCGTTCTAGGAAGAAGCCGTAGTCTTAAAAGTATTCGAATCTCAGTGAATTCGGAGTGCTTGAATTCCAGTACACTGCATTTTATTTTTCGAAGAATTTCAAGATGTTGGATTTTCTCGTCGCCCATTTGATATTCCTACATACTATATTATACTACATCTTACTTATAATTCATAAAACCATACTATAATACCTTTTTGCTGGTAAAATGTAATCAAAAATAACTTTGTATACTTTAATTTAAAAAAAATGTCCATAGCACCCCAATTTTTCAAAGGCGCCATGCATTTGCGCTAAATAAACGACGACCATATACTGTGCCTGATCGTGGGTCTTAGAGGGTACAAATTCCATTCTCAGCGTTGTTGAATGATCGCTAAGTATCATTTAATTATGTCTCAAGGCTTTCAACTTACGAGAGTGAACGCTTTGAGGGTTGTTCCTTAGGTCTACAGAGCCATCAAGAATCAACATCGTAACTGTTCTTTAACTACGCCACGACTTTTGAATGATGGTAATGACCGGCTCGATCAGGGCTCGGATAGGCAACGGCGGGAAGACTTCGGATCGCATCTCCCACAAACTTCGATGCATTTCCCTACTAAACGGATTTTAATAAGTTGTAAAATAATATCTCCGGATTTGGTTTTTCCAATTTTCTAAACGTTTTTTTTCCAAAAGAGGAAAATGTCACTCCGACGCAATCCCAAGGATCCGTACCATTCACACAGACTGAAGCGAGAAAATTCGAGTTCGTGAAGATAACGAAAAAAAAAGCAAAAGAATATAAGTTTAAGTGTTTGTTGTAAAACATCCCCAAGTCTAAACAATTGGAATTAGAGCTATAGATGCTCATATCTGCGTAATAACGATCATCAGCTAACCATTCAGGTGAGGGTTTAAATAAGAGAAAAAGATCTGAAGAATGAGCAGCTTTGAAATTTTAAAAGTATGAAATTTGACGATTTTTGCTGCTCCAAAGAAAAACAATATTCAATATCCTTATAAATCGACTATCGATAAATATGAATTATAATGAAACATATTTCCGCTCTTTTCTATTCTTTAAATATTTCTCAATTGTATTTCATCTTTCCGATTTACTATTTCGCTGATTAAACAACAAAATTGTCCTTAATTCATATCAAATCCATTATGATAACATAAAAGATGCCAAACTAATGAATTAACTTATAGCTGAAATTTATCTTTATAAGTAATATTTTCTACTTCGATGTCATTTTCATTGATATAGGAGAAATAAATAAGCAATTTCTCGGTTCCATTAATATAAATAAGTTCTTTTTAAAGTAATATTCGAGAGTTTTAACTTAAAAAAATGAATGAATTAAGAGCAACCGAGGAATAAATTTTAAAATGAACCGTCTAAAATATAGATTGAAATTCTTGCAAAAGGGAAAATCAAATCGACATGAGAATGCTCAACGAGAATTAAAAGAGAAAAAACGAACGATCTATAAGACGATATTTGACCTTCGAACTCCATATTCTTCTCCCTTAATACTACCCCCCCCCCCCCCCTATCTTATTACTTAATGACGACATTCACTAATATTCCGGCAATCGTTTTCGGCTCACAGTCGAACAATTTTCCGTTTTTTTTTTGAATTTTCCGCATCACAAATGTTGCATCATATCAGCATTTATTAGTGACTTTTACCGGCTATGAACGCGACAATACACTTAGCAGTACGAACGTTAACTTATTCGTCTTTTGCTGCCAAAGGTGAGATGATGTCACACTGAACAGGCGAACTGCACAACAATTATAGGTTATTCTTTTAAATTAAAGGGTTTTCATGAGGTTTCTTTTTCACGCTATCAACGATGACGTTGAAGTAATGCACAGCTAAGCCTAATTGAGAAGAAACTTCTCAAAATAGCGTAACATTGGATGATTCGTTTCTAATATTTGCAACAAAGTCGCCCACGTTCGAAGTGTTAGGCAGTTATCGTAAAGAATAGAATCGTCATAACAAGTTGAAATTATAATAGAACGCGCGTCCTAACCTATACTAGTATTTAACGCGTTCGAACTAAGTCAGGTCATTTTTTCAATTTCATTTCAAATCCATTAGTATATACCCTACATTAAAACCAAAATATAGAAAAAAAAGCTCGGACTTCAATGTTTTCTAGTTCTTTTGCAGTAAAGAAAAGCTTAATGAAATCTGCAACAACGGTAATTCAGCGCAATGAATTCGCCGGTGGCGTGGATAAATGCCACCTGGATAAACCAAGCTTAGTGCATTGCAACGATTTATAGCATTCATAATTATCATTCGATGACAGATGATAAAAATACAAGAAATTAGCCTTCAGAATTCATTGCCTCGCCAATTTAATGAACACTTTATTGAATTCACTATCAGCAATAGAGAAATTCTTTTTCGGTCGGAAATTTGAAAAAATATCACAATTTGCAAGTCTCATTTATGAGAAAATGAAGGTAAAGTTGAAGGGTGACATTTTTATTCAACGACCCCACCTATCGCTTCAAATAATGAAATCTTATGTTTTTATTTTTCGGCTTTCATTAGTGGCGCCATATGGGTTGCAAATTTCAATTTTCATTGCTACTGCATCCTAAAGTTATTACTTATCGATAATGAGAGGAAAAATTTTTAGATCAAAGATCGAGAGCTCTCTGGAATTTTCCACGCCATACACTGCAAACTGTTGGATGTTTTTTGAATCCAGATCATCCCAGGAATTTGGGGTTTACAACATGCTCGAGACTACGGGAAGGGAAACTTTGAGAGTGAGAATGGGGACAGGGCAAATTTTCCTACCCAAATATATTCAGATTTCTAAAGCTACCCATCAAATAGCAACCAACTATTTGATAATGACTCCATATCGGCGCCATTTTCACCCGCAAAAATGTCGACAAAAATTGCGATAGCAATGATAACTGCAGAATGAAAGTCGTTTTTTGTTTCGACTGAAAGAAGTTGCACGTATCATCGTAGGTATCGGAGAGTGATGGCTAGAGAACAACAACGAAACGTTAGCTAGAAAGCGGCTCAAGTTGAATTATTCCTTGAAATTTAGCGAATTTCTCTAATACCTTTGAAAATAGACCCAATAAACTATTGGTTCGACTGAAAATATCATTTTCAAGACTGAAAAGACAAGTTCCTCAGAGATTATTGGAAATAACTGAAATTAGAGGATCAGATTGAAAAACGACGACATCTCAAGATCGTTTAGAAGAGGATATGCATGCAATAGCCTTATGAAGAGGTACACTAAAACTTCGCTTAAAAATGAATGCATTACGAAGCTTCTATTAAATACTTTATTCTTATGGTTTCCAAAGAAATACGAATGGTTTTTTCCCATTATCGCTTATTAATGAAATAAGCACGAATAGACCATAGAGATTATAGATTTGAGATTATCACGGCATGAGGAGATGCTAACAGAGAAGTGAAGAGAGGAAGTGGGAGGGACATTAGAATTAAAGTCGTGATGAAAACGATAAATTACATTCAAAGATGGAATTTTATAGCAGTGAGAAATCTTTCAAAGAAAGCGATTGTGTTGCATTCAGATATCAAACACCCAACGCGTCCTCCGCCAATAAAACATAAAAGAACAAAGCAAAAATAACGTTCGAAAATTCTCAGATGATTCCATCCTCATAGAGAGACAATTATAGTTATTTTCTCAACCTCATCCCCACTCCAACTGGAGCAAAATCTCGACTTATTTTGATTGACGTAGATAAATAAATAATGATGAAATCCATTGAATTTTTTCCCTATACTAAAACTTTGATAATACCTTCCTCCCAGTGTAATTAAACCTTCATGTTTTCCATATTTCTAGCTGCCTCAGTAATAATCCCTCATTTACATGCATTCATCGTTTAATTTTGCTTAATTGGCGATGGGTTTTAAGAGGGGCTCCGAGTAAACTCTTTGGCTGTATCCTACAGAGTCATTCCGATCAGTAGTCTCATTGGGCGGTGAAGCAAAGATGAATCGACGCGTCAATATCCGACGGGTAGGAGACGAGCTTAAACCCTTACCTTCACGCTACGTCACAACTTCAACTAAACGGTAGTGGTATGATATGAAAACGCATTTATTCGTAATGAGTGCTTTCTCCAGCGATTCCCTCCCGCTCCTCCTCGTAAATCTCCGAAATTCTGGGAATTATTATAACTTTTAGGAGGCTCATTCGTATTTTTACATTTCTATCTGCTACCTGACTTAATAACACCAAAAATAATTACGCAGAAGTTGCAATCAATTACTTGACCGTTCTACACTACTACTGCCAACAAAAACACGCATTAATCATATAGAACAAAGACCGACACTCGTTACGGATCATCGATGGAAGGCACAATATATACGGCATTCGGTGAGCTTTGGTTATATTGTTCACCAATTATGCATATTCTTACGGATAAGAAAAATGCCCTTTGAAAAGGATTTATCCATCCCTCAAGGAATATTTCTTTTAGATGTGATGCGTTCTGGTTTCCCTCTCTCCCCTTCGCTCTTCCTCTATCAATACCTATCAAAGAGTTCTTCAAGTCCCAATATTTTTCAAGGAATGTCGGAGTTTTTATCCCAAGAAACCAAATTTCGATTGAATTAAGTTAAACTTAATCAAATTGTCCTACCTCTTTACTCTCATGAATATAATTACATATAAACAAAACAAAAAATTTAAAAAGAGTAAAAATAAAGCCCTCTAGCAAATAAAATAGATCTTTGAACATTCATCGAGAACAAAGACAATCAATCTATCGGTTACATTTTGCATTCGAAAGCGATTTGATCTTTGATCCATATATCTAATAAAGCTATAAATTTAAAAGAAACCATCGATATCGTTTGCATTCTGTTCTAAGCAATTTATTAATGCAGTATAACAATTCTGCAATAACCATAGTCATATAATAATTCCCATTTTTATTGGAGTTATTTTTTTCCTTCGGTCATTTTTAGTGATATTTCCGGAAAATCTTCTTTTTATGACCGAGAAAAACATCTCGAACTATAAAGGTGGATGAGGTTATTTCCAGCTTTTAACAAATTGCTAGTAAAGTCTCGTTTACATCGATTGGCCATTTCCTTGACTAGTTCTACGGCACATATGACCGGGTTCCTCATTCCTCACTTCCGCCTCCTAATCAACCTTTCGCTGTGATAGCTTGAAATTTGAGAAAAACAGAGGGCTTGGTAAAATGGAGTGCTAAAACATAAATGAGATTCTATAAGTTTATAAAGTTCTAACACTAACACACGTCTCAGTAGTTAAACATTTGAACGATCTTAATGGATCAACCATCTGATAAATGCTGATTACGCAATATTCAATAAAACTTTCAAAAATATAGGTTCTTATCGAGGAAAATACCGAAATCTCAAAGTTCATCCTTACAGTCCACATCAGAATTATTGAGAGTATAGTTGAATTCGGGATCACTTACACCGAAATGAAAAATCGCAGTTTTGTTCTCTGAGCGACATGAAGTTGCTAATTTTTCGTCCACTTCAATTTTTTCCAACGCTGTTTTCGTCGGCGATACATTTTGACCCCTTATCGGGGGTCATTATAATTTCAAATGGAATTACTCGGTATGATGTGCAAAAAATGGAACGGAAGGTCGTGGGGCAACATCAAAGGTAGCTGCATAATACCTTGAAAACACTGTCGTGTAATCCACATAACGAGTATCATTTTCCGATAAAGATATAAATTCCTTCGTGATTTCTTTGAGATTACCCTCAAAATCCCTAAACTTCAGGCATATTACTGGATTTTTTGTTTTAAATCTTTATCGACTGTCATATTTAAGTCTTTATAAATGCAATCGGGATGCAGTAAATTCTTTTCTCTAAACCGAAGAACTAATCGTATGATAATAAGGATGAAAAAGTGAAAATATTCTCTATAACTTTATTTTCTACTAGTTCGTATCTGTCATATTGTCATAACTGCTCTCTGAATCGCTCCCTTTTTATTTAAAAACAAGAAACGACTTTTTAGTTGTCAGCCTTTACTTATCGAAGCAAATTTGTAGGAAGTTATCATTTAAAAAACTTAGAAAGTATTTGAGGAAACTAAAATTAAAAAACGCTTAAATATTTTCTGATTTGATCAGAAGGTGCTCTATATGTTACGATACGATAAGATATAGTATGAACAGCATTAAGGTAAAAATCATGGAAGTAAAAAGTATAGAATATTGGAAGCAAAAGTATGGAATATTGGAAGTAAAAGTATAGAATATTGGAAGTAAAAGTAAAGAATATTGGAAGTAAAAGTATAGAATATTTGAAGTAAAGATATAGAATATTGGAAGTAAAAGTAGAGGTTTTCCTTTCAAATCGTCACCAACCCACCGACCGAATGAATTAAGATTGCCAAAAAAAAAGAACGATAAATAAGAGAATAATCGTCGGAAATAATTCCGCTGCAGATAAATCTTTCGATTTGCATAGTTAGTGAGTTCGAAAAAACTATGAAGCAATTTAATTTCCATTGAATTTCATTTCTCATTTTCTTATTGCTGCAAAAATGACTAATATAGACGATTAATAAATTCATAGACGTTTATTTCAATTACCCCTTTAACAATGTAATAACATAAATCGAATTTACTATTTATATAATTATGAAGCAATCGTTAAGAAAGATTGTAGTATAGATGAAGCATTCCTCTTTAATGAGATCTCTTGTCGTCCTTATGTATATACACTCTAATCTACTCCTTTCTCTTTATTTTGATTTTATGTCTTACTAAGCCATTACTCTTAACAGCTTTTACTTTACTATGCAGTTCGCTTCCAATCTGGAAACTATCATTGCTAAGTTGATCAGCAAAATACACTTACGAGTTATCGCCTATGAATATCTTTAAAATAACATTTGTTTATGCCTATAATTGATAGGAAATCTCCTTGAAGATGTAAATGACAAGGGAAAAACACTGGTAACTTTCATTGAAGTGATAGATATTATTGTAAATTTGGGCGCAAAAAAGGCTATAAATCTATGGAATATGATAATTTTCGATAGTACAAATGAATAGTCTAAAGAAATATTACGAAGAAATAAAGGCAAAAGAAAAGAGATATTTATAGGTGAATGAATTACACCAATTAAGAATATTTTCTAAATTGCGGAGAATTTTTTTAAACTCTTCGGAAATTAACGAAATGAATTATTAAATTTGAAATGAAAGTATTAAAGATTTCTTCCATAGTCTCAAAGAAGTGTAAAATCTAAAGCATCTTCTACATAACAAATATCTGTTGGATATGTCATATCAGTTTGCGATCATGCAAAAACATTTCATAATGTAAAATTCGAGCATAAATAGATTTCATTGAACTTCACGTTCACACTCAATGACTCTGATTATGAACACGAACTGTGACAGATTTAACATGCATGGAAATCGGTTAAAAGCCGGAAAACAGCAGTTGCAGCCGGAAAACCGAATTCACAGACTGAACTTAACCTATGGGACATATGCGTATAAATTGGGTCTGATCTCGGTTGAATGAATGTCTTAAAGTTAACTGGTATCTGGACTCGCAAAAATCATGATTGATTCCTGAAAACGAACAACCTCAATGCCATAACCCCACCGAAGAACGCACAACCAACTAACCGAAGAAAACAACACCACTTAGAATGCAGGAATTTCGTTCGAAGCTTGTAGGGTACAATGCAATCATTTTGATCGCTTGAAAGTCATTTTTCAATGATAATATCGATGCAATACGTATTTGTAAAAGGAAAGAGACGTTAGATTCTTAGTGTTCCCTCCTTCGATCGTTTATTCTCTAGTCGACAAGAGCAATTTCACAGTTGCTGAAAATTGCTGCAGAAATTTTTCTTAAAATGCCATTTTTTCGATCATAAACTTAAGTGAGATGAAAAACCTCTGCTAAAATATTTTATTGGTACAAATTCGAGAATTAAAAATTCATATTTTTAAATATAAAAAATTTATGAGCGGAAAATCAATACGTTGAGATTTTAATGCTTAGGATCACCAGAGTATTGAGGATTATTTCCATTAAGCGCGAAAAATTGAAAAATATCTTTGAAGATAAAACTTTTTCGCTTTCTCTGAGAGAGAAAGATTAATCATGAAACGAAATGGATCAAAGTCAGATATTCATAGTAGCTTAACATATTCAACAGTTGAAATATACACTTCAGCTGACGAGAATGGCGAACGGAAATGAAGGGAAGAAAAATGTGATAAATGAACAAATCATGAAAATTGAATACTTGAAATTTTTTAAATTTCCATTTTATGGGACCTTTCCGCATAGAAAAAATCAAATTTTAATAAATGGATTAGACTTACTTTCAAGTATTCACGAAATTCAATTCGTTCAATGTTTTCGCCTTCTTTATATATATAGTGTAGTATATAGTATACTATATGTATATATATTTAAGAAACTCTGTGGAATAATCGTAAAGTATCTCTTCGTAACGATCCCTAAAATGAATCGAAAATTTCAGCGAAAATTTGTTCAGAAAATCGCCGAAATGTGATTAGGGGAACTTTGATGGTTTACTTTACTGCTATCCTCATTAACTGCTATCCTATCGATGAATTCGCTGAATTTTTTACTTTTCTGAAAAATTACTCTCAAGTACTCTTCCAATAATTTTTTATTAAAAATTTGACCAATTTCATTGATCTTTGATCTTCTGGAAGGTAATGCGCTAGCACAGTTATAATTTACGTCAATGTCATATAACTATTGTAAAGCGTCGAGCAAAGTGGTTACATGGTTACAAAGCATCTCTCAAATATGCTCCACAAATATTCTCGACGAATTCATAACCTCCCCCTCCCTGGGGGTTTACTTGATATCTTACGATAATATATTACTCTTTTACTATTACTTCGATATGTCAAACCTCTTATGTGAAAACAAACGGCCATACTTTTCATGTAATATGGAATTCATAAATTCTTCCACCATAATTACTTCTGATAAAAATTAATTTATTTATTGAAAGAATAAAAGTTTAGCAAGAAAAAATGATCTTTATTCTCAGATAATCGTATTTTCCTCGCTGAAATATTTCCATTGACGATCGAACTATTTCAGTCTATTTATGAAATCAACTATGAAACGTTGTTAGATGATATCTGTCTCCGATTAGAGAACAATCGAGTGGCTCGTTTTGAGACGGCGCCGTAATCTGGTAAAAACAGTGCATCTCATTTAGGAAATGCTGCAAATTTTCTTGAACTAGTGTACGTTTTATAGTACCATAATACAACGATAGTATAATTCATTAATTACCGTTACTACGTAGCTTTAAGCTTTACGTACGTTCGAGGCTATAGAGAGGAATTTTGCGTTTTCGTTTTATGCTTTATGTAATTTTATGTTCTGGCTTCGAAATTATTCACGTTCTAAGCCATAGCCAGCAACTGGCTCTCATGTATTTTTCCTTTAGTCCAAACGATGCTGCATAGTCGTCAAGGAACTCTTGCAATAGTCCCTATCCTTTTTTGCAGGAATACTCTCCAGGTGAGCATTGCTATTCAAAGGTCTGGTTAAATCCAGCCTCGGTTATCCCGGCGATCGGAAATTGATCAGTTCATTATCGCTGAGATCAAGCTCGCTTCTGCTTGAGACTGAGTAGCTAAAAGGTAAACGCCCAACCACAATGCGTACCGCATTTGACCGGTCTCTGAATGCAACGGCATAAATCTGGTCCCGGTTCCGAGTGAGTTCGCGGCCGAGTTTGATCCACACCCATAAGTTTACGTCAGCGACCAAAATGGTTAATTATTTCTAAAATGTCATTGAATTCTCCGAAACACGTATGTAAATTCCTTTGAATTTTGTAATCCTTTCGTCGATAACACAAAATAATGATATAAAGTGCAATCACTAACATGGAATACGAAAACTGACCTTACTAATGGCATAAATACGAAACTGTTTTGTATTTCAGGCCTGCACTGCGAATACACTATTCTCTCTGATTCGGCCTCTTTGCAAATGATTGGCGGCGAACCTGCCGGATGGTTTATTCTTTTAAAAAACTCACCATATTTCAAAGAGAATCAACCCAACGACATAATTTTGCAGCGGTTGTGAAGGAAAATGACGAGTAATTTATTTCAGTTAATTTTCTAATATGGATATTTTTGACGCTCAAGATGAAGAGAGAGGAAGAAAACGGCAGGGTAGGGGAATGAGGGAAAAGTTACCGAGGAGAATCATCTATTCGATAGTTCTCAAAATCAACGCTTCTTTTCCAGCCGGTAAGTTAACTGAATGGAAAATGCAAACGACATTCTTTAATGACAAAACAACCGATAAATAAATGCGAATTATAATTGGTTATAATTTTCTATGCAAAAAATGTTTCCCATTTTTAATGATTTTTAATTTCTATGAGTTTTTTCTATCTTAATAAGCGCATATGCAATATCTCTAATCGGAATTATAATGCATACTCAACAAACGCATTCAACGAACGGCTAAAATATGAAAGATAAAGTTTACTTTTAAAGATGACTAGCAGAAGAACAAATTTCAGATAGTTTAATGACTTTATTTTGATGATTATATGGTTGAAATAGTTAAAAGAAATAGTTCGAAATCATTCGAGTAGTTTGAGGAAAGTGTACATATGTTGAAGTTGTTTCATATTCCTCCGACTACGGCGGTATGGAAATATGGTGGGGGAATTTTTCTTTCCCTAATTGGGCAAATTTGACATTTACTGATATTTGCCCAAAATTCGATAGCAGACGATTTAGATCGTTGATAGATACCTATTGGCTAAGGAAATAAATCAGGCTCATAAGATCTCAAGTTATATTCAACCGGTGAGTCTATTCTATTTTGGAGAACTGTTTATTCAAAATTCAACTAAAATGATTCAACTGTTTTTATTTCAAAACCTCAGTTGGTAAATAAAATCTGGCTAAAAGAGCACAAGCTGAGCATCTCGAGCGTAAAAATCTGAACACCAAGCCGAGGTTTTTCACCAATTCAAACATCTAAGAATAATGAAATCTAACACGTATCATTGATGTGCTCACATAATTGAATTATTAGTCGATGCGATAATTTTTCGCATTATTTGCATTAGAGATAACATTACAATATCAATCAGACATATATTATAGATATATAAATGAATTTACAAATGTAGAATGTATTTGTTCGTGAAAATGATAAAAAATGCACCTATAAATAAATTATGCAAAGGTGATAAATGATGTAGTTTTAGTATTTTACTGATAAAAAATGTGAAAGAATGCAGTGTTGGCGAGCGACTTATGTTGATAGGATATGATCGATTTCTGATATGAAATATTCTATTGGGAAGAGCTATAATCGAGGAGCTGCGGGATGATTGATGGAGATTACAATCTAAGATGTCACACAGATGAGCTCATTTGAAGGAGCTCTCGGAGAGAGGGCGAGATTTTGGAAAGGGGAGAGTTCGGGAAGTGGAAACGAAATGTCAGCGATCTTGCATGGAAATAGAGTTGGGATGGAGGAGGGTAAAGAAATGAGATTTGATTGGCGAAGTGAATTAGTGAAGATTCTCGAGCTTATTTCATTCACACTCAATCAAACTATTATTCAAATATGATTTGGGATATTGCCTAGTGGGCAAATAGTAGTGGACAAGCGCAATTCGTACGACTTTCCCACAATCCCACTAATGGTTATGGAAGTTTTGTTGCTGAGAGAGATAGAAAGAGAAAAATTACGCATAAATATTCAACATATATATTGCTTTCGCATATTTAAATCGATTCAAACTCGAAAATAAATTTTTTCCCCTTTTGCAATAATAATTCTCATTCGTCTCCTCCAGAAAAAACGAAATTTTATGCGTTATTTTATGCGTATCGTAGAAGCGAAATGCTCCTGAAAATTGATTATCGCAAACTGTTATTACATTGCTTATCGATTCGACTATACAAATATTTATTTAAGCAAAAGAAAAAACATTTGCAGCAATGGGGTATGGAAGGAGTGGAGAAAATGGAAGCACAGGAAAACGGTAGTATCTAAGAGGTGAGAAATGGTGCAAAAATGGATAAGTTCAGTCATTAAATGATGGAACAGTGATTAAGCAGCAGATCACTTCAAATCGACCACCATATCATCAGTTAGTGGAAGTTTGTGTCACGCATATATCAATTACACTTTACTACAACTTCCCAGCCTTACAATAACTCTACTTATAAGGAAACCTAAGGAAATAATAGTAGTAATAAACTGTGAGAAGTTCAGATGGTATTTGAGTACGCTATAGAATTGGCACTACCGTATAGTTCAAGAAGTGAATCTCGATCCTATAAGTTTCTGTGACATTCATCCAGACTGCAATTTGGATTTCATAAAGTAACCTGCATATATGGTTAATATTATAACCATTAGGTTTAGCCAATTTCATTCATACGGCCTAATCGACCGAACATTTAAAATGTGCATCTAGAATGCACAAAGAAAGTACTTCGCACTATTCTAGTTCTTTTATCTCTTGCTTTTTCGTTTCATTTTCTACCTTCTTTACCTTCTCTCGTTTTTTATCTTCCTTTAATCTTAGCTTCTCTCATCTGCTTTCTTTCAAGTTTTTTATTTCTTGCACTTATCTTTTAAAATATGAAGCTTTCCTTTCATGCATAAGAATTAAATCGGTGAACTAAGACTAGAAAAGTATATAACATTACTGGATGGGATTAAGTTTAATTTCAAATAGCGATAATCTTGGACTCGGGTCCTAAATTGATGATGGCGGTGGATCCACAAAAATTTGCTTTCGTTTTTCGGTATTTATCTGAACGGGGATGGAAAATGACCACCTTAGACGGCTTACCAGGAAGAAATCCTTTTAAATGATCAAAGTTACAAAGACGATAAGAAGGTGACGAGTTTTGATGCATTTGATAGTTTTTGCAAACACATCCTTCATTTTCGGAGAGAAATTCGAATTTGCAATGAAGAAAAATCACTTAAAAATGCAATGAATGTTATACTTATGAGGGCAAAGATGGGAAATATTATCTGCCAGATAGGTGGCAGCTACTAGCTAAACATTAACTGTACTTTTATTTCTATTATCTGAAAATGCTTTGATGACAAAAAAAGAGACATTCTGCTTCCTTTTTCTTTTCTAAACTCTCATTTTAGTGTTCTTAACGTCTATCGATGAAGCATATAGCACACAGATGTATATATATATATATATTTCATAGCGCTATCGATGCACTAAATGCGCGCTATTTTCGCGCCTATTGTATTGCATAGAAATTTCGCTTCGAGGAGAGCTTTTCGCGCTCGTTCGGTCTGCTAGCAAAAGCATGTCACAACTATAAGTGAGAATATTTTATTGAGAATTTTTTATAGGGACTAAAGCAAATTGTTCTCTCAAAAACGGAAGGAATATTGCCTCATTCATAGATTATGAGTGAAAATAAGGATGGTGAATTTAGTGAGAAACGTTTACAATATTCCATTGTTAAAAATTGATCGTCTATGAACGCCATAAAGGACGAAATAAACGAATTTTCGAAGAAATTGCACAATTGAAGCTTTTCAATTAAGCAATAAGTTCTTATAGAATTTACGTTGAAGTCGCAACCCTAGCCTTGTCCCTCCTGCTCCCCTCTTCCTACCCCTTCAACGATGCAAGGATATATGCGGCACAAGCCAAGAA
The DNA here is from genome assembly GCA_037576465.1 of Parascaris univalens. Taxonomy (NCBI): domain Eukaryota; kingdom Metazoa; phylum Nematoda; class Chromadorea; order Rhabditida; family Ascarididae; genus Parascaris; species Parascaris univalens. Next base: position 231,342,941 of record CM075173.1, on the reverse strand, counting down.
CGACGAGGAACGACGGTGAGAGGGACTTCTAGGCACTTTCAAGTTGATGTGATGTTCATCGTCACAATATGTTCATGTCTAATCGTCGAACGCAAAAAATGTCGTGAGTTTTCACTCATAAATAGAGTGGAATTTTTTCATTTCTGAAAGTACATTTCATCATGCAGTTGAAATATTACGCCAAATATTGAAATTTAAGAAAAAAGAACATATCGAAATATTCATCTAAGGGGTTGAAAATTCAGTTATTAATCACAGAGTTTATAAAATAATTAATATTCTAAAAACATCGAAAATGAGTATACTTATATTAGCACTCTTTAGCAGGCGGTACTTCAAAGCACATATATATGTGCTTATATATATATGTGCTATATGCATATATATATAAATGTTATATATATATATAACATTTATATATATATATATATATATATATATATATATACATATATATATATATATATATATATATATATATATATATATATATATATACATAACATTTATGTTGCACTACCTCTTTAAAAATAAAATAAAATCAGGTATTGCTAGAGCAGGTTGAGGACATGTTTTGCTTGAATTCACCTGGAAATTGCAAGTGCCGATAAAATACGCGGATCTATAAGAAATAGAAAGTTGAATATTCGTCTAGAATGAAATGATTACGTCATAAATGTATTTACTGTGTCATGCGATTAGTTGAAATTAACGAGGCGATCGCAGTACCTCTAGCGAGGGTAGGCAAATGACTAATATCGTCAACGATAGCGCGATATGCGCTTTTTGCAACGCGTCTACTAAATTAATCAGTTTTAGAAAGTGACAACAACTAAAAAAAGCGCCTATGCGTTCACATTCCGCTAGATTCGATAATCCGCACAAATCCGTTAGCAAAAAAAAGCGAACTGATATGGATCACTGTGACGTATGCTCGAACTAATAGCAAAATATGTCCAAACATTAGATATTTGTATCCATGGCGTATTTTTAAGAACTAATTTGACCGCTTTAGCTTAAAAGGTATATGAAATTGACGTACCTACCAGATAAAAGCAGCGCATACAGACACATACACACAAAGAGACAGACACTGTATTGCCATTATGGCAGCACAACTGACACTCTTGAGAAATACACATTCCCGTGGGCAAGTAACATAAAGAACCCAACCATATATAAGCAATGCCTCATTACTAAATTTGTCTATCATCAGCAAATTGAATATACGCTAATGCAAAATAAAAATCATGCAAGAAATTTCGCCACTGTTCTTTATCGTCATTGAACTCATCGAATTACAAATATTTTTGCAAATTTTTGAATTTTTTGAGCACAAGAAAAATTATCATTGGGATGAGAAGAAGAAGGCTTGAAAATGACGATTGATATGTGTTAAGGTGTGGCGAATAAAATGCGGAATGAGCTCACTGAGGACATTTTTATTGATGACTCTTATTGTGGACACCGAATGCTTTCAATTATTTCTTAATGTTTTTATGCAGTACAACTTGTATCCCTATTGTAATCGAAGCTAAATGGCGATGAGAGAAGGAGGGAACATATGTTCCTTAGTTATATATATATATATATATATATATATATATATATATATATATATATATATTGCGCATGCTATGCATATTTATTCGCATATTAGCATGTTTATTACATAGCAAATAGAGTAGTGTTTCAAATAAACAAGTATGCAAATGCATACTATGTAGGAGCGTACAAAAATACACGTATTATAAACAATATACGGATTAGAAATCGATATTCTTTTAGAAAGATGAGAAAGAAAAGACAAATTTTCGAAGAATCAACTGGTAATTGTATGATTAATGCGCAGCTCTTTGAACACTATCAGGAAATTCGAGCAAACAAAAGTGCCATGACGTTATTTCGCTATCGCATAGTGGTTGATTGCACATGAAAGCGATTAAGCTCCTTTACGTTTTTAGAGCATTTATGAATCCCACTGATATATTGCGTATGGATTTGCAGAAACGCATTTTGCACCTAGCCTATTCGATGTTCATTTTTATCGTTTTTTATTTTTCGCCAGCTCTTCGGAAAATACAAGAATAATATTTCTAAAAGGCAGCAACTGCCGAAGAGAACTTTGCAATCGTTGAAGTCAACTTCGAAATTATGGAAGAGAACTTTATAATTCTCTGAAAATCTTTGCATTTGTTGAAGAGGACTTTGTAATTATTTGAAGACATATGCAGCAGATATCGTTTATTTTCGCACACTGCCTGCCAATAAATATACAGGAGGGTGAATTTAACAAAACTATTTATTGATATTTTTCTAAAATTCGATGGTACAATTAACTTACGGATATCGATCATATTCATCTAAAGTGGCATATTATAATCAAGCAGATAACCGACGATAAGAAAATTGGCTGCCGATCAGCAACTAAACGGTCAGGGTCAGCAACATTGTTTAAAATTGGAGCATGAGCAGATTGTCCATGAAAAAGCGACGCTATGGAAAAATGAAAAAGAATTACATTGAAAGAGAAATAAAAAATGGAAATAAGAAATGCGCTATGATCACTATTCTATAAGTGATTTTGCAAATAGAACTCTTTTTTCTCCTTTTTTCTTGAAAAATAAACGCAGATTTGAACGTTTCAACATAAATTTAATGCCAATGCAATCACTTTTATCATATTTGAAAATTTGAGAAAGAAAAAGAATTTGTTTTTTCCACTCTATGCAATATCTCTGTTGCGATATTCTAAGTATTCAATGGTCCCGAAAATTGCCGCTGTTTGCTTAACTCATATATTGAGGGCTATGAGAGATGGACTCGTAGATTACAACTTTCCAATTCTTTTGCTGATTGCTTTAAGAGTGGAAGGCATTTATATCCTCCCCCAAATCTCCCCCTAACCCTGCCTGCTCCTCACCCTTCTTACGTCTCCGTGATGCATCATAGACGATTTCAGATCCATAAATCGAAATCATATCTTTCGATCAACGCGCAAATTTTGCTTTGTTTTATCCGTTTAAAGCTATTTCTACTACCCAAATCTTAAATCGATCAAAATTTTTTAATGTTGTTTTGCGCATTATTCGGCTAATTTTTATACACCATAAAAAGTGATAAATGATAAAAGCTATCATAAATTAATCGTCTATGAATAAAGCAATTACATTTACTAATATATTACCCTCAAATATTACACTATTGGAGAAGATGATAATAATTTCCTGAATATAGTCATTTTTGATGGGAAAACGTTGGGGAAATGGGAATATTTTTTGCATTCATTAATAGTCAAGCGGTTTCCCGGCAGTTCACCTTTGTTTCTCGCTTATAGATATATATTTTTGCGTTGATGTCACTTTCATATGTCATGTATGTAAATTTTGTCTATATTTCATTTCATTTGTCTCCATTTTTTCCTTCCTCCATAGATAGATTTCCACGAAAAACTTTGTTTGTATGTTCGCATTCAGCAAATAAACGTTTCGAATGGATTAAATGTTCGTACGAGAAAAAAGAATCGGCGTGAAAGGCTGAGATTTTTTCTTTTTTAGCTATTATTTCATTCTCGAGAATTTTCATTAACCTTCGACACTTATGCTTGCCGTGTTCTAGGCGGCCCAACTCATCGATTGGATTCAGTTTTAAACACTAATTTGATTTCATAGATGATCGAAAATTCTGTTCGTTGATTGTTTGACCATCGGCGATTACTCCTTTTGCCAGCAGCATAGATTTTAGTTAGGACACGGTGTTTTTACAGGTCATGGTCACTCTTTTTATCAGCCGAGTAAGTTTGATTTCTATTTTTCATCTTGCTACGCTGAATGATAAGATAAAAAATTCTTAAGTTTATTCCTCAACCTACAAAATTTGATGACTTTACCCACACTCACACACCTCCGTAAAAAACGACCGAAAAACATTTAAAATCGGGTCGTATTGTTCATGTCGTCAAAAGCAAATATAGAGGCACGACATAGTTGGAGACAAGTGCTAGTCGTCACCTATGACCAGAAAGCGAACAGACTACTCGAACCGGTGGATTGAACGAGGAGCACCTTGACCAGCTCTATAGATTACCAGCCTAATGGAAAGTACATGAGCGGTGCATATCAACAAGTACCTTTTCAGTAAAAATATGAAATTTTTTTTATTTGGCGAAAAAAGGTGACCAACCGGTCAGATAAATAGTAGTGAAGTGCTGTTTACAGCCACCTCACAGTGCATTGCTAAATAAGCGCAGATCGTAAACTCAGTTTCATGTTTACACGGATACAGAGTGTTGAAAGATATATTCTTCGATAGAAAATTAATTTGGGCGGTCAAATTGGAGGAGGTTACGATCGACGATTATACAATCAGTGATGGCAACTATGAAATCCGACCGCTCTCAAAAATGCATTATTTTTTTACATTAAAATATCTTCGCTCACTTTTATGTTTTCATTGTCAAACAATAGAAATTTGAATATCTCAGACGACTGTAGGATTGATTTATTAGAAAAAAAGTGGCTATGAATTGTTCAATGATTAGCTAATTAGTGGTTGGCTTTATTTTTCAGGGATTTTCCGGGACGTCTTTAATCGTAAAATTTGCAATTTTCTACTGTTTTTGTTATTTCTTCTCGTTTCCCTTTTTCGACTCTTCACCGAATCGATGATAACAAAGTCGTGTTGATTCTAACATAATTTGTGACCTAATTATCTAAATAAATAGTCGTAAAAACCACAGCACTCGCATGAATCGTTTTCAGAGCGGCGATGCAATGAAGAAAATTTGTAGAAAGAATTTTTTCTATTCTTTCTTCATTTCATAGGTACAATTTCAATAACGAAACGGAATTTTTGCGCAATAATTTACATAGTGATTTATGAATAATCTCTTAAGACCACCGCTGTGGTTGGCTGCATTTATAATTGGGAGATATTCGATTATTCGTTTCTTTTTCTCCAATGTTTAATAATTTTATTCATTCAAAGAACAGCTGACATTGAATTTTCTGCGCGAATTCTTTTATTTTAGAGTTGCGTTATAAAAATTTCTGTGCCGCATTGATTGCCTTGAACTTGATACAGAATTTATTATTTTCCATGGCAAGAATTGCTAGTTGTGGGAACGTTAAGATCGCCCATAAAATTGAACATCTTGCTTCTATCCGTAGAAGAATTTGTGGATCGAAGATAGAAAAAATTGTAAAAAGGAGTTTGCCAGGAACGATACATAAAGATAAACTGTCGCTGCATCTGTAAACGAAATATGCCTCTACTATCACATTATCCATAAGATATCATCAATGGAGCTTTGATATTGGTTTCGACTTGCAATCGCGTCGATTATTGAGCCATTACTTTTCTGCTCGTTTCATGTGGAATTCTACGATCACTTTGTAGTTATCAATTTTTTCGTAATGCTTCTGCTATGGCACCTCTTTGCTTCACTGAATTTGATAACGCAATTTTTTCTGCTTTATAGTACTTTTAATTTAAAAAAGCATTGAAATTTTTTAATTCGATCCGAACCTTATTATTTTTACTGACTACATATCGAAATGATACCCATGGCCATGAAAATGAAGTGATTTGATAAATATGATTAGAATAAAAGTCTTGAACACACTCAAAACGAAGTTCCCGAACATTCCTGTCATGAAGTTCTGGAACATACCCTGAGTGGATTTCCTAAACATTCATAGAATGAAGTTCCTTCACATTCCCAAAATATATGGTTTCCTGAACATTTTTAGTATAAAATTTCCGAATATTCTTAAATGAGATTCCGAAATACACTCAGCCTTCTTATGTTCTTATGTGTTACACTTATGTGTTCTTCGAACACATAAGAGAATGAAATTCCCAAATGTACTCAAATATCAACAATTAAATTAATTTATTTTCTTAAGTTTTCGCATTTCGAGTAATTCGCTCATCTAACTGTAATGCCTATATTTATCGATATGAGTGAGAAATTTTCTTGAAATACGATAAAATATACTATCGAATAATCGTTTACGATAAATGTTACGTTTTATGAATGATATTTACATCATTTTTAGTGAGGTGATAGGACATAGGCAAAAGCAAAGAGAACATTGACGTTTTATCGTCTATAGACATACCCGATTGATGCTGAACGATGTTTCGTGTTCAACATCACTACAATACCGAATGCACACACAAATAGGGACAATATAATAGAAAATTTCCGATTATTTATTCAATGAAAGTTTAAATATAACTTAAAATTTACGATTACTAAAAACTGAATAAATTTCGCCGCATTTGATGGCGATTAAATTTCACTTTAAAATAACATTTATTCATTAAAATATCGCTAATAAAAGATTTTTTGAATATTGTAAAAAAACCTTTTCCTTAATCATAAATCCAGCTTAAATTACTGGAGTAACCCCAAATTGTACGCGGGTTCCACCACAGTCGTTTGTCGTATACCACGCTTCGCTGCTGCTCTTTTCCCACATCGCTTTCCCAAAATTATTTATTTGTTCTATTTTGTTTGGATCTTTTGATAATTTAGTGTTCTTGTATACGAGAACATTCTTTTAAACTTCTAGACGGGCTGATACATCTTTTAATGGCAACAGAAATAAACCGTAAGATGCTCAGTCATTTTGAAAAGGTCACACCTTTTTTACCTCACGCTTAGCACCACCACGAGATTATGGAAAAAAGCAAGTGAGCGAAGATGCTAGCGAATAAGGCTCATTATTATCGTAGTAATTTACTGCTTTGCATAATATCACATCCATTCAATATTTCGAGAAGCCTACTCGATCTTGAAATGTTAATACATCACCACTTGAGTTCGAGAATTACCTGAAGTGGCTTGACCTTCGTAAGTCAGTTAATGATACAGTCTACACAACAGCTTCGGAGACTCCTTTCATTCTTTAATTGCCGACGACATAAAATATTTCATGAAGAAGTGAAAATGGGCGAATTGTTTCTTTTTTTTTCTGATGTTATATTCTCAAAAATCGATGAAAGCGGAGTGAAGCAACCGGGAGTCGAACATCAATGTTCCATTCATCTATTCACACATCTATTCGTTCAATTACCACCACAAAATTCCTCCTTAATCTTCAAGCTGAATGTGTTAAGGGCTCTAGACACCTATTTTACTAACACTAAAAATTGCTTTGGATTCTATCGAATCAAAACTTGCCTATTATTCTACATAATATAAGAGGAATATAAAGGTGTATGAGTATAGTAAAGAAAAAAAACGAATGCAAGAATGTGATCAGTTAGCTATGGCAGTAAGATGGTCAGCGATGGTGTTGTTCATAAGTAGCGGAACGTTCTTTTCAATGCGTCTTCTCATCTGGGTGCCAGCATAAAAAGCATCCAATAATCATGAGAAAATATCCTCATATATGCTATCATAAAATGTTGTCTGAAGTACTCGCAAAGAAATATTTCAATAAGTTATTGTTGAAATTAATATTTATACGTGTGAAAATGAATCTTCTTCTCGTCTATAAGAAAACTGCTTGTGTTCTTCGAAAACAAGCCACAATACTAGAGGGAGGCGGAAGAGAAAGAAGGCAAGGAAGGAACAATATACTCGCTAATCATCGCGCAGATTTGTCTTGAAAAATGCTCTTAAATGAAAATTAGTAATATTGCGAAAAATAAAAATCTTAAAGAAATTGAAAACTTATAATTCAAAAAAAGACGTGTTACATTCATAGGGCACATGAGATCCTGTTTTTTGGAGAATAAGAACTTTTTCATGGACGAGAATTATATAGCAAAAAAAAGAAGAAAAGATTTGATAAACGTCAAAATTCAGGAAAAGTCCACTATGAATATTTATCATCACCCGATGCTCAAAATTTCCTCTCTAGTTAAATAACATCATGCCATATAGAGCTCTTCTGGTACACTTACAACTCTATCGCAAAGACACAACGCCCGCACTCCGAAGAGCAATTTCATCTTATGTAAGCAAAGGAAGATTAGACATCCTTTGAAACTGGATGAGCCTGCTGCTGACAAGTGGTCCGATTTAAGATTTTGTTTAAAGGTTCCGTAGAACGTAACTAAAATGGTTTCACTGATGAGAGTCTGATTGCAGTGGTAGCTAGCACCTCTCATCGATAGTACTCGCCTTGAAGGAAATGTTCTGAATCATGGTGAATGTGAATAACTTTTTAATTACAGGTATTCAGTAATGTTTTATGTCTACAGCGGCGTATAATCTTATAATGTTGAAATATTCTACAGCCAATTCAGATCAGTTATGAGATAATATGAGGATGTGGGATACTCGGATATTCGCAGACCTATTTTTTACTATTCATATCAATGAAAATAATGTTGGTGATCGATTCAAGATGGCACTGCGCTAGTTGATCATATGAGGTCTTTGCCAGTTCAGTTCAAAGAATACATTCTTCACATAGAAGAATGCATTCTTAAATAGGTGAAATCCTTTGGCTGAATGATACAATTCAGAAGTAATGGAAGCCAAATGTGGTAAACAGGCATCATCGGATTTAAGGTTACAATGCTATAGCATTGAAGACTAGCACCCAGATGATGGACATATCGCGTGGATTTTTGCCACTAACGTTAGCTCAATCAGGGAGCACATATGAACTCCAAATCACCCTTCATCCTGGTTTTCCTCCCCGCTTTCCGATGAAAAGATTGGTGGAGATGTTTCGGTGCCTCAAATAAGTCCAAAGAGCATTTCTCTTCAAGCAGTCAGTCATTCTTTATGCTTTATTTTAGTTCCACAAATTTCTTTCTCGTTTACTTGAATAAAGTTCGGTGAAATTGTTATCATTTTCCTTCTTCTACCGGCGAGAGAACGATTAATTTATTTTCTACAAACTAAAATAGGCATATTTGTTGTAAAGTATTTTTCAACAACTACAAATTTCATAATCTAAATTTGCATCGATTGAGGGAAATTTTACAAATTATTATGCTTGAAAAAGCGATTAAATATAATAAATTCATAAATTTATTTCTATGATGAAAATTTGCCGAATATTCTTCTCCTTTTCAGGAAAAATTCATAATAAGCTGCATTTTAAATTTAATAATTAACCACATATGGCAAATTATATATATCCTAACCTTCATCGTTGTCCTATAAAGGTTTTCCATCGAGATCATATTAATTATCAAGTAAATTTCTCCGTCGATCATTTACCACTGATTTCAACTCTTCATTCAATTTCATGATCTTCATCTAGTAGAATTACCTCTAGAATTTCTTCCTCTCATTTTGTTTCTGCTATATAAAATTCGTTGATGATTTCGATCTTCGATTCGAATCTTTTATGCTTTTATACCTTAATCGCCGGCGAAAATATTTCATTTATTGTATTTAAAGAAGTTTTTTAATTTTTTATTCTAAAAAATTACAGCGAATATTAAATACTCGTAATGAGGTTAATAGAACTTTGACTTTTATGGAGTAATATCGATGCAAAACGTTCAGATTCTCAAATTACATCGAACGAATTGACGTTCTTGAAATATACGCATCGAAGAATATACTTGCATTTGCTTTGTTTCCTCCTTTGTTTTTGGTTGTTTTATCCGTTTTCTTGCTGATCTTTTAGATAGGAAAATATCTAAATGAATTATATATAAAAATATTTGCGCATATTTGAAAGCTTAAAGTCTTAATTAGTACATAACATAATGAAATCGGTTTTTTTTCTTTTGGCGTATTCCCATCATTCTACAATATAGAAAGCAATAGAGAGCATCATGAAAATTGAAACCACTCGCAATAAGCAGCTAATCAAACGAATCGATTCGCACCGACTGCAGTAGTCATACACAAGAATATTTCATCGAATTCACTCGATGCACATATTAGCACATAATGAATTTTGAGAATAATAACGCATATTTAGGATTTTACTATTTGTGCAAATTAATTCAAGTTCTTATAAAATATATATTCAAATTATTTCCTTGTCCTGTATCACATTTCGATACTTCCTCGTACAATACACATTTATTCAGCCCATTCTTTACTACCCAGCCATTTCCATTCACCATCCTCGCATGGAATATGCGTCCGTATTGGCTCCCTTGAACAATACCCAGGGTTATATGTAAATTTAAGTGCGCAAAATACTGAAATATGTAAATCACCTCAGACCACTACGAGCCTAAATACTGAACGTCAAAAGCGCTCAGTTAATATCTGATTTTGACATGGCGAACAACTGCCGGTAATAAGAGTGTTCATTTTATTGATGTTCATCCATAAATTAAAGCAGAGAATGTCCACGATCACTTCCATAGAATTCATTGCACAACAGATGTAAATGAATTCGGTTGCAACAGGTGAAATATGAGATTTTCCGTTCGAGTAACCTAGCCGACCGGTTCAATGAACTAGGCGAGCAAATATATCAGTATTTTAGTTGGATTCGAACGAGTGCAAAAATTCTACATAAAAGGGCGTTTTTTGTGACATAACCGATACAAAATGAGGCAGCAATAGTTGCAAAATGCATGTGAACAGAGTGATAAGGGTTTTGAGAGAGAAAAAAACCTATTTCACACGGTTGTATAAGCAAGAAATTTATCTTTGCTAATCTCCTAAGTTAAATCGACTTAGTGAATGTCAACATTTCAATTGCATTTTTTTAGGTTACCCGTAAATTATCGACGATTTTTAAGTCTCTAATTTTTTTAGTATTTATTTTCCATATGTTTTTCATTGCTTATTTTTTGTGGACACTTATTTCTTCGAAATTATTATTATATAGTGAAATTTAATGAAGTTTTATGTTCCGTTAATAAGATTCTCACCTGTGAAATTAATAAATGATCGATGAAAGAGTCGTCTAACGGAAAACAGCTTTTTTTTTAAATCCTTCATTCGCATATTTCATTCTACTTTTGCAACTTTACTTTTTTTCGCAATTAAGATTATTTTCAATTTTTCGCCATCAAATTTCCACAAATTCTTTCAAATTCGATTAATTAGCACGAGCGGTACTAGTAAAGTAAATTACATCTTAGATCAGTATATTTTCAATTCTGGATTCGATGATTGTCCAAGTTTTATTGCCAGCTTGGACTTATGGTGGCGTGTATACACGCATGCACGTTTGCAATATACGCACACACATGCATAACGTTTCGGACGCTTTCTGCGCGTACTAACCGAACGTTTAAAATTGTTTCTCAATGGACATAAATGAACATTTCTAATCGAATATACTGAATATTATTCCCATTTTCATAGGAAAGCATTTGCAAACATAATACTGTTACGTTCATTATTGCATTGTTGCAATCCGTTTTTGCAAATATCTAGAATGAATAAATCAACTTTTGAAAATGCGGATAGAGAAATGCAAAAAATCAGTAATTTTTTCTCTACGGAAGAGAATATCTATCTTCTACGAGAACTCCACTGAAAATTAATTTCAATCTATTAGTTTTATGCGTCTAAAAACTCATCTAAACCTCTAAAAATTACTAGAAAACTCGTAAAAATTGAACAAAATAGTCGGGAAATTTTCGATTTTCTTATTGCAATAAATAAATGAATAAATAAATAAATTAATTAATAAACAAATAAGTAAATAAATAAATAAAATCTACAGAGAATTGAAATTATACAATGACGAAATATTATAATTTAAAAATACGCAAAAATGAATATTATTTATTTCTAATTAGCATATATGAAAATATTTTTGAAGGATAGTAGTCGAGAGAATAAAATTTGAAAGCACCAATAGAAACGCTTTGCACTAGAAATAATAAGCGGTACACTATGTGTAACAACGCCTTCAGTAAACATTATGATCATCAATTCATTGATGCCATACGAAGAATATACGACCAAAAATATTTTCTTGCCAAAGAAGTTGAGATTTTCAGAATGAACTTAATTTGAATCAGTATAAAATAAAATTTAATCCAATTAATATTAGGTTGGATGAATTGTTTCTTTTTGAGAAAATTCTTTGAGTTGAACTATTAGCAATCGACAACTGTTGACAGCCATTTTACGTTTGTTGAGCAGTTGAGCTCGATGAAGGTGACTCGATTTATAAAGGTGATATTAAAATGGTAATATAAAGGTAATATTCAACATTACGTCCGAGATCAAAAAAGCTTCAGGCATGACATTTTGACATTATCGCGGAAGATCAGCCCCTCTTCCTTGCCCTCTCCCATCAACCACTCTGAGCAAGTATACCTTGTTTGATTCAAATGATTCCATTTTGTAGTTAGGAGCAAAGTGATCAGTGGCGCATCACTTCCATGACTCTATGGATTTTTCGGTTATTTTAATGTTCAAACATGTAAGTATATATGTTAAAGTTTAAGCTCAATAAGTTCAAGTTTACTGACTCTCTTAAAGTTATTCCGTTTGCACTGAACGCACTTTCTACGTGTTTTTCATCGCGAATTATCGCCAGAAACATTCCGGCGAACAAATACTTCACAACGGAATTATGAGCGCGCAGATTCCTGGTGCAGTAATAAAGTGCTGTCTAATTTTTTAAAAACCATTCAATGACATCAGACTCCTTAACTTCGAATATAACAATGATATCGTATGACAATTTGTCAGAGGTTGCTTATCACTTCAGTGCTTTACACGTGAATCCTGGACCTAGCATCAACACCAAAGGCCATCTTATTTCGTTCTTGTGAATAACATAACCAGCGTGTATACACGCCAAAAACAATTACAATTAAGAATCCTTTGAAAGCATTAGGTATTCTTTTATTGGCTCATTAGATGCCTCAACCAGCAAACAGCGTTACTCTAGGAGATTTTAGCAACATGGCTGAAGACCAACTAGATTGAGCATCTCTCTCGCGGCTTGTATTTAATTTGGACATATGGGTCCTGAAACCTTAATGCATCTAATGACAGCAACTTCTTACACCGATTTTAATCCCTAGTAGGGTTAATTTTTTCCTGAACAAAGACCATCGAGAAGGAGGTGGGGAAAGGGAAGTAGGAGAGCAGCTTATAAATAAATCTTTACTTGTGGCAGACGTCTGTCAAAAGAACACTCTGTTGAATAGAATTAAACATCACATAAGGGAAAGCAATGCACAGGATGGCACAACACAAGCAAGCCATTGTTGATGAACGGATCAGAAAAAAGGATTGCGGACCGCAGTTGTGGCAATTGATAGATTGGACAGTTGTCCTTCCAGTTGCGTTACTGTTCGTGCATGCTGGTGCATGGCTCATTCCCACATAAACAACACATAACGCTTAGGACATTTGTCGCTATTTCAACGTGATCGATCAACTCTCACGTAGTATTCAACACGTGACCAATTGCTGGATTTGTGCACTCTGCATGTGCATATTTTCTTGGAGGCGTTTACTCTAGAGAAAGGTTAATATTATATTGCAACGGTTAATTGACATAATATAAGGGATTACCTTGATCGGTACTGGATATTCTACTAAAACGCTTAATCAATAAGAACTAATTAAATTAGTGTCTGAGAGATTTTTTATACCAACTAAATCTGTCAGAACGTAGTACTCCTAAGCAGAAATTGTATAACCAGATATTCGAAGATTTCAGAAATCTTCACAGAAAATCGCAAACTCGGAAAACCTAGAGAATTAGTAACAACGGATAATTAATTTTAAAAAAGGGTATATGGCATGAAATGAACTACACAGCATAACATCGGACATGAATTAAAAGGAGAGTTATCTTTTAATGTTCGAAAAATGATAACACTCAAGCAAACAAACGGAAGCTTTTTATGCGAAAATATTTCAAAGAGACATTTCACCTGAGGTGACAAATAAAAAGGTGAAAAATACTCTGACAATAGCACCTTTGAGGTTGTTTCGAGACTAGCTAGAAATCACATTTCGGACATACAACAAGAATGCGGAGATGGAATTGGAGAGGTAAGGGGGAGGGGAGAGTGAGGGTTCTCGAACCCATCGAAAATGAGTTCCTCACCTTGAATTCAACACATAAATAATTCATAGCGATGAGAGCAAATCTCCTAGTTCATCAGCAACTTCACTTTGTTGAGAAACGACGACATTATAGTCTAAATTTTCTCATATAAACGTACGTGCATTGAACTGTTCGCTGTAAGCATCAACAACAGTCAATGGGTATAATTTACAAAATTCGATCCCCGATCAGTTGCACATATGTTCAGCATCGAACTGAATGATGCTTCTTTGATCATGCATTTCCCAAGGTTACTTATTATCGAATTCGAACCGCCTTTACGTTATTATTTAAACAATCGATGAGGTGTGACATTCTGCAAAATTAATGCATTAGGTACTCAAACAGTACTCTTAACGAAATACTTTACTGAATTATGTTATTGAATAAGTGGAAGGAAAGAAAAGTGTGCGGTAAAGCCGTGAGAGAGGTACAGTTTTCCAATCTAATTTGGAGAAATTTTTCTGAAAATTCCATCGAATAACTTACAAAAAATTTTTGCTTTTAATATAAGAAAAAAAAGAAGGAGAATTTCGTTTCGCTTCTGTTGATTAAAAAATTTTCCAATAGTATTTTCGAAAAAAAAGGCAACTTTCTATTTCTTAGGCTCTTATCGTTTCATACAATCAACAGCTACCATCTTCCACATTCTGTCCCCTCCCTTTAATCTTTATTTTTTAATTTCTTCAATTCTATTATAATATGAAAAGATTGTAGTAGTGTTTTGCACATAAAAGAAGGCGCCATAACGTGATGATCACATCTTCGCTAATGATAAGTGTGAATGGAATGCGCTGTGTTGGGGCATCAGTCGCTTTTTGAGGGGCGCACTTTGCAATGCATACAATTTGAACGTACTTATATATAATACTGAATGGTTTATAGCAAATGGGGGACAAAATTTTCCACATAAATTCACTGCAAAAGAGAAAAATTCTAAAAAAACACGAGCGGAAATCTCTGAAAAAAAGAAATGAATTAACGGTAATATTGGCAAATAAAACCCTTAAAAACCATCCAAAATACTAGATAGTTTGCAAAAGAGGACAGAAAAATCTTACATGCACATTTTGCTGTTTTAAAAAAAAGAGAGCTGAAGGAATATATCTGCAAAATCTTTGAGTAAAGTTGAGATAAGTAAGATAATCATTGGACAATACCAACAAACAACTAAATGAGACTATTGCGTAAAATCATTTCATGAATTCATATCAATTAATGCTTTAACTACTTCTTCTTCATCATGTGCTAAATCTAAGCGTTTTATGGATGAATCTTTGAGGGAACCAATATTTGTAAGTAAGCTTTAAAAGCAGTACATTTCCCTCGCGGTATTTTACTTTGCACTTGTTTCTGCGAGTATTTCATTTCCGCTTGTTGTATGACTGTTAAGACCTCCAAATAATGACACGGGAAGGTGCGGGTGAAGTTGCACGAAATAGGAAAGGGCAGAAGCAAAGGGAGCGGAGGGGAGGGGGTAGAGAATGGAGGTTTTGCAGTGAGGAGACTGACAATAGTGATGGCATTACACTTAGAACGCCACTCAAATGCTATTTTCGATAAAATATTGGGCAGCATTCGTATCAATATTTATGAAATAAATAAGCAAATAAGGGAAAATAAAGCTGCCATTAAAGTATAATATGAATTTTCCGCCCTATAAACCTTATAAATGCTCTAAACGTTACGATAAGAAAAACTCATTCATATAATGAAGTGATTATGTATTCTTGTTTAAATAATATATTAGAAAAGCTCTATAAGTTGCCTTATATTTTTATACTGTTTTTTGAATAAAAATTTGAAATGAATGAAATACTTTCAATACTTTAATAATACTTTTAAACAGACTACTGTTGAATAGGTAATAAACAGAAACAAATATGAGAACGAAGGTATATATCTTTGTTTGCAAATTTTGACACTTAAAGGATTCGATTGTAATAACGTATTGAATGAAATTTATATATATTGTTCTCATTTCCTTTAGAAATGACAATTGAAGATTTTTAGTGAAAAGTTCTTTCTCCATCTGAATTGGTGATCATAGAGGCAACAAATTAGGCTGCAGAAGAAATTAACTTAAAAAAACTCATGAAAGCCATAGGTTATATCTAGTGAAATTCTGTCATCATAGTTTTTTTGCTCTGCTATCCATATCAGACAGACACACATTAGGATATAATGTCAACTAAATATATTATACTTTTACAGAAAAATGCATGCACATGCTTGAGCATGTCTGAACGTTAAATAGCATGAACCATTCATCACCGTGATCCAGAAGAGAAAAAAGAATGATTTAAAGCATCCAACGATGCTCTGTAGGAATGTGTGGATGTCTGTTTTCCTTATAAATGAATAATTGGACAATAACTCTTAAAACCAAATGATAAGGTTGATTTTCTTGATGAATATCTCAGCATTTTTAGCGTTTCAGTCAAAAGCTGCTTGAACAAAAATTTCTTTCACTTACACGACTGCATGCAGATCCATATCGTCCCCCTTACTTCATATTGCCGATTATAACGAATATTAAAGTCGAACGTATAAAGGTTGTCTACTTTATTGTCATCCGAATATTTATCCAACCGAGTACATACAATATGTCCCTCCGTTTCACTTCCGTTACCCTTCTCAAATTTAACTGATGGAACTTTCGACAGCTGATGGAACACCTTAACAAATCTGAGAAAAGAAAACAATTTGGCGTATAGCATGAGTATAGATGAAGCGAAACGAAAAAAATGAAAGCAGCAATAGATGGACACATCAACGGACGAAGCATTCATTCATTGCTAAATTGCGATGGTGTCCGCAACGGCTAAATATGTATGCGCCTTGCATGACGCGTCCCCTATCAGAGCGAAATGCTTCTTAGGTTGGCGGTACCGCTCTCGCGTTTCATGCTTCTGTCTGTTTTAAAAGCACTAAAAATGCTGGAAATTTTATTATATTTTAACTGTGAATCACAGCAAGCTTACACAAAGAACCACAACCTGGTACCACGATGGACAGTTTAGGAAAGGTGAGTAGAAAGATGAAAAAGGACGCAACTGTATCACCGAAAGATGCGGTGGAAGGATATTCCCGAAAATGCCCTGACCATAATCAAGGCGTTAAAATCGACTTCTTCTTGAATCTTCATAGGACATTCTCCATTATTCGATTCCAATAATTTTTCAACGGTTTCTTTGCGCTTTCTGATCCAGGCAGAGTATTTATGACAACGATATCGTGTCCTCATGTATGTATATATTTGTCTACGGATTTGTCCACCATCTCTAACAAAGGAATTAAATCAATCCATATTATAATCACTGTTATCAATTCATCTCCCCACTCCAATCCTTTCGATCCGGTCCTCTTAATTGACTCGGTGCAGGTTTAACTATGTCGGAAAATTTCCTTCTTAGCTGTTAGGGAAAATAGGCGATATGAATTTCTATTTAATAATTTATCTGAATAAAGCATATGGGAAAGTTTTTTACAAAGTAAAGGGAGAAAAAAGTGTATGTTTTATAAAAATATCAATTCAATACGATGAAATGTAAAAAGCGCATATTGTGCCAACCACAACGATGCGGTTTTTCATCACTTTCTCTGAAACATTATGTACACTGAGAACTTTTTTTTTTCAATGTGATGCAATTCACTGCGTCTGTTTATTAAACGACGTTGTTAGTGTTTATTGGTACAATTTCACCCGAATACATTGCGCTAACATATTTTAAGCGCAATGATTACCACCCAAAAGTTCTATTTGAGAATTTTCGCCATAATTTTCATTTGCAATACATCTGAACCTTTAATATTTATTTTGCTTAATATTCATCTTTAATGTTCATAAAGTTTTTCTTAGGATCTACATAACTAATTGTCTAAGTCACAATAATTACCGCTTTTCTATCATAGGTGAAATAACAATTAAAGGCTAAAACCTAGCTGTACAATCGTAAGTACTAACCGTCTATTTGTCATTTCAATAATCAATCAATCGCCACAAGTTGACCGGACAGCCGACAAGGCCGAAACCTAATAGTTACTGAATACACACCATTATCAGAGAGGGTACGTTGTTGACTTCGATGGCGCTAATGTCCACTATAACCTTGAACGTTTAACTTTCACTAAGGGAAGAGATGACTCTGATGCCACTTCATCTACTCAATAATGTAATAAAATACATTTTATAATAGCCGTATTGATGGGGTGGAACAAGAGGCGCACAACAGTATAAGAACGACGATAAATCGTTTCGCCGTTAAACGCTTGATGTGAACAAATGAAATGATAAAAACTTTGTCCGCGCGTTTATCAACATCGACCATCATACGTTTACACGGAATACTTTCGCGCAATCATATTGCCCTTCATCGAGAATTCTTATAGACATTTCTACTCGTAAATTCACCTCTCTTTTGCATAGTACCGCCATTATTCATTGAAATATCGCCTCATTATTCAACTCTTTTGAATGAATATTTCATAGAAACGAAATGAGAGAATGAATAAAGCGGTTATTTTTTAGAGGAAAATTTGTTCAAAGTGAATTATTTGTGGAGAAAATAAGTTGGCCTTCAACTCATCGAAAATATTTGTTGCTTAATTAATCACAAATGTATTTCGCTTATCCTGTTGTTTCCACCCTCTAATTTCGCAGTAATCTATGAAAAAATTTTTATCCTCCATATGCAGAAAATGTAATATTGCATAACTGATACAGATGAAAGGCATTAGATCCGAAGTAGCTACTCATTTATTGTAAAGCTGAATTTACTCACTGTTGGTGATCTAAAGAGGGAGAGAAATTTCTGGGCAAATCGACTTCGACGCCAATTCTGTCGTTAGTGAAGAAGCTGTCAATAACGCCTCATTCCCCTACCTGAAGCTGTCATTAATGCTTCTCAACCTGATCTAAAACATATAAAGTCAAAAGAGACTAGAGCGGTCATGTTATTCAGCGAAAGATATTGAAAAAAAATCTCTTTCATCGCTTTCTTTACGAAATTTCAAGATCATTCCATGCTGTTCACCCGAACTCAGAGATAAAACCAAAGAAATCTATTTTCCAAGCAAAAAAAAATCGCAATACTTTCAAAGATATATTATACTTCCTTATCAGCGTTTGTTTATCACCAATGAACTTCTCCTTTTTTTGCACACATTAAGAACTCATTTATTTTATATTCACTAGAAACGTTACAATAAGTAGCGGTAATGATCGTCGTATATCTTATGTGCAGGACAACTATTCGATAGATATGATACTTTATCAGAGGGGATATCAGTCGATTAGGAATATCTTTGGAAAATATTCAAAATTGAATAAAAGAAAAATGGGATAATATTTGAAAAATCTCATATTTTCACTAATCGAATCTCAATTTTTATTTGTGAATTTGCAAAATTCATAGTTAATGCAAATTCTGCAAAAATTCCAAAGTTTAGAGCTATAGAAAATATTCGCATTTCATACAAATTCTATCGATCAATTCAAATTCGGTTTGCAATTATTCGATATATGTGTCACAAATGTAGGGAATTTTGTATTCTTTATTCAATAAACTATATGAAAGTCGAAAAAATTGAAAATATTCATTTATATGCCTTATAATAGCAGACTAGCAAATATATAAAGTGGCACAATTCGAATACTTATATAGTTACAATGTTTATCTCAAGCCGACTGTCGTAAGTCATTTAGAGACTAACTGAACAGATGCTGTCTCCATGCATCGCTTTCGATTTGCCCATCCGCCAACCGCTCTTCCTATATTTTCCACTCATTACCCTCTACGGATTCAGTTAAAGTCCCGTCTATTTCCATAAGAAATACCATTTATTAGGGAGTGACGTTAGCCTCTTGAGTATGCAACAATGAACTTAGTCTTTAAATCAAAGATCTAATAGTCAGCATAGAATTTCAGATCTATATGAGCACAAAACGCATGAATAACATTGAAAGTTTCTATGAGCGCACAATGTTGCTTTACCGATTTTCGATTCGGAATTTTATAAACGCATTATTTCAGCTCGAATATGATATGAGTGAGAATATTTTTATGAATGGAAGCATAGAAACGATGCAAAGAGATGTTTTATTTTATCAATTATAATTGTTTTAGCTAATAAAAATAACAGCATAATTCGATGCATTTTTTCCGTTAATCGCTATCGAATATTTGAACATTTTCCGGGCTAAACTGCAAATCTATAAGCGAATTACATTCAATTGATTCATTAACATTTCAAAAAATAAAATGAATACTTTAAAATGCTTTAAATAATGCGTAATTTTCCATTTATTACATACTTGGGCGGAAAATTCATTCGAATATTAGTTACTAATAATTACAAACAACTAACATCGCTACTGCAAACCGATAATCACGTAAGGCCATAAAATTCAATGTGCTCTAATGAAACTAAAAAGCTGCTAAAACTTGCGAATATTCACCAGCCTCAAAACGTCAACAATATACCAACTTTTGTGCACCTTTGTGATTATAAGAGCTAAAAAAGTTCAAGGCAATTGACTAATAAATATGAATCAGCACTTGAAGTAACAACTACGTGAACTTTTACTTCAATTTAAAGTAAATAGAAAGAAGCAATTAAAAAAAGGATACAATTTGAAACACTTAGATCAAAAATAGAAGCTCGAATGAAGTTATTGCTCTGAACTGAAAATGAATGTGATAAAATGAGCGCAGCCAAAAAGGAAGCTGTACAGATTTGACGACTGATGATCGTCTCTAGAGGACAACGACTGTATCGCCGATACGTCCTATCGTGTCCATATGCAACAACAATCACTATAAACCCACACTTGGCGAAATATAAACCAACTTTCATCGAAATACAAAGCCATCCTCAATCATACTTATGTAACGAAGCTTTAACTAATCCTATTACATGCAAGGTCGTCGAACTTAAATCCCCATATTCCATGACTAGGTTCTTTAGTCAACAGCATTACTAGCACTTATTGACTGCTGTAGCTTTGCCTAAGTTTTATATTTCCGTTGTGTGAATTAAAATTGACCATCACATAATGGTATCAAAAGATTATATGCACTGCGAAGAATTACACCTCATTTCATGCTTATCTCCTCTCCTTGGATGATTCAAACCCACAAGTTGTCAAAAAACAACACCATTAGCGTGCACCCACACCTAATTCATTTCCAACAATGGAAACTAAGATCTCCTCGAAAAAATATTAGGAGGTGAATTATCGACGACTCAACTTGGCTCGAATATCATCAAGATCCCGGTAAAGACTTGGCTCAAGTCAGCACATGGCCAGAAAATTATCTCCCGACAAAATCAACGAGTTGACAATCTTTAAGCTAATGCTTTTTCAAATGCTTATAATATCCTTATCGAGAATGTCACATATCACCTGAATTTGACATGAATAAGAGCCGTTCAACATCACATAAAAAATATTTTCATCATTAATATCACCAACTGTTTATTGTTTTTAACAAACTTTTTGCATGTGGAGGCTGATAGTAGAGCAATTAACATAATTATTATTTCATCAATAATATCGTAAATTAGTGTGGTGATGATACTATTTTATAGCTGAAACGAAAAAACAGCCATAACCATAATACAATCGCCTAAATTCCCCAGGTCCCAACTCTTCTCCCAATGGAAAATATGGTTTTATTTTGATCATGAGCCGAGTGTTCACCTCGAATGGTTCAGTTAGAGTTGAGAGACTCTAAATACATCGATACAACCTAGTAGATGATAATAATTCCATTAAAACTTCAGCACATCAAAGAAGCCTAGTATATAAGGCATTATGTAACAACAATAAAATGAATAGATAAGTTATATTCGATCGATGTAAATATAAACGGAGTATAACGATAGCACACTTCGTAAATATGATAATAGTTTCGGCCAATTCGCACGATGTTATCATTCGTTATCCATTAATTGTACATTTTCGACTCAGTTGACTTAGCGAATTTTCTCTTTGATATTCCCTACTAATTCATTAGAGTAAATTGAATATTAGAAAAGATAATTCTTCTTTTTTAAATTATAGGCGTTTAAAGTGAAATAAGAAGCAAATGTTTTGCAACCGGAGAAATAGTTAAGAAGAACCGATCTTTAATGGTCACAAAAGTATCTCACATACCGATTACGTAAAGCATTGAAATGTTCCAAATAATTCGACGACCACTAAATCAATCACTGAGAATTCCTATAAATATTGGAAATGATCAGTGTATATCGTATTGATTAACTATCAAAAGTTACTTTCATTGCTTTAATATGAACATTTTAGCCGCATCTCGATGACGTGTATGTTTTCAAAGCTTCTAGACCTATCACGATATAAATCTCTCGAAATTATGAAAACCTCTGAAGTAAGTTCATTAAATTTTGAAATACGGATCGATCACCTAGTAAAAACACCTCTGACTATCTTGGGGAATTCTTCCGGTTCGAATTATTCCAACAGTTAACCTAAAACGGATAAGCAAATATGCAATTCTCAATTGAAAATCACATATTTTCACACCAATGGTCACTCAGCTAAATGTAGAGGTTGAAATTCGGATATCCGAATGTCTAGTGAAGGGCAAATTTCTTGCTTATCGTTCATAGTTCTTCGGAAATGCATCAACGGACAAAATGATAATAACTAGTTTCAAACTGGAGAAAAAAGACGATATGCAACACAACTAGTATGCTTCCAAGCACCTAGCTTTATGACTACGACTAATGAGTGACCCTTTAGTGGACAGTACTCTTCGCCACTGCATCGCAACATTGACTCAATTCGATGCATCACTGAGATTCTCATGACTGGCATCTTCCCATAGATTAAGTTAAACTAGCAAATTGCCATAGTATTCTTCAACCGACTGACCACTGAACGTAGACTATATCAATGCTTAATTTCATGCTAATTAGAAAGAAATTCATGATTTAAAAGAAATAATCATATCGCTTTGTGGATCACCACTTATTAAAAGTAATATGTTCGATTAGTGTAATCATCGCAGAAGCATCGTTACAATGTATAGTTATCGGTCGACGTACGAAACGTCGGCTCGATGCGATTATTACTTATGTATTCCGACTCTATTACTCGATCATATATACATATATAATGTCAAATGTCAAAGATGTTTTCATAGAGTGAATAAAACACTCGTTAAATGCATAGAGTGATAAATATTGCACAAGAAAGCGGCCGCCGACACAAATATGCGTCAGTGATTCGAGTGCGTTACGATGACACTTAAAGGCGATCATTTAGGCACGAGTAATTAACATCAACTGTGATCGGGCCAATATCTCTATGTGTGTGCGAATGTTTTGCTCATAACGCGATAGGCCCTCTCTATGGGAATGAATATCGTATGAGAGGTGATAAAGAAATGAAAAGGACTCCAATGATCATATCAATATAGATTTTGAAGAGACGATATAAAAGCTTTACAGCTTGGAGGAGAATACTATTGTGGCTCTACTCGGTAAGCACTTACTAATAGAATCTGTACGTACACACTAGAAGTAGCACTTTCTTCTGCAATTCAATTATTTGAGGCATTTTAGACTGAAGAAAAATTCATTCGGAGATTTTAATGCAACAAACATTTTGCTATCATCGATGTCGGGGGGGAAAAAAACGTAAACCAAGACGCCTAGAATTGGCCGCTAATAGCAAATGCGACCAAATAATATCGAAAAAAAAACCTTAAAGATGACGCTTTCTCATCCATAAGTCAGCGTGAAAATACGATCCAATTAGCATACTATACGAATCATGCAGCAATCTAACATATCAGGCTCAAGATCAATACATTAGAAGCCGTTCAGAGATAGGATCAACTAGAGTTTATTTCGGTGCCTAGATTCAGCTGATCATAAAAGTTCAAGTCGCTCTTTTCACAACGTCATTAATTGTATGGTCGTAAATTTTGACGTACGATTAACAGATTCGCCGACATAATCACGATGACGGTATTCGACGATGTTGCCTGCCTGCATTCGAGCAGACACTCCCAGCTGAGTGCCTATTTGCGTATCGTTTCGAGGTGTTAGCTAACAACGCTTTCGTTGAGACAAGCTGCACGGCTAAGAATGATGCTTTTTTGCAGCGTCGATGCATAATGAATGGTGTCCGGCGATGTGGTGGCTACGTGACCGGATGCGAAAGACAGTGCTGAGAACGTCGGACGATTCGCGCTAACATGTGGCCGATCGGCTAACCTAAGCAGCATCACAATCAGGCATCGACTATGAACTCAAAATTGAGCTCGATAGGGACTTACTAATTGATATAATTATCTCTTTAACTAATTACAACTCTCTATTAAGAAATATTACTTCATTTCGAAAAGAAAAAACAACAAACAAAAAAGAATGATAAAGAGATAAAAATAGATGTCAACTATCAACGAATCTATAAAAATTAATATCGAAAATATGCCTATCAACGTTCAAATCTTTCCCACTCAAACGATAAAACGAAACGAAACAGATTCCCACTCTATTCAGTTTTCATTATTTGCTGCGTAAATTAGCCGACAAAACGATTGATGATCGCTTAAAATATCGAATATTTTCTTCGTATATAAATTTTCTATAGATAACTTTAAAAAAATTTCCACAATTCTAGAATATCGTTAATATTTTTATTCGAATAGCACAAATGTTTAACCTCTATTATCGTTAATATTTGTGAAAATATTAGCTTACTATATTGCTGATTGCTAATTTCGATTTAAAAAAAGAATTTTTATTCATTAATAATTGATTGGACGTATTCGATCATAAACGAATTTGTCGGAATTTCGTTTATAAATGAACGAATTCCAACTGGAAATATGGCCATAGAGATAAAATGAAAATTAGAGCATGGGCTTTCAGATGGAAAAACGGATCACTCCTCTAATATCGTCATATTCATAGATTCTTTAAAATTCGGTTTTCTCTCCGTCTCCGTCCCTCTCTATCCATCATCCTAGGATATGAAGTGCAAACTTACGTTTCACCGATCAAACTCTTCGCCAAAGTTCATGCACTTGGTATATACGAACTGTGCGGGATACATTTACAACATACGAAACAATAAAGATCCTTTAATGATAAAATCTTGCTAAGCTATATATAGATTTCAACAAACTGTTGATTTGCGAGAGATAGAGAATGAAACACTAAAGGAAAGCAAATCGTTCATATGACAACGTTAGAGGGGGAGGATATCATTTCCAATCTCTCTCATTCCAACGTCTCCCCTCTCTCACTCGTTAATGAACGAAGAGAGATTAAAGCTTAAATTATGAGCGAATCTTAATTTACCTATGAAAATTACCTTTAGATTATAAATAAAATAATTCTATTTCTCGATTTACAATTTTCATATAAGCCTAAAACTTACGTGATAATGAAATCATATAAATACTTTGAAGTACACTAATTCATATTAAATAGTACTTATTAACTATAAAATACAATAATAAATTGTATTTCAGTATAGTCGATCAAAGAATATCGATATATATTCTGCTATATCGTAATTATACTCAATGAAAGCCAACGAAACGATCGTCAATATTTCATCGAGAGTGATTCTCGTTGATAATTTATTCACGACGAGCTGCTCCTGCTGTCATATTTCAGAAGCAATATTCAGCAGAATGCTGACTATGAGAGTGTTCACTATCGTAAAATCCGACACCCGATCTAACCTGAAAAAAAACGAATTTAACTGAAAGACCATATCCACGAAGAATACGACACAATATAACATTGAATATCTAGTTCACAACATCGTTTATCTGTCGATTATGAACCAATAAGCAATAAATAGTCGAGCGATGGGAAACGGAGAGAGAGAATTAACGAAAGAGGAAGAACAAGGAAGGCAATACATTCTACTATCCCTCTCTTACAATCTACTCGCAACTATAACCTCAAAATCCGTAAAAATAAGATATAATAAAGGAAAAAATCTTATAAAGTTATGAGAAAATTGTTAACCGTACCAATTGTTACGTCTAACAACTCCAATCAACATGAGAAACTTCTCTAAAGGAACAAACACATCGAGACTCCAATTCCGGAATGGAGCTTTCAGGAATTGGGGTTCTATTCGGCAATATACGGTACTTCAAAACGATCATCCCAAATATGATGATCCCAACTTATATGACCCCATTTCGGTAGCGCTCGAATAGCAACTATCTTCTAAAACGTTATAACATATTCCAAAATAATCAATTGTAACATCTCCTTTGAGCTATCGACCATTCCCCTCTATAATATAACATTTATTATATTCAAAAAAAAACCCCCTCAAAAAACAACGAAAATTTCAAATATAGCACAATCCGTATATCAAATATCATAAGAAATAAGTTTATTCTTAACGATTTGATGCAAAAGAAAATCGAATTAGTCTATCATTATTTATGAAAAAGAAAATAAAAAGAAAATTGAGAAAATCCCCCCCAATAATTTTTCTCATTTAATCGCAGAGAGAGAGAGAGAGAATAATCCATTATGCAACATCACAACTTCAATCATAAATTCTATTTCTCTTAATTCGAATAAATATTTCATCATTTTTCCTCTCGACCACTAAATTCGCCCTCCTATCTCTCATAGTATTTTATTTATTTTTAATCCATCTCCCCCCTCCCAAATAAATGAATTGTTCATCTCTTTTTGATGTGAATTCTTCGATTCTAAGATATTTCTCTTCACTTAAATGCTTTTCTTGCAATTCCTCGTTTCATAGTTCGGGTCGTTTCCTGTTTTGCAAGTTGCACTTCCATGATCTCATAATAATATTTCCCACCCATTACTTCTCTCACATACCTTCGTTTCACTATTTTCAGCGATCTACATCGTTTCGTTGGTTGTTCGCCTTCGTTTTCTTAGTGACGCTTTCTTTAGTTGCCTCAAGGAAGAGTAGAGCTCATCTCTTAGCAATATCGGGATCACGCTGGATTTTAATTCCTGCAAAAGTGAACTTAAATAAGCGCTGCTAATAATTAAAAGTAAAATATGATAAACATAAGGCAGAAAATATCTCAGAATGTTTGTGGAAACTAACCTCCACCTAAAAATAAGATAAAGGTCAACAAGCAAGCACCAAATGCAAATTTAGGAATGGTCATGGTGGCCTCACAACTGTGATATTCAGTCGCACCCCATACTAGCAATTAAGGATCCGAAAGAGATTCATTTCCTCTTTAATTACTTTTTTCTTTGCAATCAAGTACCACCGTAAAGCAACATGCAAGATGAATTTCTGGAAGCATCGAAACGTTTTCAGCAACCCTAATGAAACTTCTCGACGACCGCCATTGATCGCATCAGTAACTGCCCTCTACAAACACACTACTACCAGCAATCATATAGGCAACCGGTTGACGATCCTCCTTGTTTGTCACAAACGAAACCACAGCCACGAAACTAAGGTTATACAATCGACCGTACAGAAATCTCTTCTTTGCCTCCTCTCCCCTCCTCCCCCACTCCTCAAACCAGCTCAAAAAATTCCCTCTCCTTCCACTTCAGCAAAATCACAACAAAAACCACCGACCCTTTCAAATGTTAATAATTCCGATCCACTATGAGAGTCGGTGTGGAGTTTCGCCAATCGTGCTCGCAATTCCATTCCTTTCTCAATGGCCAATCGAGCGGCTCTTCCCGTAAGTGCTGTTAACCGTCGTACACCAGAACCAAGTGATCTGTCGGATATGACAACGAATGCACCCAAATCTCGAGTGTTCAATACATGTCTTCAAAACAATATCTTCTTATTCATTAAAAAGAAAAACCTGCAAAAATCCATTCATTGCATACTCTATGATGATCATTGAACTTTTATGGATCGCTCGATGTTGATACATCTCGAATATATCCAATAACTCTCTTCTAAGAAAATCATCAAACACAGAATTTTACCCATCGTCTACTAATCCCGTTCTTAGCACCATGTGTGGGAATTCATTAATTTTAGGCGGTTCTTATTCAAATCTTCCTTTCGATATTCTACAATAAGAGGAAGTCATAGAGAATTCTCGTGATACTCGATGGTAAAACCATCACCTTAGCACAATCGATAAATCCTCCCTTCCGATTCGTCTCCTTAGCAAAGCAATGACAATTTTTCCCTTCCCTTCTTCCTTTCTCTCTTGTAGCTAGCTCTTATATATCATATATTCACACTCAACGACGATGTATACATAATACCAGTCGAATCAATAGTATAGAATATCATTACCTTTCTTAACGTTCTCGCAACCTAAACAATAGGCATTTCAAGCGATTCCAATTGTTGCTGACATGCCTAACTGACAGTTAATAGAATAAACTACCAATACTACCCATATCACATATAATCCATAAATTCACCTTCAGTGTGCTCGTAAAAATAAAATAGTTAGGCCAATCGGATGCAGGAAAACTTCGGATATATAAATTTCTAATAGTGAATAAAAATATATATATATAACTAAGAAGGCTGTAAGATAAGAAATGAATAAGAATATAATACAGCCAATACCATCAAACATTCGAAATTTCTCATATCTAACGAGAGATTGCTGATGCGGCGAAAAAGTACTCACGTTCCACAACAGCACTCGACAGCTCTCGCCGACTTTCCATTCACAGGAGCATTAATAGTGACCACTCGTATCAATCCATTCGAAGCGGTCTCCTTAAACAACGCTCATCTTTCACTTCAAATAAACGTAAAAGTAATGAAACTCCACATAGTTCAACAACGGTTTTTAAATGAATTTCAGTTTCAACGGTGACTAGCTGCGATATGTGTGATCCCCGGACGACGGTGATCAACTGCAACTCATAGTCGATCTAAGCATTATAGTCACCGCAGAAATTGCTTCATGGCAACTAAACCTTTTCGATCTGACATTTATTTTAGTTTAATTAAGAAAACATTCATTATGAACGAATAAACGCCTCTTCATGTCGCTCCTATTTTTGCTTATGAGATGAAGCTTTAAGGTAACATGAAGTTGAAGGCTTAAGCTCGCTCCTCCCCTCAGGATGCCGCCAAGCCGATTCATGTTAGCTGTATCTATATGGAGAATCAAGACTTACTCTGCGGCCTTCATTATGATGTGAATCGGTAGGAGGGGGTTAAGGAGTTCGTTCGGAACCTAATTACAACCAGCCGAGTAGAAACCAATGCGAAATAACCAATCTTTCACAAACGGTGCTAACAAAATCATTCAAAAACGGTCTCACCGTTAGCGACGCCGTGACTGTCGATTGAATATTCCGGATTGCACTCAGATGAGTACGAGGTACCGTTTCGGTGAAAACCGGCTGCTCACCTTCAATCACCTCTCTGAGGATCCTTTCGATCTCCCGTATCTGCAAACAAACAATATTAATTATAGTATATCAACCACAAAAGAAAGCGATATATATTGATGTGAATGAAAAACCTAACTGACCAGAGGCCACTTAGATGTAATCGATACATCATCATTGTCGTTGCTAATCCAAACACAAGTATACGTGTTTTTTTAATTTCGTGAAAGGACAAAATTGCTATTTTCCACTTTATTTGAGAGAGAATTTTTTACTGTCTACTGGCTTTCCAATTTTTTTACAAATAATGATTCGGTGGCAAGTTGTTCCATTACTTAACCCTTTTTATGAGGAAAACTTCAACAATAATGCCAATAATATCAATGAATTCACCGAATGTAATCACGGCAGTTGTACTTGAACTTATACTGTGAAATCATTCACATATATATATTTCAAATATTTTCATCAAATACTCGACCATTTAAATCAGAAATCCGACTTCTACGAATAACGATTATCATATACCCTTCAAGCCCCTTAGAAACATCAAAATACAAGGTCCCAACCAAAAATATGAGCCACAACTTTTACCTCTCCCACTCCAACTCCGTTTCATCGTCCTCCTCCCTATCCATTATCTATCTGCTCCTTCCCAATCCGCCTTTTTTGTACGACCATCGCAAACCTATTTAATCAATAACGATTAATAAAAACAAAAACGACAGGTTCTCTAGATTACACAAAAACGAAAAGTCTTTAACTACCTGGTCCTGGGAAAGCGCATGTTCCAGCGAGCAATCGAAGCGAATTCGATCCGGAGACACTAATGAACCCCTCTGATACACTGCGTTGCCGAACAGAATACGCAGTGCATCCAAAAGAAGATGTGTTCCAGTATGTGCACGCATAAGTTGTAGTCGTCGATTCTCAAATTCCCCACATACATTTCAGTTAAGCGATAATAATATTAAGCTGCTGAATAGCTGAACATATCATGACCTCGACATAGCTCATCAAAACCTTCAACAACTAATAAACTCCATTCATCTACTTCATCCCATAGCCGAAGAGATACAATCATAAAGTAAAACATATAATCAAAAGAAACTTAGCTAATTTTCCTCAATAATCCCCAAACATTCAGCAAATAACATCATAAATATCGGCAGATAAACGAATCAATGAAAATATCGAGCTCCTTCCAAGAAAAATCTCTTCTTGCTAGAAACTCCTGTGAAATCACCTACATCCATTCCGTCATCGAAAAAAAGACCTCTTCATAACCATTCCTGAAATCTTATCATGACCTTTTGCCATAAATCCTCATCGCTAAATCAACACCTTAAAATCTGAAGTCTTAAGGATCGTCATCACCTCTAAATGTATAGACTGATAACGGGTGAAGATGAAAACCATTTCCCTAGGAATGATTTCCTTTCACAATCTCTTCTCCTCCTCCTCCGTCTCCATTCTCAAAATCAAGCAGCAAATGCCCTTCGTTATTCCGAATGAAACATTGCTCCAAGCTAATGCAATCGATAGGATGATTCGAAAGAGTGAAACCAATTTCAACTAATTCTAAACAATCAGAAAACAATAACACAATAATCAAAAAAGGATTCATCTCTCCCCGAATTTGTGCGATAACTCATCATTGCCACTAAAGAATATCAATCGTCGAATCTCATAGAACAGCTAACCAAATCGATTTTCTGTATAACGTCTGTTTCGACGGTCAAATTTTGTGTCGAATGACCGATCAAAAACACAAAGTCCTCCTTCTTTTGTACGTCGTCCACAACGAATATTTCCTCCTATAAACATATAATACATAAAGAAATTTCATTACCAAAGAGAAAGAAGACATTTATATCTCATCAGGATGAAATATCACGAGCAAAAGCGAAATTTCGATGATAAATCAACTTAAATCTTTCGATTTTATTTCAAAATCAAATATAATATTCCTTTTTATAAAATATCAAATAAACTCCACTTTAAGTTCTGAAAAATTCCGATACTTACAAAAAAATTTCTAAATTAAGAAAAAATTCCATAAAAATTCCAAAAATCGAAAAAATATTGCGGAAAAAAAAACAATGCGGTGAGTAGCTGCCGCTTCTTCGGATCTCTATATCTAGGAGAAATTAAGAAAAAAGGTACCACATTCTAGGACACATATAAATGAATAATTTAAACCCAGAAATAGAGCTAAATGAGAACGACTATTATGAGAAGGAAGTAGGTGGAAAAGGATGATGGGAGATTAATGGGAAAGGCTTTGCACCATCAATAAGTGCAATTCAACCTATCTTCCAATAACCCCGTCAACACCTCTGAGGTTACAAAGTTATTCAAAAATCCAATCCTCAAGACGCTTAAGTAATCAAATGAAATGCAATTCAGGAAGAACTTTCTTCTTTATAACGCAACAAGGAGCTATTGGAGCGACGAGTAGCCTCCTAATATCGGCTGCTGATTGCACCATGAGGTTCCAATCCATCGTTGCTTGCATTTTGGCTATTGCAATGTAAGTGATAACAACAATTAACGTCACTACTCATAAAATTAGGGAGTACATAGGTTACCCTACGTTCGATCTTCAATATATGTGATCCTGATCAGTCTGATTTAAGCACAACTGATCAGACTCAGATGTGATCAGCGAATAAAAGCTGTCTTCAATATATGCAAATATAGCGCTCACCCCATTTGAACTGCAGAGTACGCCATTATCAGCAAGTTGCCCACCTTGCTCCGCATAAAAAATGGTCTCATCAACTACCACACATCCTTCCATATTAATCGCCAATTGCTCCGATCGAATACCTTCTCCTGAGAATATAGCCAGAATTTTCGCTTGCCTCTCGGGAAACACTGCAAACAAATACACCTCAAGTGAAAGTTAGGGGAAGATCTTGGAGGTTAAGAGGATCAATGCTATATAAGCTTTATTCTGCCGATGAAACAAACCCACTACGATGACTGATGAACAGGAAAAATGCGAACCTCAAACACTCCACTGAGAGGAAAGCCTTCCAACTTATTTCTTGAATGAGGTTGCTGATAGCATCATAAAATAACCCTTTAATAAGGTTTCCGGCATTAGAATTCACGATCACCATCCGCTCAAAAGATCCAAACGTATCATATTTGAAAAGGCAACCCATCAAAATGTAGTAAATAACTTATAGAAAATCACTGGCAAATCGGAGGATCTGCAATAACTGACCATGCTCACTTACCTGTTATATGAATCTGCCACTATCGTGAACTGATCAGCTGCCACTATCGTTTTACTTGATTAACCTGTCACTAAATTCCTAATCTCATTAAATTAACATCAACCTGTAATTAAGAGAACCTCGTTTCACAAATGACTACTGAACTATAACTTCGGTATGTTGTGATTAATCTACAACTTGGCCAAAGTTGCGTGCTAGCTATCGCCAACAGTCAACTCTACCCGGATGGTAGGAGCCAAATCGAAATAAAAACAACCTATTATGGCCTGCTAAACAAATATTATTACGTTCATGAGACCCATCCCTTAATGGTGCAGACTCGATTCAGAATTAGCTGCTATAGACACGTCAATCGATCTTATAAGTACCGTAAGTTCCGTCATCCACTTTCGAGTACTCATATTTGCCCATATCGCACGTTCGTGCTATTCCATCCTGACACAACTTGACTGTATCCACATTTCGCCAACACGCGTCGTTCGCTCTTACCTTCCGTAACATCTAAAAAACGATTATAGTGCACCTCTAAGAGGCTTATCCCATCATATCTGGGATCCGGAGAGACTGGAACAAGACAACTGCGCCACCAGTATTTTCCCGATAGTCGAACAGATTTAGGGAACGTATCAATTTAATAAAACATTCCAATACAATGCTGCATTTTCATTTTTCCAGATTTTCTCTCATCCTCTCAGTTGTCCTGAAAATATCAGGAGGGATGAGGTTCGACTAGCCTAAAAACCGCCATGTCCGTTGCCTATGATACATGACTACTATACATCCTTAAGTTTATATCTCCGCTCTCAATCCATGGCACTTTCCTTACATATACAGAGCTAATTTATCCTTGAAGAAAGATGAAAATCAACAAAAATAATGACTATTCTACAAAATTACCTTCGCCTGATTTCTACACTCTTCGAATCGATCCAGATCGATCGACAAATTTCTCTCTTCGGCTAACATCGATGTAAGTTCTATAGGAAATCCGTGAGTATTGTGAAGATACCATGCGATATCACCTAAAAATTGCACCTAATATCACCTTAATTATATCAATACTTAACAAATGATACAAAATTTCATCTTTCCCAACATAATTCCATTATTTCTTAACGAAACGACTAAATATTCTAACAAAATAAGATAATAAATCGAATTTTAAAGTATAGATCGAGCAGTGGCACTCAAAAATTAACTAAAAGAAAGAATCTTCAACTATTCGATACCTTAACAAACCCCTACGGCACTCTAAACGAGTCTCCCATTGAGGTAAATTTAATTAATTACTTCATTACCGCCTCGATTGAGATCAGAAGAAAAACCCATACAACGCAACTAATTTCAGAATAAAAATACTCCTAAATGAGAAGTAATATCTCAAATTCTCAATGGAAAAGTCGAAATATTCCATGAGGAATTACTACTATCTCGTCACCGACAATCTACTCTACCAATGGCGAGAAAACAAAAACCATCGAGCTTATTTGCCGACCATCGAGCTTCCTCATAAATCACCAATAATATACTAAATAACCGTAAAAAACATAAGCAACGAATCAAATAAGCCCTGAATATTGACTCGTTAACGAATTCATCTTCTTACCCATATCCCGGTCTCCGAAACGATTGTTAATATTTATCTTGCGGAATTGAGGCCAACCTACTATGAGGTCGGCAGCAATCAGATAGACTTCGTCGTAATGCTTAGACGAAATTTGACAACAAAGAGGCCGAAGTTGGGAGGGGCGGGTAGGGGAAAGGAAAATTTGCGTGTCTATCAACATAAATTAAAAAATCCCTCGCAGCAAACGTCCTACCGAACATTTAAATTCCCCCTATAGTTTTCATTACAATTGAGAGGATTATTGCATAATAATTAGATAGAAATTAGAAACTGCCTCACTATTGTGTCTCTATAAAAAATCAACAATAAATTAAATTCTGCGAAAGTTAACCTGAGAAAGGAATTTCTTTCAGCAACGATCTCTCAGCCTCCTCAGTAAAAAGTCTCTCACCACGATCCACAACTTTCCAAAATTGTGATTCCTCTGATGAGATTATTTCCTCGATTAGTTTCGCGTTAAGAGCTATTTCCGGGAAAGAACGTGCCTAAAAAGTTGAAAATCAATCAATTTAGCCTCAAATATGCAAAAATATCCTCAGAGTTCAAAAGAATCCTCACAATTCCCAGACAACGTACTTAAAGAAATCCCCCCCACTGTATCATCTCATCATATAAAGCAATGATTTCAATGACAAAGTGTAATGAAATGCCCACAAATAAACGCAGCAAACTATGTTACTATACTATTTTCTTACCTACGAATCACAAACTTGATTGATCCCAAAGAAAGCTCTACATGATCACCCATATCAACGCAACCTTCTCGTACGGAATACTCAGCCTATCGATTCGGAATATCCTGCTGATCGAGGATAGCTAAATCCTCGCCATTCCATCGATAAATTTCCTAGTTACACTTTCATTAACCAGGTAATGAAAACAAGAGAATAAAGAATAACGGAAATGATTCCAATTTACCAAATAAGAAGTATATGCTGGTACCAAAGCGGCCAATAAGCCTCGATCTGCTTGCAATGTAATCGACGACATCCGCGCTGCACGCCTTAGCATACGCCGTAGTACATAACTGAAATTATTCCACCGTAGAGATCGAGCAAATAACAATTTCTTCATCGATCTCCCATCCCTCTTTTCTCTCTCCCTCACCTTTCTATAGGTTAATAAAACTACTGCGATAGATAGGAAGCAATAGAACTCGCCACTCGTTATTACTTATTTACCCATCGTTAAATGACTCTCATATATTGAAGATAAAAAAATTGATATACCCTCTACCAGCAGCATCCGGCCGAACACCATCAGATATCGCTACACATAAAGCACGGAGATGATCAGCGATGGTACGATACGCAGTATCTCTGCCGTATATATCTGCTCGCCCAATTCGACCGCCATATGTTCCCAAATTTGTGTACTACAAGTACCACTATCAAATTTCAGGACGATTAATTTCAGGATATTCTATTGCTTCTGCTTACATATAGCGAATCATCGCTTTGAAACAGTTACCGAAACGGGAAAGAAGAGAAATGATAGAGCTACTAAAGTACCAAATATATTTATTATTTATAAAAATATAAAAAATAAAACTTTATTAAAAAAAAAAAACGAGCGAAATGAATGAAACTTTCTCAATGAAATATGAAATAAAATAAGGTGAAAGTATCAGAAAGCTCTTATGCCTGCTTAGAACTTCAATCTCCTCAATGAACATAATTCGAATATACCTTTGAGATCTCAGAAATAAGCGGCGAAAAAATATCACTATCATAGTTCGATCGCACCTCTTGCATAATGGCCGCTATCCTTTCGAAACCCATTCCACAATCCACATGCCGCCGTGGTAAAGATAAAATTCGACCCGATATATCCCTCAAATATATCTTCCTTTCTAGTTAATAATGATAATAAATCTAATTAATTATCATTAAACCACATCGTTGCCTTAGAAATATCTACATAGAACGCCTTGAAACGTTAAATTGAGAAAAAAATTGAGCATATGGAGTGAATATTCTCCTCAAACTTCAATCGTTCAATACAATAGCATACTTTAAATCGTAAATGAACTGGGAACATTCTACGCAATCGAGTGGAATATTTCTTCTATCGTAATAGAATTTTTGCTTTCCGAAGTTCTCAAATTCTCCTATTTCTCCGAATCGGAAGTTAGTGCCAATAATTCAACTTACGATCTATTCAACCTTTAGATGAGGTCGACTAATGAATTAAATAATTTATTGGAAGAAATTCAAAGGATAACATAAAAGTATAGCTTTTATCATTTTATCATAATGCCTTAATACAATTGAAAATGAATACAACGATTATTTCAACATTGTTTCGATCTATTCGTCTTTTTTTTTAACTGAAAAAATTCCTTTTCTTCATAGATAATTCAAAAAATTACCGAATATCTACCGAAAAGAAAACCTCACTTTCCACTAGAAAAGACTCCATTGCAAAGGGGACGTATCTGAATATGGAACAATCTCCTCTTTCCCCCCGGTCTCTTAGTTATTCTACTTGCCTTGTCACTATGAACATCTCTAATACTTGAATATTCAAGCCTACTTCATAAGCGACTCGAAATTCTCCCTCAACATAATTGCACAATTAATTTGCGCCCATATAAGAATCACCAACTAAGAAAGACTATCTAGTTATCCAAAGGTGAATACCTGTTATATTGCATGAAGACAAGATTCCATATTTCTACAATCGACGGATCAGATGTATTAATCAAATGTGACGCATCACGTCCACCAATGAAATCATAATGAATCTCAGAGCATGGCCCACATGGACCCGTCTCGGCCATTACCCAAAAATTCTCCTCAACACCAAAACGAACAATTCTTGACGGATGTAAACTAAAAACAAAAATATTAACATATTTTTTTAAAATAAATAAATAAATAAATAAATTAATTAACCAACTATTCATAGATCACCTATAGGTCTCCCTTCTCTCCCCTCCCATTGTAATTAACCCCAATAATATAGAGTAATTAACCCTAATAACGTAGAGTAATTATAATTTGAAAAGCTATAGCAGTACCAATCGACGCTATCCTAGTATATCCATGCTGTTGGTTTCCACAAATATGTTCCTCCCTTTGAAAGCATAGAGAATATAAAGATATCAAATAGATCGGTAGGCAAATTCACAAGACCCGTCTTCGACAACGACTAAAATGCTGGATTCAACAATTTTAATGCTCATCGGATGCTATCGTATCACTTTTTTTCGCTTATACCGGAGGACGTACTTTCGATGAGACGCCATCTATCAACGAATGACGAATCCTTCAAGTTGGTTTTTCAAAAGCAAAAAACGAAGACTAATACCCAAGATTGCTCCATATTTCACGACATTCCATATCATCTCCTAGACCTAATTCATCATTATCATCACCATAGTACGTAACATAAAGTCGATCCGGCGGAAGTCTCAACACTTCAGTTAAATATTCCCAAGCGAATCGGCAAGCTTCCTCCTGCAAAATATGATCGGCAGTGAATAAAACGTTGAATAAGGACAATACGTACTATACTATTACTGAATATTAATTGAACTAATGAATATTTCATCGAATATCAACAATAAGAAAGATATGAATAACCTACTTTATGCCATCAATATTGACCTAAGAGCTTATCTTGCTTCGGACACCGCATTTGTCAACGTTACATATCACCGATGATAACCTACCAGTATCTAAGGAATAAATATTCGGCGGTCCAATATTTTCATCGATTGCATTTACTCAACTAGAGCAGCTCGACTCATCCTACTATCTACTTCCTTACCTCCTCAACCCATTAAAGGAGCAATTAATCAAGCTCTTCAACAAAAATATAGCAATTAAGCACACCTACAATTTAGAGCAGAGAGTTAATAAATTTATCCTTTCGTTCATATTACCTCAAGAATGCTTCGCTCGATTATAATGGCTCACAGTCGAACATTGTGGAACTATTTCACGACGAAGAAAATAACAACTATCAACTGAAGTGAAATATCAATCAGCATGCCGATCAATCAATAATCGATCGAAAAATTGATCCATTACCAAAGATTTTTTGAATGAACATAACATGCTTCTACAATAAATAATATTGAAATAATATTTAATCTTCTGCTTTTTTTTTAAATAGATATCTAACATCGCTATTGCTATATAAATAGAATAAAAGTAACCTTGAAATAATCACCAAATGACCAATTGCCAAGCATCTCGAAGAATGTATGATGACTAAGATCACCTCCAACATCATTGAGATCATTATGTTTGCCACCAGCTCGAAGGCATTTCTGCGAATTCACCGCTCGTCGTAATGAATTTCGCCAATCATCCGCTCCACATACATCCAAAATAATAGATTTAAACTGAAAATACAATATTCGAGAATGCTTTATTCTCTCCGCTTCACAACATAGTCATATTTTTCCACTTATACGGGGGTAATTAACAACCAGGTGCACCTTATTAACGACTAATTAACAAACCTCTAATATCCGTTCCATTCATATATGAGAAACGTTTATTCTCTATCGCTGTAAAGAGCCTTATCTTTTCGAAGAGAAGCTATCTATTAATATCATATAAAGTTCATAATTCAGAGAATTTCATCCTGAAATGTTTGAATTCCATATCTCGAGTTTCGATAGGGAAATAGGAAATATTTGGAACTTGAGACCTAAAAATTCGGAACTCCAAAAATTAGACAATTAAGTGGCAATTTTATAGCAATTTAGCAAGAGGAACTGCAAAGATTTCAAAGAGTTACAGGTTGATGCAAACAACAATATACACTCTCTCGTCGCCTATGAAAATCGTTGGTTTTTCAACTGATCCTTGGACAATATTAGCCTGAAAAATATGGAAAATGGAGGGCCAAATGGGAAAAATCACCTCAGAGCTTAAAGGAAATGATATATCCATTGAAAAATGGAGGGCCAAATGGGAAAAATGACCTCAGAGCTTAAAAAAGAAACAGTATATCCACAACTCCCTATAACTCCTATGTTACTGATTCTAGGAAATTTACTAGCCGCAATTTCCCATTGCATTTATCGCCTATACAATTTCTTTCTTTCTGGATATAAGTTCTCAGAAATGGAGCCTATAGCAGCAATTATGCCATCATGCTATACAATAACTATGCCGCCCATAAAGAAGTTGTGCCGATCAGGTCAACAATTGCTTATCATACCTTTGAGTGCCTTTTAGTAGATGAAAGAATGGACAGAAAGTGATGATATCCAGAATCCTATAGCTTCCTGCTTATTCTGGATCGGATATCGGCTTACTAATCAATAGTCTTGAAAAAAATTCCTTAACAGCTGGCATTCGTGGCATATACACACCGAGAAAGAACGCCATCGAAGGAATCAGCAAATATAATCCCCTACTTTCAAATCATTTTTCCTCCGGGTATTCTCTTGTGAAGATTTCATTAGCGCTAGCAAAGGATGGCGTTCTAGAAGCGGAATATCTCAACAATTTGGTAATCGCCATTACGAGAGAATAGGATCGATAGGAGAGAGGGAGATGAAGGAGAGAACGATGAAGGGCGCATATCCAGAGAGACAACTTCCGCTGGAAACAAGGGCATTCTCATTTTGAGAAATATTCAACATGCCCTATCGCATTTAGCTGCCATAAAAATTCTCAAAACCAAGGCATTCTTTTTCCTCGAAAGCATTTGCTCTCAGCTAAAATTTATGTGACCAGAGGTCATTCTCTCGACAAAAAGTTCGAGCGACCATTGTTGCTATCGAATGCCAACTAACAAAATAATAACCCATCAGAGGTGAGGTAATACTCAATTTTTAGTGCAAGTCGGATAGATAAACGTCGGAGATCATTAAGTCTCAACGAGAGACACCAGCGGTAAACTAGTTAGACAACACCTTAACACCACTATGAAATAACTACTATGATCACTGGTGGAGGGGTTAAGCTCATAGCCTCTCCTATCCACCCTTCATCTTCACCAGTACCTTGTGTGCCACTACGTATCACCATCAAAGAGAAGCCTTGCATGTAGTGACGCCTATTCTCATACAAAGTGAAGTAAACTGAGAATTTGAAGATGTCTCAAAGTATGAAGACCAAGTAAAACCTGATTCATGCCAGCCGTGACGAATAGCAATGATGGATCATCTGAAGGTACAATTGATGAAGACGGTACATGAATATGTCCCCGATCCATGAAAAACTTCAGAAATGATTCTCGTACTTCAAATGAGGACATCGTCTGGAAGGAACGACCGACGACGTATCGATGCAATTGTCTCCAACGATGTAGAAGCATCGTTAAGAACTCTCACATAAAATTCTATAAAAAATTACGATAAAGGTTGATCCGGGTTACTTTCCGATCTCGATTCAATTTAATCCTCAAGCTTGTGGAGTAATCTTCGTTTCTCTCCACTTAATCTAGACGATTCTTAAGCGTTCCAATCGAAAGAACCGATAATATCACTGAAGATATCAGCAATCGTTCACGAGAATCAGCCATAATCGAAGATGACGATGATGAGTTCCAACTCCAAAAAATCGAATTTGACGAAGTAAGAAACCTATTTTAAGCTGATTTTCTTCTTCATTAATGGAGATTTTCTCAATAAGAACGATAAGAATGAAATCGAATTTTCGATCGAATCGTTAAAAACGATATTTCCATCGAGAAATCTTCTCCTCTATTCGATATTATGAGCATAAATGTGGTATATTTTCTCATTTAGTCGATATTCTCTTCGAATCTAATTGAAGTTTAAGTCGTTAGAAATAAATCAATGAAATTCTTTTCATTTGGGGATATTTTTTGATTTAATCCGCTAGGTATCTTTACGATTTCTTCTATCGAACATATAAAGACAATTATAATTTCGGTTTTGGATTATCTTCCTATCTATTCCCTTTAGCGCTCTCCAACCTTCATTCCTCTATAAGTTCAATCTTTCATAGATTTCCTTAGTTGAGAATGAAATTTTTCATTTAAAGAAAACAGATCATTAGAAGTTAAAATTCCAATATTCATCGAAAATTCACCCTTAAGAAAATATTTTATATATTAAGAATAAACCTTTAATTATAAAAAAAAAATAGAAATAAATCGAAAATAAACGAAATAATTTTATTCCACAAAAATGGCTACAACAAATGCGAAATCGCCGAATTCAATGAATAAATAATTAGCAAATAATATAATTAATAGAATTTTATGCCGAATATTCAAATTGTCGGCTATATTTTCTATGGAAATATGAGATTATTCTTCGGATAATCACAAATCCAATCGTAATAATTCAAACAACTTCTTCGGCGAATCGAAAAATACAACAACTCGACTGTGGGAATTCTATAAATGAGGCGAATATACGAAACAAAAATCGGCCCGATCTATGCCATGTCCTATTCGATTGATACAATTACTCGTCGATTATATGAGCCTCGTCTGAAAATTATATTCTCACTCAGATACATCTCATGGCCGTGAAAATACAATTCTCTCAATAATTCAATGATATCTAGCAACATCTGAATATTTCCAAATGAATTATATACCAACTCAAACGGCACTAAACTGCTGTACCTTTTTTTTCCCGATCTTTCAATATGAAAAGAGGGACTGGCTTCATAATAAAGTCTAGGACTGACACAAGCAGAACAATTTGCTCAATATTAGCTTGAGCTTAACCTCATTCTAAGCCTTACGCCTGAAGATCACGCAAGAAGTTGCAGCAACTTAAGAGAACGACGATTAAATTATACAGATACATGTAAGATGAGAGATCAACTTATCAGTTTCTCTACTAAAAAGAAATACATCAAAAAATGAAAACATGAGACGCCTTCCTCCTCCAATAAAGGAACCCCTCAGAAGATTACCTCTTCACCCCCCCCCCCCCCTTAAAACAAACTAATTAAATTAAATAAAAAAAGCGAAATACTATAAACCAGAGCATGCTAACCTCAAATGAAGTGTTTATTGGACGCATAGAGCTCTCTATTAGGACCGACCGTTACAGCGCCTGAATAATTCCTGTAGAACATTCGTGCACCTCTCTTCAATCCTTGAATCGGTAATAGATAATACCATGCATCTTGCCAAACACTGAACGCCGGACTGTATGGAAGCATCGAAATCGCAAGCCTTAATTCATATATTGCGATAATATTCTAAGATAGAATATGCAAACATAAGAGCAAAAAAATTCTTCCAAATAAGCAGATTGGAGCCGTGAATCTAATCTAAAAAAACTCCTACCCTATGTAGAAGCAAAATTCTAATAACGTCCTCTTATCGGTTCTCTATCTGAACGCATCCTATCTCCTCCAAACGTCATCAATCTACCTGATGATACCTTTGTGATTCTCATATATAAGACATGAATCTCAACTGCCGTTTCCGACTCATTTATGGGAAGCGTGTCGACAAACAGGAATTTCATGCTCTAATGCCGGCAACTTTGAAGAGACAACCTGTTGACATAGAATCATGACCTTTCCGACCATCTCTGGGAGAAAATAACTCCAATAATCGGATGAACTACTTCAAATAAACAAAAGAAACTTATACACCTCGAATGACACCCTTTCGGAAGCAACAAAAGCCACAGCTAGCAAGTATCACCAATCCTCTCCACTCTTCACAGTGCTAAACTCCAGTGAACAAAGACTCTTGAATGCTGCCCGCATTAATTATTCAATATATATTAAGTGGAAAATTTTCGATCAATCGAGATCAACTGAATATAAGGTTACTGCAAAAATGGGGTAATAAGAAGGGCCTATGAAAGTGTCGTCTTTCCGCTTCTCCGAAAAACCTCTAATCGAAAGGAAAAAAGCGTTTTACTTCTTATGGCTTGAAACGAAATAGCCGTCGAGGACATTAGGTTTGCCCTAGCCAGAATGTTTATTCCCTTCCCGACGTTAAAGAGGATATGCAAACATGGCCTGCGAAGCATTTAAACGATCTTGAAGAAATCATCACAAACGCTAAATATTAGGCATGAGTTAATTCCTCTCTCAGTTCGAAGAAGAAGCTCCATGAAGCAAACTACAAGTGTCCCATCCTATGCACGCAAAACTCGACAAGAAATGCCCCACGCAATCAAGACAATCCATCCACATCCAATAGACGATAAACGTTCATTTCATCGATCACTTAGCATATCAATCAACTAAGCTTAGCTAGAGCAATGGATCGTAACTCATCAAAATTATGGGTGGAAAAAAAGGTTCGAAGTTCCACTCTATTCAACGAGATTCCTACTAGAATTAACGAACAAAATATGTATAAAATATGATAGTGAACGAAATAAATATAAAATTGCGAGAAAGAATCTTACCCAGATCCACTAACTGCCATAACGGTAGAGACGACGCTATACGGATAAGAGAATGTATTCACGATGAATGGTGCCACCAAATGAAGCACTTTTTTCGTTGATGTTAGAAACTCCTCTCTATCGGCATCTTCCACTTGCTGTGGCTCCTCAAAAGAGATTATATACACATATAAATGTAAACATATTTTGGCACTATATCTTCGAAAAAATAAGAAAAATTGTCTGAGGGGAATATTTCAGATATTTTTAGCACATCATTTTCTCTCTCCAACCCTTCCCCTATTAAAGTGGAACATTATTTAAGGCTAACTATGTCGCATCGATTCGAATCTCAAGCTTCATCACCCAAGATCCCCACAGAATTTTAGCCTCGAAATCACCGGCTGGACAAATGGAGTGATACAGAGGATCGATCATTGTCGGTGTGAATTCTTGCAAAGATGCAGCATGAAGCGCTAATATCAGTCGAAATATTTTCAGTTGGCTAACAAAT
Organism: Parascaris univalens; assembly: GCA_037576465.1. Classification (NCBI taxonomy): domain Eukaryota; kingdom Metazoa; phylum Nematoda; class Chromadorea; order Rhabditida; family Ascarididae; genus Parascaris; species Parascaris univalens. The sequence continues at coordinate 231,298,936 of CM075173.1, read as the reverse complement.
TTCCGCTATCTTCGTTTTCAAAGCGTTTCACCCATTTCCATACTCATAATGCAGTGACGTAATATCGTCGTCACTCGGCTACATAGAAAATCTCATCTTTTCAACTATTTCAGTAAATCTCCACATAAAAAAATCACAAGAAGATGAAATCGTTTTAGTGAATTAACACAAACATAAAAACAATATTAAATATAACAACAATAAGAACAAAAAAAAAAATTCACTTGAGCACGAAGTATTCCGCGCTCAACTGCATATACCAATGAATGCACTCCCCAGATCGTTATGAATTCAGCGATAATTTGTGGCACTAATCCCCTGCAAAATGATCTTTTATCTTCATTAAATTACTCATCTTTCCGGGCTATTAATTAAGAAAATCCATTTGACAACGATGAATCTACGATACGTTTAAGTGATAAATACATTTTCAAGTGATAAAAATTCACCTCCTAATGACAATGAAACAATGAATATCGCAAAAATACTCTTCGCATATATTTACGGGCACATAACGAAACGATTAATGTTCTTCAAAGAGAACACCCAAATCCTTTATTTCCACTCTATGAGACAAATATATCTATGAGAATTTCTTAAGAAATAACATCACCGCAATAAAAACAATGAGCAATCAATCTCTCCAGACAATCGACGATGCGTAAGATCCCACTTAGCGAATATTATACAACGATTTCCGTGGACGGTGAGATTTACGATCTAGACAGCACCTCATTATATATATATATATATATATATATATATATATATATATATATATATATATATATATATCATATATATACATATATATACATATATATATATATATATATATATATATATATATATATATATATATATATATATATATATAATATATATATATATATATATATATATTGAATTATATATATATATATATATATATATATATATATATATATATATATATATATCACATATTTATATGAATTAACACAACATCGTGTTCTTCTGCTTAGTGAATAATAGCATGCTGCCGGGGAAAAACAACCAGAAAGGATTATATGCTGAAAATTTGCAAAAATGGAATCGATTGCTTCGTCAGCGGCTGAAATTATAAACCTTACGAGAAAAATCCCACTGGCCCTTCTTCGCGTCCAATTAAATAAAATGATGAAATGACATCGCCATATTTCGTTTCGCCTCCAATTAATTGCGCCACCTTGCGTACCATAATCACTACAAACACTAGTAATAAATTTAGCCCAACTTAGGTGGAAATATCAGACAACTTCAACCAAATTCTCTCATAAACCTTTCAAAAATCATCCTCACTTAGAAATTAAACGACCCTTTTCAAATTTCCATACCGGAATCAAGACACCGAGTTACGGATAAGAGCCACAGCACCGCAGAGACCACAGTAACACAAAAATTGCTTCCTAATCTATTATATCATCTCTGGCAATTATCTAATTTCAATGCTTTCAGAAAGTGGGATATACAGCCACACTGAACACCAAAACTCACGAGAACGCTCTGTTAAACAACCGCATTCAATTAGCTGTCGTTATTGTAAAACGGATAAAATGTGTGACACCTGGAGTACAAGCTGATAACAAACCTGTGAAGGGCCGAGCAATGATCACACCCATAGTACGTGCCGCCGTTTCACGGATTGCCGAACGTAGTAGGCGACGTGCACTCTCCTCGTCAGTCAGTTCGCGCTCCTCTTTCTCGAGATTCATAGGTTTACCACCGATTTCCGGGAAGTATCGATCGAGATACTATAAATTTAAGTAAACACTCTCGAGAAGTCGCATTATATAGCCTTCAGATTTTTTGATTCGTTCGCTCATCGATCGGCTTCGAATAGGTAGGAAATCAATAGCCATTCTGCAGAAGAAGGAATTTTTCACTTTTTTCCCCTCACTAACCTCCGTGCTAAAAAACAAAATATTCAGCCGTGACCAGGATCTTCTAGCATTAGCACGAAAGGCACTCAGCCATCGTTCGACCTATAATACAACCTTTAAAAGTTCCAAATTAACTCATGTATGAGCCAAATTTTCAGGAAAAATCGTCAACTAGCGTAGATAACAATCGAGGCAGGTCAACTAGCAATGCATAAGTATACCATTGAGGTGGCGAAACTGACACTTCCGCCGAGAAGAGTGGCCACAATCGCTGCATCAACACCATTATAGAGCATCGACCAACCGTGCTTCTTCAAAATGCTTCGTCCTATAAAACTATCGTCAAATTTCACTGCAACGATACTATTTTTTCGAACTTAAAGCTAACGAATATTTCCTCAATTGGAAAAATTTACCGCCAATGATCTGCGCTTTTATTGAGGAGCAAAGATAACTGCATTGAGGAATAAATCTAGAAGCATACGTTAAAGACTGAATGGTATCATTAACTGCACTCAATAAAGCTCGAGCTACATCTTTAAAAGAAAAAAACAACAACAACAACAACGAAATAAAACTATACCATAGCTCAATCCATTGGGTAGGAAATATGCTTCACGACCAATGCCGAACATTTTTCCCGTAGTGAGCGGAAATGGTTCGTATCCAAGTTGGAAAAGTGTCTTGATATTAGCCAATGGATACAGTACTGCACTTACGCTCGTTTTGATAACTAATTCTTGAGCATATTTTTCCGCTTTTGCTGCCTATAAGATCATTTTTGAATATCATCTTAAAAACGACACATTAGACGATAAATGAATAACGATCATATCAAATAATAAACGTTGATTGACGATATGGAAATTACGAAAACTTCATTGATATTGTCGCAATCTGCAGCTCTTAGATATGATCGATTTCGATATATCGATGATCGATTCCGATATATCGATGATCGATTCCGATATATCGATGATCGATTCCGACATATCGATGATCGATTCCGACATATCGATGATCGATTCCGATATATCGATGATCGATTCCGACATATCGATTCCGATTTGGCGAAGCCTCAGCAATAGGATATGATAGGTTACCGAAAATACGGCGGCTATATTAGTGATATTCTTCTCAGAAAAAAAAAAAAAATCCAGTAATATTATTATTAATAATTCTCTTTTGCTAAGATAAAAATTACATAAATCGGAAAAAATCACTAATAAACTTCAAATATTACGATTCGCAAAAGGAATTTCCTCTCTAATTAAGATTGAAGCTTAAATGACAAGGTTTTGGCTTCAAGTTAAGGGGTAATTCGATAGCGTATTTCAATAATACAACAATTTAGGCTTCAACGAAAGAGGGGAGTGGAATATTTCCGCACTTCAATGAGCGAATGACGTCTTTCTAATGGAATTTCTACAATTTGAGGAAAATCTGAACGTTCAACTTATCTCCTATACTCGGACGAAGAGATATGATATTCATAACTCAATGGATAGCACGTCGGTATGTGACGAACACTACAAGCAGATCTGCGGAACCTCAACTCAAGTATAAACGAAAACCTCAAGCTGAAATATCTAGATGGAGTTCAATTGCATCAACGATTACAAAACGACACATACCTCCTCATCGTTCATGCCACAACAATGGCGACGACCACGAGTATGTCCGATTGTAGCCATTTCTCAGCTGAAGAAAGTAAATCTCTCATGAAATAAACTCAATAAAAAAGCAAGAAAATCTACGAAATCTCTGTACCAACGACTCATCGACGAGAACGTCCTAACTATGTCGATAGACGAAACTATCGAATGAATCAACGATCGCTCAACTTATCCAATCAACAACGAAATAAATCTACATATGTTTTTTCTCCTCAAGCTACTAAACGTTGCCCCCGGATGGAATCAATTAATGTTAAGCTAATTTTATTGCGCATATTTCACATATTAATCAAATTTCCGGAAAAATTTAAATTTTATGGATTGGAGACGGGCAAAAACGAGTGGGAAAAGCCAACAGATAGCCTTAAATCCATCTGGTGGATATGAGGATGAAAGGCAACATAGGGGTGCTACAAATGAAGAGTCTGCAATTCGAGCCCTAATCACTTCATAACCTCCGCCATCGAATCAAGTGATCCAGGCAATATGCGCAGATAAAGCTGCAAACTCGCATTGAAGAATTACGTGCCGATCTCGTGAACACATTGACGTGTATCGTCACCGTTTAGAGTTCTAAAAAGTAGAAAAACGACCTACAACTGCTCACTGCAGACTACATATCTATCAGACGGATGATTATGGATCGTCGCGCTGCGTGGAAAGGCCAGGAATTTGGCAGAAGGTCTTGGATTGACCGAGTTATAGACTTCTCTCTTCGAGGCGAGATAGAGCTCAATCTATGGACTGTCTATGCCCCCCCCCCCAAAAAAAATATTCCCTTCTCCCATCTGTTGAGAATTCATGTCGGTCAACGTTAAATCATTTCATGCCAGTCCACAGCTTCACCTTTAGACACCTTCAGAAATAGTTCGTCGAATTCAAAAATCCTCTGAAAGCAGAAACTAAACTCTCACAAAATGCATATAAAGCATCGAATGAACAAAGGGAAACATTCCCAACGTTTAAAATCAGCCAATCGATTTGGCGTCCCAATATTTCAGTGTTCGTGTATTTAGCCACAAACGCACGCGCTCACGAGAGACGGAGAGAGACCGCTCGCGTCCTCAGCGAGCACCGCGCTCACTTAGCAATAAAAACATCGCGGTAATTATGAGAATATTACGTAAGGGAGCAAAATTCGAAAGAGTTTCAATGCCACTAATTAAGAGAGAAATCACTAATTAAGAGAGAAAAGAACAACAAATTCTCTATAGGATGAATTAAGTACGCGCGGCGCAATTGACACAGTTCGCAGACTCGAACTACGCCGATACGTATGTTGACACTGCTGACTGTGCGAGTTGATGAGATGCTGAGGAAGAGGATGTAAGGAATATAACCGATCGAGCCGGATGTGGCTATTTCTTCGAAGTATCCTTGTCATTGGAAGAGGCGCAAACTTGCCTTCCAATATCCTTCTTATGAGCTCTCGGAGGAGTGAATGATTGCAGGTGGTTTTAATGTGAGCAGCAAATAACTCCAAATACTTCTGTTTGGGAACGAGATGGTAGATGAAGAATGTGCACAATTGCCAAGGAAACTGGGCTCAGCATTATGTCGTTAGTTTCCCACGAAGCTCGATAGTGAAAATATCGAAACTGTTGAAGAGTTTGACACTTCGGATAGACTTGCAAGTGAGGGGCGATTTGGATTAGAGATCAAGCAAATGAAGATGAGCGCATTCACCAAGCTCACCGATATCTATCACGACATAATAATTTCGTAAAGAGAGAACTCATCACTTCAACGGCCATCGTTGTTCTTCTATGGGGGTGTGAATCACACTCGCTCAAAAGGGAAAAGATACTAGCAGGAACACAGCGATCAGTGGAAAGGCAAATGGGAGGTTCAACAAAATGCAACATAGAAATGAGGAGTAGCGTTCAGCACCCGATGTGAATGATATCCTTGGAGAAAAATTATATTTATATATATAAATGGAAACTAAAGAGGCTGGCCAGCAGCTAGGTTAAATGAATATAGATCGACTAAATAAATCTTCTACTGGTAACCAGAAGACGTAACACGATCAAGTGGCAGGCCGCAACAAGGGGGAAAGACCCGCTGAGGTGCTTGTATGTAGTTACTTGGATGTGGGGAGGCTCATGATAGCTATAGATGGAAGAGCTGCCAGCTGCATCAGTGGACGAAACGATGGAACCGACGAAATCACGACTGTTTAAAGTATTCAAAGTAAAGTAACCCTGCCAGACTTCATCTGTCACAATGCATGTACCGATCTGTAGGTCGAAGCGTAACGCCGCAGGCATTAAGTCAGTGTCAGCTGACAAACGCAAACTATCCACAGTGTTCAGTGCTGTGTCCTGTTTCCATTATAGCACTCCACCCATATTGTGATACGTGGCCGTGGATATGAACATCTCTGAAATCTCCTCACACTCATTTATGATCTGAACTCTCATTTTAAAGCATTGTTTAGGGATCCCCTAAGACAGTGAATCGTTCTATAACATTCAAAACGATAACTATCCAAAATTCAGTGTTCTGCAGTATATGAAGTTGATGAGAATCGGTCGGATATCCTGGTGATGATGTCCCGTTCTGTTGATGCGAAACGCGAGCGCCCTGAAAGGTCGAAATGAATCGCTCGCTATCTGTCATGCAAACGCCAATATCCCTTGCTAGAAGCTAGTTAACCAATAAGAACACAGTATATCACGAATGCATGAGAATAACGCATAAAGCGATAATGAAATTTAAGGTAGTTGCATGATGCATAAGAAATTCATCGTATAGAAAAGTTCATATTTTTTGCTTCGGATTATTAATGATTGCGATAAAGCATTCAATATCCGTAAGACTTGTTGAAATCCCGTTTTTTTTCGAATTTTGCTCCCTTACTGTATATCTTCATATTTATTGCGAATTTCTCGTCGCCAAGTGGCAATTATCCAGCTGCCCTCGTTTCGTCTATCCTATGCATCCGAGCTTATGGCTAAATGCTCGATCCTCTTGATTTCAACAAGTGCGCTTTATTTTGAATTTCTCATTTCACGAGAGTGATTCGTTGAATTTATTGCTTGAGTTGAATAGCTGAACATTTGCGAATTCATTTTTCGACTCTTTTTTTTTGCAATTAATCTAAATAATAAGAGCATAAAGTTTGGTTTTTTTTAGATTTATGAATTTCTAAAATAAAGCAAAAAATTCTAATTTACAGTATTCTTTAGCGCTTTCGTATTTTATTTTTGCATATATATATTCTTAAACATTTGCAAAATTATCTCGTCGATTATCGAAACTCTTACAATTTACTGATAATAACTTTGTAATATCTGATAATTTGCTTCTAATATATATATTTGCACAATTAATTAATGAAATTAATACGGTGATTAACGTTAATAATTAATTTATTGAAGAGATTTATAGAGCTCTTTTTTTTGGATACTTTAAAGATATCGTCATATATATTTCCTCATAAAGTCTTCATAAGAAGATTTGCAATAAATTCTCATAGTTTAAAGAAGATTTGCATAGATTATTATCGGTTGATACTATTTCAAATCTGTACTATTGGTACTATTTCAAATCTATGTTATTGGTACTATTTCAAATCTACATTATTGGTACTATTTCAAATCTACATTATTGATAATATTTCAATCTATATTATTGATGCTATTTCAAATCTATATTATTGGTACTATTTCAAAAACTAATTTCACCTATTTGAAAATATACGTTCTTTTCGAGTAAAACGTCATTTTTTAACTTCTCAGAGAGAAAATATAATAACGATAATAGTAAGAGCAATTAACAATTATAATAGCTGAAATTTACGAATTGATGGAATAATGCAGTTAACTCGTAATTAAGTATTGCAGTACTAGTACCATTAGGTATGCGTTAATAATTTACTCAATAATAGGAATTTAGCAAAGATGATGAATAATTTCCCATTTAATTGATATTATCGACATCGCAATTATTTTTCTCACCTCAACGAAACAATCCTAAAACTTCATAATTTGACTACGTTAATGCTTTTAATTGTTATATCATTTCAGAAGAAGGCAATCAAAGGCTTTTGAAATTCAAAGATGATCACATAGTGCGAAAAATGAATCCAAAAATCATCTCTAATGGCATTTTAGTGAACTTGTGAAACATTAATCAGTGGAAAAGAGTGTATATTTGAAGGGAAACGATAATTTTAATACAGAATTGAACTTTCTTTCCGGTGTATATTTGCATAAAGTGTATAAGATTAGATGTTTAACACCAATATGAGATTCACTGGATGCTGCGAAAAGAGAAATTCCGTTTAAAATATTTTATTTTTGAAGCAAAAACAATCAACATAAAGATATCATCATTATACAATAACAACTAATAATAGTAGCAACGGAGACAGATAGAATATCAGACGACAGCAGCATCTACTCAGCACGACCGAATTCCTCAATCACAGAAAGCAGTGAATATCTTAAAGATTCAAGGAATACTTAAAATTAACTGTAATTTTCAAAGAGATCTTACAAATTAATGCATTATTCAACCCCCGTGCTTCCTATGCAATCATCTCCTTAATAATTAACCACCAATCGAATTCGAAAAGGAACGCAGAGAACTTAAATTATGTCAACAACATAACCGATCATGTGCTAGGTAAAGGATGAAAATGAAATAAAAATTGCAATTTTTATTCTCACATTTACATCCAGGTAAACTGGATCAATGATAGGCGCTATTTAAATGAAAATTGACTTTTCAATGAGGGAAATATCGATTTCTGCTCAAAATTTTAGGGGTAAACTGTCACTCGCTATCATTCCTAACTTTTCTTATAATTATTTAGTCCATAACCTTTATTTTCACAAATATCCCATAGGGCTCCAACTCAAAAGACCCCAATGAGTAACTCAGCGGTTTCATTTCACTCTCTCGAGAGATCCATTTGCCCATTCGGTTTAATTAATATTTATTGCTTAGAAATAACGAAATACAAATTACGCCACGACGCGCTCGAATTTACGCCTCCAACCAATGCGTAGAGGAGTCTGACTCTGAAGTCGTCAACATTTTTGAAGTGCTGAAGTTATTTCCATTACATGAATAAGCTGAACAACGAAAACAATCGTTATTTAAAAATTAATCTAAAGTTACCGTAATAATGAACCTAAACTTCCTAAGTGAAATATAGGATGTGGCAATCAAATTTCATAATTTGAAACGAGGAAACTGAAAATTTCACCGCATTCGAACTTCGGAAAAAGTTGACAGATCTACGAGCACCCACCACCATTTGTTTCTAGACGGCAGTTTCTCTTTCTTGTCGAATTTGCTTTTTATTCGATGGAGCGACTGAACCAGCGTCTGAGTCTGAAGGCTCTACGTTGGCTGTTGTAAATCGTTTCTCGCCAGTAGACGTGGTTGAAGCTGTTTGTGTTGGCTGATTTGTGCTTTCTGTCTTCTTCAATACTTTGACAGGTGCTTCGTTTGCGTTCTGCGAAGTTTTTGCATATTTCTTTAAGGAGCCGAAACCGTCGTGATTTAAATTTGTCGGGAATTACCAACATTTTTACAAATTTCACGTTTACATGAAAAAAATTAAGAATCCACATAATTTTTACTGAAAAACTCGTCGATCTGCACATGAATGGGATTTGTAATCTGTTGATGAAACTTTTAAAGCTAAGAATTCTTCTGAAGAAATTTGAGAGCAATATCATAAGCATAAAAATCCTGAAACTATCCATAAAATGGTCAGATACACGCATCCGAGTCATTTATTCATCGAAAGACGATAAAAAAGCGATTATTCTTTCCGTTTAGAATTACTATAAAATTGCACTAATCTAAACTGTTGCATTATATCGTCATTTATTCGGTGGATATTCTTTCTTTCATTATTATTATTTCCAATATTGTAACATTTGCGGATATAAAGAAACTTAACGAATAGAGATGTTTTACAGCATAAGCGTTCATTAAATGAAGATTACTCTTTTGCAAAATTTCAATCTTTTATGTCGGAAGTTAAATTCACTATACGGAACAATTAATTACTTTAGAAAATATCTGCTAACGTTTGAAAATATAAAAAATTGCAATTAATGAATAAGATAAAAAAAGAAATGAATGAAAGAAGAGAAAATTCCATATCTAACCGTTTCAGTGTTCAATTTTTTATGTGGTGCGAAAAATTTCTTCATTATATGAAATCCGATTATGAGTACGACAATCAGAATCACAACAATAACCATCATAAAGAAAATTGTTTCTCGATTTTGTGCGAATTGTTGAGAGTGCTCCAAATCAGAAGGCTTCTAAAGATATGCGCAAATTAGTGCAAGTAGATTGGCTCTCATTTCAGCTGTCATTTTTTATTCAATGAGTAACTTTTTACCATCTCCCTTCTTTCAACAGTTAAATAATCTCACCACTAATCCTATGATGTTGACATCCGCTGATGATTAAGTTTCATTTTCCCTAAGCGGGGAGAATAGATGCAAGTGAAAGTACTGCTATTGCAGGCATACCCTCAACAAGAATGTGGGTAAAGTGACATCACACTTTTAAACGCTATATGAGCGTAATGACTTAGAGCGCTCATGTGGTAATTAACCGAGGTGCAAATTTCCCGACAAATGTTTACCTGAATGATGCAGTTATGCAAGTTTTTTAGATCTCTATACTTCAAACAGTTTTATGCGAACAAACAAACCGAGGAGTAATAGCTTGGCGATCCCCAATCATAACTGCTGAAAATACTATTTGAAGTATCGTCGAAAATTCTCGCATTATAATTTCTTGTTCGTTCTTCATGCGGTTCTTGTTTTTTTAGCACTGAAATTTGTGAGCAATATTGCACTGATGGGAAATGTAACGCATGTTTACTGCTACAGAAACAGCAGTCAAAAGAGGATATCTGAATAAAATGCTTGTTAGCGGCAAAGAAGACTAAAAACGGGAATAGACGACATTGCACAACTTATCATCGACATTTATAAGGCATTTTATAAAGACATTCACCAATATATTGTCAACGAAAAAGACCAAAGTTTTACAAAGAATATGCTAAGGTTGAGATAAAATTAGATCGTGTAAGGACAATGCTTGCATCATAAGCGGATCGTTTCAGAATGAAAATATTCAAATAATCGGAAACTTATAAATCTGTCCCTCAGGTAGAAAAATGCACCAAACGGCAACAGAACAAATGCTCTCAAATACTGGGCCTATACCGCTACTGCCTAACGAGCAGAAACTAGTTGAGTTTTTTCCTTAAATAGTTGAAGCAAAAATGCCATCATGCATTCCTTAATTACCCATCTACGTAACCTTATTGAAAAGATTGAAATTGGAACGAATCTCGCACAGGGAAACGTCCTCCAATCTGGTATCCACGAAGTTCCCTCCATTATCAAGGCCAAATATGTTCCTCCGGCTAATGAAAGCAGCCTTCTAATGAGCGAAAATACCTTCAATTCGACGAGAAATTATCTGAAGAGACAAAAAATGGAAAGCTGAATAAGCCATAAAATAGTCAAACAGAAAGTCATCGATGTCCGGACTTTACAGGATGCGATTCCATTCTACCTTCTGATGCGATTCTTCTCTTCCTTTTTTTCAGCGTTAAGAAAAAAATACTGTTAGCTATGAGAGTGGTTTTACGTAAGTGATGTGGAATTTATTTTCAATTCTAAGTGAACTGAAAGCAACGAGATGAAAAATATTTAGTTGGTAAAATATTTAATTATCATAAGTAAAACAAAACAATTAGCAAGAAATTCCCGAATTAGTGCTTCTTCACTTCAATTGAACTTCACTATGAGGCTAAAAAATTTTCATAAATTATGCAATAATATCGTTTATCGAGTATAAACTTTCAGTGATTTATTACTTTATATTGAACGGTTGGAAGAACTTCATTTATGGGCTATTAAACCGTGAAATTAATAAGCTGAGCTTTTAAGGCGATTATGAAGAAGAGGGAAGGCGGAGATCCTGAAAGGAAGGGAACGTAGAGATGGAGAGAAGAGAAAAAGGTCTCTAATCACCGCTTATATTGTTTACAGTACAAAAAAAAAAACAACAAAAACATAATAGATAAATAAAAAGTAGGAGGGGAAATTATCATTTCTTAATTAATTTTGTTAAAAAATTCTGTCTGTATTTCAAAATTTCATGCAATAACGTTTAATTCCGTCGCTAATAATTGATCTATTTTCATCGTTTGAGAAACAAATCTTCGCATTTTCCTCATAGGCCGTATCAGAGGACTATGATTGGTCTGGTTGATCAACGATAGATTCACTCTCAGCATCCAACATCCTCACTCACAACCTCCCCTCTATCGACCCCAATCCTTCTTAGCGTCATTCCTCCCTATGAAAATAACATTGATAAAACAACAACTTTCATTTTTCAGTTCATAGTATTTAAGCAATTTTTCCGTGTATCAGTGTGAAAATTATAAAAAGCTAACTTGGCTTTGTTTGAATTTCCTTCGGGCAATCTGTGAAACATGGCATTGGTATAAATTCGTTAACTATCTGCAAATAATTCAATGTTATTGCTGAACTCGCCAGTTGCCAAAATTACTGCCTTGCATCATGAACGTAATGCAAAAAAAAAACGTTTGCTGAGAGGAACTCACTCTTTTTGATCTATGAATAAATGTTGAAGACTATAGTATTTTCTTACTTCCAAACGCAGTTTACTCAACTTCACCGTTCTTCCTGTAACTGATAAAATAAAACTTAAACAACTACAAATATGACGTAACCAACGGTTTCCTGATAAAAGAAGTTATTGAGAGCTTTATGTGAATTGGTAGATTTACGATACAACAACCTTTGAAAATCATCACGATTGTGGGCAAACAAATGAGTGAGTATTCAACAGCTCTACTAAAAGGTTGTACTGTCTTCAAACTAGTGACTATTTCTTCCGAGATCTCGTTTTGAATGAGTGGCGATAAATCCGAGAAAAGTACAACTATATACCTTCGCATAACACCACGGCCCTGGATAAGCACCATGATGTAGTTTGAAATATGCGATTGCATGCTGGCGACCATATTTATCCACTAATGTGAAATCCAAACTGCGGCATTGATTGTGGGCCAACGATTCTTCTGGATAGAACCTGTACGAACTAGAGCCATTTGGCTGATGCTATTTAAAATTGCTTACATATAGGCTGCTAAAAAATGGTACCGTTATTTATGCGTACAGAATATTTATATAGTTTATATTATATTGAATATATGTTGTGCAACTTGATTGTATCACTTTTCCGCGCATGTTTATTTGGTTCGAGAGTGAACAATAAACGACTACTAAACACTCTGATAGAATTTCATCTTCTCTTTTTTCGCCTTAGTCCTCCAATTTCCCATATAAGTTACGTTCATTTTTCTTCTCTAAGATGGATATTTCTTTTTTTTCCACAAATTATCCTCAATTTGGAAGTAAAAAAATGAAATTAATTTTTTATCTTTTGGAGGTAAAAATTCGACAGTAAATTCTCAAGCAAAAATTTGTCTCATAAATATATTTTAGAAATTATATATTCTCATATAATTCGTAATGTTTACAAATTATGTCTCATTTTGTTTTAAACACAATAAAAACACATACCACACTAATGTATAGGCCCTTTTTGTTCTAATATAATTCGACGCATCCGACCATAAAGAACATTGTTGCGGATTCGAAATACTCGTGATATAACTCGATTGATTACCGTAATATTTATATGTTTTTATTTCATCGGAAGGCACACATTCAGCATCTAAACTTTTGAATTTCAACTTCGATCTGCTAAAACCCTTTAGGTTCGGGCATTTCAAATCGTAGGAGAGAGGAGAAATGGAAGGCACAACGCTTGAAAGACTCAGCATTTACTGACGGGGATAAAGTACGTCGTTTGATCTAAAAACTGCCACTATCGATCCGCTGCGCGATTTTCTATTCGAAAACCTTTAGGTGAAGTGATGAAATTTCATAAGACTTCAAATATCCCACAAAGCATTTGAAACATCGGTCGCCGCCCCATTTGCGAGCGATCGTTGATTGTTGAAAAAATTGAACAATTTCTGATAATCTGGAATAAAAACTCACAAGAAAAATTTTCACTGCACGAGTTCTACAAGCAAATTTACAAGTAAAGCACTTATTCCACCGAAAAGTCTCGAGTAAGTACATATTGTGACATATTCTGTCGGTATAGTAATGCAACTCTATATAAATAAACTATACGGCACCAAGCGCATCGCCATTCCCATCAAATAGTTTTGTTGGTTTCAATGTACAAGTAAGCATGCATGTAAGGTTAATGCTATAGAGGAGACACACATTTAGAGCATCATTTTTCAAGCGTCGAACGACGAAAGACGCTATACCTTGAGATTCACTGAACGCTGGCGGCTTTGCACGGTTAACTGCGTCAATCCTAATTTCATATATATAGTTACACCTCTATATATACAACGAAAGTAACACCTCTGCACGTCATTTTATTTATCCACTTGCTTATTTATTTTTGTTGATTATATTCTTTGCGTTACGCCTTCACTGTAGCGCTTTGGGTTTAGATTTAGTACTTAACTAATTTAAACTAAGTTTTATTTAATAATAGATCCGATTATCGTAGGCAACGATTTCTTCACTGCCGATCTGTTGTTTTCGTTCTATTTAGCATTGCTATTTACTCTTTTAACTATGTTATAAGCTAAAATTCGATAGAAAAATATCGGAAAAGGTGGGCGTCTTTAATAATTGAGCTGTGGTATTTCATCAACGCAAATTTTAAGTGAAGCTGATATTAGAGTAATTAAATTCTTCATAGCGACAAATGCAAAAAATGGCGGAAGTAGAGTGAGGGATGACGACCATAGAAGAACGAAAAGTGATCTCATTTTCGAAAACCACTTTCTGTAGGACTCTCCTTCTTTTGAACCGTGTATCTTTCAAGTGAATCTTGTATTTTCCACTTATCATCATACACCTGTCCATCTCCACCTAGACATTATTTAACTATCGTTCTCATAAATCGCAACTTTGAGTCTGCCGTTCACCTTCGTCATTTAGAATAAGGACACAGTTAAGATCCAGCCGTCAAGGTCATGCCAAGGTCATGCGGAATAATGTTCACCTTTTCGTTGTTTATGTCCATATTATTTAATTCATATTTCATGAAACAAATTTTCGATGCTTTTCTATTGCACATTTTTTTTTAACTGAAATTTCCATTGTACATAATTCCAATCATTTCACTGAAGAACTTAACGTCACGACATTTGCACCATATGTCAACTAAACATCATTTTAATGTTGAGGCTTATTGTTCACTGAAGGCAAACAACTAAGCATTAGTCAAAAACGACGAATATAAACTGTTTTAAGGCACGCTCAACTATCAACATAGCTAATCTTTGAGAAAATTTATACAAGTTAATAACTGTATCACACGACGTCTCCGTTATGCTCTTTTTCAAAGTATATATGCATAACGAAATAAATCCTTACAGTAAAGATCGTCACGGTTGAAATAAGGTTGTTTGCGTCCGCGTACAATAGTTGCTGCAAGAATATACGACAACACTACGCACCCGACCATCGTCACGACCACCTCACCAATGAATTATCACTAGGAGAAATTAAAACGCGCAATTCTCACCGATATATTTTCATGAATTTGCATGCTTGCTAGTTTCCACAACTTATATACATTACTTCTGCACTCTTTAAGCAAATTTCTTTCTCACGAAGTAAAATCTAAAATGAACTATGATGATATACAATTTTTTGAATACATTATCATAGAAATATGTTTAAAATTCAATTGAAGTGTTTTCTAAATTTTTCTATTTTATTATGGGGATATTTCACTAAATTTCATATTGTTATTCGATCGAATATGATCAAAAAATGAGTTTTTATTCGGAAATTTATACTTGGCAAAAATCTATGATGCATTATTTCGTTATTTTCCAGAAAATTAATGTAACAGATTGGCGCATATTGATTGGATGTTTCATTAAAATCGCTAACGTTTTTCCACTTGTGTTTTTCGCTTTTGTAATTCACTCCTACGGCTTTACATATCGAATTGCTTCGATAGACTTGTTCATCAGAACTTTAGTGAACTTAAAGCATTATAGATATTATTCGTTAGCATACATAACAACCAGAAAAAATGTGACTTTAGTAGAATTTATCTCCGTTATTATTGTAACCTATGGATCCGTCAAGGCAGAGAGGGCGAGAGGGGGAAGAAGGAAAATGAATGGAGGAGGGGAGCATACCTTATGAATTATTCTTGTGTTACCGAATTTGAAGGGTGTTCATACTTGCCGAGTGAACTGTTATCCGTAAGAAGCCCTTTTACAACGTGCACCGTTTATTGCAACTTATTCTCATTGCAAACTGCTTATTCTCATTGCAACTTATTCTCATTGCAAACTCATTAGCAATAATTAAAATTCCCGTTAGAATATCGAGGCGTTTTCTGAACTACTTAAATAGTTCTCATAAATTTCTTAATAAATGCGATAATCTTTAACAGTTTCAATATTGATATTAATTGAGCTAATGTCCCTCTCTCCCTTCGTAAAAAAAGAGACATTATTCGCTTTCATAATTCATTTATTTGTTTCAAAAAATAAGCTATCCGATATCTCAATGAAATGAGGAATCTATTCAATGATCAAAGAATGAATAATGAATTATTTAGCTGCCGACCATTAAGAATAATATAACTCTCATTTCCTTACACGTCACTTCCTTTACCTCCCTCATTCTTCTTCACCTGTCATATATACAGTTGAAGATTTTTTGAATTTAGAACCTTGCATAGTAGGAAGTGAAGTCTTCACCTGATTCTTTACATGAAAGGTCTTCCTTACAATCATTAAACAATTTTTTCAATGTTCTCTTTGCATTTACCTCGAATTGTCATTATCACATTCAGCGCACGTCATCAGTGGCGTCGTGCGTTCTGATAAAAAATGAAAGCCCACTTGAAATCATCTAATTACCGTATATTTTTCCACTAATAACGCATAATTTTCCCGTCTTCTGTGAACAACCTATCACCATTTCTCATTAGTTCGCCTAAGTCATGAAACACCACTTTCACCCACTACTTCTATTGTTCTTATAGCTGATGCTGTTCGATCACGATTAGAATCTGTAGAACTAAAATACAAAAATCAACAGTAATTTAATGAGGTAATTAGGCAAATAGTATTGGCGTTTTAAATATTTCTTCAAGTAAAAATACGGTAAAATGTAAAATGACGTTAGGAGCGTCCATCTTCTTATACCATTTGTTTTATTTTCATATATCTATATTCGATAAATTTTCGCAAAATAATGTTTCATTCACGTTGAAATTTCTACAAAACATTGAAAAATGAAATTTCCACTGTTTCTTTCATATTTGATTTTGAACTTATTATTTCTCCGCCATTTATTACATATTTCTTTACTTTCGAGTACTGACATATTTTTTCAAAATTTCATTTATTTAGATTATTAAATTTCGCTTTATTTATTGGAATTTCTTTCTTTATTCATTTTTTTTAAAATGTCTCATTAAAAGGGCAATGGTTTGATGTACTTGCATAGGGCGATCAATCGTTGTATCGACGGTAATATTGTCTTTGCAGAATTTCGACAGTTAATGTAGCAATTTATTTGCTTTTCCTCCTCATCCGTATCTGTCAGACGCTAAAAATATCGTTCGAGTGGTACGAAGGTTTGCTTCACCTGGTGAGCCAGTAGGAAAACCTTTATCGGTACACGTATACCGCTGTCACCAATAAGCGTAGAGGCAGTGAGAAAAGTAACGCCAACGAGCTCAAGCAGTTCTCACATCGTTTAAGGATACTAAGTGGAGAAGCCCACCAAAAGTGGTGTCAGGGTATGAATTTTCGTTGTTTATTCACCACATGCTAACTAACTTTTCGACCAATCGACAAAATGAAAGAACTGAGGAGATATGATAGAGCAGTTATCAATACATCCGGTTGCATCTATAAACCTATAAATGAGATGAAAACGCGTATTTGGCGCCAGCTCCTTCAATATATCATTCCTCCTATTTACAGCCGCAGAATTTGTAAGGTGTGATTTTCTCATTTCATTCAAGCATTCAAGCATTTTTAAATCTTTTTCTTACAGACAACTTTGAAACACTATTCTCAGATTGATAGGCTAATTTATTGAACGTCAAGCGATAGCGACGATGATTGAAACTGAATAGACGTTAACTCTAATAAATACCTTCCTGATTTAGGAATATTTCAACATTTGTGTTGTGATTACGTGTGAAAATTAATTCCCTTCCTCAAGCTTGAGACATTCGTTAGTCTTTATTTCGCTAATGAAGAATTAAATAAAAACAACAAACACACTTTCGTTGAATTTTTCCTCCATCTAAGATGATCATGATGAGTCTTTTTTTAAAGTATTTTTTCTGAAAATTTACAGAATCTAAGAAATATTACATTAAATATTTCGACGTAATTCGGTTAATATTTGAAATTTGAAATCTGAGTTGATTTTCATAGATAATCAAGTTGTAATAGTGAACATTTTAGCACTTCTGTCGTTGCGCTCATTATTTGCACAATATAGCAGCGTCGAATAACATTAACTCGATTGTATATTTTCGTTTACTTCGCGCATTACTCCTAAGAAATTAACTCAATCAACAATCGTCCTTTATCGCTTCATTATTTTCAATAAGCGCAGACTGGCATATAAATCGAACTTGAAAATTTACGAGAATAAAATATATAAACGATCTTGCTTATAAAATGAGCACTCATAGATTGAAATGATAAATATTGCGTTAAAATTATATCATAAAAATGGCCTCTCATAGTAAACTATGAAAAACTTTAAAGTATAAAAAAATTGTGAACGGTACTATGGAAAAAAATGTAAAGTGATTTAATGTTATGATTGAATAATTGATCTTAATATTATTATTGCTTTTATAAATTAAATATCGCTTACCTAATACTCTATTTTGACGAAAAATTATTATTGATTTTGATATCGGCATAATTTTCCGATTTCTTTTCCGCATTTCGAGATGAATAAATAAATAACAAACAAAGTTAAGCTTTTACGTATTTTTTACATTTCATTAATTTATTCATTCTATGATAATCTTAAATCAATAATTTCGTTATACGTTTGAAAGAAGAAAAATTTTCCTTTTTCAGAATAAAAGGAGATCAACTATTTTCCGATATAATCACAACAACATAACAATGCATCCCGATGATTCAATAGCAGCTACTGTGGTCGCCATAGTAAATGCTTTATATCTTTTTGCAACTTTAACTGTATTCTAATAGCCGGAAATATAGATATTATGATCATTAGACAATTCATAGTTGATAGCAAACTAATAGCATTCAAACCTCGGTTATGCAAACTTATTATTGGCAGATTACGTTATACGTTCACAGAGTTCCTTGTTCTAGTAAACGCCGCATTTAAACGATGTAAGCTAATCCTTCCATCTATAAGTGGAATTCATTCCTCTTTATATACGTTGAAATAAGCCTTCACAATCAATTTGGAAGGAAAAAAAAAACACATATTTCAACAGCTAGGCAATAGGTCTTTAACATTTGACTCATTTAGGATATTATAATAATAACATCACATAAACTATTTTTAATGCGATTAAAATTAAATAATACGTGACCAGTAAATCTCTTCTTTTTATATTCATTCACTTTTACTGATTCATTTTGAAAAAAAGATTCCTTTTTTTGATTTATACATATGCACGCTGAATCGTAACAGTTGCTAATTTGAACTACAACGATTGAAATTGGAGATGCCAGCATGAAATTAGGCTTTTAATTCGTTACTCGTGGCTATAAAATCGTACAGACAGAGCAGATTGGTATTTGGAACGAGAATTCGCTGATGTATTTGAAGTACCATCGGCGACTTTGGCCGAGGAGAGAAAATGATATCTCGATCAGGAGATCGGAATTCACTTGAAACTATTAAGCGTGACCTCTGAAAGGCAGTTGAGACGTGATGAAAATTTCTAAGTATACAAGGGATATAGAATAAAGTTGAGAATTTACGACGAAAGCCAAAAGAAAAAAACTCAGCTAAAAGCAACTATACTTTTGTATTTCAAAAAGCTGAGTTTTATCCCATCGTTCTGAAAAACCTATACTTCGCACTTTAGTGACCAACAACTCTAATTCCTTCAAATAAAGGGCACTAATTTTTGAATGCTTAATTGTTATTTTATATTCTATCAAAAAATATTGCTATTAAATATGAATTAAACGATTCTTTCAGATATACATCACATAATGTTCACTTCTCTTTAGACATGTGGAATAGGCTTATTATTTAACTCTGCCTCAATATATGTAACGCATAGATCTAAAAATTTTCAAAGCTCATTCGGTATTATTTGTGCTGGTGTATGCATTATAAATTCCATTGTACTACTCATTATCCTTTGCTGGACTACTTCTGTTCTCATTTTGTAAGAGTTGATATCTTTTTTTTCCAAGTTCCTTTGGCGCATATATTGGGTGAAACTTTATTGATAAGCTGCCTACCCTTTTCATGACATTTTATTATGGCATAACCTGAAAATATAGTAGTGTACCGTCTAAAAAACAGCGAAAATTTTTATTTTGTATTCCGATGCTTTTCGAACACTCCGCTATTGTTTATGGCTCCGAAGATCTTTGAATGTCTTCAATTGCAGTTATGTAACCTTTTGCCAGAATCAGCACATCACAGATGCTGAGTTGCTCTCAATTAATGACATAGGAAATGAAGGAATAATTACAAGGATTCGGACATATTTGAGTTTTCCGGACTCTTCCATCAATTTTCTTCATATTTTCCACCCATCAGTCGTTTGGGATGAACTGCAAAAAATTTCAGTAACAGAGAAAGACGCCAAACTATTTTGATTACAATGAAGAGAACTTTTTAACAATTAAAGTTTCAGTGATTTGAAAAGTGCAATAAAATATCACTGCATCGTTTTGCATCGCAAAATATTCTTCTTAGCCCAACAGCGTAAATTCAACGTTTTATTCACATCTTTTAAACTAGTAATGTACATAAATAAGGGGAATAATTAATAATTAGTCGGTTCGTTGATGAATTCTTCTTCACTTTTTGTAAAACGTTCGCGCATTCATTAACTAAGTTCCAGAATCTAATTGGATTTATTGAGTGAATAAATGCGTACATATGAAATACTCATTTCTATAACTTTAAAAAATAATTTCCCCCAACAAAGGGTTTAGGTAATTTTACGAATCTTAAACGTTAAATTTTTAGTGATTTCATCGAACTGAGCTTTGTTTTTCAGTGCTGATATAGATGAAACTTCAATTCTTGCTATTGCATGTGGGCAAATTGCAAACGCAATGTACTACGCAAGCGTGGCGATGCATACATTAATTTCTTTCAATCGCTTCTGCGCCATATACTTCCCAACAAAATACGCTCGTTTATTTGGCCGAAAAGAATCGATTTATGAAGTAATCGGAATTTGTATATTAACCTTGCTCATGACATCTGGTCTTTATTTTGGTAAGATATTTCAATATAAAATATTCATTCAAGAAGAAACAATTCAAATAAAATAGAATTCTTTAACTCTTTTTGTTGAATATGATATTTTGAAATCTTCTAATAATGACGATTATAACAGATTCATAAAATTGCCAATGCCTCATAGGATTTATTTATCGCTATTGGATATAATATACTGGGATTTCTAGAAGAAATAAAGGATATTTGAGCATCTTCTTTAAGTCGGATAGATAGATAATTTAGAAGTTTTTGTGACGAAACTTGAATAAATTCAATGAAATTTACATTTAAAAAACCCGCTTTTGAAATATTTTAGATGAATGTGGTTATCTGTTCAAAGCTGAAACTTATCGTTGGGGATATCAAAATACACCTTGTGGACACATTTATCAAATAAGTTTCAATATTGTTTATACGGTATTGATGTTAGGTACGATGACTGTTGTGGATTTATTTACTCTTCAGAAATTACGTCATTTTAGTAAGGTAATTCGTTTTGTTGAAATACTGCTGTTTTCTTTTTTTTTGTATCTAATCCTTTGCAAAGAAATCAATAATTAGTCGCAGCTTTGATAGAACAAAAACCTTACAAATACAATTACCTTTCATCGTATGAAAGCATACTAAACAGTGGAGTTTCTTTTATTTGACCAAAGACCAGAAACTTCGCACATTTCTATGGAAATCTTCATGAAAATATTCTTAATGCGCGATTTTTAATCACCTCGTCATTGTTGCACACTGAGAATAGAAAAGAAACTAAACTTGTTCATTTATCAGATGTCGATTGTTCGATGTTTTGCAAGAGGATAGCGACATGCTCTGTATTTAGCCAAATGGCATACGAACTTTGCAAATGCGTCTTCTGTCAAAAATGATGTAATTGCGTGAAACTTCTAACAATAATCAACACTTCCTCTTTGTTTTGCAATGCTAGTTATCATAATTTCAGCAGTTTGAAACGAAAACAATCGTTACAGCTCAAACAAATGAACAAAAATTCATTACCCGAAAGAAGCAGCTCGCATTTTTTGTGCAGGTAACACATTGGAATGAACTTATTTGTCGGTATGAACTTATGTGAACTCGAAAATACGCCTTCTGTACTGAACGAAGAAAATAAAAAACTTGTTTAAGAGAGCTGAGTTACGTTCAGTAGTTCGATGTGACGATGCAGCCCAGCCCGCAGCAGATTAATATTACACAAGTTGTCCCGAAACGCGAGATGCGTCATCGCGGCTCATTGCAGCCAGCGTGTAGCAAAAAAAGGCTAACTGCCTCAGCGTCGCCTATGACGACCAGGGATGATGGAACGCATAGTGCAAACGATGATACACCCAGCGGAAAGTGGGAGATAAAAACTAAACGTTTCAGTGGGAGAAAGGGCATGTTGCATGCATCACCGGAAATGGAAGGTGGAGCTAGGCAGATCAGCGAAATCTGCCCTAGCAAGGCTGCGCAGCTCAGGAGAACTCCGTTTAAGCGTCGTCTCCAAGCGATCCTCCCAACGCGTATATTCATCTATCATCTATAATATCTGAATCCAATGTAGACTCTTGTATTCTGCTTGTGCACTGAACGAAGAAAAGTGAAAATTGTTTAGAAGATGCTGACTTACGTTCAGCATTTAGATGAGGCGATGCAGCCCAGCTCACAGCAGATCAGTAGTGTACAGATGGAACACAAGATGGAGAGGGTCACTTGGGGAAGGCGTATCAGCGGAGCTCTCCTGAGCTCTCCTGAGTTACCTGCCTCTGGTAGTCAGAACTGTCCGAATGGCGAGCTTTTGCTAGGGCAGATTCCGCTGATCTGCCTAGCTGCGCCTTTCATTTCCTGTGATGCATGCAACGTCCCCTTTTTCCCATTGAAACGCCTAGTTTTTGTTTCCCAGTTTCCGCTAGATCTGTTATGGTTTCCCCTGGGTCTATCATCGCTTCCGCCCGTCATAAGTACCGCTGAGACGGTTAGCCCTTTTTTGCTACACGCTGGCTGCAATGAGCGGCGATGAGGCATCTCGCGTTTCCCGACACCTTCAGTTTAAAAGACCTTATGTTGTGGTTTTCTGAAAACTGCAGCTCTTTTGACAACGGTTTATTTCTGCGAACTGTCCATAATTCCACACTATCCCTACTCCTTTTCCCTCTTTTTGGAAATTACGTACTCATGAAGCATTCCGTTCCGCAGCATCGGCTGAAAATCCCTCTAAAAACCTTGTTAATCCCCTACTGTGGCGTATAGTTTGAAGTCCGAAGTAGCTTCACTAGCTTATTGTATCGAATGAAATTTTGCTCCATCCATAAACAACCAAAATATATCAAACTGCTAAACATATTTTGGTGAGACGGCTCATATGAGACGGTCATCAGGCATGGGCATCGTCTGCAAAAAGCGAATGAATTTCAGCTCCAAACGAAATGATTGTCAGTTGGCTGCCGTGTAATTAGCCCAGAACTACGATATTTCACGTGCACTAATCAGATTCATAAACTTACCTATTTAGAAAGAATTTTTGCGCATTATTTGTCACTTATTTTGCTATCCCAATATCTAACCTTCGAGTTGAAAAGTATGTATCCTTCCTACACCCATAGACAGTGGTCACAAGCACTGGTTACAAAAAATTATCGAATGCGAAAAATGCTCTTATGGCCAAGTTTGGTGTAGAATGTACAAAAATTCCGAAGGTATGAAACGTCTCCAGGAATTAAAGTGATATAATTTGAAATAGATTATTAAAGTAAACTGAGTGGCATAAAGTAAATTAAATTCGAAACAAAATATATATGTAACTTAAATTCTTATGCATTTTTGTGGTATAATTCATGAGCATGAATGGTTATAGAAAGTGTCCAAAATGTTCGACTTTCCATTTGAAGAAATCAGTGAATAGAAAGTAATACCGTATTAATCTTCTATTTCTTCTAATTATTGCAGTCATGCATTTGTGGATCGATCTATATCATTTCTTTAATCATATTTTATGTTGGACCAAGATTTGCACCCACAAAATGGGGACAGTTCGTTTGCATAACAGTGGTTTGGATTATTGCACATGCTCTAGACGGGTAAGTTATCTGCTTCCACTAAAATTTGATGAATGAACTTTCTCCACTTCCCTTCACTTCTTTTCTGTGATATAAATGATTATGTGCGGTCAGATTTATTATCGCATAAGAAGTTCAAACTGTATCTCACTTAATTTTTCTTCCGATTACGTTTTATTCAATTAAAGCGGACTTTGAGCAGAAAGGAATATAAATTCAACGAGAGGAATTTTGAAGTTCCAGAAGAAATTATTTTAAGTTTGGCGAACACCAACGATATATTCTACCTCTGAAAATGATGAATAGTTGAAGGGAGAGGGGGGTGGGGAGGGATTATCGTGAAAGGTACGGCATTTTCGTCGTAAATTCAATGGTATGCAGTTTGATAGTTTCGACTTCAAGTACGAACGGAACTAATATTTTCCTAATTTCAGTGCGGTGATTACTGCGTTCAGTTGGAAACGACGTAATGATTGTGGCTAGATTGTTTTATATTGGCATCGATTCCGACATCGTGATACTTCTATCACTGACGACCGTCCTATAATTTCGGACACCTGTCGATGAAGAATATTGATGGCATCATCCAAGCTTGACTCTTCCTCTTGTTTCCTAAATTTGATCTATCCAAGAACCTAACCTCCAAGAACATACATGCGTTTCTAATTTGCCCAATGTATACATCGTGCAGATCGCGCCTCTAGCGTCATAGAGGTTATGCCTAAGTGTACGTATTACTGGAGAGAATGCCAGTGATGGACTTGTTGATCTTGCGGAGGAATAATGAGGGCGAAATCGTGTAAGTTCACCATGCCATTCATCCAACAGCAGAAGGTATGATCTATGGAGAAACTGCACGCGATCGTAGAGAGATTGAAGACAAGATACAAAATTCGAACTGTGGGAGTTCGCCATCGATTGATCTACTACAACTATGAAGAAATGATCCAGGTTGAATTGCTCGGTTGATTATGCACATCTTAGAGAAATTTCAAACGATCTCGTAGTGGAAATTTCTCATCAGGATTTTAGTATCGCTACAAAGAAGGACTGAAAGCGAGGGATTGAAAAGCACAGTCTCATCCCGTAGAACGACTCCAAAACGAAGGTAGTGCCTTTAGAAAATTAGTTAACTGTAATTTGGCTTGCTTTGACTTTATTGTTACCTGAGAAAAGCGATAAGACGTTAGAAAAAACTGAATACTCAAATCTCATGAAGATATACTTCGCGGCAAAAATCTCTCCCTACGAATATCCTCATTTCATAAAGCTGTTTCATCGAAGTAAACTCGTCCATTACGATCTGATTTTTTACAAAATTGAACTTGAATACGAAAGAACAGTTTCGAATAAAGCAGAAAACAAGTTGATGAACTATCTTATCGATGAATTTTTTCATGCTATTCAAAAGGACAAACCGATAACACGGATGTTCTCAAGTGCATATGAGACAAACGGATATCATATGAACGCGATGAGTAACTCAACTGCCATAATTCCTTCAAAATTTAAAAGAGCTATTACAATATTGGGGCATTCAATATAAATTTGATGCCATTGCATATGTGATTGCAGTTTATAGATCAGAGATCGCCTAAAAGTAGATGAGTTTGCCGAAAAGACGAATTTTTTCCCGGTGATTAAGAATCTGATTCTTCCTAATAAATACTATTCCTGATTGGATATGGAACCTTGTTGCATTTGCTCGAAATAAAAAGCTATTGTTTTGTTTAATATGGATAAAAATGATCACTAATTGTTAGAAATTTGACTGCTTTAGTTCTCCTGTATACTAAGTTCGGACTGCTAAAATACAGGGCTGCTGCGGCGGCCAATTATATATAAATAAATAGACATTAAAATCAAATCATTAAAATTCCCTAGCAGACTAAAATATCCGCAATTTTTAGTCACTTTGATAGTATTCCATTTTCCATTTTGGGGTCATATTAATTTCGAATTTGAAATTTTGAATCAAGTCAAAAAAAATTTTCAATAATTGACTGAACTGAATGCAATAATTAACATAATAGCGTGTAGGCAGTAGATTAAATCTTTCTTAATAAACTATCATACGATTACTCCGTCACCGCATCCATTTTACATACAGAACAATAAAATGTGAGGAAATTTTCCATCGAAAACATTTATCGAGCATAAGAATTTATTGAATTTTTATTGCCGAGATATCCTAATTGAAACAACGAAAGTTCGACAAAGAGATTTCGCTAGATTTTTTCAAAGAAAGTATGAAAATATGAAAAAAGAAGTTGGTTTCATTTTCCAATGCTTCATTGAGCAAGAAGCACTTCGAAAACATTCTATTTTTCAATGAAGAAAAGATAAAAGGAGTGTATGTGAACTTGATAAAAGATACAAGATAGAGATAGAAGATGAAGTTAGAACGAGCGCAAACGTAGGGAAATAGTTGTAGAATTGGAAATCGTTCCCGAGATTTGCTTTTCGTTGAATCGTAAAATTTTCAGCACTATTTGAAGCACCTAGGAGGAGAGCAAAATGAAATTGTTCATCAGTGAGTAGACGATAGAAGAAAAATTTGATGCATTGATAGGGAAATCTGAATTTTTGAGCAAAAAAACCTAAACGTTCCACGGTCTTCACTTTCATTCCTTTTCTAATAATAATTACTTGCTTTACATTCCCTGGAAATGAAGCATCACTTTTTGTTATTTGTTCTAAGACAACCACTATAAACAAATTGATATTTCATAAGATTTTTCGAGTTAATCCCTTCAAATTCTTCAGCGAAACTTTCCGCATGATGTAAAAAAAGATTCGTTAAAAAAATAACACATTCGACGATAAAGAGGATATTGCCTATTACGTGATATAGTTGGAACATGTTGCAAAGAAACATTGATATTAACCGATCGAAATTTCCTTTGCTCTGCAAGTAGACGAAACACTGCTCAGGATATGGGTTTCTAGGATATCTAAGATGCTTCATCATGATATGAAAATCTAAGATGACCCAAGGCTTTTGCATGAGGTGGTGAGGGCGAATTTCCTCCCACATTCCTTCATGCGGCAAAGCATCATATCCACATCCCTTTCCACTCCCTCAGCTTATACTAGCTTCAGAAGCTTCGCAGTAGCCCCTATATTGTTTTTCGTTGTACATCTCCTCCAGAATGCACAGCACTGTGACCCTTCCTGATTTTGCCCGCCATCAAAATATGGCGTGTGTTGCAGCCTGTAGCATATTTTGTCCACACCGATCTCCCACCAAGATTTCGCACAGTTTGCACTTTGGATCACATAATATAGAGCCCCTCATAGAGACGTCCATTCATTCACGTGTTATTTCCGCAGTGAGTGAATGCATATTTCTCACATCCTTTTCATATTGTCTTAACATGTTTTCGGCAGAATTATCTATCATTGAGACCTTTTGTTCCATCTTCGTTTACTGACTGTTCCTTGAAAACACTGTTGATAGCTGTTATGTCTTCTTCAGAAAATACGATGTTCGCTTGGTTTCCATGTTTTAGGCAATTTCCATGTGGAATTCATTTCAGTTTCCTCGAATAATCTCAAAACCAATTTTTTCGAAGCGAAGACTTTTTGCCAAAATTGTTAGTTAAAGAGAACAAGTTGATTTTCTCTTGAATATGTCAGTAACGTTTATTACCGGAAGCTTTCTTTTGTAATTTTCACCAATCTGATAGATTTTTGGCAAAAAAAGAGAGAATCGCCGATAAAATAATAAACTTTCAATAAAACGTATTAACTTTTTCGATAAAAGTTCTTATCTTATCAACAAAACTACCATTAATTATGAAGTTAACTCAATGCTACCGTCGAATGTCAATATTGTTTGTTGATGTTTTATAGTATATAATCTAATCGCTCTTGTAGAATATAATTCACTCAGTTACATATAATGAAGATGCAATTTTCAGTGGTGTTATTCGAATATTTTCGCATTCTTTTGTCTATTTTTTCTTGTTGGTCGAAATGGTAACATTTTACTCATAAGCGTTCCTTCCACAACGCTAAGAAAAACATTACAGTCTTCGACTTTCAATAGATGAATGAGAAAGTTATCTTTTTTTTTCGTTCGATAAGTTAAGGTTACCGAAATGCATAGCTTTCTTGTGGATCGTTAAGTGGTACTGTCTTCAGGTTGACTGCAATGATTCCAGTAATTACTTTACTGAAATCATTACCATCGAAAACAATATGGCGTTGTTGCAATATCCTTTCCTACAGCATATCCTCAGCAACTTGTTTGCAAACAAATATCCTTTCCTACACAAGCATCATCCGCACATGTCAAATCTACACGAGCACAGTTGTGGATTCTAAATCGAGGACATAGCGAACGATAATATTTGAAATCAATGAACTGAAGCTGCTATTTTTGCTGAACAGATCGTTCGCAGTATTTTGCCCAGTAAGTTACAGCATTCAACTGCACTTTCCGTATATATTAAGCGTTTGAGGGTTTCTTGGCGACTTTAAAAGATTAAATTGGATTGTCAAACAGCAGTATATATTTAATAATATATTTCTGCCCAGCTAAGATGATTCAATAATACGCAACGGTATAGCTGCGAATGTATGCGGATGAGCTGTCAGTTATCTTGATATTAAGTGAAGATTGAAAATCGATCGGCAATGATACATGGTGCTTACAACGTTGCAATGATGCCATTATCTTCTTACTCACTAAAATTATTTTTGTGCTGCCTTTGTTTTGTTTTTCATTCTTTGGGTATCAAATATAGTAGAATATGAAAACCGCTAATTTATAAACGTACATCTAAAATAGGGTCACATATGAAGTGGTCTTTACCAAATGCAGAACAACTCCAACAAAATTCCGCAGTCATGAAGTTTCTGGAAAGTAATCGAAAATGCTGCCTACCGCTGAAATCTTCTCTCCTTCCTCAACTCCTCTGTCATCCGGCTGGAAAACTAACGCCGAAATCCAGAATGCAAGCCCTTCAGGATGTAGCATGAGAGGGTTAAGCCACCATCAAATATTCTTATAGAAAAGATTTAATTTATTCGTACACGACCTGAAACCCTGAATGATTTCACCTTTACTCAGGAAAGGACAATGCCGCTATGAGAAAGAACAGAAATAAGAGTTGGATCGACTAGGCGAAAATTTCGAGGCGAAGTCATTTCGGAAAGTTTTAGAAATTGGTACTGAGCTAAAAGTTCTAGTCTTCTTTGTAAAAAGCAACTAAAACACTTTTGTTGAACGTTATAGGTGTAAATTTTTGGAGAGATATTCAATAAAAGAATTGGATGTTTGTGCTCCTAGCGGCTATGAGGTTATTTCTTTGAAATATCTCTGAAAAAGAGCATTTGGCATTCTTGTTGAATTATTGCGGACTACATTCTTTACGATGCGAAATTTTTGGCAATTTCTCACCATCACTGAGCTTTACTCGTCCATAGACATAAATGTGAGGAAACAGAATATTTATTACGCCTAAACTTAAGCTTGAGCCTATGCCTTAGTCAAAGCTGTAGAATTCTCCAAAATCGTCAAGAAAGTATGAAATGATGTGATGCGAAAGTGATGAGAGAGTAGGATTTGAACAACATGTCAAATGGAGTAATCTGGCGTCCCAACCTATCGATTACCAGGTTAACTGAGCTAGCTGTTGTCCTTGAATATATTAGTAGCGCGTTTTGTGAGATGAAGTGAAATACGGTGTTGCGCCACAAGAGAACTGACGTGATTCCTCCCATACGTTCACCCGTCCGTTCGTTCGTCCCCCTCATTTTTATAGGGTGGCTCAAACTCATCGTTCCTAGCCACATTTGCTTTCAATCTTGGCGAGGATGTAGTTGGTTAGCGCTTTGTAAAGTGTATTGTAAGCGCCTTCAAATCATTTGTCGCCACTATAAATTGTGTCATTGTTTATTCGAGTATCAGGGTTTCATTTATCCAAGTTTGTGATCCGACTGATGAGTGTGCTCGCAGTAAAAAGCTACCAAACATTACGAATCAAAACGGTGAAACAATTAGAGAGAAAAAAGGGAGTGGATGAGCGAGTCTGCTCAAGATGTCCGAGCTCTCTTCACCAAGTTTGAACGATTCGCGATATTGATTCATTTTGAAGACAGAGCACAGTACTCATCCAAATTTCGAGCCTCACGAGATGAAAAATTAAAATCTTTGCTTTGCGTGACAAAGTTACGTGAGCTAAAAATACTGATTGTCACGTCATCAACTTTAAACGACGGACTTGCACAGTTAAAAACCGAAGTTTGTCGGTGCCTATTCGTGCATAAACATGAGGACGACTGCATGTTCGCCTTCACAACCCGAAGGAAAAAATCACACAGCTACGTTTTTGTTCATGAAACATTTCATGCATGAGCAGTAGAGGTATCACTCAGTGGAAACGTCTAGTTGTTAGGCTCGTCACCATTCGTTAAACAATCCACCGAGGTTCATGTAAATCGATTATAGTGTCACGAGCGTTTGTAAATTTCCATTTCGTCACAACATAATCCTCGAGAATCTCGAATATGTCATTTAAATATGGCAGAAGAAACTGCTCATTTGGAAAGCTTTGCAAATTGGGAAGAAATCTTTGGTGTTTCAAACTGAAAAGTATGGCTTTTGAGGCAACCTATTCAACAAGCTATAAATTGACCAAAAATATCATACTCTCGGTTTATCGAGCAGGTTCCCAGGTCGAATGCTTCCGATGAAATTTGCTCACTGTCAATAAGCTACTCTATAATCTGTTTCAAATCGAGAACCGATTGAACAGTTTGTAGCCCATGATGCTGAAGCAAACAGAAAGTGCGTAAGTACTGTGATCAGTAAACAGGTTCAAAAAGTCCGTAAAGCTGCCAGTGAAGCAAATCGGCCTTCAATACTCAGGAGCAGAGATATTACGCACAATGAAACGAATATTTGGACTCGGGCAGTTCAATGAAGTCTCGACTATCGAAAATTTCCAGCATTAGGTTTGTTCTGGGAGGATGTTTCAAACCCGACTACACAGGAACCGAAAACTTTCAAACATGGGACATTTTTTGGATCAACTAATTCCACTGTGAATTCTTTCCAAACGCCTCTTACTCAGATGCTGTCATACATCTTCTCATTTGAGAAAGCGTCTCCCAATTTTGTAGCTCATGATGAGGTCAAATATCACCAGAACGTACTTTGCTTATACCTTCAAAGTTTAAAATCTTCAAACGAGTCTAGCAGTCAAATGAGGAGCTGAGAAAATGGCCAGGAAAAGCAACACAGTCTATGTATTCTTGAGATCTTACAACAGTCTTTAATTAAGACTACACAAGAACAAGATGAAGGAATGGGATGTTGTGGGACGGCAGTGGACTAAATAATCCATACGCGAAGTTCGAGATGTTTGTCTGCAGCAATAAATTCGCAACTTTTCGAAGGTTGAAGTATATTCAGGGCTTTGCGAACTTCACCACATATTAGGATTGATTACTGCATTAGATTTTTCGGCTCAAAGGAGAAGGAAACAGAGCATGAATAAAGTTCTGTCAGCGCACATGAAGCGTGCGAACATAATTACGCACACTTCTCAATTTCATACCAAATTATGAAGCTGCTTCCTTCGTTAAGTTGAGCAGTGTTGAATGCCGACTCATAGAATGCGTCTGTCTATTTGCTTCCATGATGAGATCGTTTATGAAAATTATCCAAATACAGAGAATCTGCATGCATGAAAGCATAGAGGGACTTTGCCATCATGCATTACGTTAATCTGAATTTGCAAAAATGTAGTAATGAGTCGCTTGCAAACTTTTTTCTTGCAAATGTTTTCAGATTTGAATATAGTGAAGTTGGTAGATTTGTGATGCAAATTTGTAAAAATGTTCTGCCATCTATGAGAGTCGAAGTTAGGAAGCATTTATCTGTTATTCCTTCCTCCCGCTTGGTCTCGTGATGCGGTGGGGAGTTAGACTTATGTGGATAATGACAGCCTGCGCATGGGTAGATGGTTCGGACGGATCTTCCCTGCAGGCTGTTCCATACCACCCAGGTAAAGTGCCTTTTATTAATGTTTTATTATCACAACATCAGTTACTGATCGTTGAAAATCAGCGTTAATATTCAGGACTAGACAAAGGAATTTGGGGATGTATGACTGAAGCATCTGAAGTGGTGACATTAACAAGCCTCAGTTATCTATCTTGTTGTTGAAAAGCCATCAAATAGCAAAGATCGCGGGTCACGAAAATTTAGTGAACTAAGTATTGCGATAAATTTTCATCGAAACTCTTGGTGCATGTTTTCTGGGTACTTGAAAGCGAAAAGATGGGTCAGTGTAACTGGTGTCGCGCTGCTTCATGTGACTTGCCCGGTGAAGAAAATTACCTCATCTTCGAAGCACAAATTAGGCGCATTCAAGCTTTTCAGATTTTTTAGGGTTAGGATAGAACCAATGCTTCTGGATGGGCCTTCTGAGATTCAGTAGAAATCTCATGTGCAATTTATTTGATCATCTCCCGTCAAAAGTGCCCTCATTACGAAGAAGGAATACCACTTGCATTTGTAAAACGATTGGGACCTAGTCACAAAAGTATTTCTTTGTGCGGAGATATTTCCAACATATGTCTCATTTATTGTAGAGTTACAGTCGACTAAGGACAAGAAGAATTATTACATGATCATGTCACCGGTAAGCCTCAATTCTTACTCACCACTGATGTTTGTTAAAAAGTTGAGCTTGGACTGCTTTAAGTGTATGTAAACCGTCTCTTATCGAAAACTTCAAAAATGCTGAAAAGTTTCAAGAATAAATCGCCTTTGTGTGTTTCAAGGGTTATTTCCAGTAACCAATTCAGTTGAGAATTATAATCATTTCGCACAGTTCGTCGCACCGAAATAAAATATCAGTCGTTGTGAGTGGGAAAGGAAGGACCGAATTAAAGAACTTTTAAGTCATATCGATTTCTTCTTGGGAACGAGGATTTCTTCAACACTTATGAGGCTCACGAACCGTAGCAGTCCGTATATGCTTAATATAACTCGATGTGGTGTTACTGAGAACTAGGTTGCTTTCAAGTATACAACCACTATGTTTGCCTTCTGTTTCTTATCTACAGACAGAGAAATGGCTTCGTGAATACTGGTAACCGTTGAGGTCCGAACCTTTCTAAACGATGAACAAAACAGTGTATATTTGTAATAGCACGGGAAGAATTTATATCATTTCTTTTCCTTCCAGAAGGTTGTATGTGATAACTGCACGAAAAAAGAGGTGAGTCAGTTGCAGTTTTGTTGAGATTTGCGCGAAAAACGGCTATGCCTTCTCCGATTCACATTGGATGGAAGTGTTTAGAGAAGAGCTATTGAGATCTTCAAATGCAGAGTTATTCAAAAAAAAAAAAATGCCACATAACATGCAAAAGATTTCCCTCGTTACTCTCGACTAGCGAGTCTTTCTTTCATTCTTGGGTCTTCGATTATAGATTCGAGATGTGGGAATTAAGACACAGAAAAATAGGAAAATTTTGAAATGAGAAGGCAACTGCAGCTGTCGACTCTAGATGACATCTGTGATCACACGTTCTCATAAGACAACATGATTCCACTTAAAACAACCGAACTTTCCATATAAGACTCGTTTGAAGCGTCCTTGCTCATTTTTATTTAGGCGTCTCAGCAACATCCTCCACTACGGCAATAAAGCAGTCTTTCATTTCATCGATGCTCTGGAAGACGACATTGCATCGTTGCAACTATGCTGAAGTTTCATAAGTTAAAATCTTCACAGTACTATCCTTTTCCACTCCTCCCCATAGGTTTTGAACGAGATTTTCAGTTTAGAAGCGGATGCCTGCATAAACAATCGTTGAGGTGTTTTCTACCAATGAATCATTGCGAAAGAAGCGCATCTCTTTTTTATGGAAAATGGATTAGGAACTCGATCGATACAAGTAAGAGTGCGAAAACGAGATCAAAAATAGCTACCTTATCCTAATCATTCTTGACGAGCTACCTTATCCTAATTTCGTCTAAAATCACTTCAGTTACTTCACTTCTGCGATGTCCACAAGGAACAAGCGGGAGCAACTCATAATCATTTCATAATATTGAATTTCTTGGAAGAATTCCACATGGACAGATTTCCCGTTCAATGTACGCCACCTATTTTTGCATGTGCAGCATCCCTATGCACGCCCGAATGTTGAGTGCGCGCTGCCGATGAAAGAAAGGGAGCCTCTCTCCCTCCGTCCCCATCGATGCAACATCCACGCCATCCTTTCGACTCTGCCGATGACAACAGTTTCACATATTAAAACCATATTTGTAGGACAAGTACGAGGACCCCTATTCTCTGATGCAAAGGTGTGAGAGTATCGTCAAAGGAGCGAGAATTGCTGGTATAGACGACAATTTGGACCTCACGAGCGTAGCTTTTACTCTTCATAATATGATAAAAGACCTACGAGAAGGTTTGTCCGGCTGACATCTACTCCCGCTGACATTGGAGTTGAACATCGTGAATTATTAGGAACTCTCTTCGTATATCCAGTAAAACAGGAAGCGTTCAGAGGAAAAAAATGAGGGCGAAGTGCCAAATTTGAGATGCACGTATAAATTGCTTGTTCCTTGCAAACATGCTCTTAGTTGATGAAACGAAGTTATTTGTGCAGCTTTGTTCACTGCTTGAAGGTTAGGCGATATCTATTCCCATATGCCATGCTCAGCGATCCAGCACTGCAGTGATTTTGAGAGGACATAGAAAAAGATTACATCTAATCATTGTTCCCGCTGAATCGCATTCGAAAAATGTCTCACACACAAATAGTAGCAAAAATTAGGCGCATTTTCAAAAATGTCGACCAAATGAGTGAACATCTCTGTAAATAACCGTAATTACAGCAAAAAGCTATAGAGTAAGTGGCTCGAAAATAATCTGCCGACATTCTAGTTCTGCCATCAATCCTCGTGGTTAAATCTCAATGAGTTTCGGTCATACCGTCCCACATTTGTGAGTGAGATCCTTACGAGTATAGTTGGATGTCCAACGTTACTCCCCAGACATGTGTTCGCGAGCAGTCTTAAGTCATTGTCATCTTCCCTCAGCTTTAATTAACGGTATTAATCTCTGTAATTTAGGATTTAACTAAAGGGTAAAATTCGACGCATATTTCCCATGCGACTGTAGTTCAAAACAACGCGTTTCGTTGTTAAATAGAACTGGAGAATTGTCAAACTTTGTGCGTATAGCACGTGTATATAAATGTACGTCCCAATACACCCGTGGCTGCATGTTTATATGTCCTTTCATACCTTTATATGTACTTGCGCATGCCTAAATCAAACGCTGTTAAGGAGTTCAGCGTCATTCCCCGAAAAATCCGCTCGCATTAAGATGAATAGCAAATCTTGTGTCTCGGGAGCCCTGCCGAAAAGGCTGCCGTAATTGAAAAAGCCCAATTTCTGCTGGACATTCGTCCCCGGGAGTCGCAGTTGTTTCCGTAGTTTGATGTGAAGGAAAATCGAATTCTGCGGCAGCAGCTTGAAAATAAAGTTATTAGTTATGTTGTTGAACATAAGGGGACTGCGTGATGCATTGTGTTCGAATGTGAAAAATTGAAAGGAGATATGGTGCATGAATTTCATTAGAGGAATAGCAGCTTGTCGTGAAGGGCGATCTCCACATTATATAGGCGCAATCAAAAAGCGTAGCGGAAACCTACAATGTGAGAAGGAAGATGCCTCAAATGAAGTGAGAACACGCGTATCAACAGGCTCGGTGACACAACGTTAGCTCAGAACCCGTGTAATGCACTTGCTGCTCAACGGAGAAGCCACTGACGCAATGTTCCACAGTTTCCTGTCCACTCCCCACACTCATAGATGCTTTTCTTTTTCTGCTGTCGAGAAAATTTTGTGTGCCGAGGAAGTGAGCGGTTCCAGAGGCCACAGGCAGCACATTACCAAG
This sequence comes from Parascaris univalens, assembly GCA_037576465.1. Lineage (NCBI taxonomy): Eukaryota > Metazoa > Nematoda > Chromadorea > Rhabditida > Ascarididae > Parascaris > Parascaris univalens. Next base: position 231,262,797 of record CM075173.1, on the reverse strand, counting down.
TTCAACATAATGAATGACAAGGAGAACAACAGAAGGAAGAAAAAAAACAATATGCAAAAATGTTGCGAGGTTGCAGAGTTGACCAGTTTAGTACGGTTTTCCATCTATATTCAAATGAGCTGCCAAATACGATTCTATTTCCAATTTCCGGGAAATTATTCCTATCGTAGCTGCCAAAGGAAACAGTACAATATAGTGCTTAAACGATGCGAAAAGATTGGTGAGCAAATCAGACACTTTCCGACCATCCGCTCTCACCAGGTACACCATGCGCACAGTCCTGTCGCAGCTGCGAAATCGTCCCCCCACTTTTGATGTTGTTTTCGTGTTTGATTGCATTCGATTTTGCTGTTCATTTCACTAGATAGAATGATTCCGTTTTCCAAAATCTTATGTGAGTGCACCAAGGAACGCTTTTAAAGACAGATCTGTTGTGGGCTTATTACTTCGAAGTCCTTGTAAACTATGAGTCCAATCGTCGGGAACGCTGGCGGAGGAAACTGCGTCAACTATTTTGGCTGCCCTGAGCGTTTTTCTTTCAGAAGATGCTCCAAGGCTCATCTACCGCCACGAAGGTATGCTTTCAAGTTAGAAAAAAGCGTTGAATCGAAAACTGCTCAAAAGTTGAGAGTTTCGGATGCCTATGAGAAGTAGCACTGTTCTGTCAGCTTACTACTTGTTCGTAACCTCTCTAGATGATAAAAATGTACCAAAGCTATAAACGAAACGGAAAAAATGATAAAAAACTGTGGATACTGTTGTGGATTTCATAGGACCAGTGACAACAGAGGCACTATAGTTGCTTCCTCGTTTCCTTGTATTTGATGATTTTGAATGCTATCTTTTTTTTCGTTTCAGGGAGAAAGTATGAACTTCTTAAAAAATTCGGTAAGCGCAGCATTTTTCGTATTATTGCTGCAATATTGGGCAATTAAAAATTGCAGAAGTTGAGCGAGGATGTAAGTTGAATACAATAGGAATCAGTCGAGTTGCTCACTTTATTTTGGATTTAGTTCGACCTGGGACACGAATAGATTCAAGGAAACGGAGAAAACTGAAGGTACATGGCAACCAATCGTGATCATTTAGCACTTCATGTGTTCTATCGCAAGCCATCTGTCATTAATTCAAGGCATTCTCTTCATTAAGAGCCAACGTCTTAGTTATGTTTTTTGCTCTTTTTTTCTTTCCACAAGATTATGCACTTCCGCTAAAGGACGGTCGTTTCTCAAATTAGTTCAGTAACAGAGAAATTTGCTTCCACCTCGTTTCTGTTGGTGGCAACATGCCTTCGTTATTGAATGAAAGAATTTTTGATCTGTTATTAACACAACGTAAGCTTCATTTCTGCCGAGCATGGCAGATAAACGAGGGATACTGCGGAGATGCGCCCGATACATCACATCGTCGACCTCACTCAGATCTTACATTCTCTTTCCATCTTTCACTATCGTACAGTGTCCGTCGGCATCTTTCTCAGACGTCCCCTCTCATGCCTGCAGTGTGCTTTCTCTACTATCAACATATTTGGTGCCCTGTCCTGGAATATCTCGATTCCCCTGAGGAAATTTTCGAATCGTTTCTAGAACGGAACCGCCGAAGTGCGCGAACATCCTACGCGAGCGATAGTATTTATTTACTGAGAGTGACCTGGAATCGCTGATGCTCTACTGGGATCTGAAATTGCCCTCATATATTGGCGCGGTGTATTTTCTGTGCGACTGAAAGAGGAATATATTGCCTGAAATGAAATTCCTCATTTTTCTTTAATTAGGGAGCTCATCGTTTAGGAGACCGGATGCCAAAGCTCATGTTGCATCAACCTTTTCCAAACTTTTTTTTGTTCTCAAAGTTTTCGTCTGAATGGGGTATTAGCTGAAATGCTTTTGTTATAAATGGATCATCAGTGGAGCATTTTTTGAGCGTCGGCACTGTATGCTTTTGGAATAAGTGAAAAAATGCAGTTGTCTGAATGAGCTCAACACTGCTAGCATATTACACTTTCACTGATTGCTAGTCGCTACTGTTCGGCACATTCGCATGGTAAGTCAGCGGCACACTTAGCCGTTTTATTTGAACAAATGTGTCCGCAACAGAGCAAAAAGAAGTTATAAATCATCCCCTATTAATTGAAAGCCTTGTGAACATTTTTGTCTTCTCGTTTCGGAATTTCTAACAATCTAAGTTTTCGAAAATTCGCCCACAGGAGCATCGTTAACATGTGTGGTTTCTGTTCGGTGATTGAGGCACTGATCTATTTGCTAATGCTTTAGATGATTGGTTCGGTTTAATTTTGCCCGATAAAACCTCAATAATACAGCATGGCGATATGATCCTTTGTTTGATCAGCAAGGTAGGCCCTCTTTTCGTACAGATGAAAGGTTGTATGCATAAATCTTGGAATCGGATGATAGAAGGGTCGACAAGGTAGCTTTTTTCAGAGACGTGCCTGACGAAGGGGCCGGCCAAACTTCTTGCGTGCTCTTCGTCTAGGCGATATAACATTCCACGCACAGATGTCCATGCTTTTACTGAATACAGCACACGAAACCAAAATATTTTGCTTCCATCGCTTCTCACCTGCAAAATGCAAGGATTTTCTCGTGCAATATTATAATGAGGTGAATCGGGCACAAAAAACTCCCACAAGCGGGCCTGCTTGAGTATAGTATGAAGTATCTTTTCATGTCTTCATGTCAGAAAAAAATTAAATGCCATCTAGGAGAAATCGGACTGCTCGTAAAGTGCCGCGATGCCGGCATCGCCTTGTTTCCTGTAGGAGTTCACCGTTTAAGCAATAAAAACTTCAAGTTTTGCACTCGTTCAAGCATATATTGCCACTATCGAGTATTCTAACCTAATTTATGTGAAAGCGTGCCAGAAGTCTTGGCTTAAATTCGGCTTCTGTGCTCGAGAAGAAGAGTATGATCTATGCTTCCTGATGGAAAAGCGTATTTAGCCCTCAACTATGGAACACCATTGCAGGATTATTGATTTATTATCTATTATTATACTCATCCATGCATTACACTTCGTCTGCTCATTTTCGATTTATCATCCACATTCGTTGCGAGAATTAGGGAAAGTGTCGGTGGCGGCTCTATGGAACTATCCCATCGCAGTCTGCAATTAGCAGTTACTAAATGGGATATGTGGAAATAATTCATTATTAATAAGTGATGGAATGAAAAAACGGATAGGTATGCAATGTATAGATTCAGTCATAGATGAAATCTGCTTCCGGCTGAGTTTCGCTGGATCCAGTCATGCACGGAGGTGAACGATTAACTGAGGGCAGTGTCCCATGCCCTTACGACTCGAGTGAGGTGTTCTAAAAACTTAGGTGTTTTTAGCCCCTCCATTGTTTCATGCGGTTCTTTATCTCACTGTCCGCGGCCTTCAGGCGGCTTAGGAATCTTTGGACTCAGCAATCAGCATTCCTCGTCGTCGATATTTCCACCGTTCGGAACGCTCCTTAACTCAAAGTTCGGTGTCGTCTTGCTCTTTAATCGAGATTCCTCATGCAAAAGGCTCGTGCTCAAGAGTCTTCTGCACTTCTGGACATTCCCTTAATGGCTGCCCAGTCACGTTTTCTCATGATCGTCGAAAGAGTTTGTGCTTATTGAGTCTGTTACTAAGTAGCACGTCAGATACGTTATATATCTTAGGGATTTAATTAATTACATTACTCAATTACTTTAATTCTTTGAGAGATGTGTCGCTTCGCTAGATGGTGTGAGATGATGATGTTCGGATGTCAGTAATGCCAACGGTTGCATAGGTGTTTCGCATCTATCCGCTAGCTGCGATGCTCCACCGCTTTTTGCGCGGTCTCATTAGGCGATTTTGAGTTTATCCTCATTGATGCCTATTAACTGACTAGCAGAGTAAGTGGGAAAGTTTTGCCTGATATCAGCAAGTGATTTTTATGTGACTAACACTGCCCTATTCTATTCTATGTCATATTGCTGAGTGAACTGGTTTGAATATTTCCTCCTTAAGTACACATTACGGCGTTGTAAAATAAACACTATTCCAGAGGGAAAGTATGGAATTTCATGTGTAGTAACATTTCGTGCGCTGAGAAGGAAGATGTAGAAAGCTTGGATATTCTTTCTGTGGACTAATTGCAAGAAGGAAAGGGCTAATAGACGAATAAGCGAGCTCAGAAGTCATTTCGTATTCCGTGAGAGGTTTTTTCGTTAGCCCAAACAATGATCTGCTGTACTAACCGGAGATTTTGCTGTTGATTCAACGACCACAATAATAGCCAACATGCATACGTCAGTGAGTTGGCTTTTTGAAACGATTGTTTGAGAGGTCTCTCCTGGAGTTTAATAGACGAAGGGAATTAAGAGAAGAGGAAATGAATACGGAGAATTCAAAAACAAACATCAAAGCAAGCGTACAGTAAGGATTTGGAAGACATCCAGCTTTTCTCTTTAAAGGTCAGCCCGCGTTGGGATTTTATGCTTCTCAGAAATTTTGTCTGTGGTGATCCAGCTTTCGCGCAATCACACTTCTGATAGAAATAATCACATTCATATACTGCTGATCTCATGACCTCATTCGAATTAGCACTTTACTAAACAGCTCTGTCCAGGAATGGGATTATCATGCGATGGCCTTTTACTGAATTCCATTAAATTGCCATGCTCATTCCCTATTCCGTTTCGCTAGAACGCCTTAACACCGAGATAGCGGATACCAACACTAACAAAGCCCGTAAAAACTAACATTCTACAGCTCACAAATAAACGAACGTTTGAAGTGGCCTCAACAGTTTCAGATGTGAAAGAGAAGAGATTCTTCTCAATTCCTCCATCAGAATTCCTCCCTCTTTCCCTCAGCTAGCGAATCTGTTGTTGGAGATCAGCGAGCACTTCGTTTATTCACGCAGAACCCTCAAATTCTCAAAGAATTTGAAAAACGCTCTTGCACCTTTTTCAATCATCTCCGTGTCGCTTCCACTCACCCATTTATCTGCTGAACATTCCTTAATGCGAAGTGACAGTGTTTTCGATTCATTTGGTAAAACTGCATTCGGAATCATTCTTGAAAGTAATGCGTTTCAGCTTGAAAAACGTCGATTCTTTCATTAACAAATAGACGATCAAAAAAAAAACGTCTGGACAATACTGATCATTTTTATCATTAATTGTCATAGAATCGACTTGTCCTACTTTGCAGATCCTGGTTTCTCTCATGATACATGCCGCGAACAATTCAAGATCTGGTTCAGAAGTCGTGGCTTTCAGCGGGAGGGAAAGCACTGAGACTGCCACGAACAAATGCCAGCAGAAGCTTGAGCTGACCTTGATATGTTTTAATCTCGAAGTTGCAGGAGCTAAAACCTCTCCCGATATTGCTTACCAATGAGACCGAGCTTAATCCAGTCACTTTACGTTTTCACTCTTCTTTTATATTCAGTCATTTTTAAGAACTTTCTCATGGAAGAGGTGTTCAGGATCTGTTTACTATCACAATAACAACCACAACAGTCGCCACAACCACAACCACAACAGTCGCCACAACCACAACCACGTTACCACCACCACAACCGCAACAGTCGCCACCACAACCACAACAGTCGACACAACCACGATCACTACAGTTACCACTATCACCACTAAGACAACCGAGACTACTGCAGCAACAACTGTGGCAGCCACCAGTACTACAATCGTTTTTACGACGACCGCCAAGACCACGACGAATGCAATGACGATTCCTGCAGAAACCACCACAGGCAGCACCATCAGAGATATCACTGCGAGGATCACTCCTTCTAGTACAAGCGAAACCACAGTTACGACAACTGCTGCTACAGCAAAACCCACCATAACAACAACTACAACAACCATTAGCAGCACAGTTGCAACTACTGCTATCTCTACTTCGGCAACCGCTGCCATAGCTCTTACGACAGCCACTGCTATATCTAGCACAACGACTTCAGTCACCGATTACACTTCACCGTCCTCAACCGACGTCAGTACAACGTCATCTACAACCACAAGTAGCACCACCACTACTACCACATCCACTTCTATTCTTTCTGACGGAGTGAGGAGTGTATTTCGAGGTGATTTTTTCCTGCTGCTTGAAAGATGCACATTACTATCAGTGGTAAATTCAATGTTTACTCTGAATGATGGTTCTTTGTTGTATCATAGCTTGTTGTTGTTCCGTTGACTGAACACATGCCTTGATTCTTATTTTAGCAACTTTCCGTGCATTTGCTTCTTTCCCTAATTCTTCTTTCAAATCAACTATTTTTTCTCTCAAACGAGAGATGACGACTTTCACAAACAGCATCAAGGAAACTTATCATATATTCATAAATTATTTCAAGGAGAATAGCAAAACTGCCACTCTGCGCTCCCGAATCTCATTACGTCTAAACACATAAAAAATCAGATCGGATAAGGATGCCAAGTAAACGCCACCTAGACAGGTTTCCTCGACTGCAAAGTGAAATGCTTAAAAATGGCGGGTGTCATATCTGTGGATGCAGCTCGCTCGAAATGAACCTGCCTTCGAAATATTGAAACCTTTGTTCCTATCTTCTTCAGAACTGCGACTGTAAGCTTATCATCTTTTCACAAGCGGCTAACTTCAGGCAGTACCCTCACTTATTGCTTGCAAAAATTAGCTATGAGATGATGTGCTATTGAATCCCGCGTCACATTCGTGGCACTGCAGACAGGCGCGCTACCAACGCTTGATTCATTCAGTACTTCTTCAAATTCTGTACATAACATTTTCTTCAAAATGTGTTAATGCAGGTTTAGGTGCCTTTCGAAATCCCTCCGTTGCTAGGGGTTATATCCACTCAGTAATGTTTACCTCGTTCATCTGAAAATTTCAGGATGGAAGGTACGCAGCATGCTACTAGCAGTCGCGATTTTCATGTTTCCTCAATTATGATGACAAGTTTTCAGCCGTAATCATTGAAATGTTGATTTTCGTCCCGTACGAATAAAATGATGTTATCGGATGTGAATTCTTTCTCTGCATATAATGAAAACGACAGCTGTGTAGAACACTGTTCCTGCTGGAGTATATTTCGTCAACTGAAATTGGTGCTTGCGCAGGCTACAGCAGAGGCTGTTTGGGGCATTTCCCGTGGAGAAATAGCGGAAGACCTGAATATCAATTTATGACAGGTTATGAATCCGACCATGACTCTGTATTCCAAGGAATCGGTGGCGAAAATGCTAACGCTGACAGTGTGATTTGGCTGGTGTTACATTGAAAGTTTCGCTAATGGCAGCAGGGATGGAGCACTTCTATACATTTACAGATATGTGATGTGATGAATGAACCAAATAAAATGCTATAAACTATATACTGCAAAAAGCGAAGGTTACAATTGGCAATTTCTGACGATTTCTCGACGACAGGATTGCACTGAGACATCCAGTGAAATACAGAGTTCTTCGCTGTACCAGGATCACGAACACCATTCGGAATAGGGACACCCTCACCCCTTGGCCAGAACACAATATTAAGATGACTTACATGACATTTTTCATGGGAAGCATTCTTTTGCCATAATTTCGAAGCATTTTCCATGATATCAATGTCCTTCTAGAGAATATGAGAATGCAGAATACTCAAGAGGTACTTTTGGAGGAGCGCATAGGATGTTGAGCGGTGTAAAAACGCGGCGATCAGATTTCTGTGCGTCGTTGTGTTGACTAATGAACGAAATCACAGAAGAGGATGAATGAACAAATAAGTTGCTTAGGGGACATTAATCACGAGAACGAATGGTGGTAAAATACTGAAGCAATGAATTTTGTTGTGGATTCTGTGCAAATTTTTCAATTGTTGAGAAAAATGGAGTGTGCATTACGCGCACATTCAATTATACAGTAGAAAGTTTGGCAAAAGAAAAGCGAAAACTTTCATGGAAATCTTTAGTCACCCGTGTTAATTTTTCAATTCAGCCTTCTTCTGTATCTTATGAAAATAATTTAAGCATCGAAAGCTTAGTGTCGTTGCTCGCGAAATGCATCATAGAGGCTCGCTGGGCCCAGTGCATAGCAAGAAAGGTTTGTCGCCTCGGAGGCGCCAATGACAAGCGGAAACGCTAAAACAGAGACGCAAAAACTAGGCGTTTCAGGAGAAGAAAGGTGACGCTGTATATATTAGAGGAAACTGAAAGCGAATTGGGTCGGAATTTGCTCGAATAAAAATTCGCCATTCATGCAGCTCTCGGTGGATCAGGGAGGAGCCCTGATCAAGAGCTAAAGTTAGCTCCATATTGTAGTCGGTCTTCTCGTCGTCGTAATATTGTAATTTCTGCAGACTGTTTGCTGTTCGCAGTATTGAACGTGCTGCCAATTCTTGTATTTCGCTTATTCAACTCTGCTTCTACTGTTGGTCGGACTGCGTTGCCTCGACGAATTACTGCACGTAGGTCACAAAGTCTAAAGGAAAGATTTTTTTATTAATGGCGACTTTGAAGAAAGTCATTGAGTAGGCATCGATTATCGTCCTATTTTCATACTTACTCGCATTTCCAAATAACAAGTAGTGAGTGCAGCGATATAGCAGACAAAATTAATGATATTATAAAGTAGCAACTGTCTCATAGTACCTCACAAACCATCTTTAATTAAGACTACACACGAGCAAGATGAAGGAGTGGGAGTTGTGCAACGGCAGCGGACTAGGTGATCCATACTCGGAGTTCGAGATGCCTGTCTGCAGCAATAAATTCGCAATGTTTCGAAGGCTGAAGTGAATTCAGGGCTTTGCGAACCTCACCACATATAAGAATTGATTAATGCACAAGAAACGCGAATCCCTGCATTGGCAGCGTTTCCCTCGTGTTGAACTATTGTCGGCTCAAAGGAAAAGGAAAAAGAGGGTGCATAAACTTCAGTCAGCTGACATGAAGTCTGCGAACATAATCACACACACTTCTCAGTTTTTGAAAGTGTTTGCTTAATTAAGCTGAGCAGTAGTAAATGCCGACTCATGTAATGCCAATCTCTATTTGCTTGCGTGATGAGTTCGTTTACAGAAATTATTCAAATACAGAAAATGTGCATGTATGAAAGTATAGAGCGACTTTGCCATTGCCATTATGCATCACTTTAATTTGAATTTGCGAAATGTAGTAACGAATCGCTTGCAAACTTTTTTCTTGAGGTGATATGTTTTCAAATTTGAACCTATCAGCGAAAAGTGTGTTAAGAAATTGGCCGTTCTGTGATGCACATTTGAAGAATCCTTTTACGTAGATAACTTTCTACTTGATTGTTGTATTCCACCATTGTTCTAATATAGTAGTCGACATTCAGTTTCCATTGCTTTTCGTCACTTTAAAATGATTCCAATTTCAACAAAGTTTTATGCGCTGATCGATTCAATTTTTTCATGACAAGTGCAATATATTGAAGAATTTTTTAAAATATTCCATGCAAATTATCACTCCTTTGCAATGCAATTCTTTAGTATTGCAATTTTTGCCATACACTTACGGACGCCGTGAATAGAATGATGCGATTAATCAAATACTTGTGCATCCTCCGCTGGAGAATTAATATTTAATTTTGTTCATGCAGAAATATTCCATTTCTGTTGGAATATATTTCGTCAACTGAAATTGGTGCTTGCGCAGGCTACAGCAGAGGCTGTTTGGGGCATTTCCCGTGGAGAAATAGCGGAAGACCTGAATATCAATTTATGACAGATTATGAATCCAACCATGACTCTGTATTCCAAGGAATCCGCGCTGAAAATGCTAACGCTGACAGTGTGATTTGGCTGGTATTACATTGGAAGTTTCGCGAATGGCAGCAAGGATGGAGCACTTCTATACATTTACAGGTAAGTGATGTGATGAATGGACCAAATAAAATGCTATAAACTATATACTGCAAAAAGCGAAGGTTACAATTGGCAATTTCTGACGATTTCTCGACGACAGGATTGCACTGAGACATCCAGTGAAATACAGAGTTCTTCGCTGTACCAGGATCGCGAACACCATTTGGAATAGGGACACCCTCACCCCGTGGCCTGAACACAATATTAAGATCACCTTCATGACATTTTTCATGGGAAGCATACTGTTGCTATAATTTCCTAAACATTTTCCATAATATCAATGTTCTTCTAGAGAATGTGAGAATACAGAATAGGGGGATCGTTCTCAAGAGATACTTTTGGTGGAGGGCATAGGATGTTGAGCTGTGTATGAACGTGACAATCAGACCTCTGGATCGTTGTGACGACTAGAGAACGGAATCTCGGAAGAGGATGAATGAACATGGAAACCTAGAAAACCAGAAAGCTATTATCGCTCTGTGAAGGGTTCCTTAAACGTAGACAGGCTTGGATGACCTCAAATAAATTTTGATGATGATTAGAACATTGACTGCTCAAGAAATAAAATTGATGTACAGCGTGCAGTCACAAATGTAGTGACCTCATTATGATTGTGTTTATGTGACGAAATTATAGCATATTAAATAATCGAAATTATAACACGATCTTAAAACAGATGTGTTGAACTGTAATCAGACGTCGTTTACGTGAGCATTTTGAAGTCTTGGAGCTGTGATGGGCAGTGGCGGTTATGTAAAGAATAAAAGACAACGTAGCGTCATTCAATTCCATTTTCGAATGCTACATCTCACATTTCAGTATCCGTCGATGTCATAACGACTTCATAACGACGTCATAACGACAACAGTGCACTTGAATTCAGTGAAATATATCATGCCATAAATATCAGTTCTTTCATCTCTTTTATTTTGGCGTTACTTGCAGCAGCGGCTTGTAGAAATAATCATTCAAACAATTTCAACTACAGAGGTATACTAATGCATAATTAAAAAAAACTTTGTTGCCGCCTAGTATGATATAAATACAGCACAAGAAACTATCAAATTGACAAAGCAAAACCTCATAGTGTTTTTGGAATTTCTGGCTGAGCAAAGTGAGTCACAGCAGTTTTCTTTCTTTCTGCTTTAATTCTTTCTGCTAGGTGAACGCTTTTAATTTTCTCCTCATGATTGTCACTTTGCCATTTGCACCGATATTTTTTAATTGCGCATGCATGCTTAAGTGAGTGCTCACATGCTTATAATGTTTTTTCTTCTATTTTTTAGAGAAATTTCAAACCATCTCATAGTGGGAATTTCCCATCAGGATTTTAGTATCGCTACAAAGAAGGACTGAAAGCGAGGGATTGAAAAGCACAGTCTCATCCCGTAGAACGACTCCAAAACGAAGGTAGTGCCTTTAGAAAATTAGTTAACTGTAATTTGGCTTGCTTTGACTTTATTGTTACCTGAGAAAAGCGATAAGACGTTAGAAAAAACTGAATACTCAAATCTCATGAAGATATACTTCGCGGCAAAAATCTCTCCCTACGAATATCCTCATTTCATAAAGCTGTTTCATCGAAGTAAACTCGTCCATTACGATCTGATTTTTTACAAAATTGAACTTGAATACATTTGACGAAAGAACAGTTTCGAATAAAGCAGAAAACAAGTTGATGAACTATCTTATCGATGAATTTTTTCATGCTATTCAAAAGGACAAACCGATAACACGGATGTTCTCAAGTGCATATGAGACAAACGGATATCATATGAACGCGATGAGTAACTCAACTGCCATAATTCCTTCAAAATTTAAAAGAGCTATTACAATATTGGGGCATTCAATATAAATTTGATGCCATTGCATATGTGATTGCAGTTTATAGATCAGAGATCGCCTAAAAGTAGATGAGTTTGCCGAAAAGACGAATTTTTTCCCGGTGATTAAGAATCTGATTCTTCCTAATAAATACTATTCCTGATTGGATATGGAACCTTGTTGCATTTGCTCGAAATAAAAAGCTATTGTTTTGTTTAATATGGATAAAAATGATCACTAATTGTTAGAAATTTGACTGCTTTAGTTCTCCTGTATACTAAGTTCGGACTGCTAAAATACAGGGCTGCTGCGGCGGCCAATTATATATAAATAAATAGACATTAAAATCAAATCATTAAAATTCCCTAGCAGACTAAAATATCCGCAATTTTTAGTCACTTTGATAGTATTCCATTTTCCATTTTGGGGTCATATTAATTTCGAATTTGAAATTTTGAATCAAGTCAAAAAAAATTTTCAATAATTGACTGAACTGAATGCAATAATTAACATAATAGCGTGTAGGCAGTAGATTAAATCTTTCTTAATAAACTATCATACGATTACTCCGTCACCGCATCCATTTTACATACAGAACAATAAAATGTGAGGAAATTTTCCATCGAAAACATTTATCGAGCATAAGAATTTATTGAATTTTTATTGCCGAGATATCCTAATTGAAACAACGAAAGTTCGACAAAGAGATTTCGCTAGATTTTTTCAAAGAAAGTATGAAAATATGAAAAAAGAAGTTGGTTTCATTTTCCAATGCTTCATTGAGCAAGAAGCACTTCGAAAACATTCTATTTTTCAATGAAGAAAAGATAAAAGGAGTGTATGTGAACTTGATAAAAGATACAAGATAGAGATAGAAGATGAAGTTAGAACGAGCGCAAACGTAGGGAAATAGTTGTAGAATTGGAAATCGTTCCCGAGATTTGCTTTTCGTTGAATCGTAAAATTTTCAGCACTATTTGAAGCACCTAGGAGGAGAGCAAAATGAAATTGTTCATCAGTGAGTAGACGATAGAAGAAAAATTTGATGCATTGATAGGGAAATCTGAATTTTTGAGCAAAAAAACCTAAACGTTCCACGGTCTTCACTTTCATTCCTTTTCTAATAATAATTACTTGCTTTACATTCCCTGGAAATGAAGCATCACTTTTTGTTATTTGTTCTAAGACAACCACTATAAACAAATTGATATTTCATAAGATTTTTCGAGTTAATCCCTTCAAATTCTTCAGCGAAACTTTCCGCATGATGTAAAAAAAGATTCGTTAAAAAAATAACACATTCGACGATAAAGAGGATATTGCCTATTACGTGATATAGTTGGAACATGTTGCAAAGAAACATTGATATTAACCGATCGAAATTTCCTTTGCTCTGCAAGTAGACGAAACACTGCTCAGGATATGGGTTTCTAGGATATCTAAGATGCTTCATCATGATATGAAAATCTAAGATGACCCAAGGCTTTTGCATGAGGTGGTGAGGGCGAATTTCCTCCCACATTCCTTCATGCGGCAAAGCATCATATCCACATCCCTTTCCACTCCCTCAGCTTATACTAGCTTCAGAAGCTTCGCAGTAGCCCCTATATTGTTTTTCGTTGTACATCTCCTCCAGAATGCACAGCACTGTGACCCTTCCTGATTTTGCCCGCCATCAAAATATGGCGTGTGTTGCAGCCTGTAGCATATTTTGTCCACACCGATCTCCCACCAAGATTTCGCACAGTTTGCACTTTGGATCACATAATATAGAGCCCCTCATAGAGACGTCCATTCATTCACGTGTTATTTCCGCAGTGAGTGAATGCATATTTCTCACATCCTTTTCATATTGTCTTAACATGTTTTCGGCAGAATTATCTATCATTGAGACCTTTTGTTCCATCTTCGTTTACTGACTGTTCCTTGAAAACACTGTTGATAGCTGTTATGTCTTCTTCAGAAAATACGATGTTCGCTTGGTTTCCATGTTTTAGGCAATTTCCATGTGGAATTCATTTCAGTTTCCTCGAATAATCTCAAAACCAATTTTTTCGAAGCGAAGACTTTTTGCCAAAATTGTTAGTTAAAGAGAACAAGTTGATTTTCTCTTGAATATGTCAGTAACGTTTATTACCGGAAGCTTTCTTTTGTAATTTTCACCAATCTGATAGATTTTTGGCAAAAAAAGAGAGAATCGCCGATAAAATAATAAACTTTCAATAAAACGTATTAACTTTTTCGATAAAAGTTCTTATCTTATCAACAAAACTACCATTAATTATGAAGTTAACTCAATGCTACCGTCGAATGTCAATATTGTTTGTTGATGTTTTATAGTATATAATCTAATCGCTCTTGTAGAATATAATTCACTCAGTTACATATAATGAAGATGCAATTTTCAGTGGTGTTATTCGAATATTTTCGCATTCTTTTGTCTATTTTTTCTTGTTGGTCGAAATGGTAACATTTTACTCATAAGCGTTCCTTCCACAACGCTAAGAAAAACATTACAGTCTTCGACTTTCAATAGATGAATGAGAAAGTTATCTTTTTTTTTCGTTCGATAAGTTAAGGTTACCGAAATGCATAGCTTTCTTGTGGATCGTTAAGTGGTACTGTCTTCAGGTTGACTGCAATGATTCCAGTAATTACTTTACTGAAATCATTACCATCGAAAACAATATGGCGTTGTTGCAATATCCTTTCCTACAGCATATCCTCAGCAACTTGTTTGCAAACAAATATCCTTTCCTACACAAGCATCATCCGCACATGTCAAATCTACACGAGCACAGTTGTGGATTCTAAATCGAGGACATAGCGAACGATAATATTTGAAATCAATGAACTGAAGCTGCTATTTTTGCTGAACAGATCGTTCGCAGTATTTTGCCCAGTAAGTTACAGCATTCAACTGCACTTTCCGTATATATTAAGCGTTTGAGGGTTTCTTGGCGACTTTAAAAGATTAAATTGGATTGTCAAACAGCAGTATATATTTAATAATATATTTCTGCCCAGCTAAGATGATTCAATAATACGCAACGGTATAGCTGCGAATGTATGCGGATGAGCTGTCAGTTATCTTGATATTAAGTGAAGATTGAAAATCGATCGGCAATGATACATGGTGCTTACAACGTTGCAATGATGCCATTATCTTCTTACTCACTAAAATTATTTTTGTGCTGCCTTTGTTTTGTTTTTCATTCTTTGGGTATCAAATATAGTAGAATATGAAAACCGCTAATTTATAAACGTACATCTAAAATAGGGTCACATATGAAGTGGTCTTTACCAAATGCAGAACAACTCCAACAAAATTCCGCAGTCATGAAGTTTCTGGAAAGTAATCGAAAATGCTGCCTACCGCTGAAATCTTCTCTCCTTCCTCAACTCCTCTGTCATCCGGCTGGAAAACTAACGCCGAAATCCAGAATGCAAGCCCTTCAGGATGTAGCATGAGAGGGTTAAGCCACCATCAAATATTCTTATAGAAAAGATTTAATTTATTCGTACACGACCTGAAACCCTGAATGATTTCACCTTTACTCAGGAAAGGACAATGCCGCTATGAGAAAGAACAGAAATAAGAGTTGGATCGACTAGGCGAAAATTTCGAGGCGAAGTCATTTCGGAAAGTTTTAGAAATTGGTACTGAGCTAAAAGTTCTAGTCTTCTTTGTAAAAAGCAACTAAAACACTTTTGTTGAACGTTATAGGTGTAAATTTTTGGAGAGATATTCAATAAAAGAATTGGATGTTTGTGCTCCTAGCGGCTATGAGGTTATTTCTTTGAAATATCTCTGAAAAAGAGCATTTGGCATTCTTGTTGAATTATTGCGGACTACATTCTTTACGATGCGAAATTTTTGGCAATTTCTCACCATCACTGAGCTTTACTCGTCCATAGACATAAATGTGAGGAAACAGAATATTTATTACGCCTAAACTTAAGCTTGAGCCTATGCCTTAGTCAAAGCTGTAGAATTCTCCAAAATCGTCAAGAAAGTATGAAATGATGTGATGCGAAAGTGATGAGAGAGTAGGATTTGAACAACATGTCAAATGGAGTAATCTGGCGTCCCAACCTATCGATTACCAGGTTAACTGAGCTAGCTGTTGTCCTTGAATATATTAGTAGCGCGTTTTGTGAGATGAAGTGAAATACGGTGTTGCGCCACAAGAGAACTGACGTGATTCCTCCCATACGTTCACCCGTCCGTTCGTTCGTCCCCCTCATTTTTATAGGGTGGCTCAAACTCATCGTTCCTAGCCACATTTGCTTTCAATCTTGGCGAGGATGTAGTTGGTTAGCGCTTTGTAAAGTGTATTGTAAGCGCCTTCAAATCATTTGTCGCCACTATAAATTGTGTCATTGTTTATTCGAGTATCAGGGTTTCATTTATCCAAGTTTGTGATCCGACTGATGAGTGTGCTCGCAGTAAAAAGCTACCAAACATTACGAATCAAAACGGTGAAACAATTAGAGAGAAAAAAGGGAGTGGATGAGCGAGTCTGCTCAAGATGTCCGAGCTCTCTTCACCAAGTTTGAACGATTCGCGATATTGATTCATTTTGAAGACAGAGCACAGTACTCATCCAAATTTCGAGCCTCACGAGATGAAAAATTAAAATCTTTGCTTTGCGTGACAAAGTTACGTGAGCTAAAAATACTGATTGTCACGTCATCAACTTTAAACGACGGACTTGCACAGTTAAAAACCGAAGTTTGTCGGTGCCTATTCGTGCATAAACATGAGGACGACTGCATGTTCGCCTTCACAACCCGAAGGAAAAAATCACACAGCTACGTTTTTGTTCATGAAACATTTCATGCATGAGCAGTAGAGGTATCACTCAGTGGAAACGTCTAGTTGTTAGGCTCGTCACCATTCGTTAAACAATCCACCGAGGTTCATGTAAATCGATTATAGTGTCACGAGCGTTTGTAAATTTCCATTTCGTCACAACATAATCCTCGAGAATCTCGAATATGTCATTTAAATATGGCAGAAGAAACTGCTCATTTGGAAAGCTTTGCAAATTGGGAAGAAATCTTTGGTGTTTCAAACTGAAAAGTATGGCTTTTGAGGCAATCTATTCAACAAGCTATAAATTGACCAAAAATATCATACTCTCGGTTTATCGAGCAGGTTCCCAGGTCGAATGCTTCCGATGAAATTTGCTCACTGTCAATAAGCTACTCTATAATCTGTTTCAAATCGAGAACCGATTGAACAGTTTGTAGCCCATGATGCTGAAGCAAACAGAAAGTGCGTAAGTACTGTGATCAGTAAACAGGTTCAAAAAGTCCGTAAAGCTGCCAGTGAAGCAAATCGGCCTTCAATACTCAGGAGCAGAGATATTACGCACAATGAAACGAATATTTGGACTCGGGCAGTTCAATGAAGTCTCGACTATCGAAAATTTCCAGCATTAGGTTTGTTCTGGGAGGATGTTTCAAACCCGACTACACAGGAACCGAAAACTTTCAAACATGGGACATTTTTTGGATCAACTAATTCCACTGTGAATTCTTTCCAAACGCCTCTTACTCAGATGCTGTCATACATCTTCTCATTTGAGAAAGCGTCTCCCAATTTTGTAGCTCATGATGAGGTCAAATATCACCAGAACGTACTTTGCTTATACCTTCAAAGTTTAAAATCTTCAAACGAGTCTAGCAGTCAAATGAGGAGCTGAGAAAATGGCCAGGAAAAGCAACACAGTCTATGTATTCTTGAGATCTTACAACAGTCTTTAATTAAGACTACACAAGAACAAGATGAAGGAATGGGATGTTGTGGGACGGCAGTGGACTAAATAATCCATACGCGAAGTTCGAGATGTTTGTCTGCAGCAATAAATTCGCAACTTTTCGAAGGTTGAAGTATATTCAGGGCTTTGCGAACTTCACCACATATTAGGATTGATTACTGCATTAGATTTTTCGGCTCAAAGGAGAAGGAAACAGAGCATGAATAAAGTTCTGTCAGCGCACATGAAGCGTGCGAACATAATTACGCACACTTCTCAATTTCATACCAAATTATGAAGCTGCTTCCTTCGTTAAGTTGAGCAGTGTTGAATGCCGACTCATAGAATGCGTCTGTCTATTTGCTTCCATGATGAGATCGTTTATGAAAATTATCCAAATACAGAGAATCTGCATGCATGAAAGCATAGAGGGACTTTGCCATCATGCATTACGTTAATCTGAATTTGCAAAAATGTAGTAATGAGTCGCTTGCAAACTTTTTTCTTGCAAATGTTTTCAGATTTGAATATAGTGAAGTTGGTAGATTTGTGATGCAAATTTGTAAAAATGTTCTGCCATCTATGAGAGTCGAAGTTAGGAAGCATTTATCTGTTATTCCTTCCTCCCGCTTGGTCTCGTGATGCGGTGGGGAGTTAGACTTATGTGGATAATGACAGCCTGCGCATGGGTAGATGGTTCGGACGGATCTTCCCTGCAGGCTGTTCCATACCACCCAGGTAAAGTGCCTTTTATTAATGTTTTATTATCACAACATCAGTTACTGATCGTTGAAAATCAGCGTTAATATTCAGGACTAGACAAAGGAATTTGGGGATGTATGACTGAAGCATCTGAAGTGGTGACATTAACAAGCCTCAGTTATCTATCTTGTTGTTGAAAAGCCATCAAATAGCAAAGATCGCGGGTCACGAAAATTTAGTGAACTAAGTATTGCGATAAATTTTCATCGAAACTCTTGGTGCATGTTTTCTGGGTACTTGAAAGCGAAAAGATGGGTCAGTGTAACTGGTGTCGCGCTGCTTCATGTGACTTGCCCGGTGAAGAAAATTACCTCATCTTCGAAGCACAAATTAGGCGCATTCAAGCTTTTCAGATTTTTTAGGGTTAGGATAGAACCAATGCTTCTGGATGGGCCTTCTGAGATTCAGTAGAAATCTCATGTGCAATTTATTTGATCATCTCCCGTCAAAAGTGCCCTCATTACGAAGAAGGAATACCACTTGCATTTGTAAAACGATTGGGACCTAGTCACAAAAGTATTTCTTTGTGCGGAGATATTTCCAACATATGTCTCATTTATTGTAGAGTTACAGTCGACTAAGGACAAGAAGAATTATTACATGATCATGTCACCGGTAAGCCTCAATTCTTACTCACCACTGATGTTTGTTAAAAAGTTGAGCTTGGACTGCTTTAAGTGTATGTAAACCGTCTCTTATCGAAAACTTCAAAAATGCTGAAAAGTTTCAAGAATAAATCGCCTTTGTGTGTTTCAAGGGTTATTTCCAGTAACCAATTCAGTTGAGAATTATAATCATTTCGCACAGTTCGTCGCACCGAAATAAAATATCAGTCGTTGTGAGTGGGAAAGGAAGGACCGAATTAAAGAACTTTTAAGTCATATCGATTTCTTCTTGGGAACGAGGATTTCTTCAACACTTATGAGGCTCACGAACCGTAGCAGTCCGTATATGCTTAATATAACTCGATGTGGTGTTACTGAGAACTAGGTTGCTTTCAAGTATACAACCACTATGTTTGCCTTCTGTTTCTTATCTACAGACAGAGAAATGGCTTCGTGAATACTGGTAACCGTTGAGGTCCGAACCTTTCTAAACGATGAACAAAACAGTGTATATTTGTAATAGCACGGGAAGAATTTATATCATTTCTTTTCCTTCCAGAAGGTTGTATGTGATAACTGCACGAAAAAAGAGGTGAGTCAGTTGCAGTTTTGTTGAGATTTGCGCGAAAAACGGCTATGCCTTCTCCGATTCACATTGGATGGAAGTGTTTAGAGAAGAGCTATTGAGATCTTCAAATGCAGAGTTATTCAAAAAAAAAAAAATGCCACATAACATGCAAAAGATTTCCCTCGTTACTCTCGACTAGCGAGTCTTTCTTTCATTCTTGGGTCTTCGATTATAGATTCGAGATGTGGGAATTAAGACACAGAAAAATAGGAAAATTTTGAAATGAGAAGGCAACTGCAGCTGTCGACTCTAGATGACATCTGTGATCACACGTTCTCATAAGACAACATGATTCCACTTAAAACAACCGAACTTTCCATATAAGACTCGTTTGAAGCGTCCTTGCTCATTTTTATTTAGGCGTCTCAGCAACATCCTCCACTACGGCAATAAAGCAGTCTTTCATTTCATCGATGCTCTGGAAGACGACATTGCATCGTTGCAACTATGCTGAAGTTTCATAAGTTAAAATCTTCACAGTACTATCCTTTTCCACTCCTCCCCATAGGTTTTGAACGAGATTTTCAGTTTAGAAGCGGATGCCTGCATAAACAATCGTTGAGGTGTTTTCTACCAATGAATCATTGCGAAAGAAGCGCATCTCTTTTTATGGAAAATGGATTAGGAACTCGATCGATACAAGTAAGAGTGCGAAAACGAGATCAAAAATAGCTACCTTATCCTAATCATTCTTGACGAGCTACCTTATCCTAATTTCGTCTAAAATCACTTCAGTTACTTCACTTCTGCGATGTCCACAAGGAACAAGCGGGAGCAACTCATAATCATTTCATAATATTGAATTTCTTGGAAGAATTCCACATGGACAGATTTCCCGTTCAATGTACGCCACCTATTTTTGCATGTGCAGCATCCCTATGCACGCCCGAATGTTGAGTGCGCGCTGCCGATGAAAGAAAGGGAGCCTCTCTCCCTCCGTCCCCATCGATGCAACATCCACGCCATCCTTTCGACTCTGCCGATGACAACAGTTTCACATATTAAAACCATATTTGTAGGACAAGTACGAGGACCCCTATTCTCTGATGCAAAGGTGTGAGAGTATCGTCAAAGGAGCGAGAATTGCTGGTATAGACGACAATTTGGACCTCACGAGCGTAGCTTTTACTCTTCATAATATGATAAAAGACCTACGAGAAGGTTTGTCCGGCTGACATCTACTCCCGCTGACATTGGAGTTGAACATCGTGAATTATTAGGAACTCTCTTCGTATATCCAGTAAAACAGGAAGCGTTCAGAGGAAAAAAATGAGGGCGAAGTGCCAAATTTGAGATGCACGTATAAATTGCTTGTTCCTTGCAAACATGCTCTTAGTTGATGAAACGAAGTTATTTGTGCAGCTTTGTTCACTGCTTGAAGGTTAGGCGATATCTATTCCCATATGCCATGCTCAGCGATCCAGCACTGCAGTGATTTTGAGAGGACATAGAAAAAGATTACATCTAATCATTGTTCCCGCTGAATCGCATTCGAAAAATGTCTCACACACAAATAGTAGCAAAAATTAGGCGCATTTTCAAAAATGTCGACCAAATGAGTGAACATCTCTGTAAATAACCGTAATTACAGCAAAAAGCTATAGAGTAAGTGGCTCGAAAATAATCTGCCGACATTCTAGTTCTGCCATCAATCCTCGTGGTTAAATCTCAATGAGTTTCGGTCATACCGTCCCACATTTGTGAGTGAGATCCTTACGAGTATAGTTGGATGTCCAACGTTACTCCCCAGACATGTGTTCGCGAGCAGTCTTAAGTCATTGTCATCTTCCCTCAGCTTTAATTAACGGTATTAATCTCTGTAATTTAGGATTTAACTAAAGGGTAAAATTCGACGCATATTTCCCATGCGACTGTAGTTCAAAACAACGCGTTTCGTTGTTAAATAGAACTGGAGAATTGTCAAACTTTGTGCGTATAGCACGTGTATATAAATGTACGTCCCAATACACCCGTGGCTGCATGTTTATATGTCCTTTCATACCTTTATATGTACTTGCGCATGCCTAAATCAAACGCTGTTAAGGAGTTCAGCGTCATTCCCCGAAAAATCCGCTCGCATTAAGATGAATAGCAAATCTTGTGTCTCGGGAGCCCTGCCGAAAAGGCTGCCGTAATTGAAAAAGCCCAATTTCTGCTGGACATTCGTCCCCGGAGTCGCAGTTGTTTCCGTAGTTTGATGTGAAGGAAAATCGAATTCTGCGGCAGCAGCTTGAAAATAAAGTTATTAGTTATGTTGTTGAACATAAGGGGACTGCGTGATGCATTGTGTTCGAATGTGAAAAATTGAAAGGAGATATGGTGCATGAATTTCATTAGAGGAATAGCAGCTTGTCGTGAAGGGCGATCTCCACATTATATAGGCGCAATCAAAAAGCGTAGCGGAAACCTACAATGTGAGAAGGAAGATGCCTCAAATGAAGTGAGAACACGCGTATCAACAGGCTCGGTGACACAACGTTAGCTCAGAACCCGTGTAATGCACTTGCTGCTCAACGGAGAAGCCACTGACGCAATGTTCCACAGTTTCCTGTCCACTCCCCACACTCATAGATGCTTTTCTTTTTCTGCTGTCGAGAAAATTTTGTGTGCCGAGGAAGTGAGCGGTTCCAGAGGCCACAGGCAGCACATTACCAAGTTCAACATAATGAATGACAAGGAGAACAACAGAAGGAAGAAAAAAAACAATATGCAAAAATGTTGCGAGGTTGCAGAGTTGACCAGTTTAGTACGGTTTTCCATCTATATTCAAATGAGCTGCCAAATACGATTCTATTTCCAATTTCCGGGAAATTATTCCTATCGTAGCTGCCAA
This sequence comes from Parascaris univalens, assembly GCA_037576465.1. Lineage (NCBI taxonomy): Eukaryota > Metazoa > Nematoda > Chromadorea > Rhabditida > Ascarididae > Parascaris > Parascaris univalens. The sequence goes on along the minus strand of CM075173.1, from coordinate 231,240,534 downwards.
AGGAAACAGTACAATATAGTGCTTAAACGATGCGAAAAGATTGGTGAGCAAATCAGACACTTTCCGACCATCCGCTCTCACCAGGTACACCATGCGCACAGTCCTGTCGCAGCTGCGAAATCGTCCCCCCACTTTTGATGTTGTTTTCGTGTTTGATTGCATTCGATTTTGCTGTTCATTTCACTAGATAGAATGATTCCGTTTTCCAAAATCTTATGTGAGTGCACCAAGGAACGCTTTTAAAGACAGATCTGTTGTGGGCTTATTACTTCGAAGTCCTTGTAAACTATGAGTCCAATCGTCGGGAACGCTGGCGGAGGAAACTGCGTCAACTATTTTGGCTGCCCTGAGCGTTTTTCTTTCAGAAGATGCTCCAAGGCTCATCTACCGCCACGAAGGTATGCTTTCAAGTTAGAAAAAAGCGTTGAATCGAAAACTGCTCAAAAGTTGAGAGTTTCGGATGCCTATGAGAAGTAGCACTGTTCTGTCAGCTTACTACTTGTTCGTAACCTCTCTAGATGATAAAAATGTACCAAAGCTATAAACGAAACGGAAAAAATGATAAAAAACTGTGGATACTGTTGTGGATTTCATAGGACCAGTGACAACAGAGGCACTATAGTTGCTTCCTCGTTTCCTTGTATTTGATGATTTTGAATGCTATCTTTTTTTTCGTTTCAGGGAGAAAGTATGAACTTCTTAAAAAATTCGGTAAGCGCAGCATTTTTCGTATTATTGCTGCAATATTGGGCAATTAAAAATTGCAGAAGTTGAGCGAGGATGTAAGTTGAATACAATAGGAATCAGTCGAGTTGCTCACTTTATTTTGGATTTAGTTCGACCTGGGACACGAATAGATTCAAGGAAACGGAGAAAACTGAAGGTACATGGCAACCAATCGTGATCATTTAGCACTTCATGTGTTCTATCGCAAGCCATCTGTCATTAATTCAAGGCATTCTCTTCATTAAGAGCCAACGTCTTAGTTATGTTTTTTGCTCTTTTTTTCTTTCCACAAGATTATGCACTTCCGCTAAAGGACGGTCGTTTCTCAAATTAGTTCAGTAACAGAGAAATTTGCTTCCACCTCGTTTCTGTTGGTGGCAACATGCCTTCGTTATTGAATGAAAGAATTTTTGATCTGTTATTAACACAACGTAAGCTTCATTTCTGCCGAGCATGGCAGATAAACGAGGGATACTGCGGAGATGCGCCCGATACATCACATCGTCGACCTCACTCAGATCTTACATTCTCTTTCCATCTTTCACTATCGTACAGTGTCCGTCGGCATCTTTCTCAGACGTCCCCTCTCATGCCTGCAGTGTGCTTTCTCTACTATCAACATATTTGGTGCCCTGTCCTGGAATATCTCGATTCCCCTGAGGAAATTTTCGAATCGTTTCTAGAACGGAACCGCCGAAGTGCGCGAACATCCTACGCGAGCGATAGTATTTATTTACTGAGAGTGACCTGGAATCGCTGATGCTCTACTGGGATCTGAAATTGCCCTCATATATTGGCGCGGTGTATTTTCTGTGCGACTGAAAGAGGAATATATTGCCTGAAATGAAATTCCTCATTTTTCTTTAATTAGGGAGCTCATCGTTTAGGAGACCGGATGCCAAAGCTCATGTTGCATCAACCTTTTCCAAACTTTTTTTTGTTCTCAAAGTTTTCGTCTGAATGGGGTATTAGCTGAAATGCTTTTGTTATAAATGGATCATCAGTGGAGCATTTTTTGAGCGTCGGCACTGTATGCTTTTGGAATAAGTGAAAAAATGCAGTTGTCTGAATGAGCTCAACACTGCTAGCATATTACAGTTTCACTGATTGCTAGTCGCTACTGTTCGGCACATTCGCATGGTAAGTCAGCGGCACACTTAGCCGTTTTATTTGAACAAATGTGTCCGCAACAGAGCAAAAAGAAGTTATAAATCATCCCCTATTAATTGAAAGCCTTGTGAACATTTTTGTCTTCTCGTTTCGGAATTTCTAACAATCTAAGTTTTCGAAAATTCGCCCACAGGAGCATCGTTAACATGTGTGGTTTCTGTTCGGTGATCGAGGCACTGATCTATTTGCTAATGCTTTAGATGATTGGTTCGGTTTAATTTTGCCCGATAAAACCTCAATAATACAGCATGGCGATATGATCCTTTGTTTGATCAGCAAGGTAGGCCCTCTTTTCGTACAGATGAAAGGTTGTATGCATAAATCTTGGAATCGGATGATAGAAGGGTCGACAAGGTAGCTTTTTTCAGAGACGTGCCTGACGAAGGGGCCGGCCAAACTTCTTGCGTGCTCTTCGTCTAGGCGATATAACATTCCACGCACAGATGTCCATGCTTTTACTGAATACAGCACACGAAACCAAAATATTTTGCTTCCATCGCTTCTCACCTGCAAAATGCAAGGATTTTCTCGTGCAATATTATAATGAGGTGAATCGGGCACAAAAAACTCCCACAAGCAGGCCTGCTTGAGTATAGTATGAAGTATCTTTTCATGTCTTCATGTCAGAAAAAAATTAAATGCCATCTAGGAGAAATCGGACTGCTCGTAAAGTGCCGCGATGCCGGCATCGCCTTGTTTCCTGTAGGAGTTCACCGTTTAAGCAATAAAAACTTCAAGTTTTGCACTCGTTCAAGCATATATTGCCACTATCGAGTATTCTAACCTAATTTATGTGAAAGCGTGCCAGAAGTCTTGGCTTAAATTCGGCTTCTGTGCTCGAGAAGAAGAGTATGATCTATGCTTCCTGATGGAAAAGCGTATTTAGCCCTCAACTATGGAACACCATTGCAGGATTATTGATTTATTATCTATTATTATACTCATCCATGCATTACACTTCGTCTGCTCATTTTCGATTTATCATCCACATTCGTTGCGAGAATTAGGGAAAGTGTCGGTGGCGGCTCTATGGAACTATCCCATCGCAGTCTGCAATTAGCAGTCACTAGATGGGATATGTGGAAATAATTCATTATTAATAAGTGATGGAATGAAAAAACGGATAGGTATGCAATGTATAGATTCAGTCATAGATGAAATCTGCTTCCGGCTGAGTTTCGCTGGATCCAGTCATGCACGGAGGTGAACGATTAACTGAGGGCAGTGTCCCATGCTCTTACGACTCGAGTGAGGTGTTCTAAAAACCGGTGTTTTTAGCCCTCCATTGTTTCAAGCGGTTCTTTATCTCACTGTCCGCGGCCTTCAGGCGACTTAGGAATCTGGGGACTCAGCAATCAGCATTCCTTGTCGTCGATATTTCCACCGTTCGGAACGCTCCTTAACTCAAAGTTCGGTGTCGTCTTGCTCTTTAATCGAGATTCCTCATGCAAAAGGCTCGTGCTCAAGAGTCTTCTGCACTTCTGGACATTCCCGTAATGGCTTCCCATCACGTTTTCTCATGATCGTCGAAAGAGTTTGTGCTTATTGAGTCTGTTACTAAGTAGCACGTCAGATACGTTATATATCTTAGGGATTTAATTAATTACATTACTCAATTACTTTAATTCTTTGAGAGATGTGTCGCTTCGCTAGATGGTGTGAGATGATGATGTTCGGATGTCAGTAATGCCAACGGTTGCATAGGTGTTTCGCATCTATCCGCTAGCTGCGATGCTCCACCGCTTTTTGCGCGGTCTCATTAGGCGATTTTGAGTTTATCCTCATTGATGCCTATTAACTGACTAGCAGAGTAAGTGGGAAAGTTTTGCCTGATATCAGCAAGTGATTTTTATGTGACTAACACTGCCCTATTCTATTCTATGTCATATTGCTGAGTGAACTGGTTTGAATATTTCCTCCTTAAGTACACATTACGGCGTTGTAAAATAAACACTATTCCAGAGGGAAAGTATGGAATTTCATGTGTAGTAATTTCGTGCGCTGAGAAGGAAGATGTAGAAAGCTTGGATATTCTTTCTGTGGACTAATTGCAAGAAGGAAAGGGCTAATAGACGAATAAGCGAGCTCAGAAGTCATTTCGTATTCCGTGAGAGGTTTTTTCGTTAGCCCAAACAATGATCTGCTGTACTAACCGGAGATTTTGCTGTTGATTCAACGACCACAATAATAGCCAACATGCATACGTCAGTGAGTTGGCTTTTTGAAACGATTGTTTGAGAGGTCTCTCCTGGAGTTTAATAGACGAAGGGAATTAAGAGAAGAGGAAATGAATACGGAGAATTCAAAAACAAACATCAAAGCAAGCGTACAGTAAGGATTTGAAAGACATTCAGCTTTTCTCTTTAAAGGTCAGCCCGCGTTGGGATTTTATGCTTCTCAGAAATTTTGTTTGTGGTGATCCAACTTTCGCGCAATCACACTTCTGATAGAAATAATCACATTCATATACTGCTGATCTCATGACCTCATTCGAATTAGCACTTTACTAAACAGCTCTGTCCAGGAATAGGATTATCATGCGATGGCCTTTTACTGAATTCCATTAAATTGCCATGCTCATTCCCTATTCCGTTTCGCTAGAACGCCTTAACACCGAGATAGCGGATACCAACACTAACAAAGCCCGTAAAAATTTACATTCTACAGCTCACAAATAAACGAACGTTTGAAGTGGCCTCAACAGTTTCAGATGTGAAAGAGAAGAGATTCTTCTCAATTCCTCCATCAGAATTCCTCCCTCTTTCCCTCAGCTAGCGAATCTGTTGTTGGAGATCAGCGAGCACTTCGTTTATTCACGCAGAACCCTCAAATTCTCAAAGAATTTGAAAAACGCTCTTGCACCTTTTTCAATCATCTCCGTGTCGCTTCCACTCACCCATTTATCTGCTGAACATTCCTTAATGCGAAGTGACAGTGTTTTCGATTCATTTGGTAAAACTGCATTCGGAATCATTCTTGAAAGTAATGCGTTTCAGCTTGAAAAACGTCGATTCTTTCATTAACAAATAGACGATCAAAAAAAAAACGTCTGGACAATACTGATCATTTTTATCATTAATTGTCATAGAATCGACTTGTCCTACTTTGCAGATCCTGGTTTCTCTCATGATACATGCCGCGAACAATTCAAGATCTGGTTCAGAAGTCGTGGCTTTCAGCGGGAGGGAAAGCACTGAGACTGCCACGAACAAATGCCAGCAGAAGCTTGAGCTGACCTTGATATGTTTTAATCTCGAAGTTGCAGGAGCTAAAACCTCTCCCGATATTGCTTACCAATGAGACCGAGCTTAATCCAGTCACTTTACGTTTTCACTCTTCTTTTATATTCAGTCATTTTTAAGAACTTTCTCATGGAAGAGGTGTTCAGGATCTGTTTACTATCACAATAACAACCACAACAGTCGCCACAACCACAACCACAACAGTCGCCACAGTTACCACCACCACAACCGCAACAGTCGCCAAAACCACAACCACAACAGTCGACACAACCACGATCACTACAGTTACCACTATCACCACTAAGACAACCGAGACTACTGCAGCAACAACTGTGGCAGCCACCAGTACTACAATCGTTTTTACGACGACCGCCAAGACCACGACGAATGCAATGACGATTCCTGCAGAAACCACCACAGGCAGCACCATCAGAGATATCACTGCGAGGATCACTCCTTCTAGTACAAGCGAAACCACAGTTACGACAACTGCTGCTACAGCAAAACCCACCATAACAACAACTACAACAACCATTAGCAGCACAGTTGCAACTACTGCTATCTCTACTTCGGCAACCGCTGCCATAGCTCTTACGACAGCCACTGCTATATCTAGCACAACGACTTCAGTCACCGATTACACTTCACCGTCCTCAACCGACGTCAGTACAACGTCATCTACAACCACAAGTAGCACCACCACTACTACCACATCCACTTCTATTCTTTCTGACGGAGTGAGGAGTGTATTTCGAGGTGATTTTTTCCTGCTGCTTGAAAGATGCACATTACTATCAGTGGTAAATTCAATGTTTACTCTGAATGATGGTTCTTTGTTGTATCATAGCTTGTTGTTGTTCCGTTGACTGAACACATGCCTTGATTCTTATTTTAGCAACTTTCCGTGCATTTGCTTCTTTCCCTAATTCTTCTTTCAAATCAACTATTTTTTCTCTCAAACGAGAGATGACGACTTTCACAAACAGCATCAAGGAAACTTATCATATATTCATAAATTATTTCAAGGAGAATAGCAAAACTGCCACTCTGCGCTCCCGAATCTCATTACGTCTAAACACATAAAAAATCAGATCGGATAAGGATGCCAAGTAAACGCCACCTAGACAGGTTTCCTCGACTGCAAAGTGAAATGCTTAAAAATGGCGGGTGTCATATCTGTGGATGCAGCTCGCTCGAAATGAACCTGCCTTCGAAATATTGAAACCTTTGTTCCTATCTTCTTCAGAACTGCGACTGTAAGCTTATCATCTTTTCACAAGCGGCTAACTTCAGGCAGTACCCTCACTTATTGCTTGCAAAAATTAGCTATGAGATGATGTGCTATTGAATCCCGCGTCACATTCGTGGCACTGCAGACAGGCGCGCTACCAACGCTTGATTCATTCAGTACTTCTTCAAATTCTGTACATAACATTTTCTTCAAAATGTGTTAATGCAGGTTTAGGTGCCTTTCGAAATCCCTCCGTTGCTAGGGGTTATATCCACTCAGTAATGTTTACCTCGTTCATCTGAAAATTTCAGGATGGAAGGTACGCAGCATGCTACTAGCAGTCGCGATTTTCATGTTTCCTCAATTATGATGACAAGTTTTCAGCCGTAATCATTGAAATGTTGATTTTCGTCCCGTACGAATAAAATGATGTTATCGGATGTGAATTCTTTCTCTGCATATAATGAAAACGACAGCTGTGTAGAACACTGTTCCTGCTGGAGTATATTTCGTCAACTGAAATTGGTGCTTGCGCAGGCTACAGCAGAGGCTGTTTGGGGCATTTCCCGTGGAGAAATAGCGGAAGACCTGAATATCAATTTATGACAGGTTATGAATCCGACCATGACTCTGTATTCCAAGGAATCGGTGGCGAAAATGCTAACGCTGACAGTGTGATTTGGCTGGTGTTACATTGAAAGTTTCGCTAATGGCAGCAGGGATGGAGCACTTCTATACATTTACAGATATGTGATGTGATGAATGAACCAAATAAAATGCTATAAACTATATACTGCAAAAAGCGAAGGTTACAATTGGCAATTTCTGACGATTTCTCGACGACAGGATTGCACTGAGACATCCAGTGAAATACAGAGTTCTTCGCTGTACCAGGATCACGAACACCATTCGGAATAGGGACACCCTCACCCCTTGGCCAGAACACAATATTAAGATGACTTACATGACATTTTTCATGGGAAGCATTCTTTTGCCATAATTTCGAAGCATTTTCCATGATATCAATGTCCTTCTAGAGAATATGAGAATGCAGAATACTCAAGAGGTACTTTTGGAGGAGCGCATAGGATGTTGAGCGGTGTAAAAACGCGGCGATCAGATTTCTGTGCGTCGTTGTGTTGACTAATGAACGAAATCACAGAAGAGGATGAATGAACAAATAAGTTGCTTAGGGGACATTAATCACGAGAACGAATGGTGGTAAAATACTGAAGCAATGAATTTTGTTGTGGATTCTGTGCAAATTTTTCAATTGTTGAGAAAAATGGAGTGTGCATTACGCGCACATTCAATTATACAGTAGAAAGTTTGGCAAAAGAAAAGCGAAAACTTTCATGGAAATCTTTAGTCACCCGTGTTAATTTTTCAATTCAGCCTTCTTCTGTATCTTATGAAAATAATTTAAGCATCGAAAGCTTAGTGTCGTTGCTCGCGAAATGCATCATAGAGGCTCGCTGGGCCCAGTGCATAGCAAGAAAGGTTTGTCGCCTCGGAGGCGCCAATGACAAGCGGAAACGCTAAAACAGAGACGCAAAAACTAGGCGTTTCAGGAGAAGAAAGGTGACGCTGTATATATTAGAGGAAACTGAAAGCGAATTGGGTCGGAATTTGCTCGAATAAAAATTCGCCATTCATGCAGCTCTCGGTGGATCAGGGAGGAGCCCTGATCAAGAGCTAAAGTTAGCTCCATATTGTAGTCGGTCTTCTCGTCGTCGTAATATTGTAATTTCTGCAGACTGTTTGCTGTTCGCAGTATTGAACGTGCTGCCAATTCTTGTATTTCGCTTATTCAACTCTGCTTCTACTGTTGGTCGGACTGCGTTGCCTCGACGAATTACTGCACGTAGGTCACAAAGTCTAAAGGAAAGATTTTTTTATTAATGGCGACTTTGAAGAAAGTCATTGAGTAGGCATCGATTATCGTCCTATTTTCATACTTACTCGCATTTCCAAATAACAAGTAGTGAGTGCAGCGATATAGCAGACAAAATTAATGATATTATAAAGTAGCAACTGTCTCATAGTACCTCACAAACCATCTTTAATTAAGACTACACACGAGCAAGATGAAGGAGTGGGAGTTGTGCAACGGCAGCGGACTAGGTGATCCATACTCAGAGTTCGAGATGCCTGTCTGCAGCAATAAATTCGCAATGTTTCGAAGGCTGAAGTGAATTCAGGGCTTTGCGAACCTCACCACATATAAGAATTGATTAATGCACAAGAAACGCGAATCCCTGCATTGGCAGCGTTTCCCTCGTGTTGAACTATTGTCGGCTCAAAGGAAAAGGAAAAAGAGGGTGCATAAACTTCAGTCAGCTGACATGAAGTCTGCGAACATAATCACACACACTTCTCAGTTTTTGAAAGTGTTTGCTTAATTAAGCTGAGCAGTAGTAAATGCCGACTCATGTAATGCCAATCTCTATTTGCTTGCGTGATGAGTTCGTTTACAGAAATTATTCAAATACAGAAAATGTGCATGTATGAAAGTATAGAGCGACTTTGCCATTGCCATTATGCATCACTTTAATTTGAATTTGCGAAATGTAGTAACGAATCGCTTGCAAACTTTTTTCTTGAGGTGATATGTTTTCAAATTTGAACCTATCAGCGAAAAGTGTGTTAAGAAATTGGCCGTTCTGTGATGCACATTTGAAGAATCCTTTTACGTAGATAACTTTCTACTTGATTGTTGTATTCCACCATTGTTCTAATATAGTAGTCGACATTCAGTTTCCATTGCTTTTCGTCACTTTAAAATGATTCCAATTTCAACAAAGTTTTATGCGCTGATCGATTCAATTTTTTCATGACAAGTGCAATATATTGAAGAATTTTTTAAAATATTCCATGCAAATTATCACTCCTTTGCAATGCAATTCTTTAGTATTGCAATTTTTGCCATACACTTACGGACGCCGTGAATAGAATGATGCGATTAATCAAATACTTGTGCATCCTCCGCTGGAGAATTAATATTTAATTTTGTTCATGCAGAAATATTCCATTTCTGTTGGAATATATTTCGTCAACTGAAATTGGTGCTTGCGCAGGCTACAGCAGAGGCTGTTTGGGGCATTTCCCGTGGAGAAATAGCGGAAGACCTGAATATCAATTTATGACAGATTATGAATCCAACCATGACTCTGTATTCCAAGGAATCCGCGCTGAAAATGCTAACGCTGACAGTGTGATTTGGCTGGTATTACATTGGAAGTTTCGCGAATGGCAGCAAGGATGGAGCACTTCTATACATTTACAGGTAAGTGATGTGATGAATGGACCAAATAAAATGCTATAAACTATATACTGCAAAAAGCGAAGGTTACAATTGGCAATTTCTGACGATTTCTCGACGACACGATTGCACTGAGACATCCAGTGAAATGCAGAGTTCTTCGCTGTACCAGGATCGCGAACACCATTTGGAATAGGGACACCCTCACCCCGTGGCCTGAACACAATATTAAGATCACCTTCATGACATTTTTCATGGGAAGCACACTGTTGCTATAATTTCCTAAACATTTTCCATAATATCAATGTTCTTCTAGAGAATGTGAGAATACAGAATAGGGGGATCGTTCTCAAGAGATACTTTTGGTGGAGGGCATAGGATGTTGAGCTGTGTATGAACGTGACAATCAGACCTCTGGATCGTTGTGACGACTAGAGAACGGAATCTCGGAAGAGGATGAATGAACATGGAAACCTAGAAAACCAGAAAGCTATTATCGCTCTGTGAAGGGTTCCTTAAACGTAGACAGGCTTGGATGACCTCAAATAAATTTTGATGATGATTAGAACATTGACTGCTCAAGAAATAAAATTGATGTACAGCGTGCAGTCACAAATGTAGTGACCTCATTATGATTGTGTTTATGTGACGAAATTATAGCATATTAAATAATCGAAATTATAACACGATCTTAAAACAGATGTGTTGAACTGTAATCAGACGTCGTTTACGTGAGCATTTTGAAGTCTTGGAGCTGTGATGGGCAGTGGCGGTTATGTAAAGAATAAAAGACAACGTAGCGTCATTCAATTCCATTTTCGAATGCTACATCTCACATTTCAGTATCCGTCGATGTCATAACGACTTCATAACGACGTCATAACGACAACAGTGCACTTGAATTCAGTGAAATATATCATGCCATAAATATCAGTTCTTTCATCTCTTTTATTTTGGCGTTACTTGCAGCAGCGGCTTGTAGAAATAATCATTCAAACAATTTCAACTACAGAGGTATACTAATGCATAATTAAAAAAACTTTGTTGCCGCCTAGTATGATATAAATACAGCACAAGAAACTATCAAATTGACAAAGCAAAACCTCATAGTGTTTTTGGAATTTCTGGCTGAGCAAAGTGAGTCACAGCAGTTTTCTTTCTTTCTGCTTTAATTCTTTCTGCTAGGTGAACGCTTTTAATTTTCTCCTCATGATTGTCACTTTGCCATTTGCACCGATATTTTTTAATTGCGCATGCATGCTTAAGTGAGTGCTCACATGCTTATAATGTTTTTTCTTCTATTTTTTAGAGAAATTTCAAACCATCTCATAGTGGGAATTTCCCATCAGGATTTTAGTATCGCTACAAAGAAGGACTGAAAGCGAGGGATTGAAAAGCACAGTCTCATCCCGTAGAACGACTCCAAAACGAAGGTAGTGCCTTTAGAAAATTAGTTAACTGTAATTTGGCTTGCTTTGACTTTATTGTTACCTGAGAAAAGCGATAAGACGTTAGAAAAAACTGAATACTCAAATCTCATGAAGATATACTTCGCGGCAAAAATCTCTCCCTACGAATATCCTCATTTCATAAAGCTGTTTCATCGAAGTAAACTCGTCCATTACGATCTGATTTTTTACAAAATTGAACTTGAATACATTTGACGAAAGAACAGTTTCGAATAAAGCAGAAAACAAGTTGATGAACTATCTTATCGATGAATTTTTTCATGCTATTCAAAAGGACAAACCGATAACACGGATGTTCTCAAGTGCATATGAGACAAACGGATATCATATGAACGCGATGAGTAACTCAACTGCCATAATTCCTTCAAAATTTAAAAGAGCTATTACAATATTGGGGCATTCAATATAAATTTGATGCCATTGCATATGTGATTGCAGTTTATAGATCAGAGATCGCCTAAAAGTAGATGAGTTTGCCGAAAAGACGAATTTTTTCCCGGTGATTAAGAATCTGATTCTTCCTAATAAATACTATTCCTGATTGGATATGGAACCTTGTTGCATTTGCTCGAAATAAAAAGCTATTGTTTTGTTTAATATGGATAAAAATGATCACTAATTGTTAGAAATTTGACTGCTTTAGTTCTCCTGTATACTAAGTTCGGACTGCTAAAATACAGGGCTGCTGCGGCGGCCAATTATATATAAATAAATAGACATTAAAATCAAATCATTAAAATTCCCTAGCAGACTAAAATATCCGCAATTTTTAGTCACTTTGATAGTATTCCATTTTCCATTTTGGGGTCATATTAATTTCGAATTTGAAATTTTGAATCAAGTCAAAAAAAATTTTCAATAATTGACTGAACTGAATGCAATAATTAACATAATAGCGTGTAGGCAGTAGATTAAATCTTTCTTAATAAACTATCATACGATTACTCCGTCACCGCATCCATTTTACATACAGAACAATAAAATGTGAGGAAATTTTCCATCGAAAACATTTATCGAGCATAAGAATTTATTGAATTTTTATTGCCGAGATATCCTAATTGAAACAACGAAAGTTCGACAAAGAGATTTCGCTAGATTTTTTCAAAGAAAGTATGAAAATATGAAAAAAGAAGTTGGTTTCATTTTCCAATGCTTCATTGAGCAAGAAGCACTTCGAAAACATTCTATTTTTCAATGAAGAAAAGATAAAAGGAGTGTATGTGAACTTGATAAAAGATACAAGATAGAGATAGAAGATGAAGTTAGAACGAGCGCAAACGTAGGGAAATAGTTGTAGAATTGGAAATCGTTCCCGAGATTTGCTTTTCGTTGAATCGTAAAATTTTCAGCACTATTTGAAGCATCTAGGAGGAGAGCAAAATGAAATTGTTCATCAGTGAGTAGACGATAGAAGAAAAATTTGATGCATTGATAGGGAAATGTGAATTTTTGAGCAAAAAAACGTTCCACGAGAAAGAGTGGCCGGATGAAAGAGACTATCAACAAATGAGGAATTATCAGCAAAGAAATCTTGGAGTGATCGATCAGTCTATGCTCCATCATTGATTTCGAATTATGTAAATTTCAGTATGTTCTTCATTATACCATGTACAACTCGTTTAAAATAAATAAATTCGGATCGCAGATGAATTTATTGCACTTCTTATTTACTCAAACATTTTGAACAAGTACGATCTCATCAATCGAGGATTGCCACTGCAAAAATTCCTTAACGCGATCGTTTTCACTATGTGCATATAAGAAAGCTTTCCGTCTGAAAGTCAGATAGATATGAAATTAATATTCCATTTACCCTTTATTGTTTAGAAATGGGTATGCCATCGGCTTCATCCGCATTTGAGAGACTCATTATCGAAAGCAAAGTGATAAAATATGCTTATAAATTTGCCATGTTATACATATACCATTCCAACAGATCCAGCAAAATGGAAACAATACTTAAAAGCATCAAAGAAGCAACGTGGAACACGTTTACAAGCTGTTCACCTAACTGTCCGAATAGTGTTAGATGAAAAGCAGTTCGCAAAAATTCGTTCGATGGTACTGAGATCAACGACAACTTTACATTTTACACAGAGCTGATTCAAGTCAAAATGAAAACATTTTGCGCAGATTTTGAAAATGAGCTTGACTGTTGCGCCGGACTGTTCTGTAATCTGAAAACGGTGCATCTTTATCAAAATAGGCAGCTGCCGATCTTGTAGCTGAATGATTTATGTGTTGGCGAAATAAGATTGTGTCATAAAATAATCGGATTTGCAATTAAGGAGGAACTGAGGTTGTTGTGAAAGACTATCAGTGATACTCTCCGGATAAAATGTCATAAAAATCATTTTGCTGTAATTCGTGGATTCGCAGATTGAAGACTTTTACGGTCAGTAACAAGGAACCACCAATGAAGCTCACAATAGCAAAAATGGGGCTCACAATAGCAAAAGCCTGAATCATTTTTTCCTCCATCCTGGTCGAGATAGAAACGAAGACTTGATGAACTGAAATTCAGCTATAAGTGAGGTGGTGGTGACTCAAGCATCTGCAAAAAGTATTCATGAACCAAACCAAGTTGCATGTGCATTTACTGACAGTCGTGCAACCGATAAGTACGGTTTGTAATCTATAAAATGGATTTGGCACGTGTCATCATTTTTCTTCTCTACATTCGAGATTCTTAAAACTTAAATGCGTGACTGTTATGACAAGAAAGCAAATTCATTTCGGAAAAAATTTCAGTAACTCTAAAGCCAATGAGGTAAGATGGTTAAATCAACCACTTCTTCGTCCATAAATAAATCTCTCCTTATATCACCTTTTTTCAAATGGCAATAACGTACATAGTGCTTGCAACGTTGCAAGGATGGAGTTATCTTGCTACACACTAAAATTATTTTTGTGCGCCTTTTGTTTTGTCTTTCATTTTTTTGAATACTTGTCAAATATAGTTGAATATGAAAACCGCTAATTCATAAACGTACATCTAAAATAGGGTCACAGATGAAGTGGTCTTTCCCAAATGCAGAACAACTCCAACAAAATTCCGCAGTCCTGAAGTTTCTAGGAAGTAACCGAAAATGCTGCCTACCGCTGAAATCTTCTCTCCTTCTAATATATAAACGGCTGAAATCCTGAGCCAATCTTCCGATCCGTGTAGAAAATGTTCCCATCGTTAAGTCATCAACTCTCATTTTGAGGCGACAAAAGAACGACTTGCGTTTCTAATGAATTTTTATTGACTGTAATGAAATAATTACATTATAGAAAACGATCTCCTATGGCAGTTAGAAATGAAATTAATGAAAAACAGCGGTGCATCACCTGGACAACAATAACTTGATATAAATGTTTTATCACAAAAGCGATTAATTTGGAGATCATCTCAAGCGTGAAAACTTCATTCAAACATTATTTCGAGGAAAAAAATCTTTCAGTATTTTCTTCTCTTATTTTATATTATACAAGCAACAGACCACCTCCTCAGCCGACAATCTTCGTTATTCCTCAAATCATTTGTCATCGCTATAAATTGTGTCACTGTTTCTTTGATTATCAGGGGTTTATTCATCCAAGTTTATGATCCGACTGATGAGCGAGATCGCAGTACCAAGCTTCGAAGCCATACGAAGCAAAACGGTGAACCGATAGAGAAAAAAAAGGGAGTATATGAGCGAGTCCGAGATCACACCTGCTCAAGAGCTTGCTTCGAGTATTCATCACCAAGTTTGAACGATTAGCGATATTGATTCATTATGAAGAGAGAGCACAGTTCTCATCTAAATTTCGAGGCTCACGAGACGAAAAATTAAAATCTTTGCTTTGCCTGACAAAGTTACGTGAGCTATAACCGGCTATAAGTACACCAAAATTATCATACCCTCGGTTTATCGAGCAGGTTCCGAGGTGGAATGCTTCCGACGAAATTGGCTTGCTCCAAAGCTACTCCATAATCTGTTTCAAATCGAGAAGCGATCGAACAGTTTGCAGTGCGTGATGCTCAAACATAAAGAGAGTGCGTAAGTACCGTGATCAGTAAACAGGTTCAAAAAGTCCGTAAAGCTGCCATTCAAGCAAATCGGCATTCAGTACTCAGGAGCAGAGATATTACGCACAATGAAACGAATATTTGGACTCAGGAGTTTCAATGAACTCTCGACTATCGAAACTTTTCGGCATTAGGTTTGTTCTTGGGAGGGTGCTTCAAACCCGACTACACAGGAACCGAAAACTTTCAAACATGGGACATTTTTTGGATCAACTAATTCCACTGTGAATTCTCTCCAAACCCTTCATACTACATCAGATGCTAACATGCATCTTTTCATTTGAGAAAGCGTCTCCGAATTTTGTAGCTGATGATGCGCTCAAATATCACCAGGTCGTACTTTGCTTATGCCTTCAAAGTTTAAAACCTTCAAAACAGTCTAGCAGTCAAATGAGAAGGACCCGAGAAAATGGCTAGGAAACGCAATACGGTCTAGGTGTTCTTGGCAACTTACAACAATCTTTAATTAAGACCACATTAAGAGCAAGACTACATTTAACTTATAAGGTTAATTAAGAGCAAGATGGAGGAGTGGGACGTTGTGGGACGGCAGTGGACCAAGTAATCCATAACGCGAAATTCGAGATGCCTGTCTGCGGCAATAAATTCGCAACTTTTCGAAGGTTGGAGTAAATTCAGGGCTTTGCGAACTTCATCACATATTAGGATTGATTATTGCACAAGAATCGCGAATCCCGGCATTGGCAAGATTTCCCTCGTGTTCATCTGTTACTCGGCTCAAAGGAAAAGGGAACAGAAGGTGAGTGAACTTCTGTCAGCTTACGTGCGAACATAATTACGCACACTTCTGAATTTCGTACCAAATTATGAACCTGCTTCCTTCGTCAGGCTGAGCAGTGTTGAATCCCGACTCATATAATGCGTCTGTCTACTTGCCTCCATGATGAGATCGTTTATGAAAATTATCCAAATACAGAGAATCTGCATGCATGAAAGCATAGAGCCACTTTGCCATCATGCATTATGTTAATCTAAATTTGCAAAAATGTAGTAATGAATCGCTTGCAAACTTCTTTCTTGCGGTGAAATGTTTTCAAATTTAAATATAGTGAAGTTGGCAGATCTGTGATGTAAATTTGTAAAAATGTTTTGCCATCTTTGAGAGTCAAAGTTAGGAAGCATTTAGTTGTTGTTCCTTCCTCCCGCTTAGTCTCGTGATGCGGTGGGGAGTTAGACTTATGTGGATAATGACAGCCTGCGCATGGGTAGATGGTTCGGACGGATCTTCCCTGCAGGCTGTTCCATACCACCCAGGTAAAGTGCCTTTTATTAATGTTTTATTATCACAGCATCAGTTACTGATCGTTGAAAATCAGCGTTAATATTCAGGACTAGACAAAGGAATTTGGGGATGTATGACTGAAGCATCTGAAGTGGTGACATTAACAAGCCTCAATTATCTATCTTGTTGTTGAAAAACCATTAGATAACACCGATTGCGGGTCGCGAAAATTTAGTGAACTGAGCATTGCGATAAATTTTCGTCGAAACTCTTGGTGCATGTTTTCTGGTACTGGGAAGCGAAAAGATGGGTCGGTGTGACTGGTGTCACGCTGCATCATGTGACTTGTGCGGCGAAAAAAAATTGCCTTATCTTTGGAGCACAAATTAGGTGCATTCAAGCTTTTCAGATTTTTTTCGGGCTCGGATAGAAGCAATGCCTCTGGATGGGCCTTCTGAGATTCAGTAGAATTATCATGTTCAATTGATTTGATCATCTCCCATCAGAAGTGCCTGCGTTACGAGGAATGAATACCACTTGCATTTGTAAAACGATTAGGACTTAGTCAAAAGATTACTTCTATCTGCGGAGATGTTTCCAACATATGTCTCCTCTTATTGTAGAGTTGTACGAGTCGACTAAGGACAAGGAGAATTATTACATGTTCATGTCACCGGTAAGCCTCAATTCTTATTCACTATTGATGTTTGTTAAGAAGTTGAGCTTGGACTGCTTTAAATGTATATAAAGCTTTAGGAATGCTGAAAAGTTTCAAGAATAAATCGCTTCTGTGCGTTTCAAGCATTATTTCCAGTAACCAGCTCACTTGAGAATTATGATCACTTCGCAGGGTTCTTCACACCGACCTGAAATATCAACCGTTGTGAGTGGGGAAATACAGATTGAATTAAAGAACTTTTAAGTCATGTCGATTTCTTCTCGAAAACGAGGATTTCTTCAACAGTTATGAGGCTCACAAACCGTAGCAGTCCGGATATGCTGACTCTAACTCGATGAGGCATTACTGAGAAGTAGGTTGCTTTCAAGTATACAACCACTATATTTGCCTTTTGTTTCTTATCTACAGACAGAAAAATGGCTTCGTGAATACTGGTAACCGTTGAGGTCCGAACCTTTCTAAACGATGAACAAAACAGTGTATATTTGTAATAGCACGGGAAGAATTTATATCATTTCTTTTCCTTCCAGAAGGTTGTATGTGATAACTGCACGAAAAAAGAGGTGAGTCAGTTGCAGTTTTGTTGAGATTTGAGCGAAAAACGGCTATGCCTTCTCCGATTCACATTGGATGGAAGTGTTTAGAGAAGAGCTATTGAGATCTTCAAATGAAGAGTTATTCAAACAAAATGCCACATAACATGCAAAAGATTTCTCTCGTTACTCTCGACTAGCGAGTCTTTCTTTCATTCTTGGGTCTTCGATTATAGATTCGAGATGTGGGAATTAAGACACAGAAAAATAGGAAAATTTTGAAATGAGAAGGCAACTGCAGCTGTCGACTCTAGATGACATCTGTGATCACACGTTCTCACAAGACAACATGATTCCACTTAAAACAACCGAACGATCCATATACGACTCGTTCGAAGCGTCGTTGCTCATTTTTATTTAGGCGTCTCAGCAACATCCTCCACTACGGCAATAAAGCAGTCTTTCATTTCATCGATGCTCTGGAAGACTACATTGTATCGTTGCAACTATGCTGAAGTTTCATAAGTTAAAATCTTCACAGTACCATCCTTTTCCACTCCTCCCCATAGGTTTTGAACGAGATTTTCAGTTTAGAAGCGGATGCCTGCATAAACAATCGTTGAGGTGTTTTCTACCAGTGAATCACTGCGAAAGAAGAGCATCTCTTTTTTATGGAAAATGGATTAGGAACTCGATCGATACAAGTAAGAGTGCGAGAACGAGATCAAAAATAGCTACATTATCCTAATCATTCTTGATGAGCTACCTTATCCTAATTTCGTCTAAAATCACTTCAGTTACTTCACTTCTGCGATGTCCACAAGGAACAAGCGGGAGCAACTCATAATCATTTCATAATATTGAATTTCTTGGAAGAATTCCACATGGACAGATTTCCCGTTTAATGTATGCTACCTATTTTTGCATGTGCAGCATCCCTATGCACACCCGAGTGTTGAGTGCGCGCTGCCGAATATCTTTTACTTCACTTCTCCTCGTTGGTTTAAATAAATCGACACAAATGACATATTTGAAAGAGGGTTTATAATAGCTGCGACCAAATCAAGGGCATCAAGGCTGAAAAGCTTTTTGTACGAATCCATTCTCATCGTCCTTTTTTGGAGCATTAGGATGAAAGAAACGGAGCCTCTCTCCCTCCGTCCCCATCGATGCAACATCCACGCCATCCTTTCGACTCTGCCGATGACAACAGTTTCACATATTAAAGCCATATTTGTAGGACAAGTACGAGGACCCCTATTCTCTGATGCAAAGGTGTGGAAGTATCGTCAAAGGAGCGAGAATTGCTGGTATACACGACAATTTGGACCTCATGAGCGTAATTATTACTCTTCATAATATGATAAAAGACCTACGAGAAGGTTTGTCCGGCTGACATCTACACCCGCTGGCGTTGGAGTTGAACATCGTGAATTATTAGGAACTCTCTTCGTATATCCAGTAAAACAGGAAGCGTTCAGAGGAAAAAAATGAGGGCGAAGTGCCAAATTTGAGATGCACGTATAAATTGCTTGTTCCTTGCAAACATGCTCTTAGTTGATGAAACGAAGTTATTTGTGCAGCTTTGTTCACTGCTTGAAGGTTAGGCGATATCTATTCCCATATGCCATGCTCAGCGATCCAGCGCTGCAGTGATTTTTGAGAGGACATAGAAAAAGATTACATCTAATCATTGTTCCCGCTAAATCGCATTTGAAAAATGTCTCACACACAAATAGTAGCAAAAATTAGGCGCATTTTCAAAAATGTCGACCAAATGAGTGAACATCTCTGTAAATAACCGTAATTACAGCGAAAAGAGGAGGAGTAAATGGCTTGAAAATGTTGTGCCGACATTCTAGTTCTGCCATCAATCCTCGTGGTTAAATCTTGATCAGTTTTGGTCATACCGTCCCAGATTTGTGAGTGAGATCCTTACGCGTATAGTTGGATGTCCAACTTTCTAAATTCGACGAACTCCGCAGACATGTGTTCACGAGCAGTCTCAAGCCATTGTCATCTTCCCTCAGCTTCAATCAACGGCATGAATCTGCGTGATTTAGGCCTCAGCTGAACGGTAAAATTCGACGCGAATTTCCCATGCGACTGTAGTTCAAAACAATGCGTTTCGTTGTTGAATAGAGCTGGAGAATTGTCAAACTTTGTGCGTATAGTACGTGTATACAAATGTGCGTCCCAGTATACCCATGGCTATATGTTTATATGTGCCTTCATACCATTACGTGTACTTGCGCATGCCTAAATCAAACGCTGTTAAGGAGTTCATCGTCATACCCCGCTCGCATTAAGATGATTCTATTTCCAATTTCCGGGAAATTATTCCTATCGTAGCTGCCAAAGGATACAGTACAATATAGTGCTTAAACGATGCGAAAAGACTGGTGAGCAAATCAGACACTTTCCCATCATCCGCTCTCACCTGGTACACCATGCGCACAGTCCTGTCGCAGCTGCGAAATCGTCCCCACCCACTTTTGATGTTGTTTTCGTGTTTGATTGCATTCGATTTTGCTGTTCATTTCACTAGATAGAATGATTCCGTTTTCCAAAATCTTATATGAGTGCACCAAGGAACGCTTTTAAAGACAGATCTGTTGTGGGCTTATTACTTCGAAGTCCTTGTAAACTATGAGTCCAATCGTCGGGAACGCTGGCGGAGGAAACTGCGTCAACTATTTTGGCTGCTCTGAGCGTTTTTCTTTCAGAAGATACTCCAAGGCTCATCTGCCGTCACGAAGGTATGCTTTCAAGCTAGAAAATAGCGTTGAATCGAAAATTGCTCAAAAGTTGAGAGTTTCGGATGCATATGAGAAGTATCACTGTTCTGTCAGCTTACTACTTGTTGGTAACCTCTCTAGATGATAAAAATGTACCAAAGCTATAAACGAAACGGAAAAAATGATAAAAAACTGTGGATGCTGTTGTGGGTGTCATAGGACCAGTGACAACAGACGCACTATAGTTGCTTCCTCGTTTCCTTGTATTTGATGATTTTGAATGCTATCTTTTTTTTCGTTTCAGGGAGAAAGTATGAACTTCTTAAAAAAGTCGGTAAGCGCAGCATTTTTCGTATTATTGCTGCAATATTTGGGCAGTTAAAAAAATTGCAGAAGTTGAGCGAGGATGTAAGTTGAATACACTAGGAATCAGCCGAGTTGCTCACTTTATTTTGGATTTAGTTCGACCTGGGACACGAATAGATTCAAGGAAACGGAGAAAACTGAAGGTACAGTCAACCAATCGTGATCATTTAGCACTTCATGTGTTCTATCGCAAGCCATCTGTCATTATTTCAAGGCATTCTCTTCATTAAGAGCCAACGTTTTAGTTATGTTTTTTGCTCTTTTTTTTCTTTCCACAAGATTATACACTTCCGCTAAGGACGGTCGTTTTTCAAATTAGTTCAGTAACCGAGAAATATGCTTCCTCTTGTTACTGTTGATGGCAACATGCCTTCTACCGGTTATTGAAAGAATTTTTGATCGATTATCAACGCAACCTAAACTTCATGCCTGCCGAGCATGGCAGATAAAAACGAGGGATATAGCGGAGATGCTCGAGGTGCATCACACCGTCGACCTCACTCAGATCTTACATTCTCCTTCCACCTTTCACTGCCGTACAGTGTCCTTCGGCTGGTCCCCTCTCTTCTCCCCCAATTCATAGTAACTAAAGAAGTGCTACTGCATGAAGCCAACTGCCTTCAAACATCGGCGCGAATCACCGCAACTATTCAAACCTTGAAGCTCCACCATATTTTATGCGAAAAGAATACAGCACACAAGCTTGAACTATGCTGTTAAGGTCCAGGAATGAAATTAAGCGCTTTCTGGAACTCCAATGCACGTTGTTTGCCCTGTCTTGGAATATCTCGATTCCCCTCAGGAAATTTTCTAAGCACTTCTAGAACTGAACCGAGCGAACTCGTGAACATCCTACGCAAGCGACAGTATTTATTCACTGAGAATGACCTGGAACCGCTAATGCTCTGTTGGGATCTGAAATTACCAGCATATACCGGCGAGGTGTACTTTCGGTGCGACTGAAAAAGGAATATATTGCTTGAAATGAAATTCCTCATTTTTCTTTAATTAGGGAGCTCATCGTTTAGGAGACCGGATGCCAAAGCTCATGTTGCATCAACCTTTTCCAAACTTTTTTTAACGTTCCGGTCTAAATGAGGGGTTACCTGAAATGCTTTTGTCATTAATGGATCACCGGTGGACGATTTTTTGAGCACATGCATTATACGCTTTTGAAATAAGTGAAAAAGTGCAGTTGTCTGAATGTGCTGAACACTGCTAGCATATCACAGTTCCACTGATTGCTAGTCGCTACTGTTCGCCACATTCGCATGGTAAGTCAGCGGCACACTTAGCCGTTTTATTTGAACAAATGTGTCCGCAACAGAGCAAAAAGAAGTTGTAAATCATCCCCTATTAATTGAAAGCGTTGTGAACATTTTTGTCTTCTCGTTTCCGAATTTCTAACAATCTAAGTTTTCGAAAATTCGCCCATAGGAGCATCGTTAACATGTGTGGTTTCTGTTCGGTGGTCGAGGCACTGATCTATTTGCTAATGCTTTAGGTGACTGGTACGGTTTAATTATATCCAAAAAAAAATCAATAATACAGCATGGCGATATGGTCCTTTGTTTGATCAGCAAGGTAGGCCCTCTTTTCGTATAGATGAAAGGTTGGATGCATAAATCTTGGAATCGGATGATAGAAGGGTCGACAAGGTAGCTTTTTTCAGAGACGTGCCTGACGAAGGGGGTCGGTCAAGCTTTTTGCGTGCTCTTCGTCTAGACGATATAACATTCCACACACAGATGTCCATGCTTTTGCTGAATACAGCACACGAAACCAAAATATTTTGCATCCATCGCTTCTCACCTGTAAAATGCAAGGATTTTCTCGTGTAATATTATAATGAGGTGAATCGGGCACAAAAAACTCCCACAAGTAGGCCTGTGTGAGTACAGTATGAAGTATCTTTTCATGTCTTCATGTCAGAAAAAATTAAATGCCATCTAGGAGAAATCGGACTGCTCGTAAAGCGCCGCGATGCCGGCATTGTCTTGCTTCCTGTAGGAGTTCACCGTTTAAGCAATAAAAACTTCAAGTTTTGCACTCGTTCAAGCATATATTGCCACTATCGAGTATTCTAACCTAATTTATGTGAAAGCGTGCCAGAAGTCTTGGATTAAATTCGGCTTCTGTGCTCGAGAAGAAGAGTATGATCTATGCTTCCTGATGGAAAAGCGTATTTAGCCCTCAACTATGGAACACCATTGCAGGATTATTGATTTATTATCTATTATTATAATCATCCATGCATGACACCTCGTCTGCTCATTTTCGATTTATCATCCACATTCGTTGCGAGAATTAGGGAAAGTGTCGGTGGCGGTTGTATGGAACTATCCCATCGCAGACTGCAATTAGCAGTCACTAGATGGGATATGAGGAAATAATTCATTATTAATAAGTGATCAAATGAAAAAACGGATAGGTCTGCAAGCTATGGAATCAGTCATAGATGCAATCCGCCGGAGGCAGTGTGCTTCGCTGGATCCAGTGGTGGACGGAGGTGAACGATTAATTGAGGGCAATGTGCCACGTTGATTATCAGGCTCTTACGACTCGAGTGAGGTGTTCTAAAAACCGGTTTTTTAGCCTTTCCATTGTTTTAAGCGGTTCTTTATCTCATTGTCTGCGGCCTTTAGGCGACTTAGGAATCTGGGGACTCAGACAATCAGCATTCCTTGTCTTCGATATTTCCACCGTTCGGAACGCTCCTTAACTCAAAGTTCGGTGTCATCTTGCCCTTTAATCGAGATTCCTCATGCAAAAGGTTCGTGCTCAAGAGTCCTCTGCACCTCTGGACATTCCCGTAATGACTTCCCCATCACGTTTTCTCATGATCATCGAAAGAGTTTGTGCTTATTGAGTCTGTTACTAAGTAGCACGTCAGATACGTTATATATCTTAGGGATTTAATTAATTACATTACTCAATTACTTTAATTCTTTGAGAGATGTGTCGCTTCGCTAGATGGTGTGAGATGATGATGTTCGGATGTCAGTAATGCCAACGGTTGCATAGGTGTTTCGCATCTATCCGCTAGCTGCGATGCTCCACCGCTTTTTGCGCGGTCTCATTAGGCGATTTTGAGTTTATCCTCATTGATGCCTATTAACTGACTAGCAGAGTAAGTGGGAAAGTTTTGCCTGATATCAGCAAGTGATGTTTATGTGACTAATACTGCCCTATTCTATTCTGTGTCATATTGCTGAGTGAATTGGTTTGAATATTTCCTCCTTAAGTGCACATTACGGCGTTGTAAAATAAACACTATTCCAGGGGGAAAGTATTTAATTTCATGTGTAGGGGGGAAAGTAATTTCATGTGTAGTGCGGTGAGAAGGAAGATGTAGAAAGCTGGGATATTCTTTCTGTGAACTAATCGCAAGAAGGAAAGGGTTAATAGACGAATAAGCGAGCAGAGAAGTCATTTCGTATTCCGTGAGAGGTTTTTTCGTTAGCCCAAGCAATGATCTGCTGTACTAACCGGAGATTTTGCTGTTGATTCAACGACCACAATAATAGCCAACATGCATACGTCAGTGAGTTGGCTTTTTGAAACGATTGTTTGAGAGGTCTCTCCTGGAGTTTAATAGACGAACGGAATTAAGAGAAGAGGAAATGAATACGGAGAATTCAAAAACAAACATCAAAGCAAGCGTACAGTAAGGATTTGAAAGACATTCAGCTTTTCTCTTTAAAGGTCAGCCCGCGTTGGGATTTTATGCTTCTCAGAAATTTTGTTTGTGGTGATCCAACTTTCGCGCAATCACACTTCTGATAGAAATAATCACATTCATATACTGCTGATCTCATGACCTCATTCGAATTAGCACTTTACTAAACAGCTCTGTCCAGGAATAGGATTATCATGCGATGGCCTTTTACTGAATTCCATTAAATTGCCATGCTCATTCCCTATTCCGTTTCGCTAGAACGCCTTAACACCGAGATAGCGGATACCAACACTAACAAAGCCCGTAAATATTTACATTCTACAGCTCACAAATAAACGAACGTCTGAAGTGGCCTCAACAGTTTCAGATATGAAAGAGAAGAGATTCTTCTCAATTCCTCCATCAGAATTCCTCTCTCCTTCCCTCAGCTAGCGAATCTGCTGTTGGAGACCAGTGAGCACTCCTGTTATTCACGCAGAAGCCTCAAATTCTCAAAGAATTTGAAAAACGCTCTTGCACCTTTTTCAATCATCTCCGTGTCGCTTCCACTCACTTATTTATCTGCTGAACATTCCTTAATGCGAAGTGACAGTGTTTTCGATTCATTTGGTAAAACTGCATTCGGAATCATTCTTGAAAGTAATGCGTTTCAGCTTGAAAAACGTCGATTCTTTCATTAACAAATAGACGATCAAAAAAAAAAACATCTGGACAATACTGATCATTTTTATCATTAATTGTCATAGAATCGACTTGTCCTACTTTGCAGATCCTGGTTTCTCTCATGATACATGCCGCGAACAATTCAAGATCTAGTTCAGAAGTCGTGGCTTTCAGCGGGAAGGAAAGCACTGAGACTGCCACGAACAAATGCCAGCAGAAGCTTGAGCTGACCTTCATATGTTTTAATCTCGAAATTGCAGGAGCTCAAACCTCTCCCGATATTGGTTACCAATGAGGCCGAGCTTAATCCAGTCACTTAACGTTTTCACTTTTCTTTTATATTCAGTCATTTTCAAAAACTTTCTCATGGAAGAGGTGTTCAGGACCTGTTTACTATCACAATAACAACCACAACAGTCGCCACAACCACAACCACAACAGTCGCCACAACCACAACCACTACAGTTACCACCACCACAGCCGCAACAGTCGACACAACCACGATCACTACAGTTACCACTATCACCACTAAGACAACCGAGACTACTGCAGCAACAACTGTGGCAGCCACCAGTACTACAATCGTTTTTACGACGACCGCCAAGACCACGACGAATGCAATGACGATTCTTGCAGAAACCACCACAGGCAGCACCATCAGAGATATCACTGCGAGGATCACTCCTTCTAGTACAAGCGAAACCACAGTTACGACAACTGCTGCTACAGCAAAACCCACCATAACAACAACTACAACAACCATTAGCAGCACAGTTGCAACTACTGCTATCTCTACTTCGGCAACCGCTGCCATAGCTCTTACGACAGCCACTGCCATATCTAGCACAACGACTTCAGTCACCGATTACACTTCACCGTCCTCAACCGACGTCAGTACAACGTCATCTACAACCACAAGTAGCACCACCACTACTACCACATCCACTTCTATTCTTTCTGACGGAGTGAGGAGTGTATTTCGAGGTGATTTTTTCCTGCTGCTTGAAAGATGCACATTACTATCAGTTGTAAATTCAATGTTTACTCTGAATGATGGTTCTTTGTTGTATCATAGCTTGTTGTTGTTCCGTTGACTGAACACATGCCTTGATTCTTATTTTAGCAACTTTCCGTGCATTTGCTTCTTTCCCTAATTCTTCTTTCAAATCAACTATTTTTTCTCTCAAACGAGAGATGACGACTTTCACAAACAGCATCAAGGAAACTTATCATATATTCATAAATTATTTCAAGGAGAATAGCAAAATGAGATTCGGGAGCGCTCTGCGCTCTCGAATCTCATTACGTCTAAACACATAAAAAATCAGATCGGATAAGGATGCCAGGTAAACGCCACATAGACAGGTTTCCTCGACTGCAAAGTGAAATGCTTAAAAATGGCGGGTGTCATATCTGTGGATGCAGCTCGCTCGAAATGAACCTGCCTTCGAAATATTGAAACCTTTGTTCCTATCTTCTTCAGAAACGCGACTGTAAGCTTATCATCTTTTCACAAGCGGCTAACTTCAGGCAGTACCCTCACTTACTGTTTGCAAAAACTAGCTATGAGATGATGTGCTATTGAATCCCGCGTCACATTCGTGGCAGCGCAGACAGACATGCTATCAACGCTTAATTCATTCAGTACTTCTTCAAATTCTGTACATAACATTTTCTTCAAAATGTGTTAATGCAGGTTTAGGTGCCTTTCGAAATCCCTCCGTTGCTAGGGGTTATATCCACTCAGTAACGTATACCTCGTTCATCTGAAAATTTCAGGATGGAAGGTACGCAGCATGCTACTAGCAGTCGCGATTTTCATGTTTCCTCAATTATGATGACAAGTTTTCAGCCGTAATCATTGAAATGTTGATTTTCGTCCCGTACGAATAAAATGATGTTATCGGATGTGAATTCTTTCTCTGCATATAATGAAAACGACAGCTGTGTAGAACACTGTTCCTGCTGGAATATATTTCGTCAACTGAAAGTGGTGCTTGCGCAGGCTACAGCGGAGGCTGTTTGGGGCATTTCCCGCGGAGAAATAGCGGAAGACCTGAATATCAATTTATGACAGGTTATGAATCCGACCATGACTCTGTATTCCAAGGAATCGGTGGCGAAAATGCTAACGCTGACAGTGTGATTTGGCTGGTGTTACACTGAAAGTTTCGCTAATGGCAGCAGGGATGGAGCACTTCTATACATTTACAGATAGGTGATGTGATGAATGGACCAAATAAAATGCTATAAACTATATACTGCAAAAAGCGAAGTTCACAATTGGCAATTTCTGACGATTTCTCGACGACATGATTGCACTGAGACATCCAGTGAAATACAGAGTTCTTCGCTGTACCAGGATCACGAGCACCATTCGGAATAGGGACACCCTCACTCCTTGGCCTAAACGCAATATTAAGATGACTTACATGACATTTTTCATGGGAAGCATCCTTTTGCCACAGTTTCGAAGCATTTTCCATGATATCAATGTCCTTCTAGAGAATATGAGAATACAGAATACTCAAGAGGTACTTTTGGAGGAGCGCATAGGATGTTGAGCGGTGTAAAAACGCGGCGATCAGATTTCTGTGCGTCGTTGTGTTGACTAATGAACGAAATCACAGAAGAGGATGAATGAACAAATAAGTTGCTTAGGGGACATTAATCACGAGAACGAATGGTGGTAAAATACTGAAGCAATGAATTTTGTTGTGGATTCTGTGCAAATTTTTCAATTGTTGAGAAAAAGGGAGTGTGCATTACGCGCACATTCAGTTATACAGTAGAAAGTTTGGCAAAAAAAAAGCGAAAACTTTCATGGAAATCTTTAGTCATCCGTGTTAATTTTTCAATTCAGCCTTCTTCTGTATCTTATGAAAATAATTTAAGGATCGAAAGCTTAGTGTCGTTGCTCGCGAAATGCATCATAGAGGCTCGCTGGGCCCAGTGCATAGCAAGAAAGGTTTGTCGCCTCGGAGGCGCCAATGACAAGCGGAAACGCCGATGCATCCAGCTAAAACAGAGACGCAAAAACTAGGCGTTTCAGGAGAAGAAAGGTGACGCTGTATATATTAGAGGAAATTGAAAGCGAATTGGGTCGGAATTTGCTCGAATAAAAATTCGCCATTCATGCAGCTCTCGGTGGATCAGGGAGGAGCCCTGATCAAGAGCTAAAGTTAGCTCCATATTGTAGTCGGTCTTCTCGTCGTCGTAATATTGTAATTTCTGCAGACTGTTTGCTGTTCGCAGTATTGAACGTGCTGCCAATTCTTGTATTTCGCTTATTCAACTCTGCTTCTACTGTTGGTCGGACTGCGTTGCCCCGACGAATTACTGCACGTAGGTCACAAAGTCTAAAGGAAAGATTTTTTTATTAATGGCGACTTTGAAGAAAATCATTGAGTAGGCATCGATTATCGTCCTATTTTCATACTTACTCGCATTTCCAAATAACAAGTAGTGAGTGCAGCGATATAGCGGACAAAATTAATGATATTATAAAGTAGCAACTGTCTCATAGTACCTCACAAACCATCTTTAATTAAGACTACACACGAGCAAGATGAAGGAGTGGGAGTTGTGCAACGGCAGCGGTCTAGGTGATCCATACTCGGAGTTCGAGATGCCTGTCTGCAGCAATAAATTCGCAATGTTTCGAAGGCTGAAGTGAATTCAGGGCTTTGCGAACCTCACCACATATAAGAATTGATTAATGCACAAGAAACGCGAATCCCTGCATTGGCAGCGTTTCCCTCGTGTTGAACTATTGTCGGCTCAAAGGAAAAGGAAAAAGAGGGTGCATAAACTTCAGTCAGCTGACATGAAGTCTGCGAACATAATCATACACACTTCTCAGTTTTTGAAAGTGTTTGCTTAATTAAGCTGAGCAGTAGTAAATGCCGACTCATGTAATGCCAATCTCTATTTGCTTGCGTGATGAGTTCGTTTACAGAAATTATTCAAATACAGAAAATGTGCATGTATGAAAGTATAGAGCGACTTTGCCATTGCCATTATGCATCACTTTAATTTGAATTTGCGAAATGTAGTAACGAATCGCTTGCAAACTTTTTTCTTGAGGTGATATCTTTTCAAATTTGAACCTATCAGCGAAAAGATTTCTCTCTACTCAATGAAGTGTTAAGAAATTGGCCGTTCTGTGATGCACATTTGAAGAATCCTTTTACGTAGATAACTTTCTACTTGATTGTTGTATTCCACCATTGTTCTAATATAGTAGTCGACATTCAGTTTCCATTGTTTTTCGTCACTTTAAAATGATTCCAATTTCAACAAAGTTTTATGCGCTGATCGATTCAATTTTTTCATGACAAGTGCAATATATTGAAGAATTTTTTAAAATATTCCATGCAAATTATCATTCCTTTGCAATGCAATTCTTTAGTATTGCAATTTTTGCCATACACTTACGGACGCCGTGAATAGAATGATGCGATTAATCAAATACTTGTGCATCCTCCGCTGGAGAATTAATATTTAATTTTGTTCATGCAGAAATATTCCATTTCTGTTGGAATATATTTCGTCAACTGAAATTGGTGCTTGCGCAGGCTACAGCAGAGGCTGTTTGGGGCATTTCCCGTGGAGAAATAGCGGAAGACCTGAATATCAATTTATGACAGATTATGAATCCAACCATGACTCTGTATTCCAAGGAATCCGCGCTGAAAATGCTAACGCTGACAGTGTGATTTGGCTGGTATTACATTGGAAGTTTCGCGAATGGCAGCAAGGATGGAGCACTTCTATACATTTACAGGTAAGTGATGTGATGAATGGACCAAATAAAATGCTATAAACTATATACTGCAAAAAGCGAAGGTTACAATTGGCAATTTCTGACGATTTCTCGACGACACGATTGCACTGAGACATCCAGTGAAATGCAGAGTTCTTCGCTGTACCAGGATCGCGAACACCATTTGGAATAGGGACACCCTCACCCCGTGGCCTGAACACAATATTAAGATCACCTTCATGACATTTTTCATGGGAAGCACACTGTTGCTATAATTTCCTAAACATTTTCCATAATGTCAATGTTCTTCTAGAGAATGTGAGAATACAGAATAGGGGGATCGTTCTCAAGAGATACTTTTGGTGGAGGGCATAGGATGTTGAGCTGTGTATGAACGTGACAATCAGACCTCTGGATCGTTGTGACGACTAGAGAACGGAATCTCGGAAGAGGATGAATGAACATGGAAACCTAGAAAACCAGAAAGCTATTATCGCTCTGTGAAGGGTTCCTTAAACGTAGGCAATCTTGGATGACCTCAAATAAATTTTGATGATGATTAGAACATTGACTGCTCAAGAAAGAAAATTGATGTACAGCGTGCAGTCACAATTGTAGTGACCACAATTGTAGTGACCTCACAATTGTAGTGTTTACGTGACGAAATTATAGCATATTAAATAATCGAAATTATAACACGATCTTAAAACAGATGTGTTGAACTGTAATCAGACGTCGTTTACGTGAGCATTTTGAAGTCTTGGAGCTATGATAGGCGGTGGCGGTTATGTAAAGAATAAGAGACGGCGTAGCCTCATTCAAATCCATTTTCGAATGCTACATCTCACATTTCAGTATCCGTCGTTGTCATAACGACTTCATAACGACGTCATAACGACAACAGTGCACTTGAATTCAGTGAAATATATCATGCCATAAATATCAGTTCTTTCATCTCTTTTATTTTGGCGTTATTTGCAGCAGCGGCTTGTGGAATTAATCATCTAAGCAATTTCAACTACAGAAGTATACTACTGCATAATTTAAGAAACTTAGTTGCCGCGTTGTATGATATAAATAGAGCATAAGAAACTATCACATTGACAAAGCAAAACCTCATACTGTTTTTGGCATTTCTGGCAGAGCAAAGTGAGTCACAGCAGTTTAAATGAGTGCAGTGAATTTATGATAGCGCAAGGATTCACGAAGTTTTCGTCAACTACTTTTTCTGCAGTGCTGATTAAACGTTGTTTCTTGCGGTATCGGCGCTGCCTTTGGAAATAGGCAATATCTGGCAATCTCTTGTGTTGTTCGACACGGCTCCGTAGACGATGATCGTATCCTACAAGTGGGATTTTCCTTTTGCCCGAAACTATAAAAATCCAATACAAAAATATATAGAAGAAGAGGGCAACATAATGTATTTCACTAACAGAGATGTCTTCTCATTGCGTGACTTTGTGACTTTTGAAGTTCGCATTTTGTGCATCGTCAGATAACTTCTTCACAAAACGGAGTTGCTTTCGCACATTAGAAACAAGGCGTTCCATTAGCTGTAGGACTACATTTGACTGATAGTGTACGAAATTCTGCGAATATCAATTTGAAGCACGTTTTCCTTTAGCGAGATTCATCTCCATTACTATTTCGATTCAATGATCCCTATTGAAGAGTGTTTGCGAAGTGCACAACGCAACCGTGGCTTTTCCGTTCTACTGCAATACAGTGTTGTGCACATACAAAGTTCAGAAGATTTTGATACGTCAGGCGCTTCCTTAAGTCGCCCGCCCATATTTGGGTGCATCTTTCCTCTAATCGTCTTCTTCTTATACGATGGTGATATTTGCAAGCTTCTACTTCTTCGGGTGTTTTCTTGTTCCGCTCATTTACTCGCACATTTTTTCACTTTCACTGCCTCTTCTTAATTCTGTCCAACTTTGCGTCTTTGTTTGACTGCATATTGGCGAATGTTCTTTATCATTTCTTTTATAAAATATCCACTTTAAGCTGTCGAATTTCAGCTTATTCGGGCTTTTGCTATACTTCCTAATTGTATGCATCAAACCGGCATAGATTTTTTCTTTTGCAATACGTAAGCTGTTCTTCAGCAATAACTATGCGCTGCGTTTTCATTCAGCCCGTATTTTTCAAATACTTCCTTTCAAACGCAGTTCCTTTGTGCTTTTTTTAGTCTGTGCGAAGATCTTTAAATTTGGAAAGGCAAGACACACTTTTTTAACATCCCTCACAGAGACAATGAAACCTTCAGTGTTTGAGCTGTAACGGAGGCCTACTTCCACAAAACTTCCCTCGAATAGGGTGATTTTTCGATATGAGGCCCCAACGTGATCCGAACGTGATCCGAAAGGGACCAACGTGATCCGAAATACCAAAACTGACGAGAACTCACTCACATGAGAGGCCCTCAGAGGAGGAGGAGGGCGGAGAATTCGGAAGGAATTGTGGTGAACATGTGAGATTAATATATAAGATCGTCGTTCCATTAGTCGCCTAATTTCATGCATTGTGCTTCATACGTCTTTCTCATCTCTACTGCCAAAAAAGCCAGCAATCCCGAGATGAGGAAATCAAAATGTATAATGCGAAGGTGCCCGCCGATTTTCGAACATGTCTATGAAGTCTCAGTCAGCTTTCATTCGAACAGTTTCCACACACCATTCATTGGCATTAGAGAGACAGCTGATACCATGGAACAGCACGTTCAGCTTGTTCGCTCGTCGCGTAAAGGCACGACGATGTTGCAGAAGTAGTGACGTCGTAAAATTTCAGCTAAGTATATGCTAAATTCATTTGTTGTTTCAGCGTTGGTTGATCTCTTGAAGCCTTTTTTGCAAGACTGATTGCATGCATACGTCCATCACCAAATCCACAAACATTTATTTGTTTCCATTCGCTTTTAATTCTTTCTGCTAGGTGAACGCTTTTAATTTTCTCCTCATGATTGTCACTTTGCCATTTGCACCGATATTTTTTAATTGCGCATGCATGCTTAAATGAGTGCTCACATGCTTATAATGTTTTTTCTTCTATTTTTTAGAGAAATTTCAAACCATCTCATAGTGGGAATTTCCCATCAGGATTTTAGTATCGCTACAAAGAAGGACTGAAAGCGAGGGATTGAAAAGCACACTCTCATCCCGTAGAACGACACCAAAACGAAGGCAGTGCCTTTAGAAATTTAGTTAACTGTAATTTGGCTTGCTTTGACTTTATTGTTACCTGAGAAAAGCGATAAGACGTTAGAAAAAACTGAATACTCAAATCTCATGAAGATATACTTCGCGGCAAAAATCTCTCCCTACGAATATCCTCATTTCATAAAGCTGTTTCATCGAAGTAAACTCGTCCATTACGATCTGATTTTTTACAAAATTGAACTTGAATACATTTGACGAATGAACAGTTTCGAACAAAGCAGAAAACAAGTTGATGAACTATCTTATCGATGAATTTTTTCATGCTATTCAAAAGGACAAACCGATAACACGGATGTTCTCAAGTGCATATGAGACAAACGGATATCATATGAACGCGATGAGTAACTCAACTGCCATAATTCCTTCAAAATTTAAAAGAGCTATTACAATATTGGGGCATTCAATATAAATTTGATGCCATTGCATATGTGATTGCAGTTTATAGATCAGAGATCGCCTAAAAGTAGATGAGTTTGCCGAAAAGACGAATTTTTTACCGGTGATTAAGAATCTGATTCTTCCTAATATATACTATTACTGATTGGATATGGAACCTTGTTGCATTTGCTCGAAATAAAAAGCTATTGTTTTGTTTAATATGGATAAAAATGATCACTAATTGTTAGAAATTTGACTGCTGTAGTTCTCCTGTATACTGAGTTCGGACTGCTAAAATACAGGGCTGCTGCGGCGGCCCATTATATATAAATAAATAGACATTAAAATCAAATCATTGAAATTCCCTAGCAGACTGAAATATCCGCAATTTTTAGTCACTTTGATAGTATTCCATTTTCCATTTTGGAGTCATATTAATTTCGAATTTGAAATTTTGAATCAAATCAAAAAAAATTTTCAATTATTGACTGAACTGGATGCAATCATTAACATAATAACGTGTAGGCAGTCGATTAAATCTTTCCTAATAATCTATCATACGATTACTCCGTTACCGCATCCATTTTACATACAGAACAATAAAATGTGAGGAAATTTTCCATCGAAAACATTTATCGAGCATAAGAATTTATTGAATTTTTATTGCCGAGATATCCTAATTGAAATAATGAAAACTCGACAAAGAGATTTCGCTAGATTTTTTCAAAGAAAGTATGGAAATATGAAAAAAGTAGTTGGTTTAATTTTCCAATGCTTCATTGAGCAAGAAGCACTTCGAAAACATTCTATTTTTCAATGAAGAAAAGATAAAAGGAGTGTATGTGAACTTGATAGAAGATACAAGATAGAGATAGAAGATGAAGTTAGAACGAGCGCAAACGTAGGGAAATAGTTGTAGAATTGGAAATCGTTCCCGAGATTTGCTTTTCGTTGAATCGTAAAATTTTCAGCACTATTTGAAGCACCTAGGAGGGAGAGCAAAATGAAATTGTTCATCAGTGAGTAGACGATAGAAGAAAAATTTGATGCATTGATAGGGAAATGTGAATTTTTGAGCAAAAAAACGTTCCACGAGAAAGAGTGACCGGATGAAAGAGACTATCAACAAATGAGGAATTATCAGCAAAGAAATCTTGGAGTGATCGATCAGTCTATGCTCCATCATTGATTTCGAATTAAGTAAATTTCAGTATGTTCTTCATAATACCATGTACAACTCATTTAAAATAAATAAATTCGGATCGCAGATGAATTTATTGCAATTCTTATTTACTTAAACATTTTGAACAAGTACGATCTCATCAATCGAGGATTGCCACTGGAAAAATTGCTTAACGCGATCGTTTTCACTATGTGCATATAATAAAGCTTTCCGTCTGAAAGTCAGATAGATATGAAATTAATATTCCATTTACCCTTTATTGTTTAGAAATGGGTATGCCATCGGCTTCATCCGCATTTGAGAGACTCATTATCGAAAGCAAAGTGATAAAATATGCTTATAAATTGGCGATGTTATACATATACCATTCCAACAGATCCAGCAAAATGGAAACAATACTTAAAAGCATCAAAAAAGCAACGTGGAACACGTGTACAAGCTGTTCACCTAACTGTCCGAATAGTGTTAGATGAAAAGCAGTTCGCAAAAATTCGTTCGATGGTACTGAGATCAACGACAACTTTACATTTTACACAGAGCTGATTCAAGTCAAAATGAAAACATTTTGCGCAGATTTTGAAAATGAGCTTGACTGTTGCGCCGGACTGTTCTGTAATCTGAAAACGGTGCATCTTTATCAAAATAGGCAGCTGCCGATCTTGTAGCTGAATGATTTATGTGTTGGCGAAATAAGATTGCGTCATAAAATAATCGGATTCGCAATTAAGGAGGAACTGAGGTTGTTGTGAAAGACTATCAGTGATACTCTCCGGATAAAATGTCATAAAAATCATTTTGCTGTAATTCGTGGATTCACAGACTGAAGACTTTTACGGTCAGTAACAGGAACCACCAATGAGGCTCACAATAGCAAAAATGGGGCTCACAATAGCAAAAGCCTGAATCATTTTTTCCTCCATCCGGGTCGAGCTAGAAACGAAGACTAGATGAACTGAAATTCAGCTATAAGTGAGGTGGTGGTGACTCAAGCATCTGCAAAAAGTATTCATGAACCAAACCAAGTTGCATGTGCATTTACTGACAGTCGTGCAACCGGTAAGTACGGTTTGTAATCTATAAAATGGATTTGGCACGTGTCATCATTTTCCTTCTCTACATTCGAGATTCTTAAAACTTAAATGCGTGACTGTTATGACAATGAAGCAAATTCATTTCGGAAAAAATTTCAGTGACTCCAAAGCCAATGAGGTAAGATGGTTAAATCAACCACTTCTTCGTCCATAAATAAATCTCTCCTTATATCACCTTTTTTCAAGTGGCAACAGCGTGCATATGTGGGGACATATATATACACACTAGTTTGTATATGGATGTGCTTCCATTTGCTTCTTTGTTACGTATATATTTGTTTAATTCAGCAAATACGTAAATTTGCTCACATGCAGTTGTCCCTACGTGCGCACCTCATATTACCACGGACATATAAATTAACGTGTACTGTCTCACAATTAGACATTCTTATGCACACTTATTGCCCATTTTTGGGGTATCATTTGAAAACAATCATCATACCTAAATATCAGACTTGTTGAGTTGATTATATCAAAATATAAATAATTCAAAAGAACTGCTTTTGAAATAAATATTTCGAAGTAGAGAAAGAAGAAGATCGCAAAAAAAGAATACAGTGAAATATTATGAAGCGTATAAAAAACCAAGTGAAATATTCCTGCAAAGTAAAATTCACCTAGACGTAACAGATACGTTTGAAACAATGCAACATACGTTGACTATGAGTAAGCCTAATCACAGCTGTTCTCTGAGCGATATGAGTGATAATACGGCTGAGATTCATTAACTCATATCAGTGATATGTGCTGCTTGATTAGATCCACTATATGCGGAAGAGGTTAGTGAAAGTGGGAATTTGCAAGACGCGTTTGTAAGTGGTGTTCATATTTAGAAGCATGAAGGTGAACTGCATGTAAAATGCGTGCTCATACCTGTAATATTGAGTGCATATTTATATATGTGCAATAGGAACGCAGGTTTATTGGTCTATGGCGAGATGCGCGTTCACAGGTATCTAAATGAGAGCTATCAAATTATCGCATGTGATTTTTCTTACAACTCTTATTTTGTTTAGTGCCGCCCACTCAACGGCAATTAATTTCATTTTGGACTGATAAGTTAACAGAAACAAATGGTTGATACCATGTGGCTATATATTCTTATCGATATATCTATAAAAGAGTCTCCAACAAACGACGTTATCAACTTTAATCGTCTTCACTTTCATTCCTTTTCTAATAATAATTACTTGCTTTACATTCCCTGGAAATGAAGCATCACTTTTTATTATTTATTCTAAGACAACCACTATAAGCAAATTGATATTTCATAAGATTTTTCGAGTTAATCCCTTCAAATTCTTCAGCGAAACTTTCCGCATGATGTAAAAAAAGATTCGTTAAAAAAATAACACATTCGACGATAAAGAGGATATTGCCTATTACGTGATATAGTTGGTTGGAACATGTTGCAAAGAAATATTGATATTAACCGATCGAAATTTCCTTTGGTCTGCAAGTAGACGAAACACTGCTCAGGATATGCGTTTCTAGGATATCTAAGATGCTTCATCATGATATGAAAATCTAAGATGACCCAAGGCTTTTACATGAGGTGGTGAGGGCGAATTTCCTCCCACATTCCTTCATGCGGCAAAGCATCATATCCACATCCCTTTCCACTCCCTCAGCTTATACTAGCTTCAGAAGCTTCACAGTAGCGCCTATATTGTTTTTCGTTGTACATCTCCTCTGGAATGCACAGCACTGTGACCCTTCCTGATGTTGCCCACTATCAAAATATGGCGTGTGTTGCAGCCTGTAGCATATTTTGTCCACACCGATCTCCCACCAAGATTTCGCACAGTTTGCACTTTGGATCACATGATATAGAGCCGCTCATAGAGACGTCCATTCATTCACGTGTTATTTCGGCAGTGAGTGAATGCATATTTCTCACATCCTTTTCATATTGTCTTAACATGTTTTCGGCAGAATTATCCATCATTGAGACCTTTTTTGTTCCACCTTCGTTTACTGACTGTTCCTTGAAGACGCTGTTGATAGTTGTTATGTCTTCTTCAGAAAATACGATGTTCGCTTGGTTTCCATGTTTTAGACAATTTCCATATGGAATTTACTTCAGTTTCCTCGAATAATCTCAAAACCAATTTTTTCGGAACGGACACTTCCATCATTGCCGTCAAAAATTGGAACGAAAAGAGTTATTTAGAATTTCGAAAATTTTCGGCTTCATAAGAAGTGAAATTGTTAGCTAAGAGAATAAGTTGATTTTCTCTTGAATATGTCAGTAACGTTTATTAGCGGAAGCTTTCTTTTGTCATTTTTACCAATGTGATAGCTTTTTGGCAAAAAAAGAGAGAATCGCCGATAAAATAATAAACTTTCAACAAAACGTATTAATTTATTCGATAAAGTTCATATTTTATCATCAAAACTGTCACTAGTTATGAAGTTAACTCAACGCTACCGTCGAATGGCAGTAGCGTTTATTGAAGTTATGTAGTATATAATCTAATCGCTGTTGTAGAACATAATTCACTCAGTTACATATACTGAAGATGCAATTTTTAGTGGCGTTTTTAGAATATTTTCGCAAACTTTTGTCTATTTTTTCTTGTTGGCCGAAATTTTACTCATAAGCGTTCCTTCTACAACGCTAACAAAAACATTGCAGCCTCCAAATTTTTATAGGTGAATGAAAAAGTTATTATTTTTTTCGTTCGATAAGTTAAGGTTATCGAAATGCATAGCTTTCTTGTGAATCGTTAAGTGGTACTGTTTTCAGGTTGATTGCAATGTTTCCAGTAATTACTTTACTGGAATCATTACCATCAACAACAATATGACCCTTTCTCAACAACTTGTTTGCAAACAAACATCCTTTCCTTCATAAACATCATCTTCAGATGAAACACATCGTCAAGTCAACACGAGCACAGCTGTAAATTTTAAATCAAGGACGTACCAGACGATGATGTTTGAAATCATTGAAGCAACTAAAACCGCTACTTTGCTGAACAGATCATTCGCAGTATTTTGCTCAGTAAGTTACAGCGTTCAACTGCACTTTCCGTATATATTAAGCGTTTGAGGGTTTCTTGACGACTTTGAAAGATCAAATTGGATCGTCAAACAGCAGTACATATTTATCAATATATTTTTGCACAGCTAAGATGATTCAATAATACGCAATGGTTTAGCTGCGAATGCATGCGGATGAGCTGTCAGTTATCTTCATATTAAATGAAAATTCAAAATCGACCGGAAATCATACATAGTGCTTGCAACGTTGCAAGGGTGAAATTATCTTGCTACACACTAAAATTATTTTTGTGCGGCTTTTGTTTTGTCTTTCATTTTTTTGAATACTTATCAAATATAGTTGAATATGAAAACCGCTAATTCATAAACGTACATCTAAAATAGGGTCACAGATGAAGTGGTCTTTCGCAAATGCAGAACAATTCCAACAGAATTCCACAGTCCTGAAGTTTCTTTGAAGTAACCGAAAATGCTGCTTACCGCTGAATCTTCTCTCCTTCTAATACATATACCGCTGAAATCCTAAGCCAATCTTTCGATCCGTGTAGAAAATATTCCCATCCTTAAGTCAACAACTCTCATTTTCACGCGACAAAAGAATGACTCGCGTTCCTAATGAATTTTTAATGACTGTAATGAAATAATTCCATTATAGAAAACGATCTCCTATGGCAGTTAGAAATGAAATTAAAGAAAAACAGTGATACATCACCTGGACACAATAACTTGATATAAATGTTTCATCACAAAAGCGATTAATTTGGAGATCATCTCAAGCGTGAAAACTTCATTCAAACATCATTTCGAGGAGAAAAATCTTTCAGTATTTTCTTCTCTTATATTATATTATACAAGCAACAGACCACCTCCTCAGCCGACAATCTTCGTTATCCCTCAAATCATTTGTCATCGCTATAAATTGTGTCACTGTTTATTCGAGTGTCAGGGGTTTATTTATCCAAGTTTATGATCCGACTGATGAGCGAGATCGCAGTACCAAGCTTCGAAGCCCTACGAAGCAAAACGGTGAACCGATAGAGAAAAAAAAGGGAGTAAGTGAGCGAGTCCGGGATCACACCTGCTCAAGATCTCGCTTCGAGTATTCTTCACCAAGTTTGAACGATTAGCGATATTGATTCATTATGAAGAGAGAGCACAGTTCTCATCTAAATTTCGAGGCTCACGAGACGAAAAATTAAAATCTTTGCTTTGCCTGACAAAGTTACGTGAGCTATAACCGGCTATAAGTTCACCAAAATTATCATACTCTCGGTTTATCGAGCAGGTTCCGAGGTGGAATGCTTCCGACGAAATTGGCTTGCTCCAAAGCTACTCCATAATCTGTTTCAAATCGAGAAGCGATCGAACAGTTTGCAGTGCATGACGTTGAAACATAGAGTACGTAAGTACCGTGATCAGTAAACAGGTTCAAAAAGTCCGTAAAGCTGCCATTCAAGCAAATCGGCATTAATAACCAGGAGCAGAGATACTACGCACAATGGAACGGATATTTGGACTCAGGAAGTTCAGTGAACTCTCGACTATCGAAACTTTTCGGCATTAGGTTTGTTCTGGGAGGATGTTTCAA
Source organism: Parascaris univalens (assembly GCA_037576465.1). Lineage (NCBI taxonomy): Eukaryota > Metazoa > Nematoda > Chromadorea > Rhabditida > Ascarididae > Parascaris > Parascaris univalens. The sequence continues at coordinate 231,200,247 of CM075173.1, read as the reverse complement.
ACCCGACTACACAGGAACCGAAAACTTTCAAACATGGGACATTTTTTGGATCAACTAATTCCACTTTGAATTCTCTCCAAACCCTTCATACTACATCAGATGCTAACATGCATCTTTTCATTTGAGAAAGCGTCTCCGAATTTTGTAGCTGATGATGCGCTCAAATATCACCAGGTCGTACTTTGCTTATGCCTTCAAAGTTTAAAACCTTCAAAACAGTCTAGCAGTCAAATGAGAAGGACCCGAGAAAATGGCTAGGAAACGCAATACGGTCTAGGTGTTCTTGGCAACTTACAACAATCTTTAATTAAGACCACATAAAGAGCAAGACTACATTTAACTTATAAGGTTAATTAAGAGCAAGATGGAGGAGTGGGACGTTGTGGGACGGCAGTAGGCCAAGTAATCCATAACGCGAAATTCGAGATGCCTGTCTGCGGCAATAAATTCGCAACTTTTCGAAGGCTGGAGTAAATTCAGGGCTTTGCGAACTTCATCACATATTAGGATTGATTATTGCACAAGAATCGCGAATCCCGGCATTGGCAAGATTTCCCTCGTGTTCATCTGTTACTCGGCTCAAAGGAAAAGGGAACAGAAGGTGAGTGAACTTCTGTCAGCTTACGTGCGAACATAATTACGCACACTTCTGAATTTCGTACCAAATTATGAACCTGCTTCCTTCGTCAGGCTGAGCAGTGTTGAATCCCGACTCATATAATGCGTCTGCCTACTTGCCTCCATGATGAGATCGTTTATGAAAATTATCCAAATACAGAGAATCTGCATGCATGAAAGCATAGAGGGACTTTGCCATCATGCATTATGTTAATCTAAATTTGCAAAAATGTAGTAATGAATCGCTTGCAAACTTCTTTCTTGCGGTGAAATGTTTTCAAATTTAAATATAGTGAAGTTGGCAGATCTGTGATGTAAATTTGTAGAAATGTTTTGCCATCTTTGAGAGTCAAAGTTAGGAAGCATTTAGTTGTTGTTCCTTCCTCCCGCTTGGTCTCGTGATGCGGTGGGGAGTTAGACTTGTGTGGGTAATAGCAGCCTGCGCAACGGGCTTTGAACTCCGACAATTGTTGTTTAGACGTGGTTCCCCGCAGTTTGTCTTAAAACAACCAGGTAAAGTGCATTTTATTAATGTTTTATTATCACAACAGCAGTTATTGATCGTTGAGAAGCAGCGTTAATATTCAGGACTAGGCAAAGGAATTTGAGGATGTATGACTGAAGCATCTGAAGTGGTGACATTACCAAGCCTCAGTTACCTACCTTGTTCCTGAAAAACCATTAGATAACACCGATTGCGGGTCGCGAAAATTTGTGAACTGAGCATTGCGATAAATTTTCATCGAAAGTCTTGGTGCATGTTTTCTGGTACTGGGAAGCGAAAAGATGGGTCGGTGTGACTGGTGTCACACTGCATCACGTGACTTGTGCGGTGAAAAAAATTACCTCATCTTGTGAGCACAAATTAGGTGTATTCAAGCTTTTCAGATCTTTTCGGCCTCAGATAGAAGCAATGCTTCTGGATGGGCCTTCTGAGATTCAGTAGAATTATCATGTTCAATTGCTTTGATCATCTCCCATCAGAAGTGCCCGCATTACGAGGAATTAATAACACTTGCATTTGTAAAACGATTAGGACTTAGTCAAAAAAGTATTTCTATCTGTGGAGATATTTTTAACATACGTCTCCTTTCATTGTAGGGTTGTACGAGTCGAGTGAAGACGAAGAGAATTATTACATGATCATGTCGCCTGTAAGCCTCAATTCTTATTCACGACTAAGAAGTTGAACTTGGACTGCTTTAAACATATATAAAGCGTCTCTTGTCGAAAACTTCAGGAATGCTGAAAAGTTTCAAGAATAAATCGCTTCTGTGTGTTTCAAGGGTTATTTCCAGTAACCGACTCACTTGAGAATTATAATCATTTCGCAGAGTTCGTCACACCGACCTAAAATATCAGTCGTTGTGAGTGGGAAATTAAGGACTGAATTAAAGAACTTTTAAGTCATATCGATTTTTTCTTGGGAACGAGGATCTGAGGCTCACAACACTTATGAGGCTCACAAACCGTAACGGTTTGTATATGCTTATTATAACTCGATGTGGCGTTACTGAGAACTAGGTTGCTTTCAAGTATACAACCACTATGTTTGCCTTCTGTTTCTCATCTACAGACAAAAAATAGCTTTGTGAATAGCGGTAACCGTTGAGGCCCGAACCTTTCTAAACGATGAACAAAACCGTGTATATTTGTAATAGCACCTGAAGAATTTATGTCATTTCTTCTCTTTCCAGATGGTTGCATGTGATTACTGCAGGAAAAAAGTGGTAAGTCAGTTATAGCTTTGTTGACATTTGCGCGAAAAACGACTGTGCCTTTTCCGATTCACATTGGAAGAAAGCGTTTAGAGAAGAGCTATTGAGATCTTCAGATGAAGAGTTCTTCAAAAAAATGCCACATAACATGCGAAAGATTTCTCTCGTTACTCTCCACTAGCTAGTCTTTCTTTCATTCTTGGGTCTTCGATTAAAGATTTAAGTTGTGAGAATTAAGACACAAAAAAATAGGAAAATTTCGAAATTAGGTAACTGCAGCTGTCCGCTCTAGATGACATCTGTGATCATAGATTCTCATAAAATAATATTATTCCAATTAAAACAACCGAATGTCCCATATACGACTCGTTTGAAGCGTAGTTGCTCATTTTTATGCAGGCATCTGAGCAACATCTTCCACTACGCAACAAAGCGGTCTTTCATTTCATCAATGTTTTAGAAGACGACATTGCATCGTTGCAACTATGCTGAAGTTTCATAAGTTAAAATCTTCACAGTACCATCCTTTTCCACTCCTCCCCATAGGTTTTGAACGAGATTTTCAGTTTAGAAGCGGATGCCTGCATAAACAATCGTTGAGGTGTTTTCTACCACTGAATCACTGCGAAAGAAGCGCTTCTCTTTTCTATGGAAAATGGATTAGGAACTCGATCCATACAAGTAAGAGTGCGAAAACGAGATCAAAAACAGTCGCCATTCTTGACGAGCTACTTTATCCTAATTTCGTCTAAAATTACTTCAATTACTTCACTTCTGCGGATATCCGCAAGGAACAACCGGGAGTAACTCGTAATCATTTCATAATATTGTAATTCTTGGAACAATTCCACATGGACAGATTTTCTGTTGAGTGGATGCTACCGATTTTTGCACGTGCAGCATTCCTTGGAAAAGTGCAGATGGATATGTCGATATCAAGCTGCCTGTTTTGCTTCGCTATGGCCTTATTCCCATCATGTAAGGAACACTTCTAGATAATCGCATTACTCAAGGGTCTTCCAGTGCATCAATGTCTACCAGTGCATCAAACTCACCCGAGTGTTGAGTGCGCACTGCCGAATATCTTGTACTTCACTTGTGCTCGTTGGTTTAAATAAATCGAGACAAATGACATAGTTGAAGGAGAGTTTGTAACAGAGAATTAAGGGCATCAGGGCCGAGAACCTTTCTGTTCGAATCAATTCTCAGCGTCCTTTTTGAAGCATTAGGACGAACGAAACGGAGCCTCTCTCCCTCCGTCCCCATCAATGCAATATCCACGCCATTATTTCGACTCTGCCGATGACAACAGTTTTCACATATTAGAACCATATTTGTAGAACAAGTATGAGCGCCCGGAGTCCGTGGAAGAAAGGTGCCTCGACCAAGGAGGGGTACTACCCTACATGGACTACCTTGACGTCAATAACCTAATGACTATTTATCGTAGAACGGTGAAAGGCCTACGAGGAGGTTTGTTCGGCTGATATCTACTCCCGTTAGCGTTGGAGTTGAACATCGTGAATTATTAGGAACTCTCTTCGTACATCTATTGCCAGCAAAACACGAAGTATGATCTATTGGAAGCGTTCAGAGGAAAAAAGTGAGGGCGAAGTGCCAAATTTGGGATGCACATATAAATTGATTGTTCCTTGCAAACAAGCTCTAAGTTGATAAAAAGAAGTTATTTCTGCAGCTTAGGCGATATCTATTCCCACATGCCATGCTCAGCGATCCAGCACTGCAGTGATTTTTGAGAGGACATAGAAAAAGATTACATCTAATCATTGTTCCCGCTGAATCGCATTCGAAAAATGTCTCACACACAAATAGTAGCAAAAATTAGGCGCATTTTCAAAAATGTCGACCAAATGAGTGAACATCTCTGTAAATAACCGTAATTACAGCAAAAAGCTATAGAGTAAGTGGCTCGAAAATAATCTGCCGACATTCTAGTTCTGCCATCAATCGTCGTGGTTAAATCTCAATGAATTTCGGTCATACCGTCCCACATTTGTGAGTTAATCCTTACGAGTATAGTTGGATGTCCAACGTTACTCCCCAGACATGTGTTCGCGAGCAGTCTTAAGTCATTGTCATCTTCCCTCAGCTTTAATTAATGGTATTAATCTCCGTAATTTAGGATTTAACTAAAGGGTAAAATTCGCCGCATATTTCCCATGCGACTGTAGTTCAAAACAACGCGTTTCGTTGTTAAATAGAACTGGGGAATTGTCAAACTTTGTGCGTATAGCACGTGTATATAAATGTACGTCCCAAGAAGCAATGTACGTAATTGAAAGAGCCCAATTTCTGCTGGACATTCGTCCCCGGGAGTCGCAGTTGTTTCCGTCGTTTGATGTGAAGGAAAATCGAATTCTGCGGCAGCAGCTTGAAAATAAAGTTATTAGTTATGTTGTTGAACATGAGGGGACTGCGTGATGCATTGTGTTCGAATGTGAAAAACTGAAAGGAGATATGGTGCATGAATTTCATTAGAGGAATAGCAGCTTGTCGTGAAAGGCGATCTCCACATTATATAGGCGCAATCAAAAAGCGTAGCGGAAACCTACAATGTGAGAAGGAAGATGCCTCAATTGAAGTGAGAACACGCGTATCAACAGGCTCGGTGACACAACGTTAGCTCAGAACCCGTGTAATGCACTTGCTGCTCAACGGAGAAGCCACTGACGCAATGTTCCACAGTTTCCTGTCCACTCCCCACACTCATAGATGCTTTTCTTTTTCTGCTGTCGAGAAAATTTTGTGTGCCGAGGAAGTGAGCGGTTCCAGAGGCCACAGGCAGCACATTACCAAGTTCAACATAATGAATGACAAGGAGAACAACAGAAGGAAGAAAAAAAACAATATGCAAAAATGTTGCGAGGTTGCAGAGTTGACCAATTTAGTACGGTTTTCCATCTATATTCAAATGAGCTGCCAAATACGATTCTATTTCCAATTTCCGGGAAATTATTCCTATCGTAGCTGCCAAAGGAAACAGTACAATATAGTGCTTAAACGATGCGAAATGACTGGTGAGCAAATCAGACACTTTCCCATCATCCGCTCTCACCTGGTACACCATGAGCACAGTCCTGTCGCAGCTGCGAAATCGTCACCACCCACTTTTGATGTTGTTTTCGTGTTTGATTGCATTCGATTTTGCTGTTCATTTCACTAGATAGAATGATTCCGTTTTCCAAAATCTTATATGAGTGCACCAAGGAACGCTTTTAAAGACAGATCTGTTGTGGGCTTATTACTTCGAAGTTCTTGTGAACTATGAGTCCAATCGTCGGGGACCCTGGCGGAGGAAACTGTGTCAACTATTTTGGCTGCTCCGATCTTTTGATTTCAGCTGATGCTCCAAGACTCATCTGTGGCGCAGAAGGTATGTGTTCAACTTGAAAAAAAAGCATCGAATTGAAAATCGCTCAAAAGTTGAGAGTTTCGCAAGTATTATATAGTAGCACTGTTCTCTCAACATACCACTTATTCGTAACCTCTCTAGATGATAGAAATGTACGAAAGCCATAAACAAAACGAACAAAATGATAAAAAACTGTGGATGTTGTTGTGGATGTCATAGGACTAGTGGCAACAGATACACTACAATTGCTTGCCCTTTTCATTATGTTTGATGATTTTTAGCGCCATCCTTTCCTTTTTTTCATTTCAGGGGAAGAATATGTCGTTCTTTCAAAATCAGGTAAGAGCAGCATTTTTCGTATTATTGTTGCAATGTTTGGGCAGTTAAAAAAATTGCAGAAGTTGAGCGAGGATGTAAGTTGAATTCAATGAGAATCAGTCAAGCTGCTCACTTCATTTTGGATTTAAATTCGATTAGGCGCACGAATAGATTCAAGGAAACGGGGAAAACTGAGGGTAGATGGCAACTAGTCGTGATCATTTAGCATGTCATGTGATCTATCGGAAGCCATCCATCATTATTTCGAGGCATTCTCTTCATTAAGAGCCAACGTTTTAGTTATGTTTTTTGCACTTTTTCCGCTTCAAAAAGACTGTTCACTTCCGCTGAAGGACGGTCGTTTTTTCAATTAGTTCAGTGACAGAGAAAGTTGCTTCCACCTCGTTCCTGTTGGTGGCAACATGCCTTCTACCGGTTATTGACTGAAAGAATTTTTGATCGATTATTAACACAAACTAAACCTCATTTCTGCGGAGCATGCCAGATAAACGAAGGATATAGCGGAGATGCACCCGATACATCACATCGTCGACCTCACTCAGATCTTACATTCTCTATCCATCTTTCACTATCGTGCAGTGTCCGTCGGCATCCTTCTCGTTCCTTCTTATGCCTGCAGTGTGCTTTCTCTACTACCAGCATATTTGGTCCCCTCTCTTCTCCCCCAATTCGTAGTAACTAAAGAAGCGCTACTGCATGAAGCCAGCTGCCTTCAAACATCGGCGCGAATCACCGCAACTGTTCAAACCTTGTAGTTCCGCCATAGTTTATGCGAAAAGAATGCAGCCACACAAGCTTGAACTATGCTGTTAAGGTCCAGGAATGAAATGAAGCGCTTTCTGGAACTCCAATGCACGTTGTTTGCCCTGTCTTGGAATATCTCGATTCCCCTCAGGAAATTTTCTAAGCACTTCTAGAACTGAACCGAGCGAGCTCGTGAACATCCTACGCAAGCGACAGTATTCATTTACTGAGAGTGACGTGGAATCGCTGATGCTCTACTGGGATCTGAAATTACCCTCATATATTGGCGCGGTGTACTTTCGGCGCGAGTGAAAGAGGAATATATTGCCCGAAATGAAATTCTTCATTTTTCTCTAATAAGGGAGGTGATCGTTTAGGAGACCGGATGCCAAAGCGCATGTTGCGTCAACCTTTCTCAAACTTTTTTTTTATTTCAAACGTTTTGGTCTAAATGAGGGGCTAGCTGAAATGCTTTTGTCGTTAATGGATCACCAGTGGAGGATTTTTTGAGCATCGGCACTGCATGCTTTTGAAATAAGTGAAAAAATGCAGTTGTCTGAATGAGCTCAACACTGCTAGCATATTACAGTTCCACTGATTGCTAGTCGCTACTGTTCGGCACATTCGCATGGTAAGTCAGCGGCACACTTAGCCGTTTTATTTGAACAGATGTGTCCGCAACAGAGCAAAAAGAAGTTATAAATCACCTCTCATGAAATGAATGCGTTGTGAACATTTTTGTCTTCTCGTTTCGAAATTTCTAACAATCTAAGTTTTCGAAAATTGGCCCACAGAAGCAGTGTTAACATGTGTGGTTTGTGTTCGATGATCGAGGCACTGATCTATTTGCTAATCCTTTAGATGACTGGTCCGGTTCAATTGTGTCCAATACAACCTCAAAAATAGAGCATGGCGATTTGATCCTTTGTTTGATCAGCAAGGTAAGCCTTCTTTTCTCACCCATGAAAGGTTGTATGCATAACTTTTGGAATCTGCTGATAGAAGAGTCGACAAGATAGCTTTTTTCAGAGACGTGCCTAATGAACTGGGCCGGCCGAACTTCTTGCGCGCTTCTCTCCTAGACGATACAACATACCATGCACAAATGTCCATATTTTTAGTGCATACAAGTCACGAAACCAAAATATTCTGCCGCCATCGCTTCTCACCTGTAAAATGCGAGAATTTTCTCATGCAACGTGTTAGTGAGGCGAATCGGGCAAAAAAAGTCCCACATGCAGGTTGTCGCGAAACGCCAGATGCGTCATCGCGGCTCATTGCAGAGAGCGTGTAGCAAAAAAGGGCTAACTGCCTCAGCGGCGACTATGACGACGAGAAACGATGAAACACATAGTGCAAACGATGATACACCCAGCGAAAACTGGGAGATAAAAACTAAAGGCTTCAATGGGAAAAAGGGCATGCTGCATGCATCATCAGAGATGGAAGGTGGAGCTAGGCAGATCAGCGAAATCTGCCGCAGCAAATGCTTGCCATTGGGACAGCAGTAGCGACCGGGGACAGGACCCTGGTGTGGAGCTCAGGAGATCTCCGTATTAAGCGTCGCCCTTCAAGTGATCCTTCCCTACGTATAATCACCCGTTATTCGTAGTATTGAATTTCTGTCAACGTGTGTATTCTCTCTGATCAACGCTAGTCTGCTGCAAGCTGGGCCATATCGGCACATCAAATTACTGAACGTAAGTAAACTTCGTTTCAACTTAAATTTCACTTTTCTTCGTTCAGTACATGGGGGCTCAAGCCAGAGCGTAACCATAAGCAAATAGGGCATCTGCTGCGTACCAAGCCTCCATCCGAGTGGAGGCTAACTTGCTAAGGGTAGTTACCAAAAGCATAAATTTCCCTGACTTGCGTGCGCTTGCTGCACAAGCAGACCCGCAAGCAACGTTCAGAACTGCCCTATTGCAAGTGGAGGCAGCGATTCGAAGACTAGAACGTCACATTTCGAGGTCGAGGCTGATCACAGCGCTTTTCTAGAATACATAAAGCAGTTACGTGCGGCTGCTGAGAAAGCTAATGAAGCTTCAATTGTTTCATCGTTTCTGGTCGTCATAGACGCCGTTGAGGCGGTTAGCCTTTTTTTTGCTACACGCTGGCTGCAATGAGCCGCGATGACGCATCGCGTTTCGCAACACAGGCCTCTGTGAGTGTAGTATGAAGTATCTTTTCACGTCTTCATGTGAGAAAAAAATTAAATACCATCTGGGAGAAATCGGACTGCTCGTAAAGTGCCGCGATGCCGGCATCGTCTTGTTTCCTGTAGGAGTTCACCGTTTAAGCAATAAAAACTTTAAGCTTTGCACTCATTCAAGCATATATTGCAACTATCGAGTATTCTAACCTAATTTATGTGAAAGCGTGCCAGAAGTCTTGGATTAAATTCGGCTTCTGTGCTCGAGAAGAAGAATAGGATCTATGCTTCCTGATGGAAAAGCGTATTTAGCCCTCAACTATGGAACACCATTGCAGGATTATTGATTTATTATCTATTATTATACTCATCCATGCATTACACTTCGTCTGCTCATTTTCGATTTATCATCCACATTCGTTGCGAGAATTAGGGAAAGTGTCGGTGGCGGCTCTATGGAACTATCCCATCGCAGTCTGCAGATAGCAGTTACTAAATGGGATATGTGGAAATAATTCATTATAAATAATTGATGGAATGAAAAAACGGATAAGTATGCAAGGTATGGATTCAGTAATAGATGAAATCAGCCGGAAGCAGCGAGCTTCGCTGGATCCAGTCATGGACGGAGGTGAACGATTAACTGAGAGCAGTGTCCCAAGCTCTTACGACTCGAGCGAGGTGTTCTAAAAACTTAGGTGTTGTTTTATGCGGTTCTTTATCTCACTGTCCGCGGCCATTAGGCGACCTAGGAATCTGGGGACTCAGCAATCAGCATTCCTCGTCGTCGATACTTCCACCGTTCGGAACGCTCCTTAACTCAAAGTTCGGTGTCGTCTTGCCCTTTAATCGAGATTCCTCGTGCAAAAGGCTCGTGCTCAAGAGTCTTCTGCACCTCTGGACATTCCCGTAATGACTTCCCCATCACGTTTTCTCATGATCGTCGAAAGAGTTTGTGCTTATTGAGTTTGTTACTAAGTACCACGTCAGATATGTTATATATTTTAGGGATTTAATTAATTACATTACTCAATCACCTTAACTCTTTGAGAGAAGATGTATTGCTTCGCTATATTTTCTGAGATGATGATGTTCGGATGTCAGTAACGCCGACGGTTTCAGTAGCTGTTTCGCATATATCCGCTAGCTGCGATGCTCCATCGCTTTTTACGCGGTCTGATTAGGCGATTTTGAGTTCAGCCTCATTGATGCCTATCAACTGACTTGCAGAGTAAGTGGGAAAGTTTTGCCTGATATCAGCAAGTGATTTTTATATGACTAATACTGCCCTATTCTATTCTATGTCATATTGCTGAGTGAACTGGTTTGAATATTTCCTCCTTAAGTGCACATTACGGCGTTGTAAAATAAACACTGTTCCAGAGGGAAAGTATGGAATTTCATGTGTAGTAACATTTCGTGCGCTGAGAAGGAAGATGTAGAAAGCTTGGATATTCCTTCTGTGGACTAATCGCAAGAATGAAAGGGCTAATAGACGAATAAGCGAGCTCAGAAGTCATTTCGTATTCCGTGAGAGGTTTTTTCGCTAGCCCAAGCAATGATCTGCTGTACTAACCGGAGATTTTGCTGTTGATTGAACGACCACAATAATAGCCAACATGCATACGTCAGTGAGTTGGCTTTTTGAAACGATTGTTTGAGAGGTCTCTCCTGGAGTTTGATAGACGAAGGGAATTAAGAGAAGATTAAATGAATACGGAGAATTCAAAAACAAACATTAAAGCAAGCGTACAGTAAGGATTTGAAAGACATTCAGCTTTTCAGCCCGCGTTGGGATTTTATGCTTCTCAGAAATTTTGTTTGTGGTGATCCAACTTTCGCGCAATCACACTTCTGATAGAAATAATCACATTCATATACTGCTGATCTCATGACCTCATTTGAAATAACATTTTACTAAACAGCTCTATCCAGGAATAGGATTAGCATGCGGTATCCTTTTACTGAATTCCATTAAGTTGTCATACTCATTCCCTATTCCGTCTCGCCAGAACGCCTTAACACCGAGATAGCGGATACCAACACTAACAAAGCCCGTAAAAACTTACATTCTACAGCTCACAAATAAACGAACGTCTGAAGTGGAATCAACAGTTTCAGATATGAAAGAGAAGTGATTCTTCTCAATTCCTCCATCGGAATTCCTCCTTCTTTCCCTCAGCTAGCGAATCTCTGCTGGAGACCAGTGAGCATCTCGTTTATTCACACAGAACCCGCAAATTTTCAAAGAATTTGAAAGACGCTCTTGCACCTTTTTCAATCTCCTCCCTGTCGTTTCCACTCACCCATTTATCTGCTAAACATTCCACAATGCGAAGTGACAGTGTTTTCGATTCATTTGGTAAAACTGCATTCGGAGTCATGCTTGGAAGTAACGCGTCTCAGCTTGAAAAGCGTCGATTCTTTCATTAACAAATAGAGGATAAAAAAAAACACCTGGACAATACTGATCATTTTTTATCATTATTTGTCATAGAATCGACTTGTCCTACTTTGCAGATCCTGGTTTCTCTCATGATACATGCCGCGAACAATTCAAGATCTAGTTCAGAAGTCGTGGCTTTCAGCGGGAAGGAAAGCACTGAGACTGCCACGAACAAATGCCAGCAGAAGCTTGAGCTGACCTTCATATGTTTTAATCTCGAAATTGCAGGAGCTCAAACCTCTCCCGATATTGGTTACCAATGAGGCCGAGCTTAATCCAATCACTTAACGTTTTCACTTTTCTTTTATATTCAGTCATTTTCAAAAACTTTCTCATGGAAGAGGTGTTCAGGATAAGATTACTATCACAACCACAACCACAACAGTCACCACCACCACAACCACAGCAGTCACCACCGTCACAACCACAACAGTCACCACCACCACAACCACTACAATCACCACCGTCACAACCACAACAGTCACCACCACCACAACCACTACAATCACCACCGTCACAACCACAACAGTCGCCACAAGCACAACCACAACAGTTACAACTATCACAGCCACCGCTAAGACAACCGAGACTACTGCAGCAACAACTGTGGCACTCACCAGTACTACAATCGTTTTTACGACGACCAACACGATCACGACGAATACAACGACGATTCCTGCAGAAACCACCACAGGCAGCACCATCAGAGATATCACTGCGAGGACCACTCCTTCTAGTAGTAGCGAAACCACAGTTACGACAGCCGTTGCTACAGCAAAACCCACCATCACGACGACTACAACAACCATTAGCAGCATAATTGCAACTACTGCTATCTCTACTTCGGCAACCGCTGCCATACCTGTTACGACAGCCACAGCCATATCTAATACAATGACTTCAGTCACCGATTTCACTTCACCGTCCTCAACCGACGTCAATACAACGTCAAATACAACCACAAGTAGAATTACCACTGCCACCACATCTACTCCTGTTCGTTCTGACGGAGTGAGGAGTGTATTTCCAGGTGACTTTTTCTTGCTCTTTGAAATATGCACATAACTATCAGTGATCAATTCAAATTTTACTCGAAATGTGTTGCATCATAGCTTGGTTTTGTGGCGTTGATTGAACACATGCCTTGATTTTTATTTTAGCAATTCTCCATGCATTTGCTTCTTTACCTAATTCTTCTTCCAAATCAGTTGTTTTTTATCTCGTTTATTAGCGAAGATGACTTGCACAGACAGCATCATGGAAACTTATCACATATTCACAAACTATTTCAAGGAGAATAGCAAAACTTCCACTCTGCGCACGCGAATCTCATTACGTTTAAACACATTAAAAATATATACACAGTTCTTACTCTTTCTGCCCGTCAAGTAACTGACAAAACTTCTTTAGTTAGACATACATTTTACAAAGTTTGAAATCGGACGATGTGCAAATGAGAAAAGCTGAGGCCTTACATGCTAGGGAAGCTGTCACGAGTTCTACCAGTTTATTCTTCGTCCAAGCATAAGAAACAGAGAGAATGTACCTATCTTAGCGGTACTCGCTAATTTGAGGCAGTGCCCTTACTCATTGTTTTAAAAAAGGTGCCAAGAGATGTTGTGCTACTGAATCCCGCATTACATTCGTAAACACTGCAGACAGACATGCGATCAACGCCTAATGTATTCAGTATTTCTTCACCTTCTCTACAAATCTCTTTCTTTAAAATATATTAATGCAGCTTTAGGTGCATTTCGAAATTCCTCCGTTGCTAGGGGTTATATCCACTCAGTAATGTCTACCTCGTCCTTTTGAAAATTTCAGGATGGAAAGTACGCAGTATGCTATCAGCAGTCGCGATCTTCATGTTTCCTCAATTATGATAACAAGTTTTCAGCCGTAATCATTGAAATGTTGATTTTCGTCCCGTACGAATAAAATGATGTTTTTGGATGTGAATTCTTTCTCTGCATATAATGAAAACGACAGCTGCGTAGAACACTGTACCTGCTGGAATATATTTCGTCGACTGAAATTGATGCTTGCTAGGCTACAGCAGATTCTAATTGGGGCATTTCCCATGGAGAAATAGCGGAAGACCTGAATATCAATTTATGACAATTATGAATCCAACCATGACTCTGTATTCCAAGGAACCCGCGCTGAAAATGCTAACGCTGACAGTGTGATTTGGCTGGTGTTACATTGGAAGTTTCGCGGATGGCAGCAGGGATGGAGCACTTCTATACATTTACAGATAGGTGATGTGATGAATGGACCAAATAAAATGCTATAAATTATATACTGCAAAAAGCAAAGGTCACAGTTAGCAATTTCTGACGATTTTTCGACGAGAGGATTGCACTGAGACATCCAATGAAATACAGAGTTCTTTACTATACCAGGATAACGAACACCATTTAGAATACGGACACCCTCACCTGTTGGTCTGAACAGAATATTAAGATCACCTACATGACATTTTTCATGGGAAGCATACTGTTGTCATTATTTCGAAGCACATCAGTGTCCCTCATGAGAATATGAGAATACAGAATAGGGGGATCGTTCTCATGAGATACTTTTGGAGGACGGCATAGGATGTTGAGCTGTGTACGAACGCGACAATCAGATTGTCTCTGTCGTTGTGAGGACTAGTGAACGGAATCTCAGAAGGGGATGAATGAACACGAAAACCAAAAAAATTAGAAAGCTATTATTACTCTGTGAAGGGTTCCTTAAACGTAGACAGGCTTGGATGACCTCAAATAAATTTTGATGATGATTAGAACATTGACTGCTCAAGAAATAAAATTGATGTACAGCGTGCAGTCACAAATGTAGTGACCTCATTATGATTGTGTTTATGTGACGAAATTGTAGCATATTAATTAATCGAAATTATAACACGATCTTAAAACAGATGTGTTGAACTGTAATCAGACGTCGTTTACGTGAGCATTTTGAAGTCTTGGAGCTATGATAGGCGGTGGCGGTTATGTAAAGAATAAGAGACAGCGTAGCCTCATTCAAATCCATTTTCGAATGCTACATCTCACATTTCAGTATCCGTCGATGTCATAACGACTTCATAACGACGTCATAACGACAACAGTGCGCTTGAATTCAGCGAAATATATCATGCCATAAATATCAGTTCTTTCATCTCTTTTATTTTGGCGTTATTTGCAGCAGCGGCTTGTGGAATTAATCATCTAAGCAATTTCAACTACAGAAGTATACTACTGCATAATTTAAGAAACTTAGTTGCCGCGTTGTATGATATAAATAGAGCATAAGAAACTATCACATTGACAAAGCAAAACCTCATACTGTTTTTGGCATTTCTGGCAGAGCAAAGTGAGTCACAGCAGTTTAAATGAGTGCAGTGAATTTATGATAGCACAAGGATTCACGAAGTTTTCGTCAACTATTTTTTCTGCAGAGCTGATTAAACATTGTTTCTTGTGAAATTGGCGCTGCCTTGGAAATGGGCAATATCTGGCAATCTCTTGTGTTGTTCGACACGGCTCCGTAGACGACGATCGTATCCTACAAGTGGGATTTTCCTTTTGCCCGAAACTATAAAAATCCAATACAAAAATATATAGAAGAAGAGGGCAACATAATGTATTTCACTAACAGAGATGTCTTCTCATTGCGTGACTTTGTGACTTTTGAAGTTCGCATTTTGTGCATCGTCAGATAACTTCTTCACAAAACGGAGTTGCTTTCGCACATTAGAAACAAGGCGTTCCATTAGCTGTAGGACTACATTTGACTGATAGTGTACGAAATTCTGCGAATATCAATTTGAAGCACGTTTTCCTTTAGCGAGATTCATCTCCATTACTATTTCGATTCAATGATCCCTATTGAAGAGTGTTTGCGAAGTGCACAACGCAACCGTGGCTTTTCCGTTCTACTGCAATACAGTGTTGTGCACATACAAAGTTCAGAAGATTTTGATACGTCAGGCGCTTCCTTAAGTCGCCCGCCCATATTTGGGTGCATCTTTCCTCTAATCGTCTTCTTCTTATACGATGGTGATATTTGCAAGCTTCTACTTCTTCGGGTGTTTTCTTGTTCCGCTCATTTACTCGCACATTTTTTCACTTTCACTGCCTCTTCTTAATTCTGTCCAACTTTGCGTCTTTGTTTGACTGCATATTGGCGAATGTTCTTTATCATTTCTTTTATAAAATATCCACTTTAAGCTGTCGAATTTCAGCTTATTCGGGCTTTTGCTATACTTCCTAATTGTATGCATCAAACCGGCATAGATTTTTTCTTTTGCAATACGTAAGCTGTTCTTCAGCAATAACTATGCGCTGCGTTTTCATTCAGCCCGTATTTTTCAAATACTTCCTTTCAAACGCAGTTCCTTTGTGCTTTTTTTAGTCTGTGCGAAGATCTTTAAATTTGGAAAGGCAAGACACACTTTTTTAACATCCCTCACAGAGACAATGAAACCTTCAGTGTTTGAGCTGTAACGGAGGCCTACTTCCACAAAACTTCCCTCGAATAGGGTGATTTTTCGATATGAGGCCCCAACGTGATCCGAACGTGATCCGAAAGGGACCAACGTGATCCGAAATACCAAAACTGACGAGAACTCACTCACATGAGAGGCCCTCAGAGGAGGAGGAGGGCGGAGAATTCGGAAGGAATTGTGGTGAACATGTGAGATTAATATATAAGATCGTCGTTCCATTAGTCGCCTAATTTCATGCATTGTGCTTCATACGCCTTTCTGATCTCTAATGCCAAAAAAACCAGCAATCCCTAGAGAGAGAAATCAAAACCTATAATCCGAAGGTGCTCGACGATATTCGAACAGGTTTATGACGTCTCAGTCAGCGTTCATTCGAACAGTTTCCACACACCATTCATTCGCATTAGAGAGACAGCTGATACCATGGAACAGCACGTTCAGCTTGTTCGCTCGTCGCGTAAAGGCACGACGATGTTGCAGAAGTAGTGACGTCGTAAAATTTCAGCTAAGTATATGCTAAATTCATTTGTTGTTTCAGCATTGGTTGATCTCTTGAAGCCTTTTTTGCAAGACTGATTGCATGCATACGTCCATCACCAAATCCACAAACATTTATTTGTTTCCATTCTCTTTTAATTCTTTCTGCTAGGTGAACGCTTTTAATTTTCTCCTCATGATTGTCACTTTGCCATTTGCACCGATATTTTTTAATTGCGCATGCATGCTTAAATGAGTGCTCACATGCTTATAATGTTTTTTCTTCTATTTTTTACTTCAAGGTGAGTTCATTGTTCATTTCGTTACAGCCTCGCTCAAAGAGACCAAATTGTTCGATAATTCTCAGAGTTTTAGTAAAGCTCTATCGTATTCTCGAGGACGTGGAGGAACATCGTCGAAATTCATGCATCGTCAAGTTCTCCTGCTGCTTTTGTTCATTCAATTTACATAAACAAAGCGCTCCGATACATGTTTCCAAAGAATTGGCCAACTATGGCATTCTAAGATGATTTTCTGAGATATCTGTGGCGCAGTTGGAAGAGAGAGAACTCGGTTTCATTCATCCCAGCTCATGCATCGATCAAAATGTGGAAGTGATATGAAGTTACTGTCCACATAACTTTTCCATAGACAACATAAAAAGTCATCCTAATATTTCATGAATGCTCCGAGAATATGTGGCGGGGGTTTGCATGGTCGATGTTGTATGATTTCGGCGTAGTGGTGAAATCCTGCCGACTTGTCACATTCGGGGTTGTCTTGAGTTTAGTTTCTACCAAATTGCTTCCACTTATATAATCCTTGATTTTCCATCCACCGCTATCACAGCCACAGCATTCAAAACATTTTTGTGCTCGATGAAACGTGACGGTTTCGGCTGAGAGTTTCCTGCTGGCGGATTTCATCAGCCTGATGCTGCTGCTGGTTGTGTCGCGTTACCATTTCCTACCTAAGTTCTTGCCACAAGACCACACAACAAAACAACGATGACTTCAGTTTATCTCGTCTAAAAAATCATCATGCATTCCCTTATATAGTGGTTCTAGTTCTGAATCGTGTGTCGAACTCCGTGGAAACTTAGGGTCTTTGAAACGTCAATATAAAATGTTAAAGGAAAAAGTGTAAAAAACTCACACCTGCCTCAGCCGCATCTATTTAATTGCACACATGGTGATTTTGAAAGCTGATATGACCACCATCCGCGAAGAGTAATATTTTATGGCAGCGGCTTTTGCGCGCCGACAGAATGCCCCTTCAGAAACGCGTCATGTATGGGAGAAGGAATTGCCTAACTGTGATGGAGTACGGAGCACGATGAAACAGTGAAGTGTCGTCTATTGAGATGTATGTATCCGGCTCTCTGGACTGAACGCGAATCGTGGAAAAACAGCGGATGCTCCAGGCAGCTGCGATAGAATCGTTTATCCACAATCTTTTCGACTGCAGTTTAAGCTGGCCAGCACGTTGCATCTGGTAGCTGTGGTGTGATTGGATTTGTCTGCAATTATGTCCACTATTTTCTCTCATAATGCTCAAGACCTTTTTGTTTAAAGTAAATCTGGGCATTGAGAAAACGTTAGCAAGATCTGCGGAGACGAATTGATCCACTCATTTCGGGCGTATCTCCTTCAACTTTCTAATATTTCTTGCCACTGAACTCAGCTGATTTGAGTACTGTACATCAGATATATTTCCAAAAAACTGATTCATACGCCCAACTCTTGACTTCTCAAAGTGATTTTTTAATGCTCGACTTTCCACAAACGTTGATCACGAAGCGGGGGTGTTGAAAATGGCTTACAAGTATTGCCCCTTATAAGAAATTAGGAGACAACTCAGCACTACCAAATATGAGAAGGGAGTTGAATCAACGCACTCCCTTCGAGCTTTTCAAGTCTACTCATGATTATGAAAAGCGCATACTTAGTTTCCGATTTTCCGTTGATTATTTAAATTTGCTGACAAAATTCATTATATTTTGCAAGGGATCGTAAAACGCAAATCATAATTTACTGTGGATGAGCGCTGATGTTAAATTAAATATGAAAAGTGACAAAAAATGAAAAATAAAAGGTAATATCGGATATACTGAGATTTTAATCGTGGAGGATGTATTATCGAAAGATCAAAATGTAATTAATTATATAAAAGAGTACGACAAGATAATCCAAAGAAAGCGAAATGAACGTTAAAAGAAAGGAAGTGAACTTTCAACGGAATGAATTTGATAGAATTGCATTCATTCGATTTAATTTTTATTCGTCGATTTAGAAATATCACCTGGTTCATAACAGATACTCGGTGCACATGTACACCAACTATCATTCCCATTTGTTGATAAGCGTTGCTCGTGATTGTTGCTAATTACACCGATATTAAAGAAATACTGTTGTCACCAATATTTTGAATGATTAGAACCATACTGATATGAGGATAATTCGGGAGGCGCAACAGGAATCACCGTAGTTTAAGGGCCATTTTTAAATAACTGCAGAAATGAAGATCATGAGATCATGCGTCTAGTCACCTGTTCTTTCCAGATTTGTTCACGAGCACGATAAAATCATCGTAACTTCATTATAATTGATCATTTTCCTTCAATAGATAACTCTAATATATCGTAAAATTTGCTTTCTTCACACATAATAATTTCTGCATTCCGTTTCTCCCTTTCTTTTCTCTTCTTCATTGAATGTCTAAATCTTCCAATAAGGTTGCCTCACTAACTGAGAAGGAGATGGTGTTAACGGCTTTGATTTTAAAGGAAAGACGGATGGCAGCGGAGGGGGTGCTGCATTTTTGTAGAGAAATATTCATGGGAGCGCATTCCCTTGTGGTTTAGTCGTTTCAACGTTGGTCATTCATTTTCATTTTTACTATGTACGCTTTGATCACTCATACTCAAATTGCTCACGCGTCGAATTAAAATTGTCGATTATTCTCTTCGTTGTTATATTGAGTATATGTGGAAAGAGTGAAAACGCTTTTTTATGCCTATTGAGGATTATTGATGTCGGCTGAGGGAGAGAATTTTCGAGGGAGGATTTGCGGGAAGTACCATTCGTTGAGGAAATGCATTAATAACACAATCATTTTTTGATATTCATATGAGTCCGACAATTGAAGACGGTGAAAAGAGAAGAGTTTACGAGACTATAATTTCCGCTTATGTTACTTCGGACCTACTTCAGAAAATCTACTAATGAAGAGATATGCGACGAAATGAATATATGTGACTTAGAGCATTGGACAAATGAACGTAGACGAATAAATGCACGAGGAGTGCATTATGGTCTTAAGAAAGAGCCATCTCAATGATAATTTGAAATATTAAAGTGTAGCGATGAACCTCAAATTGTATCAGTGTGGACGAAAGTGGAGATGGGAAGAGCAATAAGCTAAAGAGCAGCATATTTCGTTGTTACAAATTGGTTTGATAGAGTTTTCCTTGATAAAGCGGATTTTTAAAAGCATTTCATAGTTACGTAGTATGGATGAATTGATAAATCTCGTTGGAATTGAATGCAAAAGAGCACATTCACAACGGAAAATTAGCTATCATACCCCCACATTCATTATCGCAGCCGTTGATTGCAGTAGCGCGAAAATTCTCGCTAACTATAATGCTAGAATGCTGTTGCCCATCATCTATCCTTATTATTTTCATAAAGCATTCGCTTGCAAAAGTGAATTATCGTTATGTTATTTGTTTTTATATTTGAGCATAGTGAACATTTATAAATTTAAGAAAATTGAGAGGCATAATGCAGACTTTAAGAAAAATGCGTACTCCATTCCACCATTTTGATCGTCTAATTTAAAAAAAAAAAAAATATATATATATATATATATATATATATATATATATATACATTTGATTTAACAGCAATAGAGCGCAACTACAAACTGCGTTTGCATCGGTGCTGGTATATCTTCCTTTCTTTTGAATGCCGTTATCATATATCTCTCCAAAAAATAAATTAAATCGGTTTGATTTTAAACCTTCTCGGCTATTTTAAATGAGATGAGAATACTAGGTTGGGTAGACTTTCATATTTCAATATTCGGATTTCTTTCAGTCGATAATTTCTTTTCCGAATCAATAGAATACAAGTAAAAGAACGGTTCCACGTTCAGATACGTGCCGGCAGTCAGATCTCTGCGATGTCAGAAGAGGAAATATGCCTATAAGGCGTTATGAAGTTCTTTCTTTAATTCACCTGATTCTGATGGGCTGAAATGCAAAAAGCGGAGGTTATATGTAGCTTTTGGCACTTTTCACCCCTCAGTTAAATGGCGTTTTATTGAAATGAAACTCTGTACTGATGCGGTGCTTTTTCTGTATCAAATTTTGCGACAGTAATTATGATTCGATGAGAATGAGTTGAAACTTGCGTCCCCTCCACCACCCTCTTTCATTCCAGATTCAGGATAGAACGTCATCGCGCCGTCACTAACCTTGTTTGAGTGATGAGGTAACCAATTACATAAGGAATTCAATACCCATTTGAGGTAACCGTATCTTATCCGGGATCGACAGCCGAGCATGCAAGTGGATGTCTGCATCAGACGGATCTCTTTCACATCGTGCGAAATTTGAAAATTCACAAACGCGGGAAACTTCAAGGTTTAAAAAAACACCCGCACAAGCTGAAACTTGTTGGTATTGTTGCGGGTGTATAGTAGGCATATGGTGGGGGATGGTATGGTTTTTTACCAGTGAGAATCAGGTCATCTGGTAGTGGGGGTGAGGGCGTCAGGAATTCCTTCTCATCAGAAGCAGCTGATGGCGCTTATTCGAATTTTGCCAGGAGTTATATGCTCGTTTTGTTTATTTTGTGGCTTTCTCGGCGCAGCATATGATTTTTTTGCTGTCTTCTGATCACCTCTATGAGTAATCTCCATCTGACTTGAGCGTTTTATTACTATGATTGTTTCGTTGGCAAAGACGGTATGATGAGGAGAAGAAATTTTTTTAGCGGACAGAAATTTTCCAGCTGTTTGTCTCAAATGTTTTTCTCGTCGAAGATAGTTTTGTGAGGAGGAGAAGTGACTTGTTCAAATAAAATAAACATTTGCACTTTGTGAACACACGCTTTAAGTTCAGACATTGAATATATTTTTGTATAACTCCATAGTATTGCTTATAGAAGTTGAAATCATGTGCTTCTCTTATCTTATCATATCACAGCGTGTTGTAGCGTGACGACGATTGCTTTCCATCGATGGTTTCTGATAATAGTCGATGTCCAATTTGTTTATCACTCTTCATCACTGGTCGCATATCAGCTTTACTCTGCGGGCAAACATTCCATTTAGAGTATATTCTGCAGTAGCTACAGGTAAGGCTTTGAAAAGAACCTCTAACTTTTGTTCCATCGCCATAATCATGTTCTGTAATCTTTCGTTTCTGCTACTGGAATAATCTTTGAGAATCTAATAAACTGCAGATGCATTATGCGGTTTGTTTGTGACAATTTAGAGCACCCAGTAGTTTTCTGCAGAATTCTCTTTTCATTTTCTCATCCAACTCGACGAGTTAAGAAGAATGGAAACAACCGTGCGGAAACAAGGATAATTGAAGTTTTTTGACAATTGCAAGCAGAATTGAGTTTGATCCGCTATTTCATCGAACCATCTATAGAAATAACTACAACGAGCATAACTGATATCACCTTATAGAATATATTTTTGATGGTGAACAGTTTACGCTTTTGATAATTTTAATTCATGAGCAACAGTGTCCACTTTATTAAGGTATGTTGTCCGTTATATTCAATTTAATGAAATGAACGGATACTTTAAAACTTTTCGAATAATAAACGGATAGTACATGGAGTACTATTATAGAATTTTTAAGCGTCTTTTTTTTCAATTTTATTGAGTAGTTCTCAACTGTGTAATGGAGAGGTTTTCTAAAACGGTTACAAGAGTGAAGGTTATGATGGTTTCGTTTTGAAAATACAAATTGCTGACATCTCTTCCAAATTGTTATTCTTTGTTAACTGAGTTTTCAGTTGTTCTTTTCAACTGCATCATCCTCCCTCTCTCCTTCCCGTTCCTACTTTTCATATTCAGAAAACACGCAAAACTTCATACTTAGTTTACTTCTTTCATAATTCCAGTATTGCATCCTTTGAACTATTTCTGCTAAATGCTTCGAATATAAAATTTTCTGTTATCTTTTATGTGTTTTGTATATTTTTTATAAAGCTAATAATGTATTTATGCTTGAATAATATTAAATTTAATGCTTAGTTATTCTTGAAGTAGGAAAGACGAGGTTTCGTTTGATACACTCTAAGTGGAAGTAGAATTCAGACATCAAAGGCGTATCCGGAATACCATGTAAAAACTAGTGGACGCCACGTATGAAACAGCTTTATTTCCATTGTGGTGAACCAACTGAAGTCGCTGATATCTCTCACCTAGATGACAGAGAGGCACTCGAATGCCGAATTATATATTTTCCTCATTATCCTTGGTGATAATTTCTAAAATAAGTTTTATTCGAAATTGTTCACTGACTTCCCTAATATTAATTATGAAAGTTGGATCAAAGTATGGTGGTGAACATTGGGAATTGATCGTTGCCGAAAGAATTTCAAAGTGTGTTGCTCTATGGGTTGTGTTGTTCTCTCATGACCATATCCTCTACATATATTCTTGAGCGTACAAGGTCTTTTTATTTTATCCTCAAAGGATTATCGTATATAATGGTCGGATAGTTTGGTGTGTTGTCTTATTAAAGGATTTCTTCATTCCTCCAATGAAGTGAGATATAAAATGTTTCGAGAATGACTAGAAAAATTGCGCCACAGTTCTACATCTCTCTTTCGTTTGTGAGGACAGTGATCATATTTGAAGCTGACTGGCGGAAAAAATTTGTGCAAAAGGGTAGCCAGATAACCATCTGGAATTTCCGTTTTCTATCTGTGACATGTTCGACTTCTGGACCTCACATTTAAGGAGTTCCGGAGATTGTGATTTTTGAAACAGGATGGCTAAGAAGTGTTTGGCTAAGAGTGCATCTAAAGGTGCAGGCAAATGTTGTGGCGATCGAGAAGGAGAAAAGCAGGATCATTGCTTTCATTCGTTTTTTCTCTCGATGTTTTCTAATATTTTATCGTTATTTTTGCCAGGGAGAGGGGGGGGGGGGGGGGGGGGAGTGATATATTTGTAGACCGTATTTGTGTAACGAAGTAAACTGTGTTGCTTCTACCGTCCTTTCTTACAAATCGGTCTTTCAAATCCGACACAACAAGCTTCGTTGAGTTCAGCCTGCGATGGTTGGTGTATTGGCGCTGTGAGTTGATGCGGGAAGCTCAATCGTTGATGAGGATAGCAGGTAGGCATTTTTGTTTTTCTTTAATCGTTCAGTGCAGATTTCTTCTTAACTGCCATGGTGAGTTTTATATTCTGACATGTGGTGGTGCGTCGAATTTGCATATATAAATCGGGTAGGTTGAAATTTATACTGCACTAAACAGATGTGAAGTGGAAAAAATTTTTTCTCCAATATGAGTTTAAATTCAGTCGATTTCTCTGTTGACTATCATTGTCTTAGAATACATTTATGTGTATATACATTTATGTGATATTCGAGGCGATGCGCTCATCTGATAGAACTCTTTGTAATTGAATTGCACTATAAAATATTTTAGTGCACGCGTGGATTGATAATAATATTGAATGATATTATTTTAAGTAATTTTAGTTCCTATGAAATTGGTGGATTTTAATAGAGATAGCGAAATTTCGCTTTTCAAAATGCGCCGTTAAAATTTCAAGTGCGGATTTTTTGGAAGGTTATCGTTAGAGTTGGATTTAACTCCGATTTTGTTTTTTGCTTCTTTGAATAAATTTCGATTTGAATGGGTTCAAATATTATTGCATTGATTCTGAATCGATTAAATTCCGTGTATAAGATGATTGGTGCTTTTATTTTCAGTAATATAACGTTATCCAACCCGGAAGTGCCGTCTGCTGTCTCTTTGTTTCCAAAAATATCCCGGAGGGGATCGAAACGTCGGTGGAAAATAATGAGCAAGTGGACGGGTAAGTTCAAGAAGATCACTCATTTTTGAGTCAAGGTCAACTTGTGGTCTGCTCGAATGATTGACATAGAGCGTTTATTGTTGCAAATTTAAAACTAGCATCTGAAGAGGAAAGGAGGAAGTTGATATAAAATGTGAAAGGTGATCGTCGGATGAGATCTTTTTTGTAGAATGGCGCAAATGTCTGTGACGCGAATGTTTTTCAGCGTAATTCTACGATGTCAGCATCTTATTCTGTTGTGTGATTATGGTGATTGTGGGACTAAAGTGAGGTGATTATAATCGGTGATCGTCTTTACAGTTCTTTGGTGAAGCAACAATATCTTTGCTACAAGAGACCGGTAAAATGCCGATGAAATATCCTCTGATTGTTATTGAGCATATCTGCTCGATCAATTCGGAAAACACGAATTCTCAATAAAATCTTAGTTTCTATATCATTCACCTCACCTTCGAATTTCAAACTAATAGGATTGGTATGACACAACACACTCCTATAATAAGTGTGGTACTTTGGCGAGAAATGTTATAATCAAGAAGGATACAAAACGTTTTCGGAGTTCATATTAAAAGGTAGACGACTTTTATTGCAGTTCACATTTTATGCAGATCAGCAAGTGAAGTGTTCTAGGAGCTGTACTCTTTTTCATTTCTGTCATGCATTTACCGGTGTCTATCAGTTAGCATACCTCTCCCTCCCCTGCCTATGGATTTTATAAAATTCCATTTCATCATTTTTCGTTCAGAATAAGTGTATGGTGAATTTTTACACGTTTGGAGCGATTCCACTACTGAATGACGATTTTGTATCGACGAATTCTCTACTGATAATGATTGCGCTACTAGGACGAGTTGTGTGATTACGTCTTGGCTTGAGTCGACTTCTCTCGAGATTCAAAATGATGGCGGCCATATGCGGATCCGCATCGATATATGGAATTTCGATTGCAGTTTATGCATTCATTTCTAAATAAAGCAATTTCAAACCTGCGCAGATATTGTAAGCTAGATGTTAGGAAAACGACGCTGATGCCTCACCTGTTGCGTAGAATTCTACAGCTTGAGGCTAGGCTCCTTAACTGCAAAGTGGCAGCACCGTAGCAATTCGATTTTTAAATTCCTTTTAGGCGTTAAGTGTTCATTTATCCGGATATTCATATTTACCGTATCCACACACTACATCTTCAATTGCAGGTCTCATCAGTGAAACAATATCCTCAGCGAGTGGATTACGAACTCAAGAGGGACATCGATACCTTATGACGACCTGATTAGAAGAAGATGTTATTAAGAGGTTTCGATGAAGAGTGAACGGGAGGTGAGAGAAGATGCTGCCACGAAAGGGAAAGAACAGGAGACGTCAGTGCAAGGTGAAGAAGGTGGGTATGATTGCTTGCAATATAAATAGCAACCGTTAAAAATATCGCGACGTTGCCAAGGACATTGAAATTCCGTTTGAGGTTCCAACCTCTGATCATGTTGCAGCGACGCAACTTGTGTTTGGTTGGGCTATATACGTATGCATATCGTATATACATTAACGCAACTGTGAATTGCAATATGCGGTAATAATTGCGATATGCAGTACTAATAGCATCGGCAGTTTATGTGCTTATTTTCACAACTGTGGAAATAAATTTTCGTTCCATAAAGGAAATGTCACAAAAGGAAGTAGTAAATGAGCGCATTGCAGCCGGTAGCGTATTACTGGTTCTTTTGATGAAAGAAAGAAATTCTCGTAATCAAAATTGGTAATGAAAACTAATGCAGTATTCATTGTTAAGAATAACGGAAGCGTACGCGCCAGAAAAGTGATCGATCGCCGAACTGTGCGAAGTTCTGTCATTTACTTCTTTATTTCTAAGATAAAAGAAGTACTGATCTAAAGGCACCTCTAAGTTGTTGTGGTTGGGGAGGTAAGGGGAGTTAGGGGAATTATGCATGAGGAGAGTCACACTTAAAAGTTTCAAAAATACCCTCCATTCATCTTCTTTCCAACATGTACTCATACCCAAAATTTCATTGATATTAATCGGTCTCGAAAAAAGTTTTCATAATTCGTGCTTCCGTGTACCAATGTGGTGATATGCTTCAGTATTTTTCTTGATCACACTAAAAGATAAGAATTTATCAGGTGGCTGCTGTAAAATTTACATAAATTTTACGCACTCTTTCATCGATGTGTTATATTTTCACTCTGCCACACCTTTATTGTTGCCACACATGGCCTTATTTCTGTACATAGATTAATTTGCAAGTGTAACGTTGCGCAGCTCGACTGTATCACGTTATGAGTTAGGACGATGAATAGGCTGAAAGTTATCTTATTTGCTTCTTTATAGTGATATTTAATGGTGGGTTACATTTAAAAAGTCTGTGCGAAAGTAAAAGGTATGGTAAAGTGACACATATTCATTATTTGTTTACCTGCAAGCAATACTTACCTCGCCTTTGCTGATATTTACGTCGTCGTTCTTTACCATCGTCGATTGACAATGAAAGTGGCAGAAAGCGCCGTTTTGGTTTTGCCGGAGGATTCTTCAAACTTACGACAATAGCACATGCAGTAGATTTCAGTTCTTGTTAAAACTTATTTCCTGAAAGGTGCTCAGAAGTGAAGCTTTGGTCTGAGCATTTTCCAATTTTATGCGTACATACATCAGATCCTTCATTAGAACCTTTCCGCAGACGTACATTTTGTCCTGCGGGTTGGGAGGGGAGGGGGAGGGGGAGGGGAAGATGAGGAGAATTCGATAAAGCAGTATCAGCAGATTCATCAGTCGAAAGTGCACGAAGTCATGAAACAATTTTATTCATTAGAACTGCAGTGAAATCCAGTAACGAATTGAAATAGGATATGTTCCTATCAAATTTCTATGTCAAACAGAAAAAGGAGACAATGCAGTTTCAGCTGTACGATTCGAAGGAGCTAAAACGGAGACGAGGAGAATCCTTGGTCGCAGTAAGTGGAACGTATTTATACGAATAAAATGATGGAGGTAAATTTGATATCAGCTTTAAGGTCTTTATTTGTAGAGTAAATATATCTTTATTTATAGAGTAAATGTTTTTTTATAGAGAAGTTTTTGCTTATAGGGTGCATTTCTTCCCAGCTTGCTTCTCAGGAAAAGCCTGGGAGCTGGTTTATGATAAAACCTGACATGCTTATATACGCATAAACCTGAGAAAGGTTTATGTGCATACAAAAGAAGCATTTAGTTCCGGAGCCTAGATCCACCTGGCGTAGAAACACATACGTCCTAGTAGTTTAGCATAGACATGACGTTATTGAAATTCTGCCTCACGAGAGCTTGAAAAATGCATAAGTTTTTCCACTGACTTTAAACACAGCTCCAGCATGCAGGAAAACCTACCAGTGTAGTTGCCAGTAGATGGCCTTGCAATCGGTTTCATTTGTTGTCAGCAAATGATTAAAATACAAGCTAGCACTAAAGAAACACGATCTCCTATACAAGCGTATAAAATATTCGCTTTTTTGTAAGGCAACTGATGCGCAATATCTGTAGATTCGTTTCCACTTTCAGTTCTCCAAAGTTTCTTTGGAAGTTGGCGAATCAAGCTGAATTAAGCTGAATTATGATGTAGGGGGTTAACGTATGATGTAATATATCTCCGTAAAATTTCATAGCTTCAGCTCCATTTGATATAGAATTGGAATTGCCGAACCTACAAGCAAACACCCACCTGCGTTTAACTCAGTTAATGCGTTTTGCGTAAGCACTTTCCATTTGTACACTGCGTTGTGCATTTTTGCAATGTACTTTGCGATGTGAATTTGCAAGGGTGCATAGAAACCAATCGCCTTCTCGTTCATTATTAGCATGTTCAACTGGCAGTCGTTCGTCCGTTAGTGTTATGCGAACTAAATTTACAAATTTTAATTTATTCTCGTTAGAATTATTTATGCGACGGCCAGCCTGGCTAGTCAGATATGATCATTGCGTTATGCATTGCTTATGGAGATTGGCAGGTGAGCATGAACGCTTGTGCAAATTTATTTGCCGAATAAATCAGAGTTACTGGACATCATTTTCCCATACTCTGGACATCCATAACTATCAATGAGCCCATTTTAGAATCTGAGGAAAATAAAACAGCCAAGTTTCAATCGCTTGTGTAATGATGCAGTGAATTTATATATTTACTGCTGCCAAAAACTCCTTAATCTAATCCGCTAATTTAATGTATTTCACTGCGACGTAATACGCATCACTCAGGCAGTTTAAAGATTGCATTGCGCAATTCTACGACACACCAATACTTTGGATTAATTTATTAATCCCTTTCTTCCAGTCGAACGATGGTAAATTATAAAACGAACTGAGGTGCAACTCCGTCTCTTAAGCGTTGAGCGAATTGATGAGAAAAGCGATGAAAAATGCAGGCAGATAAACGGTAATGAAGTCAGATAGTGCAAGCAAATCGACGAAGAAAATGTAAGATGACATCAGAAATAGTGACACGTAGCCAAGTAAAAAGGAGTCCCTACGATTACCGCAGTGAAATGTGGGCAGTGGAACTGGAGAAAAGTGAGAATGAAAGATATTATGCGAGCTGTGCTGTACAGGAGCATTAGACTAATACAAGCTTATAAACGGTTGAAAATGTTGGTCATAAGACGGGAGTTTTTATGCGCTATGGAGGAAGTCAGTGAAATTGCTCCCCATACATGCATTTTTTTTAATGCTAAGGAACAAGTACATTCAGGCGGTAATGTCATCAAAGTAATATTTCTTTCTCGGTGTCAGCAGAAAATGTTGGTAAGTATGCCTACGTCATTCTTAATCCTTCTTTCTTCTAGAGTATTTCGTGCTCCATCGTAGCCATATTTTGCAGGCGGAAAATCACTAAGGCCATAATAACCTTTTTCCGCTAACGTTCACGATGAGTATTTCTATTTTAAGAAATGATAGTTGTTAGGTAACGATATAGGTCCAATGATTACTTGGATGGTCTTGAGTAATGACATAGATGAGGATGTGTTCAGCAGTCTGGTGTAGTCGGATATATAGATCGAATTAATATATATATATATATATATATATATATATATATATATATATATATATATATATATATATATATATATATATATATATATATATATATATATATATATATATATATATATATATATATATATATATATATATATATTTGATTCGTAGTTGCTGAGATTAAAAAGAAAGCGAGATTGATTTGATCGGCGCGCTTCAATTCTCTAATTAATTGAGTTCAGTTGCAGCTTTATTTGATGGTATCCGAGGAAAATATATGAAGATATCATCAAACGATGTTAATTATTTTTATTTATTTGTGATTTATTTGGCGCGTTTCATCAATGGAATTAATATTTCAAATTTGAATTACTTACACGCGATGTGTATAATTCGATATTGCGTTTTTTATTTTTTCATTGTTTCTTAATTTGCATTTTTCCTCGCCAAAGCTACAAACGATGTGATACTATTGCTATTTGCTTTTGTTGACATATTTTATTTTAGTTCTCCGTTTAACGCACGTGTTTCTAATTTTCCCAATGTATAGACCGTGCAGATCGCGCATCTAGCGTCATAGAGGTTATGCCTAAGTAAGGGTACATAATACTGGAGGGAATGCCTGCGATGCATTTATTGATCTTGCTGACGACTGATAAGTGCGAATTCGCCATATAAGTTTGCCATGCTGTTCATCCAACAGTAGAAGATATGATCAATGGAGGAACTGCACGCGGTCATAGAGAGATAAAAGACAAGATACAAGATTCGAAGGGCGGGAGTTCGCCATCGATTGATGCAATATAACGTACGAAGAAATAATCGAGGTTGAATTGTTCGGTTGATTATGCACATCTTAGAGAAATTTCAAACCATCTCATAGTGGGAATTTCCCATCAGGATTTTAGTATCGCTACAAAGAAGGACTGAAAGCGAGGGATTGAAAAGCACAGTCTCATCCCGTAGAACGACACCAAAACGAAGGTAGTGCCTTTAGAAATTTAGCTGACTGTAATATGGCTTGCTTTGAGTTTATTATTAAATGAGAAAAGCGATAAGACGTTCGAGAAAATTGAATGCTCAAATCTGATGAAGATATACTTCGCGGCAAAAATCTGTCCCTACGAATATCCTCATTTCATAAAGCTGTTTCATCGAAATAACCCGTCCATTACAATCTGATTTTTTACAAAATTGAACTTGAATACATTTGACGAAAGAACAGTTTCGAAAAAAGCAGAAAACAAGTTGATGAACTATCTTATCGATGAATTTTTTCATGCTATTCAAAAGGACAAACCGATAACACGGATGTTCTCAAGTGCATATGAGACAAACGGATATCATATGAACGCGATGAGTAACTCAACTGCCATAATTCCTTCAAAATTTAAAAGAGCTATTACAATATTGGGGCATTCAATATAAATTTGATGCCATTGCATATGTGATTGCAGTTTGTAGATCACAGATCGCCTAAAAGTAGATGAGTTTGCTGAAAAGACGAATTTTTTCCCGGTGATTAAGAATCTGATTTTTTCTAATATATACTATTCCTGGTTGGATATGGAACCTTGTTGCATTTGCTCGAAATAAAAAGCTATTGTTTTGTTTAATATGGATAAAAATGATCACTAATTGTTAGAAATTTGACTGCTTTAGTTCTCCTGTATACTAAGTTCGGACTGCTAAAATACAGGGCTGCTGCGGCGGCCCATTATATATAAATAAATAGACATTAAAATCAAATCCTTGAAATCCGCTAGCAAACTGAAATATTCGCAATTTTTAGTCACTTTGATAGTATTCAATTTTCCATTTTGAGGTCATATTAATTTCGAATTTGAAATTTTGAATCAAGTCAAAAAAAATTTTCAATTATTGACTGAACTGAATGCAATAATTAACATATTAACGTGTAGGCAGTAAATTAAATCTTTCTTAATAAACTGTTACACGATTACTCCGTTACCGCATCTATTTTACATACAGAACAATAAAATGTGAGGAAATTTTCCATCGAAAACATTTATCGAGCATAAGAATTTATTGAATTTTTATTGCCGAGATATCCTAATTGAAACAATGAAAATTCGACAGAGAGATTTCGCTAGATTTTTTCAAAGAAAGTATGAAAATATGAAAAAAGAAGTTGGTTTAATTTTCCAATGCTTCATTGACCAAGAAGCACTTCCAAAACATTCTATTTTTCAATGAAGAAAAGATAAAAGGAGTGTATGTGAACTTGATAAAAGATACAAGACAGAGATAGAAGATGAAGTTAGAACGAGCGCAAACGTAGGGAAATAGTTGTAGAATTGGAAATCGTTCCCGAGACTTGCTTTTCGTTGAATCGTAAAATTTTCAGCACTATTTGAAGCACCTAGGAGGGAGAGCAAAATGAAATTGTTCATCAGTGAGTAGACGATAGAAGAAAAATTTGATGCATTGATAGGGAAATCTGAACTTTTGAGCAAAAAAACGTTCCACGAGAAAGAGTGACGGGATGAAAGAGACTATTAGCAAATGAGGAATTATCAGCAAAGAAAACTTAGAGTGATCGATCAGTCCATACGTGATCATTGATTTTGAATTATGTCAATTTCAGTATGTTCTTCATTATACAATATGTTTTCCATCATGTTTTTCAGTCATTTAAAATAAATAAATTCGGATCGCAGATGAATTTATTGCACTTCTTATTTACTTAAACATTTTGAACAAGTACGATCTCATCAATCGAGGATTGCCACTGGAAAAATTGCTTAACGCGATCGTTTTCACTATGTGCATATAATAAAGCTTTCCGTCTGAAAGTCAGATAGATATGAAATTAATATTCCATTTGCCCTTTATTGTTTAGAAATGGGTATGCCATCGGCTTCATCCGCATTTGAGAGACTCATTATCGAGAGCAAAGTGATAAAATATGCTTATAAATTGGCGATGTTATACATATACCATTCCAACAGATCCAGCAAAATGGAAACAATCCTTAAAAGCACTTGAAAAGCAACGTGGAACACGTTTACAAGCTGTTCACCTAACTGTCCGAATAGTGTTAGATGAAAAGCAGTTCGCAAAAATTCGTTCGATGGTACTGAGATCAACGACAACTTTACATTTTACACAGAGCTGATTCAAGTCAAAATGAAAACATTTTGCGCAGATTTTGAAAATGAGCTTGACTGTTGCGCCGGACTGTTCTGTAATCTGAAAACGGTGCATCTTTATCAAAATAGGCAGCTGCCGATCTTGTAGCTGAATGATTTATGTGTTGGCGAAATAAGATTGTGTCATAAAATAATCGGATTCGCAATTAAGGAGGAACTGAGGTTGTTGTGAAAGACTATCAGTGATACTCTCCGGATAAAATGTCATAAAAATCATTTTGCTGTAATTCGTGGATTCACAGACTGAAGACTTTTACGGTCAGTAACAGGAACCACCAATGAAGCTCACAATAGCAAAAATGGGGCTCACAATAGCAAAAGCCTGAATCATTTTTTCCTCCAACCTGGTCGAGCTAGAAACGAAGACTTGATGAACTGAAATTCAGCTATAAGTGAGGTGGTGGTGACTCAAGCATCTGCAAAAAGTATTCATGAACCAAACCAAGTTGCATGTGCATTTACTGACAGTCGTGCAACCGATAAGTACGGTTTGTAATCTATAAAATGGATTTGGCACGTGTCATCATTTTCCTTCTCTACATTCGAGATTCTTAAAACTTAAATGCGTGACTGTTATGACAAGGAAGCAAATTCATTTCGGAAAAGATTTCAGTGACTCCAAAGCCAATGAGGTAAGATGGTTAAATCAACCACTTCTTCGTCCATAAATAAATCTCTCCTTATATCACCTTTTTTCAAGTGGCAATAACGTACATAGTGCTTGCAACGTTGCAAGGATGAAATTATCTTGCTACACACTAAAATTATTTTTGTGCGCCTTTTGTTTTGTCTTTCATTTTTTTGAATACTTGTCAAATATAGTTGAATATGAAAACCGCTAATTCATAAACGTACATCTAAAATAGGGTCACAGATGAAGTGGTCTTTCCCAAATGCAGAACAACTCCAACAAAATTCCGCAGTCCTGAAGTTTCTAGGAAGTAACCGAAAATGCTGCTTACCGCTGAAATCTTCTCTCCTTCTAATATATAAACGGCTGAAATCCTGAGCTAATCTTCCGATCCGTGTAGAAAATGTTCCCATCGTTAAGTCATCAACTCTCATTTTGAGGCGACAAAAGAACGACTTGCGTTTCTAATGAATTTTTATTGACTGTAATGAAATAATTCCATTATAGAAAACGATCTCCTATGGCAGTTAGAAATGAAATTAATGAAAAACAGTGATACATCACCTGGACACAATAACTTGATATAAATGTTTCATCACAAAAGCGATTAATTTGGAGATCATCTCAAGCGTGAAAACTTCATTCAAACATCATTTCGAGGAGAAAAATCTTTCAGTATTTTCTTCTCTTATTTTATATTATACAAGCAACGGACCACCTCCTCAGCCGACAATCTTCGTTATTCCTCAAATCATTTGTCATCGC
This sequence comes from Parascaris univalens, assembly GCA_037576465.1. Taxonomy (NCBI): domain Eukaryota; kingdom Metazoa; phylum Nematoda; class Chromadorea; order Rhabditida; family Ascarididae; genus Parascaris; species Parascaris univalens. The sequence continues at coordinate 231,166,220 of CM075173.1, read as the reverse complement.
TATAAATTGCGTCATTGTTTCTTTGAGTATCAGGGGTTTATTCATCCAAGTTTATGATCCGACTGATGAGCGAGATCGCAGTACCAGCCTTCGAAGCCATACGAAGCAAAACGGTGAACCGATAGAGAAAAAAAAGGGAGTATATGAGCGAGTCCGAGATCACACCTGCTCAAGAGCTTGCTTCGAGTATTCATCACCAAGTTTGAACGATTAGCGATATTGATTCATTATGAAGAGAGAGCACAGTTCTCATCTAAATTTCGAGGCTCACGAGACGAAAAATTAAAATCTTTGCTTTGCCTGACAAAGTTACGTGAGCTATAACCGGCTATAAGTTCACCAAAATTATCATACTCTCGGTTTATCGAGCAGGTTCCGAGGTGGAATGCTTCCGACGAAATTGGCTTGCTCCAAAGCTACTCCATAATCTGTTTCAAATCGAGAAGCGATCGAACAGTTTGCAGTGCATGATGCTCAAACATAAAGAGAGTGCGTAAGTACAGTGATCAGTAAACAGGTTCAAAAAGTCCGTAAAGCTGCCATTCAAGCAAATCGGCATTCAGTACTCAGGAGCAGAGATATTACGCATAATGAAACGAATATTTAGACTCAGGAATTTCAACGAACTCTCGACTATCGAAACTTTTCGGCATTAGGTTTGTTCTTGGGAGGGTGCTTCAAACCCGACTACACAGGAACCGAAAACTTTCAAACATGGGACATTTTGTGGATCAACTAATTCCACTGTGAATTCTCTCCAAACCCTTCTTACTAAATCAGATGCTATCATGCATCTTGACATTTGAGAAAGCGTCTCAGAATTTTGTAGCTCATGATGCGGTCAAATATCAGCAGGTCGTACTTTGCTTGTACCTTCAAAGTTTAAAACCTTCAAACCAGTCTAGCAGTTAAAAGAGAAGGAGCCGAGAAAATGACTATGAAACGCAACCTACAACAATCTTTAATTAAGACTACATTAAGAGCAAGACTACATTTAACTTACAACGTTAATTAAGAGCAAGATGGAGGAGTAGGACGTTGTGGGACGGCAGTGGGCCAAGTAATCCATAACGCGAAATTCGAGATGCCTGTCTGCAGCAATAAATTCGCAACCTTTCGGAGATTGAAGTAAATTCAGGGCTTTGCGAACTGCAGCTTATATTAGGACTGATTATTGCATTAGATTTTTCGGCTCAAAGGAGAAGGAAACAGAGCGTGAATAAAGTTCTGTCAGCGCACATGAAGCGTGCGAACATAATTACGCACACTTCTCAATTTCATACCAAATTATGAAGCTGCTTCCTTCGTCAAGCTGAGCAGTGTTGAATGCCGACTCATAGAATGCGTCTGTCTATTTGCTTCCATGATGAGATCGTTTATGAAAATTATCCAAATACAGAGAATCTGCATGCATGAAAGCATAGAGCCACTTTGCCATCATGCATTATGTTAATCTAAATTTGCAAAAATGTAGTGATGAATCGCTTGCAAACTTCTTTCTTGCGGTGAAATGTTTTCAAATTTAAATATAGTGAAGTTGGCAGATCTGTGATGTAAATTTGTAAAAATGTTTTGCCATCTTTGAGAGTCAAAGTTAGGAAGCATTTAGTTGTTGTTCCTTCCTCCCGCTTGGTCTCGTGATGCGGTGGGGAGTTAGACTTATGTGGATAATGACAGCCTGCGCATGGGTAGATGGTTCGGACGGATCTTCCCTGCAGGCTGTTCCATACCACCCAGGTAAAGTGCCTTTTATTAATGTTTTATTATCACAACATCAGTTACTGATCGTTGAAAATCAGCGTTAATATTCAGGACTAGACAAAGGAATTTGGGGACGTATGACTGAAGCATCTGAAGTGGTGACATTAACAAGCCTCAATTATCTATCTTGTTGTTGAAAAACCATTAGATAACACCGATTGCAGGTCGCGAAAATTTAGTGAACTGAGCATTGCGATAAATTTTCGTCGAAACTCTTGGTGCATGTTTTCTGGTACTGGGAAGCGAAAAGATGGGTCGGTGTGACTGGTGTCACGCTGCATCATGTGACTTGTGCGGCGAAAAAAAATTGCCTTATCTTTGGAGCACAAATTAGGTGCATTCAAGCTTTTCAGATTTTTTCGGGCTCGGATAGAAGCAATGCCTCTGGATGGGCCTTCTGAGATTCAGTAGAATTATCATGTTCAATTGATTTGATCATCTGCCATCAGAAGTGCCCGCGTTACGAGGAATGAATACCACTTGCATTTGTAAAACGATTAGGACTTAGTCAAAAGAGTACTTCTATCTGCGGAGATGTTTCCAACATATGTCTCCTCTTATTGTAGAGTTGTACGAGTCGACTAAGGACAAGGAGAATTATTACATGTTCATGTCACCGGTAAGCCTCAATTCTTATTCACTATTGATGTTTGTTAAGAAGTTGAGCTTGGACTGCTTTAACTGTATATAAAGCGTCTCTTGTCGAAAACTTTAGGAATGGTGAAAAGTTTCAAGAATAAATCGCTTCTGTGCGTTTCAAGCATTATTTCCAGTAACCAGCTCACTTGAGAATTATGATCACTTCGCAGGGTTCTTCACACCGACCTGAAATATCAATCGTTGTGAGTGGGGAAATACAGATTGAATTAAAGAACTTTTAAGTCATGTCGATTTCTTCTCGAAAACGAGGATTTCTTCAACAGTTATGAGGTTCACAAACCGTAGCAGTCCGGATATGCTGACTCTAACTCGATGAGGCATTACTGAGAAGTAGGTTGCTTTCAAGTATACAACCACTATATTTGCCTTTTGTTTCTTATCTACAGACAGAAAAATGGCTTCGTGAATACTGGTAACCGTTGAGGTCCGAACCTTTCTAAACGATGAACAAAACAGTGCATATTTGTAATAGCACGGGAAGAATTTATATCATTTCTTTTCCTTCCAGAAGGTTGTATGTGATAACTGCCCGAAAAACGAGGTGAGTCAGTTGCAGTTTTGTTGAGATTTGCGCGAAAAACGGCTATGCCTTCTCCGATTCACATTGGATGGAAGTGTTTAGAGAAGAGCTATTGAGATCTTCAGATAAAGAGTTCTTCAAAAATATGCCACATAACATGCAAAAGATTTCTCTCGTTACTCTCCACTAGCTAGTCTTTCTTTCATTCTTGGGTCTTCGATTAAACATTCGAAATGTGGGATTAAGACACAGAAAAATAGGAAAATTTCGAAATGAGAAGGCAACTGCAGCTGTCGGCTCTGGATGACATCTGTGATCATAGATTCTCATAAGATAATATTACTCCAATTAAAACAACCGAATGTCCCATATACGACCCGTTTGAAGCGTAGTTGCTCATTTTTATGCAGGCGTCTCAGCAACATCTTCCACTACGGCAATAAAGAGATCTTTCATTTCATCAATGTTCTAGAAGACGACATTGCATCGTTGCAACTATGCTGAAGTTTCATAAGTTAAAATCTTCACAGTACCATCCTTTTCCACTCCTCCCCATAGGTTTTGAACGAGATTTTCAGTTCAGAAGCGGATGCCTGCATAAACAATCGTTGAAATGTTTTCTACCAGTGAATCACTGCGAAAGAAGCGCATCTCTTTTTTAAAGAAAACAGATTAGGAACTTGATCCATACAAGCAAGAGTGCGAAAACGAGATCAAAAACAGTCGCCATTCTTGACGAGCTACTTTATCCTAATTTCGTCTAAAATTACTTCAATTACTTCACTTCTGCGGATATCCGCAAGGAACAACCGAGAGCAACTCGTAATCATTTCATAATATTGTATTTCTTGGAACAATTCCACATGGACAGATTTTCTGTTGAGTGGATGCTACCGATTTTTGCACGTGCAGCATTCCTTGAAAAAGTGCAGATGGATATGTCGATATCAAGCTGCCTGTTTTGCTTCGCTATGGCCTTATTCCCATCATGTAAGGAACATTTCTCGATAATCGCAATGCTCAAAGGTGTACCAGTGCATCAATGTCTACCAGTGCATCAAACACACCCGAGTGTTGAGTGCGCGCTGCCGAATATCTTTTACTTCACTTCTGCTCGTTGATTTAAATAAATCGAGACGAATGACATATTTGAAGGAGGGTTTATAATAGCTGCGACCAAATCAAGCGCATCAAGGCTGAAAAGCTTTTTGTACGAATCCATTCTCGTCGTTCTTTTTTGGAGCAATAGGACGAACGAAACGGGGCCTCTCTCCCTCCGTCCCCATCAACGCAACATCCACGCCATTATTTCGACTCTACCGATGGCAACAGTTTTCATATATTAAAACCATATTTGTAGAAGTTCGAGGATCCACGTTCCCTCATGCAAAAGTGTAAAAACATCGGCGAAGGAGCGAGATTACCTGGTGGCCCTGAATATGACTACACAGGCATAAAGGCTATTTATGGTAGAATGATGGAACGCATACCAGGAGGTTTGTCTGGCTGACATCTACTCTCGTTAGCGCTGGAGTTGAACATCGTGAATTGTTAGGAACTCTTTTTGTACATGTATTGCCAGGAAAACACGAAGTATGATCTACAGAAAGCGTTCAGAGGAAAAAGGTGAGGCGTAGTGGCAAATGTGAGATGCACATATAAATTGATTGTTCCTTGCAAACAAGCTTTGAGTTGATGAAACGAAATTATTTGTGCACGCTGGGTTCACTCATCGAGGTCAGACGATATCTATTCCGAGATGCCAAGCTCAGTGACCTAGCACTGCAGTGATTTTTGAGAGGATATGGAAAAAAGATTACATGTAACCACTGTTCCCGCTGAATCGCATTCGAAAATTGCCTCATACAAAATCAGTCCTCGTGGTTGAATCTCGATCAGTTTTGGTCATACCGTCCCACATTTGTGAATGAGATGCTTACACGTATAGTTAGATGTCCAACGTTCTAAATTCGACGAACTCCCCAGACATGTGTTCGCCAGCAGTCTCAAGCCATTGTCATCTTCCTTCAGCTTTAATCGACAGCATGAATCTGCGTGACTTAGGCCTCAACTGAACGGTAAAGTTCGACGCGTATTTTCCATGCGACTGTAGTTCAAACGAACACGTTTCGTTGTTATATAGAACTGGAGAACTGTCAAACTTTGTGGGTGTAATACGTGTTTATAAATGTACGTCTCAGTTCACCCATGGCTGCATGACTATATGTGCTTTCATAACTTTACGTGTACTTGCGCATGCCTAAATCGAACGCTGTTAAGGAGTTCAACGTCATCCCCCGAGGAGGCGCTCTCATTAAGATGAATGGTCAATCTTGTGCCTCGGGAGCTCTGCCGAGAAAGCTCCCCTAATCGAAAATGCCCAATCTCTGCGCGACATTCGCCCCGGCAGTCGCAGTGGCTTCCGTCGTTTAATGTGAAGGAAGGGCGAATTCTGCGGCAGCAGCTTGAAAAAAAAATTGTTAAGTTGTTGAACATGAGGGGACTGCGTGATGCATTGTGTTCGAATGTGAAAGGCTGTAAGGAGATATGGAGCGCGTATTTCATTAGGGGAATAGCAGCGTATCATTAAAGGCGATATCCACATTATATAGGCCCTATGAAAAAGCATAGCGGAAACCTGCAATGTGAAAAGCAAGGCGCCTCGAATGAGGTGAGAACACCCACTGCGAATCGAGAGGAACGATGGCACAGCGTTAGCTCAGAACCCGTGTAATCCACTTGTTGCTCAACGAAGAGGCCACAATGTTCCACACTTTCCGTCCACTCCCCACACTCATAGACGCTTTTTTGTTTCTGCTGTAGAGAAAATTTTGTGTGCCGGGAAGTGAGCGGTTGCAGAGGCCACAGGCAGCATAGTAACAATTTCAACGCAATGAAAAACAAGGAGAACAACTGAAGCAAGAAAAAAGGAAACATGCAAAGATGTTGCGAGGTTGCAAAGTTGACCAGTTTAGTACGGTTTTCCATCTATATTCAATTGAGTTGCCAAATACAACTGCATTGCCAATTTCCGGGAAATTATTCCTGTCGTAGGTGCCAAAGATAAAAGTACAATATTGTGTTTAAACGATGTGAATCTTCTTTTAGATCTTTTAAAGACAGATCTGTTCTGGGCTTCTTAGTTCGAAGTCCTTGTAAACTATGAGCCTAATCGTTGGGGATGCTGATGGATTAAACTGCGTCATTTATTTTGGCTATTCTGATCGTTTTTATTTCAGCTAATGCTCCAAGACTCATCTGTGGCCAAAGAAGTATGTGTTCAACTTGAAAAAAAAGCATTGAATCGAAAATTGCTCAAAAGTTGAGAGTTTCGCAAGTATTATATAGTAGCACTGTTCTCTCAACATACCACTTATTCGTAACCTCTCTAGATGATAGAAATGTACGAAAGCCGTGAACAAAACGAACAAAATGATAAAAAACTGTGGATGTTGTTGTGGATGTGATAGGACTAGTGGCAACAGATACACTACAATTGCTTGCCCTTTTCATTATGTTTGATGATTTTTAGCGCCATCCTTTCCTTTTTTTCATTTCAGATAATGGATATGTCACTGCGAATAAATTACGTAAGCGCGGTATTTTTCGTATTATTGTTGCAATGTTTGCGCAATTAAAAAATTACAGAAGATAAGCGAGGATATAAGTTGAGTGCAACAAGAATCAGTCGAGTTGCTCACTCTATTTTGGATTCAGTTCGACCAGGGACACGAATAGTTTCAAGAAAACAGAGAAAACTAGAGATAGATGGCAATTAGTCGTGATCATTTAGCATCCCATGTGTTCTATCGGAAGTCATCTATCATTATTTCAAGGCATTCTCTTAATTAAGAGCCAACGTTTTAGTTATGTTTTTTGCACTTTTTTCCCCTTCTACAAGATTGTTCACTTCCGCTAAGGACGGTCGTTTTTTAAATTAGTTCAGTAACACAGAAATATACTTCCCCTTGTTACTGTTGATGGCAACATGCCTTCTACCGGTTATTGAAAGAATTTTTGATCGATTATTAACGCAACCTAAACTTCATGCCTCCCGAGCATGGCAGGTAAAAACGAGGGATATAGCGGAGATGCTCGAGGTGCATCACACCGTCGACCTCACTCAGATCTTACATTCTCCTTCCACCTTTCACTACCGTACAGTGTCCTTCGGCTGGTCCCCTCTCTTCTCCCCCAATTCATAGTAACTAAAGAAGTGCTACTGCATGAAGCCAACTGCCTTCAAACATCGGCGCGAATCACCGCAACTATTCAAACCTTGAAGCTCCACCATATTTTATGCGAAAAGAATACAGCACACAAGCTTGAACTATGCCGTTAAGGTCCAGGAATGAAATTAAGCGCTTTCTGGAACTCCAATGCACGTTGTTTACCCTGTCTTGGAATATCTCGATTCCCCTCAGGAAATTTTCTAAGCACTTCTAGAACTGAACCGAGCGAGCTCGTGAACATCCTACGCAAGCGATAATATTTATTCACTGAGAATGACCTGGAACCGCTAATGCTCTGTTGGGATCTGAAATTACCAGCATATATTGGCGAGGTGTACTTTCGGTGCGACTGAAAGAGGAATATATTGCCTGAGATGAAATTCCTAATTTTTCTTTAATTAGGGAGCTCATCGTTTAGGAGACCGGATGCCAAAGCTCATGTTGCATCAACCTTTTCCAAACTTTTTTTTTAACGTTCCGGTCTAAATGAGGGGTTACCTGAAATGCTTTTGTCATTAATGGATCACCAGTGGACGATTTTTTGAGCACATGCACTGTACGCTTTTGAAATAAGTGAAAAAGTGCAGTTGTCTAAATGTGCTGAACACTGCTAGCATATTACAGTTCCACTGATTGCTACTCGCTACTGTTCGGCACATTCGCATGGTATGTCAGCGGCACACTTAGCCGTTTTATTTGAACAAGTGTGTCCGCACAGAGCAAAAAGAAGTTATAAATCATCTCTCATCAAATGAATGCGTTGTGAACATTCTTGTCTTCTTGTTTCGAAATTTCTAACAATCTAAGTTTTCGGAAATTGGCCCACAGTAGCAGTGTTAATGTGCGTGGCTTCTGTTCGGTGATCGAGGCACTTGATCGATTTGCAAATCCTTTAGATGACGGTATCATTCGCCTTAATATAACCTATCAGTTAATCAATGGCGATATGGTCCTTTGTTTGATCAGAAAGGTAAGCCCTCCTTTCGTATCCATGAAAGGTTGTATGCATAACTCTTGGAATCTGGTGATAGAAGGGTCGACAAGATAGCTTCCTTCAGAGACGTGCCTAACGAAGGGGGTCTGCCAAACTTTTTGCGTGCCGTTCGTCTAGACGATATAACATTCCACGCACAGATGTCCATGCTTTTACTTAATACAGCACACGAAACCAAAATATTTTGCTTCCATCGCTTCTCACCTGTAAAATGTAAGGATTTTCTCGTGCAATGTTATAATGAGGTGAATCGGGCATAAAAGTCACACAAGCAGGCCTCCGTGAGTACAGTATGAAATATCTTTTCATGCCTTCACGTCAGAAAAAAATAAAATATCATCTAGGAGGAATCGGACTGCTGGTAAAGTGCCGCGATGCCGGCATCGTCTTGTGTTTCCTGCAGGAGTTCACCGTTTAAGCAATAAAAACTTCAAGTTTTGTACTCATTCAAGCATATTTTGCAACTATCGAGTATTCTGACCTGTTTTATGTGAAAGTGTGCCAGAAGTCATGGATTGAATTCGGCTTCTGTACTCGACAAAAAGAAGAGGATTTCAAGCTTCCTGATGGGGAAGCGTATTTAGCCTTCATCTACGGAAAACCACTGCAGGGTTATTGATTTCTTATCTGTTATTGTACTCGTCCATGTATTACACTTCGTCTGCTTATTTTCAATTTATCATCCACATTCGTTGCGAGAATTAGGGAAAAGTGTCGGTGGTGGTTGTATGGAACTACCCCATCGCAATCTGCAATTAGCAGTCACTAGATGGGGTATGAGGAAATAATTCATTATTAATAAGTGATCAAATGAAAAAACGGATAGGTCTGCAAGCTATGGAATCAGTCATAGATGAAATCAGCCGGAGGCAGTGTGCTTCGCTGGATCCAGTGGTGGACGGAGGTGAACGATTAATTGAGGGCAATGTGCCACGTTGATTATCAGGCTCTTACTACTGGAGTGAGGTGTTCTAAAAACCGGTTTTTTAGCCTTCCCATTGTTTTAAGCGGTTCTTTATCTCATTGTCTGCGGTCTTTAGGCAACCTAGGAATCTGGGGACTCAGACAATCAGCATTCCTTGTCTTCGGTATTTTCACCGTTCGGAACGCTCCTTAATTCGAAGTTCGGTGTCGTCTTGCCCTTTAATCCAGAGTCCTCTTGCGGAAGGCCCGTGCTCAAGAGTCTTTTGCACTTCTGGACGTTCCCTTAATGATTGCCCCATCACGCTTTCTCATGATCATCGGAATAGCTCGTGCTTCTTGAATCTGTTACTAAATAGCACGTTAGATACGTTATATATCTTAGAAATTTAATTAATTACATTACTCAATTACTTTAACTCTTTGAGAGAAGATGTATCGCTTCGCTAGATGGTGTGAGATGATGACGTTCGGATGTCAGTAATGCCGACGGTTTCAGTAGCTGTTTCGCATATATCCGTTAGCTGCGATGCTCCATCGGTTTTTACGCGGTCTGATTAGGCGATTTTGAGTTCAGCCTCATTCATACCTATTAACTGACGTGCTGGGTAAATGGGACAGTTTCGCCAGCAACTGATATTTATGTGACTAATACTGCTTTATTCTATTCTGTGTCATATTGCTGAGTGATTTGGTTTGAATATTTCCTCCTTAAGTGCACATTACGGCGTTGTAAAATAAACACTATTCCAGGGGGAAAGTATTTAATTTCATGTGTAGGGGGGAAAGTAATTTCATGTGTAGTGCGGTGAGAAGGAAGATGTAGAAAGCTGGGATATTCTTTCTGTGAACTAATCGCAAGAAGGAAAGGGTTAATAGACGAATAAGCGAGCAGAGAAGTCATTTCGTATTCTGTGAGAGGTTTTTTTCATTAGCCCAAGCAATGATCTGCTGTACTAACCGGAGATTTTGCTGTTGAGTGAACGACCACAATAACAGCCAACACGCACACGTCAGTGAGTTGGCGGTTTGAAACGATTGATTGGGAGGTCTCTCCTAGAGTTTGATAGACGACGGGTATTAAGATAACAGGAAATGAATACGGAGAATTCAAAGACAAACATCAAAGCAAGCGTACAGTAAGGATTTGGAAGACATTCAGCTTTTCTTATTAAAGGTCAGCGCGCATGGGGTTTTATGCTTATAAGAAATTTTGTCTGTGGTGATCCAACTTTCGCGCAATCACACTTCTGATAGAAATAATGACGTTCATATACTACTGATCTCATGACCTCATTTGAATTAGCATTCTACTAAACAGCTCTATCCAGGAATAATATTAACATGCCGCGGCCTCCACCTTTACTGCCTTCCATTAAACTGTCATACTCATTCCCTATTCCGATTCGCTAAAGGGCTTTGACAACGAGGTGGCGAATACCAACACTGAGAAAGCCCATGAAAACTTACATCCTGCAGCTCACAAATAAACTAACGTCTAAAGTGGCCTCAACAGTTTCAGATGTGAAAGGGAAGAGATTCTTCTCAGTTCCTCCATCAAAATTCCTCCTCCTTCCCTCAATTAACGAATCTGCTGCTGGAGACCAGTGAGGACCTTGCTTATTCACACAGAACCCCCGAATTTTCAAAGAATCTGAAAAACGCTCCTGCACCTTTTTCAATCTCCTCCCTGTCGTTTCCGCTCACCCATTTATCTGCTAAACTTTCCATAATGCGAAGTGACAGTGTTTTCGATTCATTTGGTAAAACTGCATTCGGAATCATTCTTGAAAGTAATGCGTTTCAGCTTGGAAAGCGTCGATTCTTTCATTAACAAATAGACGATTAAAAAAAACACCTGGACAATACTGATCATTTTTATCATTATTTGTCATAGAATCGACTTGTCCTACTTTGCAGATCCTGGTTTCTCTCATGATACATGCCGCGAACAATTCAAGATCTAGTTCAGAAGTCGTGGCTTTCAGCGGGAAGGAAAGCACTGAGACTGAAACGAACAAATGCCAGCAGAAGCTTGAGCTGACCTTGATATGTTTTAATCTCGAAATTGCAGGAGCTAAAACCTCTCCCGATATTGCTTACCAATGAGGCCGAGCTTAATCCAGTCACTTAACGTTTTCACTCTTCTTTTATATTCAGTCCTTTTTAAGAACTTTCTCATGGAAGAGGTGTTCAGGATCTGTTTACTATCATAATAACAACCACAACAGTCGCCACAACCACAACCACAACAGTCGCCACAACCACAACCACTACAGTTACCATCACCACAACCACAACAGTCGCCACATCCACAACAGTCACCACCACCACAACGACTACAGTCACCATCGTCACAACCACAACAGTCGCCAAAACCACAACCACAACAGTCGACACAACCACGATCACTACAGTTACCACTATCACCACTAAGACAACCGAGACTACTGCAGCAACAACTGTGGCAGCCATCAGTACTACAATCGTTTTTACGACGACCACCACGACCACGACGAATACAACGACGATTCCTGCAGAAACCACCACAGGCAGCACCATCAGAGATATCACTGCGAGGACCACTCCTTCTAGAAGAAGCGAAACCACAGTTGCGACAACCGCTGCTACAGCAAAACCCACCATAACAACAACTACAACAACCATTAGCAGCACAATTGCAACTACTGCTATCTCTACTTCGGCAACCGCTGCCATAGCTCCTACGACAGCCACCGCTATATCTAGCACAACGACTTCAGTCGCCGATTACACTTCAGCGTCCTCAACCGACGTCAGTACAACGTCAACTGCAACCACAAATGGCACTATCACTACTACCTCATCCACTCCTTTTCGTTCTGACGGAGTGAGGAGTGTATTTCGAGGTGATTTTTTCTTGCTCTTTGAAATATGCACATAACTATCAGTGATCAATTCAAATTTTGCTCGAGATGTGTTGCATCATAGCTTGTTTTTGTGGCGTTGATTGAACACATGCCTTGATTTTTATTTTAGCAATTCTCCATGCATTTGCTTCTTTCCTTAATTCTTCTTCCAAATCAGTTGTTTTTTATCTCGTTTATTAGCGAAGATGACTTGCACAGACAGCATCATGGAAACTTATCACATATTCACAAACTATTTCAAGGAGAATAGCAAAACTTCCACTCTGCGCACGCGAATCTCATTACGTCTAAACACATAAAAGTCAGATCGGATAAGGATGCCAAGTAAATGTCACCTAGACAGGTTTCCTCGACTGCAAAGTGAAATGATTAAAAATACCGAGTGTTATATCTGTGGAGGCAGTTCGCTCGAAATGAACCCGCCTTCGAAAAATTGTCCCTCTCTTCTTCAGAACTGCGACTGTAAGCTTATCATCTTTTCACAAGCGGCCATGAACAGTAGCCTAGTTCTTCAAATGAGCGAGCTCCAGAAAAAAAAAATTCTTACTCCTTCCACCTATCAAGTAACTAGACAAAACTTCCGTAGTTAGGCATACATTTAACAAAGCTTGAGATCGGACGATGTGCAAATGATGAAAGCTGAGGCCTTACATACCAGGGAAGCTGTCATGAGCTCTACCAGTTTATTCTCCGTCCAAGCATAACAAACCGTGGGAACGTACCCATCTTTGTGTTACTCGCTAATTTGAGGCACCACCCTCATTTATTGTTTGCAAAAAGGAGCTATGAGATGTTGTGCTGCAGAATCCCGCGTCATATTCGTGGCACTGCAGACAGACATGCGACCAACGCCTAATTTATTCAGTACTTCTTCACATTCTGTACACATCTCTTCTTTAAAATATATTAATGCAGCTTTAAGTGTCGTTTCGAAATTCCTCAGTTGTTAGGGGTTATATCCACTGAATAATGTCTACCTCGTTCCTCTGAAAATTTCAGAATGGAAGGTGCGCAGCATGCTATTACCAGTCTCGATCTTCATGTTTCTTCAATTATGATGACAAGTTTTCAGCCGTAATCATTGAAATGTTGATCAAGTACGAATAAAATGATGTTACCGGATGTGAATTCTTTCTCTGCATATAATGAAAACGACAGCTGTGTAGAACACTGTTCCTGCTGGAATATATTTCGTCAACTGAAATTGGTGCTTGCGTAGGCTACACCAGAGGCCGATTGAGCATTTCTCGTGGAGAAATAGCGGAAGAGCTGAATATCAATTTGTGACAGATTATGAATCCAACCATGACTCAAGGAATCCGCGCTGAAAATGCTAACGCTGACAGTGTGATTTGGCTGGTGTTGCATTGGAAGTTTCGCGAATGGCAGCACGGATGGAGCACTTCTATAAATGTTCACTGATAGGTGATGTGATGAATGGACCAAATGAAATGTTATAAATTATATACTGCAAAAAGCGAAGTTCACAATTGGCAATTTCTGACGATTTCTCGACGACAGGATTGCACTGAGACATCCAATGAAATACGGAGTTCTTTACTATACCAGAATAACGAACACCATTTGGAATAGGGACACCCTCTGTACTGAACAAAGTAAAATGGAATTATATCAAACGGATTTTACTTACGTTCAGCAGTCGGATGTGCCGATGCGGCCGCGCTCACGGCAAGTGAATATTGTCCAGAGGGAAGGCGAAGTTGACAGCACTTTAATACACGAATGAAAGATAACTGTACAAGGTGGAGGATCACTTATAGGCGCTCAACGGGAACTCTCCTGAGCTCCACACGAGGGGCCTGTCCCTCGTCCTCACTCCCGTCCGACTGATAAGTCTTTGCTACGGGAGCTTTCGACGATCTGCCTCGCCCCGCCTTCCATTTCTGCTAATGCATGCAACGTGCCCTTTATCCCATTGACCATTTTCGGTGATGAATGTAACATGCCCTTTTTTCCATTGACCATTTTCGGTACTGCATGCAGCATGCCCTTTTCCCCATTGAAACGTTTAGTTTTTATCCCTCGGATTCCGCTGGGTGTATCATCGTTTGCATTAGGTTCTTTATCGTTTCTGATCGTTATAGGCGCCGCTGAGACGGTTAGTCCTTTTTTGCTACATGTTGACTGCAATGAGCCGCGATGACGCATCTCGCGTTTCGCGACACTCCCGCGGCCCCTGACGTTAGTGGGGAGCATCCATATCGGCTCGAAGCTGCGTAATTCCATTGGAGGCTCAGTCCCTTGGGGCGAGGCTAGGCTCGGGCTTCGTTCCTGGCGTCGATACCGTACACAGCAGCATCGTGCCGCGCATATCAGATACTCCGGATAGAGAAATATTGCTGCAGCTGCGCACCCAACTGCTAGTACAGCCGCGATCGCTCCTCCGACGATCCATCGCCAACGGAAGGCGATGTCCTCGAGTTCTCTTGCGAGCGCTGTGGACGACTTTTGGAATTCATCGCTGGCCGCTTCGATGATTTCTTCCGCGTCGTCTCTTATGGCGTCGGCCGTAGACTTCCCCTGTTCTTCTGTGGATCTTTCCCATGCTTGTGAGTTCTTGTCGATCATTCCCAGCACCCACTGAAGCCTTTCTTCGGAAATATCCACAAATGGTGGCGCGTCGAAGATTGGTTCCCTTTCTTCGATTACTAGCGCCCATTCTTCAGTGATTTCGCGATCCTGCTTCATCCTGATTTCTCTGCAACTAAGTTCTTCTGACACTGCTTTGATTTCGCGCAACCTCGGATGCACGAATAAGATCTTGTCCTTGTATCGTACCGGAAGATCTCGATAGCACTTGCCTTGAACTTCGTGATTCGCGAAAACTTGAGAAACTTCCAGCTTTTTGCACGGGAACGCTTTCAACAGGTCTCCGATATTCTCTGCGGCGATATCCATCCATCTGAGGAGTACTCCCGCTGCAGTAGTTGGATCCGTCCTGCTGAGAGCTCCAATGAGCCAAAGCATACGATTAAGCTGTTCGCAAATTCTGTGTCGAATCTCTTGAGTTATTCGTTGTTCCCGTTCACTGAGGCTATTCCATAGAGACTGCAGCTTAGCATTCACTGAGGTGTCACTCTTCTTGTTAATTTCTTCTGGCAATTCTTCAACGAACAATATTCTTTTACTGAGGATTCCGTTTGATGTCTCTCTGGGAGGTTGCTCCTCGGGGCTGAATTCTATTACTACTCCGTTTTTCATTACTTCGGCTTTCCGAAACTTGCACACAGTGTCAAGGCTCGTATCATTCTGCGTCTTCTTGCTTCTGACGAATACCGCTTGCATTATTGGAATCGTGACAAACCGATGTGATACTTGAGCGTTCGCCTTCCCCAGCGTTCTGTATGGACACCGATCAGCCAATTCGGATGGATCCCACAGAATCGTTTCCGTGGCTGTGATGCATTTTCCCAGAGTTTTATTGCATCCTGATGTGCGACTTAAACCGTCGTAGAACTTGATTACTCCTTGCTCCATACGATAATTAGTGGCTGTATGACATCGGGTTCCGATCCAGCCGTAGCTACATTCAGTAGGCTGTTTAGACGACCATCGGTTTGCCTCGATTTGTTCGAGTCGGATGCCGTTGAGCTGTTGCGACCGTCTCATCTCCATGCATTGTGATGCCGTCATGTTCTGGACCGTTGTTTCATCACGCGTAACTGCTAGACTCCATCGAAGGAAGCACTTCGTGCAGACGGTGCGCAGTACCTTCGCACAGAAGGTAGCGTTTGCCGTAATGAACGCTCTGTTCAATACTTCTACGATTTGCGAGGAGCTGTGCATTTCCTCACGGACCTCTTTGCAGTTTAGTTTATCTGGTATCTTCACGTATAAGCCGTGGCCATATTTTGCGCATACGTGAAACTGTAAGTTCGTCGGGACGCTGCTCGTCAGTGCAAAAGTGGCGAATAGCATCACTAGCACGATTGATAGCGCGTGCGCGTACCTTGTCCTGTGGGTTTCAGGCTTGGTTCTGGTTTCTTCCTCTTCCTCTGTTTCTTCTGCCTGCAGATTCTGGTCTGCCGGGTGTTTCACCAATTCTTTGCTTTTTGTTGTCGGCAGCGCCTCCCTTTCTTCTTCCGATACTTCGAGGGGGCACAGCATACTCACTGGCCTCTTTAGCACGTGGCCGTTGGGCATTTTGACGTCGACCGTTTTTGTTTTTCCTCCATGGTTCTTGTACAGTTTCTCAACTTTGCCTAGCTTCCACTCCACTCTGGGTAGACACTTTTCTAGCTCGTCCTTTGCACTGGCCACGTTGCAACAGTAGCGGTTTGCAGGCTTGATCTTTGAAAGGGTACCGTGCCGACTACTGCGCCCCTGTCCGCTGATCATGTCGCCTAGACAGGTGCGTATCAGATGAAATCCGGACGGTAACTTTGTTGAGGCACTTCCTCTGAAGATTTCGTGGAAGTAATCAGCACCCACGAGGATCTGCGGCTTGAGTGTAACCGTCGGTAGGGAGATGCTCCGCGTTGAACGGATGCGCCGTAACGTTTTTTCCGTTAGTTTGGCGACTGCAATTTCGCTAACCAGTCTTGGTACCGAGTTCGCGAACATCGTGAAGAACCGTCCATCAGTGCGCTTCATTTTTAGTTTGACGCGCGCAGACTTGCAGTGGGTAATGTGCGTCCCACCAAATCCGTCAACAATCAACGGTTCTTTGTGTGTTACTTCGATGCCCAATTGCTGGACTATTTCTTCCGTGATAAATGAGCGTTCGCTCCCAACATCGAATAGCACGGGCACCTTGATCGTTTTTGTGTGTGGTGCGTCGCCTCTAACCTCCACGAAGGTAGATAGGAGTAATACCGTTTTGTCTCGCTCTTGCTGTTCGGGTGTCGCAATAGCCGCCACCGTGCATATCGTCTGAGTGTGGGTTTCTCCGACAGGATTCTCCTCTTTCCCCTGTTGCGATCGATGCCACGTTTCACAAAGTGCCGTAGGATGTCCCTTGCGCTTGCAATGGTAGCAGGAGATATTTCGTGTACAATCGTTTTGATTATGACCTTCTCTGAGACACTTGAAACAAAGGCGTAATTGGCGAGCGCGGTCAAACCGTTCCTTCAAAGTGGTAAACCGTGGACAACTATCGGCCCAATGTGGTTCACAACAAAACGCACATACCTGTCGAGTAAGGTTGCGCCGTCTGTCTTTCCCTTTGGTCTGTCGTTTCGCTACTGCGGGTAGTGCAGAAGTGTGATGTAAACCTTCCTCCAGTTTTACACCTCCAAGATTTCTCTGTTCTCGCCTTCCTACCTGCCTTTGAGCTTGCCGACTCTCATACGTCGGTTTCCCTATGGCCGCCGTTCGCATATTCTCCCTGATGCGCACTATAGCTTGAAGTTTGTCCCTCAATTTTCGGACGCTCCAGGCTGCATCGGCTTCTTTAGCTTGTTCGACTTCCAACAGAGCCCAACGTGGTAGCCGTTTTTCAATGCAAAGCTCGGTTTGCGGGTTATCGATGTTTTCTCCCAGTTGCTCCAGTTGTTGTAGAATGCGCTCGACGCTCGCAACGCATTCCTCGAAATCCTTTGTGGGAGATGCTGCGTCATGTAGTTCCGCGTAGAGTGACTTCAACAGCAATTCGGATCTCCCAAATCGTTGCTGGAGCGTTGTTTTGACGGCTTCGTGGTTTTCGGGCGCTATTGTGAATCCACCTACTGCCTCTAGTGCTTTGCCTTCTAGAAAGGACAGCAGATAAGAAAGCTTCTCAATTTCTGCGAGTGGTTGCGAGTCAACTACGTGCAGGAATGTGGCCCAGAATTGTGGCCATTTGTGATGCTGTCCGTCAAATTTCGCAATCTGCAATCTTGGCAGCTGCACTGCGTTCATGGACATCTGTTGCTGCGGTTGCTGGGCAGGCGTACTGTTTCCTGTAAGGACGCTGCCAGCTGGCGAGGTGGGTCGGGCTATGTGGAGCTCAAGATTCAACTTGGCCGTGACTAGGTCATCACATACATTTTTAGCCTCACTGACCACAATGAGGAAACTATCTGGCGCCTCTGCCAGAGTTTGGTAAATTGAAGCTTCATTCGCTTTCTCAGCGGCCGCGCGTAGCTGCTTTATGTATTCTAGCCAAGCACTATGATCAGCCTCGACCTCAGAAATGTGACGTTGTAGTCTTCGAATTGCTGCCTCCACTTGCAAAAGGGCAGTTTTGAACGCTGCTTGCGGGTCGGCTTGTTCCGCGAGCACGCGCAAGTCAGGAAAATTTATGTTCTTTATGACTGCCCTCAGCAAGTTAACCTTCACTGGAATGGAGGCTTGATACGCAGCAGATGCCATATTTACTAATGGTTACGCTCTGGCTTGAGCCCCCATGTACTGAACAAAGTAAAATGGAATTATATCAAACGGATTTTACTTACGTTCAGCAGTCGGATGTGCCGATGCGGCCGCACTCACGGCAAGTGAATATTGTCCAGAGGGAAGGCGAAGTTGACAGCACTTTAATACACGAATGAAAGATAACTGCACTTGGTGGAGGATCACTTATAGGGCGCTGAAACGGGAGCTCTCCTGAGCTCCACACGAGGGGCCTGTCCCTCGTCCTCACTCCGGTCCGACTGACAAGTCTTTGCTACGGGAGCTTTCGACGATCTGCCTCGCCCCGCCTTCCATTTCTGCTAATGCATGCAACGTGCCCTTTATCCCATTGACCATTTTCGGTGATGAATGTAACATGCCCTTTTTTCCATTGACCATTTTCGGTACTGCATGCAGCATGCCCTTTTCCCCATTGAAACGTTTAGTTTTTATCCCTCGGATTCCGCTGGGTGTATCATCGTTTGCATTAGGTTCTTTATCGTTTCTGATCGTTATAGGCGCCGCTGAGACGGTTAGTCCTTTTTTGCTACATGTTGACTGCAATGAGCCGCGATGACGCATCTCGCGTTTCGCGACACCCTCACCCCGTGGCACGAACACAATATTAAGATGACTTACATGACATTTTTCATGGGAAGCGTCCTGTTGCCATAATTCCGAAGCATTTTCCATAATATCAGTGTCCTTCTAGAGAATATGAGGATACAGAAAAGGAGGACCGTTCTGAAGAGATGCTTTTGGAGGAGCGCATAGGATGTTGGGCGGTGTATGAACGCGACAGTCAGATTCTCTGGGACATTGTGACGACTAGTGGATGGAATCTCTTAGGAAGATGAATGAACAGGATAACCAAAAAAATCAGGAAGCTATTATCACTTTGTGAGGGGTTGCTTAAACGTAGACAGGCTTGGACGATCTCAAATAAGTTTTCATGATGATTGGAACATTGACTGCTCAAGGAAGAAAATTGATGTACAGCGTGCAGCCACGAATGTAGTGACCTCATTATGATTGTGTTTATGTGACGAAATTATAGCATATTAAATAATCGAAATTACAGCGTGATCTTAAAATAGATGTATTGACGTGTAGCTCAGACGTCGTTTATGTGAGCATTTTGAAGTCTTGGAGCTATGATAGGCGGTGGCGGTTATGTAAAGAATAAGAGACAGCGTAGCCTCATTCAAATCCATTTTCGAATGCTACATCTCACATTTCAGTATCTGTTGATGCAGTGGTTTTCAACGTCGTAACGATAACGGTGCACTTGAATTCAGTGAAGTATATCATGCCATAAATATCATTTCTTTCATCTCTTTTATTTTGGCGTTATTTGCAGCAGCGGCTTGTAGAAATAATCATTCAAACAATTTCAACTACAGAAGTATACTACTGCATAATTAAAAAAAACTTTGTTGCCGCCTAGTATGATATAAATAGAGCATAGGAAACAATCAAATTGACAGAGCAAAACCTCATAGGGTTTTTGGAATTTCTGGCAGAGCAAAGTTAGTCACAGCGGTTTAAATAACTGCAGCGAATTTATGATAGCACACGGATTCACGAAGTTTTCGTCAACTACTTTTTCTGCAGAGCTGATTAAACATTGTTTCTTGTGAAATTGGCGCTGCCTTGGAAATGGGCAATATCTGGCAATCTCTTGTGTTGTTCGACACGGCTCCGTAGACGACGATCGTATCCTATAAGTGGGATTTTCCTTTTGCCCGAAACGATAAAAATCCAATATAAAAAGATGCGGAAGAAGAAGACAACAAAATATGTGGCACCAACAGAGATGTCTTTTCATCGTGTGACTCTGTGACTTCTGAAGTTCGCATTTTGTGCATCGGCAGATAACTTCTTCACAAAACGGAATTGCTTTCGCACATTGGAAACAAGGCGTTCCATTAGCTGTAGGACCACATTGGACTGAGAGTGTGCGAAATTCTGCGAATATCAATTTGAAGCACGTTTTCCTTTAGCGAGATTCATCTCCATTACTATTTCTGTTCAATGATCCCTGTTGAACGGTGTTTGCGAAGTGCACAACGAAACCGTGGCTTTTCCGTTCTACTGCAATAGAGTGTTGTACACGTACAAAGTTCAGAAGATTTTGATACGTCAGGCGCTTCCTTGGCTCGCCCATATTTGGTGCATCTTTCCTGTAATCGCCTTTTTCTTATACGATGGTGGTATTTGCAAGTTTTTACTTCTTCTGGTGTTTTCTTGTTCCGCTCATTCACTCGCACCTTTTTTCAACTTCAGTGCCTCTTCTTAATTCAGTTCAACCATGCGTCCTTGTTTCACAGCATATTGACGAATGACGAATGTCTGCTCGACGATTTTCGAACAGCTTTATGACGTCTCAATCAGCGTTCATTCAAGCAGTTTCCACACAACATTCATTTGCATTAGAGAGGTAGCTCACAGAACGAAACAACACGTTCAACTTGTTCGTTCGTCGCGTAAAGGCAGGACGATGTTGCAGAAGTAGTGACGTCGTAAAATTTCAGCTAAATATAACCTAAATTCATTTGTTGTTTCAGCGTTGCTTGATCTCTTGAAGCCCTTTTTGCAACGCTAATTGCATGCATACGGCCGTAGGCACTTAATGCACAAACATTAATTTGCTTCGTTTCCCTTTTAATTCTTTCAGCTAGCTGAACGCCTTTAATTTTCTCCTCATCATTGTCACTTTGTCATTTGTAATAATATTTTTTACTTGCACATGCATGCTTAAATGAGTGCTCACATGCTTATAATGTTTTTACTTCTATTTTTTACTTCAAGGTGAGTTCATTGTTCATTTCGTTACAGCCTCGCTCAAAGAGACCAAATTGTTCGATAATTCTCAGAGTTTTAGTAAAGCTCTATCGCATTCTCGAGGACGTGGAGGAACATCGTCGAAATTCAATGAATCGTCAAGTTCTCCTGCTGCTTTTGTTCATTCAGTTTACATAAACAAAACGCTCCGATACATATTTTCAAAGAATTGGCCAACTATGGCATTCTAAGATGACTTTCTGAGATATCTGTGGCATAGTTGGAAGAGAGAGAACTCGGTTTCATTCATCCCAACTCATGCATCGATCAAAATGTGGAAGTGACATGAACTTACTGTCCACATAACTTTTCCATAGACAACATAAAAAGTCATCCTAATATTTCATGAATGCTCCGAGAATAGAACGCAGCGAGAATAACTGTGCTCTACAGGAGCATTAAGCTAATACAAGCTTATAAACGTTTGAAAATGGTGGTCATAAGAGGGGTATTTTTATGCGCTGTGGAGGAAGTCAATGAAATTGCTCCCCATACATGCATTTTTAATCGATTGTGAGTGCTAAGGAACAAGTACATTCAGGTGGTAATGTCATCAAAGTAACATTTCTTTCTCGGTGTCAGTCGAAAATGTTGGTAAGTATGCCTACGTCATTCTCAATCCTTTTTTCTTCTAGAGTATTTCGTGCTCCATCGTAGCCATATTTTGCAGGCGGAAAATCACTAAGGCCTAACCTTTTTCCGCTAACGTTCACAATGAGTATTTCTGTTTTAAGAAATGATAGTTGTTAGGTAACGATATAGGTCCAATGATTACTTGGATGGTCTTGAGTAATGACATAGATGAAGATGTGTTCAGCAGTTTGGTGTAGTCGGATATATAGATCGAATTAATATATATATATATATATATATATATATATATATATATATATATATATATATATATATATATATATATATATATTTGATTCATAGTTGCTGAGATTAAAAGGAAAGCGAGATTGATTTGATCGGCGCGCTTCAATTCGCTAATTTATTGAGTTCAGTTGCTGCTTTATTTGATGGTATCCGAGGAAAATATATGAAGATATCATCAAACGATGTTAATTATTTTTATTTATTTGCGATTTATTTGGCGCATTTCATCAATTGAATTAATATTTCAAATTTGAATTACTTACACGCGATGTGTATAATTCGATATTGCGTTT
This sequence comes from Parascaris univalens, assembly GCA_037576465.1. NCBI lineage: Eukaryota > Metazoa > Nematoda > Chromadorea > Rhabditida > Ascarididae > Parascaris > Parascaris univalens. The sequence goes on along the minus strand of CM075173.1, from coordinate 231,143,874 downwards.
TTTATTTTTTCGTTGTTTCTTAATTTGCATTTTTCCTCGCCAAAACTACAAACGATGTGATACTATTGCTACTTGCTATTGTTGACATATTTTATTTTAATTCTCCGTTTAACGCACGTGTTTCTAATTTTCCCAATGTATAGACCGTGCAGATCGCGCATCTAGCGTCATGGAGGTTATGCCTAAGTAAAGGTACATAATACTGGAGGGAATGCCTGCGATGGATTTATTGATCTTGCTGACGACTGATAAGTGCGAATTCGCCATATAAGTTCGCCATGCTATTCATCCAACAGTAGAAGATATGATCAATTCCCATCAGGATTTTAGTATCGCTACAAAGAAGGACTGAAAGCGAGGGATTGAAAAGCACAATCTCATCCAGTAGAACGATACCAGAACGAAATTGGTGCCTTCAGAAATTTAGCTGACTGTAATATGGCTTGCTTTGAGTTTATTATTAAATGAGAAAAGCGATAAGACGTTCGAGAAAATTGAATACTCAAATCTCATGAAAATATAGTTCACGGGAAAAATATGTCCCTGCGAATATCCTCATTTCATAAAGCTGCTTCATCGAAGTAAACCCGTCCATTACGATCTGATTTTTTACAAAATTGAACTTGAATACATTTGACGAAAGAACAGTTTCGAAAAAAGCAGAAAACAAGTTGATGAACTATCTTATCGATGAATTTTTTCATGCTATTCAAAAGGACAAACCGATAACACGGATGTTCTCAAGTGCATATGAGACAAACGGATATCATATGAACGCGATGAGTAACTCAACTGCCATAATTCCTTCAAAATTTAAAAGAGCTATTACAATATTGGGGCATTCAATATAAATTTGATGCCATTGCATATGTGATTGCAGTTTATAGATCAGAGATCGCCTAAAAGTAGATGAGTTTGCTGAAAAGACGAATTTCTTTCCGGTGATTAAGAATCTGATTTTTCTTAATATATACTATTCCTGGTTGGATATGGAACCTTGTTGCATTTGCTCGAAATAAAAAGCTTTTGTTTAATATGGATAAAAATGATCACTAACTGTTAGAAATTTGACTGCTTTAGTTCTCCTGTATACTAAGTTCGGACTGCTAAACAACAGGGCTGCTGCGGCGGCCCATTATATATAAATAAATAGACATTAAAATCAAATCATTAAAATTCCCTAGCAGACTAAAATATTCGCAATTTTTAGTCACTTTGATAGTATTCCATTTTCCATTTTGGGGTCATATTGATTTGGAATTTGAAATTTTCAATCAAATCAAAAAAAATTTTCAATTATTGACTGAACTGAATGCAATAATTAACATAATAACGTGTAGGCAGTAAATTAAATCTTTCTTAATAAACTATTATACGATTACTCCGTTACCGCATCCACTTTATAAACAGAACTATTAGCATATGAGGAAATTTTCCATCGAAATTTTTTATTAAGGATAAGAATTTAATAAATTATTATTGCTGAGATATCCCAATTGAAGAAATGAAAATTCGATAAACAGATTTTGTTAGATTTTCTCAAATAAAGTATGAAAATATGAAAAAAGAAGTTTGTTAAATTTCTGAATGCTTCATTGAAAAAGAAGCATTTCGAAAACATTCTATCTTTCAATGAAGAAAAGATGAAAGGAGTGTATGTGAACTTGATAAAAGATAAAAGATAGAGATAAAAGATAAAGATAAAACGAGGGTAAACATAGGGAAATAGCTGTGGAATTGGAAATCGCTCCCGAGACTTGCTTTTCGTCGAATCGTTAAATTTTCAGCACTATTTGAAGCACCTATGAGGGAGAGCAAAATGAAATTGTTCATCAGTGAGTAGACGATAGAAAATTTGATGCATTGATAGGGAAATCTGAACTTTTGAGCAAAAAAACGTTCCACGAGAAAGAGTGATGGGATGAAAGAGACTATTAGCAAATGAGGAATTATCAGCAAAGAAAACTTAGAGTGATCGATCAGTCCATACGTGATCATTGATTTTGAATTATGTCAATTTCAGTATGTTTTTCATTATACAATATGTTTTCCATTATGTTTTTCAGTCATTTAAAATAAATAAATTCGGATCGCAGATGAATTTATTGTATTTCTTATTTACTTAAATATTTTGAACAAATACGATGTCATCAATCAAAGATTGTCACTAGAGAAATTCTATAACACGATCGTTTTCACTATGTGCATATAAGAAAGCTTTCCATCTGAAAGCCAGCTAGATATGTAATTAATATTCCATTTAACCTTTATTGTTTAAAAATGGGTATGCCATCGGCTTCATCCGCTTTGAGAGACTCATTATCGAGAGCAAAGTGATAAAATATGCTTATAAATTGGCGATGTTATACATATATCATTCCAACAGATCCAGCAAAATGGAAACAATACTTAAAAGCACTTAAAAAGCAACGTGGAACACGTTTACAAACTGTTCACCTAACTTTAAACGGAAATGTGCACGTCGGAATACAGTTAGGTGAAATAGCAGTTCGCGAAATTTCGCCAGATGGAACTGTGATCACCGACAATTTTGTGTTTTACACGGAGCTGATCCGAATCGAAATGAAAACATTTTGCGCAGATTTTGAAAAAGAGTTTGACTGTTGTGCCAGACTGTTCTATAATCTGAAAACTGTGCATCTTTATGGAATAGGCAGCTACTCATCTTGCAGCTGAATGATTTATGTGTTGTGGAGATAAGAGTGTGTCATAAGATAATCCGATATGCAATTAGGGAGGAACTGAAGTTGTTGTAAAAGCCTATCAATAATACTCTCCGGATAATCTGTCATAAAATTCATTTTGCTGTAATTCGCGGATTCACAGATTGAAGACTTTTACAGCTAATAACTGCAATCACCAATAGGGCTCACTCTAGCAAATGTCAGAAACATTTTTTCCTCCATCCTGGTCGAACTCGAAACGAGGACTTGATGAACGCAAAATCAGCTATAAATGAGGTAGTAATGATTCAGGCATCTCGAAATAGTATTCATGAACGAAACCTTATGAGTCGCACATACATTTATTGACAGTCGTGCAACCGGTAAGTACGGTTTGTAATGTGTAAAATGAATTTGGCATGTGTCATCATTTTCCTTCTCTACGTTCGAGCCTCTTAAAACTTAAATGCTTATCTGTTATAGCAAGGAAGCAAATTCATTTCGGAAAAAATTTCAGTGACTTCAAAGCAAATGAGGTAAAAAGATTAAATCAACCACTTCTTGGTCCATAAATAAGGCTCCGCTTATATCACCTTCTTTTAAGTGGCAACTACGTGTATGTGTGGGGACAGATACATACACACTACTTTGTATATAGATGTGCTTCTATTTGCTTGTTTGGTACGTATGTATTTGTTTATTTCAGCTGTAACGTAAATTTGCTCACATGCAGTTATCCCTACCTGTCCACCTCATATTACCACGGACACATAAATTAACGTGTAGTGTCACATAATTAGGCATTCTTATGCACATTCGTTGCCCGATTTTTGCGGTATCATTTGAAGGCAACCATCATGCCCAAATATCAAACTTGTTGAGTCGATTATATCAAAATATAAATAGCTGAAAAGAACGGCTTTTGAAATAAATATTTCGCAGCAATGAAGAAGATAACAAGAAAAGAATACAGTGAGATATTATGAGGCGTATAAAAAACCGAGTGAAATATTCCTGCAAAGTAAAATTCACTTAGACGTAACAGATGCGTTTGAAAAAATGGAACATACGTTGACTACGAGTAAGCCTAATCAGAGCTGCTCTCTGAGCGATATGAGTGATAATACGGCTGAGATTCATTAGCTCATATCAGTGATATGTGCTGCTTGATTAAATCTACCATATGCGGAAGAGATTAGTGAAAGTGGGAATTTGCAAGACGCGTTTGTAAGTGGTGTTCATATTTACAAGCATAAAAGTGAACTGCATGTAAAATGCATGCTCATACCCGTAAAATTGATCGCATATTTGCATATGTGTAAGAGGAATACATGTTTATCGGTGTATAACGAGATGCGCGTACACAGGTATCTAAATAAGAGCTATCAAATTATCGCATGTGATTTTTCTTACAACGCTTATTTTGCTTAGTGCCACCCACTGAACGGCAATTAATTTCATTTTGGACTGATAAGTTAACACTGGTTGATACTATGTGGCTATATCTTCTTATCGATATGTCTCTAAAAGAGTCTCCAACAAACGACGTTATAAACTTTAATCGTCTTCACTTTCATTCCTTTTTTAATTATAATTACTTGCTTTACATTCCCTGGAAATGAAGCATCACTTTTTATTACTTGTTCTAAGACAACCACTATAAACAAATTGATATTTCATAAGATTTTTCGAGTTAATCCCTTCAAATTCTTCAGCGAAACTTTCCGCATGATGTAAAAAAAGATTCGTTAAAAAAATAACACATTCGACGATAAAGAGGATATTGCCTATTACGTGATATAGTTGGTTGGAACATGTTGCAAAGAAATATTGATATTAACCGATCGAAATTTCCTTTGGTCGGCAAGTAGACGAAACACTGCTCAGGATATGGGTATCTAAGATTCTAAGACGCTTCATCATGATTTGTTTATGTAATATGACCCAAGGCTTTTGCATGAGCTGGTGAGGGCGAATTTCCTCCCACATTCCTTCATGCGGCAGACCATCATATCCACTTTTCTTTCCACTCCCTCAGCTTATACTAGCTTCAGAAGCTTCGCAGTAACCCCTATATTGTTTTTCGTTGTACATCTCCTCTAGAATGCACAGCACCGTGACCCTTCCTGATGTTGCCCACTATCAAAATATGGCGTGTGTTTCAGCCTGTAGCATATTTTGTCCACACCGATCTCCCACCAAGATTTCGCACGATTTGCACTTTGGATCACATGACACAAAGCCCTTCATAGAGTCGTCCATTCATTCACATGTTATTTCCGCAGTGAGTGAATGCATATTTCCCACATCCTTTTCATATTGCCTTAACATGTTTTCGGCAGAATTATTCATCATTGAGACCTTTTTGTTCCGTCTTCGTTTACTGACTGTTCCTTGAAGACGCTGTTGATAGTTGTTATGTCTTCTTCAGAAAATACGATGTTCGCTTGGTTTCCGTGGTTTAGGCAATTTCCATGTGGAATTCATTTCAGTTTCCTCGAATAATCTCAAAACCAATTTTTTGGAAGCGGAAACGTTTGCCAAAACTGTTAGTTAAAGAGAATAAGTTGATTGTCTGTGGAATATGTGAGTAACATTTATTACCGGAAGCTTTCGTTTGTAATTTTTACCAACCTGATAGACTTTACAAAAAAAGAGAGAATCGCCGATAAAATAATAAACTTTCAATAAAACGTACTAATTTATTGGATAAAAATTCATATTTTATCATCAAAACTATCACTAGTTATGAAGTTAACTCAACGCTACCGTCGAATGGCAATAGCGTTTATTGAAGTTATGTAGTATATAATCTAATCGCTGTTGTAGAACATAATTCACTCAATTACATATACTGAAGATGCAATTTTTAGTGGCGTTTTTAGAATATTTTCGCATTCTTTTGTCTATTTTTTCTTGCTGGCCGAAATTTTACTCATAGCTGCGAATGTATGCGGATGAGCTGTCAGTTATCTTCGTGGTAATTGAAGATTGAAAATCGATCGGAAATGATACATAACACCATTGCTTACAATGTTGCAATAATGCCATTATCTTATTACCCACTAAAATTTTTTTGTGCTGCTTATGTTTTGTTTTTCATTCTTTGGGTATCAAATATAGTAGAATATGAAAACAGCCAATTTATAAGCCTGCATCTAAAATCGGGTCACATATGAAGTGGTCTTTCCCAAATGCAGAACAACTCCAACAAAATTCCGCAGTCCTGAAGTTTCTGGAAAGTAATCGAAAATGCTGCCTACCGCTGAATTTTTCTCTCCTTCCTGAACTCCTCTGTCTTCCGGTTCGAAAATTAACGCCGAAATCCAGAATGCAAGCCCTTCAGGATGTAACATGAGGGTTAAGCCACCATCAAATATTCTTATAGAAGATTTAATTTATTCGTATACGACCTGAAACCCTGAATGATTTCACCATTACTCAGGAAAGGACAATGCCGCTATGAGAAAGAACAGAAATAAGAGTTGGGTCGACTGAGTGAAAATTTTGAGGCGAAGTCATTTCGGAGAGTTCTAGAAATTGGCACTGAGCTAAAAGTTCTACTTTTTTTTGTAAAAAGCAGCTAAGACATTTTTGTTGAACGTTATAGGTACAAATTTTTAGAGAGATATTCATTAGAAAAATTGGATATTTGTACTCCTAACGGCTATGAGGCCATTTCTTTGAAATAGCTCTGAAAATGAGCATTTGGCATTCTTGTTGAATTATTGCGGACTACATTCTTTACGATACGAAATTTTTGGCAATTTCTCACCATCACTGAGCTTTGCTCATCCATAGGCATAAATATGAGGAAACAGAATATTTATTACGCCTAAACTTAAGCTTGAGCCTATGCCTTAGTCAAAGCTGTAGAATTCTCCAAAATCGTCAAGAAAGTATGAAATGATATGATGCGAAAGTGATGAGAGGGTAAGATTTGAACAACATGTCAAATGTAGTAATCTGGCCTCCTAACCTATCGATTACCAGGTTAACTGAGCTAGCTCTTGTCCTTGAATATATTAGTAGCGCGTTTTGTGAGATGGAGTGAAATATGGTGTTACGCCACGAGAGAACTTACGTGATTCTTCCTATGTGTTCACGAGTCCGTTCGTTCGTCCCCGACTGAATGGTCTCCTCATTTTTATAAGGCGGCTCAAATTCCTCATTTTTATGGGGTGGCTCAAACTCGTCGTTCCTAGCCACATTTGCTTTCAATCTTGGCGAGGATGTAGTTGGTTAGCGCTTTGTAAAGTGTATCGTGAGCGCCTTCAAATCATTTGTCGCCGCTATAAATTGTGTCATTGTTTATTCCAGTATCAGGGTTTCATTTATCCAAGTTTGTGATCCGACTGATGAGTGAGCCCGCAGTACCAAGCTACCAAACCGTACGAATCAAAACGCTGAGACAATAGAGCGAAAAAAAGGCGTGCGTGAGCGAGTCTGCTCAAGATGTTCGACCTCTCTTCACCAAGTTTGAATGATTCGCGATATTGATTCATTTTGAAGACAGAGCACAGTACTCATTCAAATTTCGAGGCCCACGAGATGAAACACTAAAACCTTCGCTTTGCCCGATAAAGTTACGTGATCTATAACAGGCTATAAATTGACCAAAAATATCATACTCTCGGTTTATCGACCAGGTTCCCAGGTCGAATGCTTCCGATGAAATTTGCTCGCTCTCCATAAGCTACTCCATAATCTGTTTCAAATCGAGAACCGATCGAACAGTTTGTAGCCCATGATGCTGAAGCAAACAGAAAGTGTGTAAGTACTGTGATCAGTAAGCAGTTTCAAAACGTCCCTAAAGCTGCCACTGAAGCAAATCAGCATTCAATACTCAGGAGCAGAGATATTACGCACAATGAAACGAATATTTGGACTCGGGAAGTTCTATGAACTCTCGGCTATCGAAACTTTCCTGCATTAGGTTTGTTCTGGGAGGATGTTTCAAACCCGACTACACAAGAAACGAAAACTTTTAAACAGGAGACACTTTGTGGATCAACTAATTCCACTATGAATTCTTTCCAAACGCCTCTTACTCAGATGCTAGCATACATCTTCTCATTTGAGAAAGCGTCTCCCAATTTTGTAGCTCATGATGAGGTCAAATATCACCAGGTCGTATTTTGCTTATACCTTCCAAGTTTAAAATCTTCAAACGAGTCTGGCAGTCGAATGAGAAGGAGTTGAGAGAATGGCTAGGAAACGCAACACAGTCTATGTATTCTTGGCAACTTGCAACAATCTTTAATTAGGACTACATTAAGAGCAAGACTACATTTAACTTATAACGTTAATTAAGAGCAAGATGGAGGAGTGGGACGTTGTGGGACGGCAGTGGCCTCAGTAATCCCTACTCGAAGTTCGAGATGCCTGTCTGCAGCAATAAATTCGCAACTTTTCCAAGGTTGAAGTAAATTCAGGGCTTTACGAACATCACCAGATATTAGGATTGATTATTGCACCAGAATCGCCAATCCTGGCGTTGGCAAGATTTCCCTCGCGTTGACCTATTGCTCGTCTCAAAGGAAAAGGAAACAGAGAGTGAACAAACTTCCGTCAGCTCACATGAAGTCTGCGAACACAATTGTCTACACTTCTCAATTGCATACCAAATTATGAAACTACTTGCTTCGTCAAGCTGACCAGTATTAAATGCCGGTCATGTAATGCGCCTCTCTATTTGCTTGCGTGATGAGTTCGTTTATGAAAATTATCCAAATATAGAAAATGTGCATGGATGAAAGCACAGAGCTACTTTGCCAACACGCATTACGTTAAAATTTGCAAAATATAGTAACGAATCGCTTGCAAACTTTTTTCTTGCGGTGAAATGTTTTCAAATTTGAATATATCAACGAAAAGATTTCTATCTACTTAATGAAGTCTCATGAAATTAGCCGTTCTGTAACGAACATTTTTGAAGAATCCTTTAGGCAATCGAAGGAGCAGATGTAAGAAAGCATTTGTCCGGTTTGTTGCGCACTGGTTCGGTCTTGTGATGACCGCGAGTGTTCTGCTGATGCGGGTAATCGTCTGCATGTCGGTTTTACATTTAAAACCGACAGTTCTGGCGCGCGTAGATTCCATGCATCGGGTCCCAAAATATCCAGGTAAAGTGCCTTTTAATAATGTTTCATTATCACAACAGCAATTACCGAGCGTTGAAAAGCTGCATTAAGATTCCGGGCCGAAGAAAAAGTTTTGGATTGCATGACAGCCGTTGGATTTATGACATTAACTGGCCTCAGATCTTTACTTGGGGCCGAAAAACCGGATTCTGGGGCATGGAAGTTTTGTAAGCAACGCCTTGGATTAAATTTTCGTCGGAACTCTTGATGCATGTTTCCCAGGATCTGAAAAGTGAACACGGAAATTATTGAGACAGTTGATTTTTTAAATTACATAAATCAGATGCCTTCTCCGATGAAGAAAATTCCCCTGGAATAATATGCAGTCTCAGGTGCTTTCAAGGTTTACATATTCTTTCGAAGCCGGGATTACAATGCGCCTTTTACGATTCAGTTGAAATCTCACGTGCACATTGTTTGATCACTTTCCGCCAGAACTGCGCTCATTAAGGAGGAGAATACCGCACTCGCAACTGTAAAATGTTTGGTTGAATCACATAAGCATTCAGTCCATGCCGGTGTGCGCCAACATATGCCTTCTTTTATTGCAGGGGTGTACGAATTTGATAAAAACGTTAACTATTATTACGTAATTGTGAAACCGGTAAGATGTTAGTATTCATTCGTGCCTGATGTATGTTAAGACTTCAACGTTGGGCTGCCTAGAATCTGTAATCAGTCACACGTCACTAACGTGGAGAACATTGAAAAGGCTGAAAAATCTGCAACTGTGTATGGTTTTTTCTCAATTATTTCCAGTGCGCACCTCACTCGAAAGCTATATCATTTCTTAAGGATAGCCACACCCGGGCAGAATAACGGTGCTTGCGGTAGAGAAAAGAAGATACCAATTTAGGAAGCGGTAACTTATTCGGACATCTTGAAAATTTTCATTTCGCAACGGCGGTGGGGATCATTTCGTTACATTGGCCTTCTGTTTCTTATCTACAGACAGAAGAATGGCTGCGTGAATAGTGGTATCCGTTGAGGCCCGAACCTTTCTAAACGATGAACAAAACACTGTACATTTGTAATAGCACGGGATGAATTTATATCATTTCTTTTCTTTCCAGAAGGTTGTATGTAATAACTGCACGAAAAAAGAGGTGAGTCAGTTGCAGTTTTGTTGAGATTTGTGCGAAAAACGGCTATGCCTTCTCCGATTCACATTGGAAGTAAGTATTTAGAGCAGAGCTATTGAGATCTTTAGATGAAGAGTTCTTCAAAAATATGCCACATAACATGCAAAAGATTTCTCTCGTTACTCTCCACTAGCTAGTCTTTCTTTCATTCTTGGGTCTTCGATTAAACATTCGAAATGTGGGATTAAGACACAGAAAAATAGGAAAATTTTGAAATGAGAAGGCAACTGCAGCTGTCCACTCTAGATGACATCTGTGATCATAGATTCTCATAAGATAATATTACTCCAGTTAAAACAACCGAATGTCCCACATACGACCTTTTGAAGCGTAGTTGCTCATTTTTATGCAGGCGTCTGAGCAACATCTTCCACTACGGCAATAAAGAGATCTTTCATTTCATCGATGCCCTGGAAGGCCACATTGCATCGTTGCAACTATGCTGAACTTTCATAAGTTAAAATCTTCACAGTACCATCCTTTTCCACTCCTTCCCGTAGGTTTTGAACGAAATTTTCAATTTCGAAGCGGATACTTGCATGAACACTCGTTGAGATGTTTTCTACCAGTGAATCACTGCGAAAGAAGCGCATCTCTTTTTTATAGAAAACAGATTAGGAACTCGATCCATACAAGTAAGAGTGCGAAAACGAGATCAAAAACAAGCACCATTCTTGACGAGCCACATTACCCTAATTTCGTCTAAAATTACTTCACTTCTGCGAATGTCCACAAGGAACAAGCGGGAGCATTTCCTTGCGAGCAACTCGTAATCATTTCATAATATTGTATTTTTGGAACAATTCCACTTGGATAGATTTCCCGTTCAACGTATGCTACCTATTTTTGCATGTGCAGCATCCCTATGCACACCCGAGTGTTGAGTGCGCGCTGCCGAATATCTTTTACTTCACTTCTGCTCGTTGATTTAAATAAATCGAGACAAATGACATATTTGAAGGAGGGTTTATAATAGCTGCGACCAAATCAAGCGCATCAAGGCTGAAAAGCTTTTTGTACGAATCCATTCTCATCGTTCTTTTTTGGAGCATTAGGATGAAAGAAACGGAGCTTCTCTCCCTCCCTCCCATTAATGCAACGTCCACGCCGATGACAGCAGTTTTGACATATTAAAATCATATTTGTAGGACAAGTATGAGCAGCCACATTTATCCTTGCAAAGATGCCAAAGTATGGCCGAAGGAGCAAAAATACCTGATATGGGCGACAGTCCTGACTATGAAAGCCTAGATACTATTTTTCTTGATACGGTGAAAGACTTTAAACCAGGTTTGTCCGGTTGGCATCTACTTTCGATAGCGCTGAGGTTCAACTCTCCTTGTGCATCAGCTAGCTGTTAAAGCAGAACACGAAATTTCTTCTTCTAGAAGGCTTCCAAACTTTTTACTACCGTTTTCAGTGTACACTCAGAAGAGTTACCAAAATACGATTGCAGTGCAAATTCCCAGAATTTATTCCTATTGCAGTCGCTTATGAAAAAAATACAATACTACAGCACAAGCCGTATGAAAACAACAAAATCAGGTGTTTTCCGACGTTCTCTTATGACGAGGTATAAGCTATCCACGACACACTCGCAGCTTCGAAACCCTTCACACCCATATTCAATGTATCTGTACAGAGCTGCGTATGTATTTGCCGTTCGATTTTGCATTTTGCCAGAATCTCATTTAAGTGCACTCTTAAAAACAGACTTTTAAAGACAGATCTGTCCTGGGCACAATACATCGAAGTCCTTGTAATCTATGGGCCTAATTGTCGGGGACGTTGGTGGAGGATACTGCGTCAATTATTTTGGCTGCTCTGAGCGTTTTTCTTTCAGAGGATGCTCCAAGGCTCATCTATCGAGGCGACGGTATGCTTTCAAGTTAGAAAAACGCGTTGAATCGAAAATTGCTCAAAAGTTGAGAATTTCGCAAGCCTATATAAACCGGCACGGTTCTGTCAAATTACTACTTATTCGTAACCTCTCTAGATGATAGAAATGTACGGAAGCCATAAACGAAACGGAACAGAATGATAAAAAACTGTGGATGTTGTTGTGGATGTCACAGGACTAGTGACAACAGATACACTATAATTGCTTGCTCGTTTCATTGTGTTTGATGATTTTTAGCGCCATCCTTTCCTTTTTTACATTTCAGGGAGAGGATATCAATTTCTTCACAAAGTAGGTAAGTGCAGCATTTTCCGTATTACTGACACAATGTTTGGGCAATTAAAAAAAATTGCAGAAGTTGAGCGAGGATGTAAGTTGAATACAATAAGAATCAGTCGAGTTGCTCACTTTTATTTTGGATCTAGTTCGACTATAGTTTCGAGGAAACAGAGAAAACTGAAGGTAGACCAGCAACTAGTCGTGATCATTTAGCATTCCATGTCTTCTATCGGAAGACATCTATCATTATTTCGGGGCATTCTCTTCATTAAGAGCCAACATTCTAGTTACGTTTTTTGCTCTTTTTTTCTTTCTACAAGATTGTTCACTTCCGCTGAAGGACGATCGTTCTTTAAATTAGTTCAGTAACAGAGCAATATGCTTCCACCACGTTCCTGTTGGTGGCAACAAGCCTTCTACCGGTTATTGAATGAAAGAATTTTTGATCGATTATTAACACAACCTAAACTTCATTTCTGCGGAGCATGGCAGATAAACGAAGGATATAGCGGAGATGCTCCAGGTCTATCACATCGTCGACCTCGTTCAGATCTTTCATTCTCTTTCCATCTTTCACTACCGTAGAGTGTCCGTCGGCATCCTTCTCAGACGTTCGTTCCCATGCCTGCAGTGTGCTTTCTCTGCTGTCAATATATTTGGTCCCCTCCTTTCTCTCCCAATTCGTAGTAACTAAAGAAGTGCTACTGCATGAAGCCAACTGCCTTCAAACATCGGCGCGAATCACCGCAACTATTCAAACCTTGAAGCTCCACCATATTTTATGCGAAAAGAATACAGCACACAAGCTTGAACTATGCTGTTAAGGTCCAGGAATGAAATTAAGCGCTTTCTGGAACTCCAACGCACGTTGGGTGCCCTGTCTTGGAATATCTCGATTCCCCTCAGGAAATTTTCTAAGCACTTCTAGAACGGAACCGAGCGAGCTCGTGAACATCCTATGCGAGCAATAGTATTTATTTACTGAGAATGACCTGGAATCGCTAATCCTCTGCTGGGATCTGAAATTACCAGCATATATTGGCGCGGTGTACTTTCGGTGCCAGTGAAGGAGGAATATATTGCCTGAAATGAAATTCCTCATTTTTCTTTGATTAGGGAGCTGATCGTTTAGGAGACCGGATGCCAAAGCGCATGTTGCGTCAACCTTTCCAGACCTTTTTTTGCTCTCAACGTTTTGGTCTGAATGAGGGATTAGCTGCAATGGTTTTTTCAGGATTGGATCATCGTGAGAAATTCTTTGAGTTTCTGAGATAAGTGAAAAAAATCAATTTGTTTTGATGTGGCCAATAGTACTTGTGCGTTGCTATTCTTCTGATCTCTGATCACCGCGGTGGGACTCATCGCCATGTCCGGAATACGTGTCGATTCCGCAGTGGAAATAGGACTCGAATGATCTCATATTAGCTGAACAAGCTACTGTTATCAGTGTCTGCTTACTTCGAAATTTCCAACACTCTAAATTCTCGGAAGCTCACCCACTATAGCAGCATGGTCTGGTCTCGTCGGTAGACGTTTACGTTTCAAGCGAACATACTGACATATTCGCCAGACTTACAGATTCGGCGGCTGTTGACGATTTCGCACAGGAACTCGCAGTCGGAGACATGATCCTGTGTTCTATTCGAAAGGCTGGCTTTCTTTTCTTTTCGTGTCCCGAATGGCTCTCGTATAACTCCTGGAATTTGGTGAAAGTAGGATCTCGAAAGAAACGTTTTTTCAAAGGCGTGCTGAGTGAAATACACATGAGGAGAACGTCGCAAGTACTTGCAGGGCTTTTTGCCTAGATGATGTGGAATATTTCATCCACATGTCCGTACTTTTAAAGAGAATACAATTTATGAGATCAAGATATTCGGAGTCCGCCGCTTCTGATGTATAAGGTGAAGAGAATTTCTCACGAGATGTATAGGTGAGACGAAGCTGTCACAAAGGCAGCCTCCGTATGGGGAGCACTCCTCTGAAAATGCGGCGTGGAATGGCTATCCATGTTTTCATGCTGGAAAGAGTTAAATGTGATCCTAGAGAAATGCGACTGTCAGAAATGTGCCTATTCCGTCTGTTAATTACTGCATCAATGAAAATCATAGTTCTGCACGGATGTCAAGAGTGTTAGTACATACCCACTACTCTGATTTAGGTCGTATCACAACGCCGCACGTGGCTGAGGTACAACTCTGTTGCTCCGCTCGAGAAGATGAACTAGATTGCATGCTTATTGATGAAATAGGTCTATTTAGGTTTCTGAATTCTGAAACCACTGGAGAAATATTGCTTAACTATTCTCTGCCCGTTTTTAACGTATTACGCAATTTACTACGCAGAGTAGCGTCAATCACTGTACCAGGATTTGAAAAAAGCGTTGCTAGGCGCGAAATCCTCACAGTCAGCGGTCACAAAGCTGTTAATGTGGGACGAGGTTTTTTTCTTAATTATACTGAGGCTAAATAGAACAACACATAGGTCGTTAAGCTTGAGAATCAGTCGCAGATGAAACCAGGCTGAACCAGCGAACTTCCCTGAAAACAGCCGTGAACAGAGGTGACTCACTGATTGAAGACAATGTGCGACATTGATTCTCATTCTCTTGACGACCTCATTCAAACATACTAAACAAATGCCGGCTCTCCTAAACATCAATGCATAACTGATTCGAAAAAAATCATCGTATTTAGGTTTTTTAATTTATTGAACGGTTTCATGATTTAGCATTTAAATGCACATCTCTTCCAAAATCCAGTTACAGCCAGCGCGACCAATAGTTTATTCGTTCATGCAAAGTAGTTTTAATATTCTTAGATCGAGTGAAAGAGTGCTGAGAATGCAGAGATAAACGTCAACGCAAGCGTACAGTCAGCATTTCGAAGACCTTCAGCCCTTCTTATTAAAGATCACCACGCAAGAACGCTTTAAGCTTCTCAGAAATTTTGTCTGTGGTGATCCAACTTTCGCGCAATCACACTTCTGATAGAAATGATTACGTTCATATACTACTGATCTCGTGACCTCATTTGAATTAACATCCTATTAAAGAGCTCTATCCAGGAATAGGATTAACATGCCGCGGCCTCCACCTTTACTGCCTTCCATTAAATTGTTATACCCTTGGAAGGAGAGTGCACTGCACTCGGAAATCTCAAAATCGTATAGGGTGAGACAGCAGCCATATATTTGAAGTTTTTTTCATTCACATTAGCCTGTGATCCCTTGCGATTCAACGTTCAATTCAAGCGGTCACACACTGTATTCAAATGTTTATAGCTAGGGGCGACGCCGTGAAAATCTTGTCGTTCATTGTAAAATAGCTCAGAGTAGATGTGCGACACCAACATACAAAGAAGCAAAACACGAAATAAGTCTGCTCATCCCAAAATCAAAGTGTATGCGAATAATGAAGGCATGTTGAAAGGAGAGCATTGGGAAGACAGGCTTCTCAATTCCTCCATCACAATTCCTCCCTCCTTGTTTCAGTTCGTGAATCTGCCGCTGGGGACCAGTGAAGACCTGGCTTATTCACACAGAGCCTCCAACTTTTCTAAGAATTGAAAAAACGCTCTTGCACTTTTTTCAATCTCCCCTCTGTCCCTTCCACTCACCCATTTATCTGCTGAGCAATCTATAATGCGAAGTGACGGTGTTTTCGATTCATTCGTTAATACTGTTTCCGGAATTAATGTTGAAAGTAATGCGTTTCAGCTTGAAAAGCGTCGATTCTTTCATTAACAAATACACGATCAAAAAAAAACACCTGGACAATACTGATCATTTTTATTATTAATTGTCATAGAATCGACCTGTCTTACTTTGCAGATCCTGGTTTCTCTCATGATAGATGTCGCGAACAATTCAAGTCTAGTTCAGAAGTTATGACTTTAAGCAGGAAGGGAAGCACTGAGACTGCCACGAACAAGTGCCAGCAGAATCTTGAGCTGACCTTGATATGTTTTAATCTCGAAATTGCAGGAGCTAAAACCTCTCGCGACGTGGGTAACCTATGAGGCCGAGCTTAATCCAATCAGTTTACGTTTTTACTCTCCTTTCATATTCGATCATTTTTAAGAACTTGGTCGTGAAAGAGGTGTTCAGGATCTGTATATTGCCACAACCACGAGCACCACGGATACCACCAGCACAGACACCACCACCGCAGACACCACAACCACAGCCACTACGGTCACCACTGTCACAACCACAACAGTCACCACCACCACAACCACTTCAATCACCACCGTCACAACCACAAGCACCACCGATGCCACCACCACAGACACCACCACCGCAGATGCCATCACCACAACCAGAGCCACGACAGCCACCGTAACCATCACTACTACAACCATTATCAACACAAGCAATTCCGCGGACACGGCCATCAATACTACAAGCAGCTGTACTGAAACCACCATTTGGGCGAGCACAACAATCGCGACCACTACAGAGACGAGCACTATCACGACGGAAGCTGTTGCCACAAAGACTGCACACCCCACTGTTGCATCGATTGCTAAGCCAGCCATCCCTATCACATCCACTTCTGTCATGAGCGGCGCAGCTATCTTGCGAGGTAATTTTTCCTTACTACTCAAGATGCGTACATCATTGTCAGTGGTAGCTTCTATCTTTGCCCAAAATGATGTTTCTGTGTTGCATCATAGCTTGTTGTTGTAGCGCTGATTTGGAGTAGGCGTTGACTGCATTGTAACACAGGGCTCAGGATTTTCTCTATTAAACAAACAAACAAGAGCTTCATTTGCAATAAGGCAAATGTCGTAGTTCCGAACGCCTGAGTCGTAAACACACGAGTAAAACAAGATGTGAAAAGATCAATAAGCAAGGTAATAACAGTGAAAAAGTACTGCGAGATAAACCATTTATCATCAATGTCAAGCACGGCTACTAAAGAAGTAGAAAAGAAAGGGGAATAATCACAATTATCAACGAAAGCAGTAGCAGTCATAAAGCAATAAATATGACGTAAAAGTGATGTTACATTACGCCGTTACATTTTTCAATGAACTCTTTGAAAGCCACGAACAAGAGTCTTTAATATTCAGGCGAATGGAAATAGCCAGATTCTCATGCAACTTACGGAAACGACCGTCAGTTAGAGTGATTTGCAATGATCTCCCCTCATAACATCTTTTGAGTAAAAAAACTTCAGCTGAAAGAAACAGAGGCGCTCCAAAAAGGAAAAAAGATTCATACTCTTTTTATCTATCGAGTAATTAGACAAAAACTGGATAGTCAGGCAAACTTTAATGCGGTTTGAGATCGAACGATTGCAAAGTTAAACCAGAAAAGCGAGGCCTTACATGCCAGGAAAGCGGTCACGAGCCATACCAGTTTTTTTTCGTCCAAGCATAAGAAACAGAGAGAATATACCTGTCTTTGCGGTGCTCGCTAATTTGAGGCAGTACCCTTACTCACTGTTTTACTAGAAGGTGCTTTGAGATGTTGTGCTACTGGATCCTGCCTCACATTCGTTTCACTGCAGACAGACACGCATGCGATCAGCGAATGATTTATTCAGTACTTCTTCACGTTCTGTACATATCCTTTTCTATGAAATATATCAATGCAGCTTTAGGTGCCGTTTCGAAATTCCTCAGTTGTTAGGGGTTATATCCACTGAATAATGTCTACCTCGTTCCTCTGAAAATTTCAGAATGGAAGGTGCGCAGCATGCTATTACCAGTCGCGATCTTCATATTTCTTTAATTATGAGAACAAGTTTTCGTCCACAATCATCGAAATGTTGATTTTCGTCCCGTACGAATAAAATGATGTTATCGGATGTGAATTCTTTCTCTGCATATAATGAAAACGACAGCTGTGTAGAACACTGTTCCTGCTGGAATATATTTCGTCAACTGAAATTGGTGCTTGCGTAGGCTACACCAGAGGCCGATTGAGCATTTCTCGTGGGGAAATAGCGGAAGAGCTGAATATCAATTTGTGACAGATTATGAATCCAACCATGACTCTGTATTCCAAGGAATCCTTGCCGAAAATGCTTACGCCGACAATGTGATTTGGCTGGTGTTACATTGGAAGTTTCGCGAATGGCAGCACGGATGGAGCACTTCTATAAATGTTTACTGATAGGTGATGTGATGAATGGACCAAATGAAATGCTATAAATTATATACTGCAAAAAACGGAGTTCACAATTGGCAATTTCTGACGATTTCTCGACTACAGGATTGCACTGAGACATTCAGTGAAATACAGAGTTCTTTACTATACCAGGATCACGAACACCACTTGGAATAGGGACACCCTTACCCCTTTGGCCTAAACGCAATATTAAGATGACTTACATGACATTCTTCATGGGAAGCATCCTTTTGCCATAATTCCGAAGCATCCTCCATAATATCAGTGTCCTTCTAGAGAATATGAGGATACAGAAAAGGAGGACCGTTCTGAAGAGATGCTTTTGGAGGAGCGCATAGGATGTTGGGCGGTGTATGAACGCGACAGTCAGATTCTCTGGGACATTGTGACGAATAGTGGATGGAATCTCTTAGGAAGATGAATGAACAGGATAACCAAAAAAATCAGGAAGCTATTATCACTTTGTGAGGGGTTCCTTAAACGTAGACAGGCTTGGACGATCTCAAAAAAGTTTTCATGATGATTGGAACATTGACTGCTCAAGGAAGAAAACTGATGTACAGCGTGCAGCCACGAATGTAGTGACCTCATTATGATTGTGTTTATGTGACGAAATTATAGCATATTAAATAATCGAAATTACAGCATGATCTTAAAATAGATGTGTTGACGTGTAGCTCAGACGTCGTTTACGTGAGCATTTTGAAGTCTTGGAGCTATGATAGGCGGTGGCGGTTATGTAAAGAATAAGAGACAGCGTAGCCTCATTCAAATCCATTTTCGAATGCTACATCTCACATTTCAGTATCTGTTAATGCAGTGGTTTTCAACGTCGTAACGATAACGGTGCACTAGAATTCAGTGAACTATATCATGCTATAAACAACTGTTTTTTCATCTCTTTTATTTTGGCGTTATTTGCAGCAGCGGCTTGTGGAATTAATCATTTAAGCAATTTGAACTACCAAAGTATACTACTGCATAATTTAAGAAACTTTCATGCCGTCTAGTATCATATAAATAGAGCATAAAAAACTATCAAATTGACAAAGCAAAACCTCATAACGTTTTTGGAATTTCTGGCAGAGCAAAGTGAGTCACAGGAGTTTAAATAACTGCAGTGAGTTTATGATAGCACACGGATTTGCGAAGTTTCCGCCAACTACTTTTTCTGCAGTGCTGATTAAACATTGTTTCTTGTGAAATTGGCGCTGCCTTGGAAATGGGCAATATCTGGCAATCTCTTGTGTTGTTCGACACGGCTCCGTAGACGACGATCGTATCCTATAAGTGGGATTTTCCTTTTGCCCGAAGCGATAAAAATCCAATATAAAAAGATACGGAAGAAGAAGACAACAAAATGTGTGGCACCAACAGAGATGTTTTTTCATCGTGTGACTCTGTGACTTTTGAAGTTCGCATTTTGTGCATCGTCGGATAACTTCTTCACAAAACGGAGTTGCTTTCGCACATTAGAAACAAGGCGTTCCATTAGCTGTAGGACTACATTTGACTGATAGTGTGCGAAATTCTGCGAATATCAATTTGAAGCACGTTTTCCTTTAGCGAGATTCATCTCCATTACTATTTCTGTTCAATGATCCCTGTTGAAGGGTGTTTGCGAAGTGCACAACGAAACCGTGGCTTTTCCGTTCTAGTGCAATACAGTGTTGTGCACATACAAAGTTCAGAAGATTTTGATACGTCAGGCGCTTCCTTAACTCGTCCATATTTTGGTGCATCATTCCTTTAATCATCCGTTTCTTATACGATAGTGATATTTGCAAGTTTTTACTTCTTCGGGTGTTTTCCGCTCATTTACTCGCACCTTCCTTCCAACTTCAGTGCCTCTTCTTAATTCTGTCCAACTTTGCGTCTTTCTTTGACTACATACTGACGAATGTTCTTTATCGTTTCTTTTATAAAATGTCCACTTTAAGTCGTCGAACTTCAGCTTATTCAGACTTCTGCTATACTTCCTGTTTGTATGCATCAAACCGGTATAGGTTTTTTTGCAATACGTAGGCTGTTTCTTCAGCAATAACTATGCGCTGCGTTTTCATTTAGCCCGTATTTTTCAAATACTTTCCTTCGAACGCAGTTCCTTTGTGCTTTTTCTAGTCTATTCGCAGATTTTTAAATTTGGAAAGGCAAGACACACTTTTTTTAACATCCCTCACAGAGACGATGAGGCCTTCAGTGTTTGAGCTGTAACGGAGGCCTACTTCCACAAAACTTCCCTCGAATAGGGTGATTTTTCGATATGAGGCCCCAACGTGATCCGAACGTGATTCGAAAGGAACCAACGTGATCCGAAACACCAAAACTGACGAGAACTCACTCACATGAGGGGCGCTCAAAGGAGGAAGAGGGCGGAGAATTCGGAAGGAATTGTGGTGAACATGTGAGATTAATATATAAGATCGTCGTTCCATTAGTCGCCTAATTTCATGCATTGTGCTTCATACGTCTTTCTGATCTCTAATGCCAAAAAAACCAGCAATCCCTAGAGAGAGAAATCAAAACCTATAATCCGAAGGTGCTCGACGATATTCGAACAGCTTTATGACGTCTCAATCAGTGTTCATTCGAACACTTTCCACACAATATTCATTTTCATTAGAGAGATAGCTGACAGAACGAAACAACACGTTCAACTTGTTCGCTCGTCGCGTAAAGGCTCGAAGGTGTTGCAGAAGTAGTGACGTCGTAAAATTTCAGCTATGTATAAGCTAAATTCATTTGTTGTTTCAGCGTTGCTTGATCTCTTGAAGCCCTTTTTGCAACGCTAATTGCATGCATACGTCCATCACCAAATCCACAAACATTTATTTGTTTCCATTCGCTTTTAATTCTTTTTGCTA
Organism: Parascaris univalens; assembly: GCA_037576465.1. NCBI lineage: Eukaryota > Metazoa > Nematoda > Chromadorea > Rhabditida > Ascarididae > Parascaris > Parascaris univalens. Next base: position 231,122,727 of record CM075173.1, on the reverse strand, counting down.
GGTGAACGCTTTTAATTTTCTCCTCATGATTGTCACTTTGCCATTTGCACCGATATTTTTTAATTGCTCATGCATGCTTAAATGAGTGCTCACATGCTTATAATGTTTTTTCTTCTATTTTTTACTTCAAGGTGAGTTCATTGTTCATTTCGTTACAGCCTCGCTCAAAGAGACCAAATTGTTCGATAATTCTCAGAGTTTTAGTAAAGCTCTATCGTATTCTCGAGGACGTGGAGGAACATCGTCGAAATTCATGCATCGTCAAGTTCTCCTGCTGCTTTTGTTCATTCAATTTACATAAACAAAGCGCTCCGATACATGTTTCCAAAGAATTGGCCAACTATGGCATTCTAAGATGACCTTCTGAGATATCCATGGCATAGTGGGAAGAGAGAGAACTCGGTTTCATTCATCCCAACTCATGCATCGATCAAAATGTGGAAGTGATATGAGGTTACTGTCCACATAACTTTTCCATAGACAACATAAAAAGTCATCCTAATATTTCAGGAATGCTCCGAGAATATGTGGCGGGGTTTGCATGGTCGATGTTGTATGATTTCGGCGTAGTGGTGAAATCCTGCCTACTTGTCACATTCGGGGTTGTCTTGAGTTTAGTTTCTACCAAATTGCTTCCACTTATATCCTCCTTGATTTTCCATCCGCTACTATCAATCACAGTCATAGCATTTAAAACATTTTTGTGCTCGATGAAACGTGACGGTTTCGGCTGAGAGTTTCTTGCTGGCGGATTTCATCAGCCTGATGCTGCTGCTGGTTGTGTCGCGTTACCATTTCCTACCTAAGTTCTTGCCACAAGACCACACAACAAAACAACGATGACTTCAGTTTATCTCGTCTAAAAAATCATCATGCATTCCCGTATATAGTGGTTCTAGTTCTGAATCGTGTGCGGAAGTCCATCGAAGCTTAGGGTCTTTGAAACGTCAATATAAAATTTTCAAGGAAAAAGTGTAAGAAACTCACACCTGCCTCAGCCGCATCTATTTGATCGCACACATGGTGATTTTGAAAGCTGATATGACCACCATCCGCGAAGAGTAATATTTTATGGCAGCGGCTTTTGCGCGCCGACAGAATGCCCCTTTAGAAACGCGTCGTGTATGAGAGAAGGAGTTGCCTAACTGTGATGGAGTACGGAGCACGATGAAACAGTGAAGTGTTGTTTATTTAAACGCATATATCCGGCCCTCTGGATTGAACACAAATCATGGAAAAACAGCGGATGCTGCAGGCAGCTGCGATAAAATCGTTTATCAACAATGCTTTCGACTGCAGTTTAAGCTGGCCAGCACGTTGCATCTGTTGGCTGCGGCGTGATTGAATTTGTCTGCAATTATGTTCACTGTTTTCCTTCATAACGCTCAGGATCTTTTTTGTTTAAAGTAAACCTGGGGATTAAGAAAATATTAGCAAGATCTACGGAGACGGATTGATCCACTCATTTCGGGCATATCTCCTTCAACTTTCTAATATTTCTTGCCACTCAACTCAGCCGATTTGAGTATTGCACATCAAATACATTTTCAAAGAACTGATTCATACGCCTAACTCTTGACTTTTCAAAGTGATTTTTTAATGTTCGATTCCCACAAACGTTGATCACGAAGCGGTGGCATTGAAGATGGCTGACAAGTTTTGCCACCTATAAAAAAATTAATAGACAGCTCAGCACTGCCAAATATAAGAAGCGAGCTGCGTCAACGCACTCCCTTTGTACTGAACGAAGAAAAGTGAGAATATGTTTGAAGGACGGTTACTTACGTTCAGTAATTTGATGTACCGATGGGGTCCAGTTTGCATCAGACTAGTGTTGATCAGAGGGAATATAGGCGTTGACAGGAGTTCAAATATTACGAATAATAGATAATTATACGTTGGGGAGGACCGCTTGAAGGGCGACGCTTAATAAGGAGCTCTCCTGAGCTCCACATCAGAGGACTGTCCCTGATTGCTACCACTGTCCGAATGGAGAGCCTTTGCTAAGGCAGATTTCGCTGATCTGGCTAGCTCCACCTTCCATTTTCGGTGATGCATGCAGCGTGCCCTTTTTCCCTTTGAAGCGTTTAGTTTTTGTCTCCCTGTTTCCGCTGTTTGTATCATCCTTTGCACTATGTGTTTCATCGTTTCCGGTCGTCATAGATACCGTTGAGGCGGTCAGCCCTTTTTTGCTACAGGCTGGCTGCAATGAGCCGCCATGACGCATTCATCTCGCATTTCGCGACACTCCTGCGGTCCTTGACGTTAGTGGGGGGCATCTATATCGGCTCGAGACTGCGTATTTCCATCAGATGTTCGGTCCCTTGGGGCGAGGCTAGGCTCGTGCTTCGTTCCTGACGTCGACACTATACACGGCAGCATCGTGCTGCGCATATTAGATACTTTGGACAGAGAAATATTGCTGCAGTTGCGCATCCAACTGTTAGTACAGCCGCGATCGCTCCTCCGAAGATCCATCGCCAGCGGAAGGCGATATCCTCGAGTTCTCTTGCTAGCGCTGCTGACGACTTTTGGAATGCATGCTGGCCGCTTCGATGATTTCTTCCGCGTCGTCTCTTATGGTGGCGGCCGTAGACTTTCCGTGTTCTTCTGCGGATCTTTCCCAGGATTGTGGGTTCTTTTCGATCATGCCCAGCACCCACTGAAGCCTTTCTTCGGAAATATCTGCAAATAGTGGCTCGTCGAAGACTGGTTCCTTTTCTTCGGTTTCTAGCGCCCATTCTTCAATGATTTCACGGTTCTGCTTCGTCCTGATTTCTCTACAACTAAGTACTTCTGACACTGCTTTGATTTCGCGTGACCTTGGGTGCACGAATAGGATCTTGTCCTTGTATCGTACCGGGAGATCTCGATAGCACTTGCCTTGAACTTCGTGGTTCACAAAAACCACAGACTTCCAGCTTTTTGTACGGGAACACTTTCAACAAGTCCCTGATATTTTCTGTGGCGATATCCATCCATCTGAGGAGTACTCCCGCTGCAGTAGTTGGATCGGTCCTGCTGAGAGTTCCAATGAGCCAAAGCATACGATTAAGCTGTTCGCAAATTCTGTGTCGAATCTCTTGAGTTATTTGTTGTTCCCGTTCGCTGAGACTATTCCATAAAAACTGCAGCGTAGCATTCACGGTAGCATCACTCTTCTTGTTGATTTCTTCTGACAATTCTTCAGCGAACAATATTCTTTCATTGAGGACTCGATTCGATGTCTCTCTGGAGCGTTGCTCCTCGGGGCTGAATTCTATGACTACTCTTTTTTTCATTACTTCGGCTGTCCGAAACTTTCACACGTTGTCAAGGATAGTATCATTCTGCGTCTTCTTGCTTCTGACGAATACTGCTTGCATTGACGGAATCCTGACGAACCGGTCTGACATTTGAGCGTTCGCCTTCCCCATCGTTCTATGTGGACACCGATCAGTCAATTCGGAGAGTTTTAGCAACCAGGGACAGACCGCTGGTGTGGAGCGCAGGAGAACTCCTTATTAAGCGTCGCCCTTCAAGTGGTCCTCCTCAACGTATAATTATCTATTATTCGTAATATTTGAATTCCTGTCAAGGCTTGTATTCCCTCCGATCAACACTAGTCTGCTGCAAACTGGGCCGCATCGGCACATCAAATTACTGAACGTAAGTAACCTTCCTTTAAACATATTTTCACTTTTCTCCGTTCAGTACACCCTTTGAGCTTTTCAGGCATACTCATCAATAGATCATCGCTTTATTTTGAGAACATAAAATCGAAACAACACATGCGCACTTACTAAGAATGTCGACTAATAATGCGACTTTGATGAATGTCAACAAGCTGGCTGTGCAATCCGTGCAACGCAGATAGCGGAAGACAATTATAAGGTGATTCTGAAGTATGCATGCGATCCCCTTTTGACGTTTGTTTGCCTAATTGGCAACTTCTAACCTAAACTTCTGTGATCGAAATGCGGAGTTGTAATGCATAGTACTCGAAGACTCCTTTGCCAATAAGTGCCTCCAGCTTGCAGCGTACTCCTTTCGAACATACAGAGTCAGAATGCTCGAAAAATGTACGAAAACATGCGCCTTTACGATGGTGTTGAAGTTGCCAACAACTATGCTGCTTACAGGCATCTATGTTCGCATACCCAATCTGTTTGCGGGTGGAGCACAGCAACAGCTTTTATGACCTCTGTGATCACTCCACCCACCTATCCTCCGTTTATTTTTAACGCATTGCTCGTTGCCACTCGTAATTTCATGTGGGTCGTTGCCACCTTTAATTTAATGTGGGCAAGATTTCGTCACTACGCCGAGATCATACAGCATCGACCACACAGTTCACGGCCAAATATTCTCGGAACATTCATGGAATATTGCTCAGGTCCTTAAATACTTCAGGCTCATTCTCGTGCAAATATTTGACAGTTATAAACTGACTTTTCCATTTAGCGGTTCAAATGGGGAAGCACAGGCAAATAGACTATGGAGTGACGAGGACGATGAGAGGTGAATGAGGGGCACAGTGCGAGAGGATGTGGAGGAGGATTTCAGTTGCCCTGTTCTGTGAATTTGCATCATAGGTGATGGCAGCTTGCATGCTCTCAGTTTAATATAAGGTTCCATGATATGAATTCGAAAGCACGCATGAAACCGTCCGTAACGATCACCCATATTGTCCTTTTCCTCGGCTTTCCAAAATTATCCTAATTAAAATAGCTTTAAAAAAATTCATATATATTTGAAACGTAGGATAGAATAATGAGCCGCCGAAATAAAACATTTTTCCCCATATTCAATCAACGCAAACGATGGCCAAGCAGCACTTTGTGTTAAATCTATCGAAGAATGGCGTTATTATAGCAGTCTGTAATAATTTAGCGTTTCCTCTCAGGTCAAGGATGATGACTGACCTTTGATATTACGAGGCTTTTATTTACGGTTTTAAAATGAATTTAGTATCTGTGATTCCACTGAGTGATGCCTCGTTTTTTGGCAATCACCTTCATGTGGAATGGCGCACGGAATTGTTCCACTGGGAGCCTATGACCTTCTCCACCGCCGAATTTTTGCCCTACGCAGGAAATACTTTCTGGCCGTATCAGCGGTAAATTTTAGATCTTTTTTTTTAGTTTATCACGCGTTTCACCACTTACAGATAGGAAAGAAAATTGATCGTCACCTCCTGAAGATTCTTTAAAGTGTTTCATGAATGGAACGTGCTGAAATACTCTAAGTGTTGCAATGTTATTTAATTATAGCTTTGAAGTTGGAATGAATTAACGCGTCTGAGAGACAGTGAATCATAAAGAAGAAGAAAGCAACTGAAGAAGGGTCATCTCACGATGTCTGCTGCAATGCCCGAAGATGAGTGTTAGTAAATGTAGAGCACCCTGTTTGAACGAAGGAATAGGTATCAACATTGTATACTACGGAGAGATGATGGGATAGCATGGGATATAATCACTGAGATTCAATAACTTTGAGAGTAACTATATGTGACCGCGTGAGTAGGAAAATGAATGGGAATCAAGATTATAGAAATAAATTTTAATTTGGTCAGTGGACATGTTCGATCACGAGCAAAGAAACATTTTGTGATGAAATGTCGATGGCTATATTCACTATGGCGAAATTTTTCCTTCTCACTTTTAATGTATAAATGTGATTATGAAGGAGAGTTCGACAAATAAATCCTTCAGTTTCAATCCTTCCGCCTTTTTCAATGAAGTATTATCGAAAAACCTCAGCTATTGAGCAGAAAAATGTTGCTAAGTTAGGTGTGCTTTTTTAAACATATAAATATGTGATGAGTAATTGATTTTTAACAGCAAAGATCGTTCAGTAGTTGAATAGTGAAGAAAATTCCAAAAGAATAAAGCGCTTAATTTTCGAATGCTGAGAGGAATTATAAATTATGACACTTCGATTGCAGTATTTTGAGAAATTTAGAATCAGTGGATGAGACCCACGTCCTAACTTACCTGGAAAATTCTTGAAACTGCTTAATGCTAGGGCCATTTCTCGGAGTTTGACGTTGTGCGAGTTGCAGTAAAAACAGTTTTTAGTATGCCTCCTATCAAGGTATGTAACGAGCTTCGCATCAGCAAAGTCCCCTTTTTTGAAGGAAATGTAAAACGTGGCATTCAAAATTAATTTTCTCCATTCATCGACTGCAAAGATTCAATATGCTGTTGCACATGATAAATTACTGATTGAGTAAATAGTTTTTAGTTTTAAATGAGCAAAACAGTTGCAATGGAGTTTGAGTCATTGCGTCTACTGCAATGAAAGTGCAATTTCTTGACGATATTGCTTTATTATCTTATTACAGATATATATTCTCTCATAAGATTTATTGTTATATTTCGCGTTTTTTCTGACTCTCACAGCAGGGCAGCTACTACTATAAATTATCATATCGCTCGATATTAAAAACTTAAATTAGCGCTTCCTTGAAAATTTCTCTCCACGTCTCAACAATTTTTGTCGATGAGTTCTCGCAGAAGATGGATTTTCTGAATGAGATTAAAGAATGATCGTGTTTGCGCACCTATACAATGTTTCGGTACGTGCAGTTCTAAAGGATTTTCTACCTCTTTTTCCAAATCTGAGAAATGAGCTGATGAAATTCGAATCAATGCAATTAATTCTGATCTAATTGTATTTCCACCATCTAGTAAGCTTCTGATATCGTGCACCAGTAGCTCCTAAAAACTGCTACAGAGTCGTTAAAACATAATAAAGACCTTAAATTGGTGGAGAACAAAAGCGTGTGTTGAAAATATAGAATTGATAAACAGACAACATTAGTTGCGTCTTAGCAGAAGTGCAAAAAGATACTCTCACCCTTTCATTGGCTATTGAGCGATAAAATCCAGTAATTGCGAACATACATGATTATACTTTGAGATTTCCATTAAATGGTAGCGGCAGCAGAAAGAAATCTGTTTCCGTAACATCAAATTCGTGAACTGTTGCTGTGATTTCTAGAATAATCCACAGTTGATCAGTGATATGTTAAAGGTACAGATGATCAGTGCGCCCAACCGCGATAGAGATAATGTTTATCCAATGAAAGGATGCAGTCCAATATTACGCTACAACGAGCAAACTGGAATAAGCAGATGTCGGTTTACTTCTTTTTGCGTCAACATATTCGACCTGCTGCATCGTATAAGCGTTGAATTTTATTTGTATCGGATGAGATCGTTGCAACTATGCAATATTGGGATGAGCGTTACGTGCTTTCACCAAAACAGCTGTGAGAATTTTACTGCATGTTAGCAAGTTTACATCACACTATTTTGTTCGAATCGGAATTAAATCGGGATGAAATCTTTGAAAAATTTCCTCCTCATTAACAATCTTTTGAGGAAAATGGAAGGCAGATTTTCACGATCATCCCATGTTGGGACTGTAAGTGCTCTATGTGTTAAATCTGCATAAAGCTTAAAATAAAAATATTCTAATTTGTATAAGCCTTCACAATTCGGTTGCTCTCATCTCATTTTTTTCATCATTGTATCGGAAATATACATCGAGATCATATATATAAATAAATATATATATATATATATATATTTATTTATATATCTTCGCAACTATGAATCAATATATATATATATATATATATATATATATATATATATATATATATATATTGATTCATAGTTGCTGAGATTAAAAGGAAAGCGAGATTGATTTGATCGGCGCGCTTCAATTCGCTAATTAATTGAATTCAGTTGCTGCTTTATTTGAATGTATCCGAGGAAAATATATGAAGATATCATCAAACGATGTTAATTATTTTCATTTATTTGCGATTTATTTAGAGCATTTCGGCAACTGAATTAATATTTCAAATTTGAATTGCTTACATGCGATGTGTGTAATTCGATATTGCGTTTTTATTTTTCTGTTGCTTTTAATTTGCATTTTTCCTCGCCAAAACTTCAAACGATGTGATACAATTGCTATTTGCTATTGTTGACATATTTTATTTTTATTCTCCATTTATTTATTTATGTACTATTTGAAGCAGTCTTGTGCAGTGAAAGTGCTACAATTTACGCTGTACAAAAGATTTGTTGAAGAGAACAGCAAAAAGGAAATCTGAGGAATTTTGGTGTTGTGAGGAGTTTCATTTTGATGCTATCATTATTCACCGACTACTCGATGAGTGCATTTTGCGGAAGGCACTTCCCTCTTCTTTCTGAACGCTTCAAAAGCGGCACCTTAACTCAAATGACTGCTCGCTCTTGTAATAGTCACTTGCCCACCAATTCAGCTAACAGTTATCTGTCTTTCATTTATAGGTGTATATTTCAATTTTTTTTTTTGTTTCATATAATGCGTTTGTTGTAGCTATGGGAAAAAACTAGGTGGAATACATCAAATGTTGTGATATTATTCATCAAATCTTGCGATGTTATTCAAAGGTTGTTCATTAATCTTAAAAGAAGTTTGCTGAGATTAATGCGTTTGCAGTAAGTCTCTTGATAATTTTTAGTGCAAATGAGAATTTCGTAGAGTTACTTCAGTCAGTTATTCATTCGACTTTTTTTGCATTTTATATTTGTAAATTTTTATCCGAACTTTGAGAAATCATTCTTATTCACACAAACGTTTGCTATTTACAAACAAAAGTTAAATATTGCAAGGTCATTCGAATATATTCTAAAATATTCTGCGAATTGTTTAAAACTCAAATCTCTTATATCATCAGTATAAGAAATTTTTCGAGACTGTTTGTGGTGAAAAACGTCGAAATCCTCTCTGAGTGTGCTCGGTTAAAGAGCCGCACTCTTAACACAACGCACTCATATGGCGTCTCGAGTAAACAACAGACTCATTGCCGATATGCTTTTACGCTATATCATTTCTGATCAATAGCAATTTAATGCAATCCATTAGGACGGGCTGTTATCGTAAGAACAATTTTTTCTACGTATGAAAGTGGCAAAAGAGTTTTTGATGGCCCCATTGGTGATCGATCCCGAATCAACTCAGTTTCATCACCTCATTATCATACTTGTCTTCACAGTCGTTTTATAGTTTCAAGTGTTTTAGCAGCTACTTTATTTCTCATGCGAAATGAAACTCCTATTCTCAAGAGGTGCACCCGTATTACAGATTTTTTCTTCTTATCAAGTGCTTGCACAGTTTCTCATATTTTAGTCTTTAATTCAGTATCTCATACGCCCAGATGCTATGGTAGTTGATTTTCTGATTTGACTAAGTAATTTGATAATTTTTTTACAGCTTTAGATTTATTACTGATTCCATGTTTTGCTCCAACTTTTCGGATTTAGGGCTCATTTCTGCACTAGAGAGTGCGAAATCGAACTAACCAGTTTACTTTGATTTCTTTTCTTCGTTATAATTTTTGATGAATGTTTCGAGAAAGCAACCGAATAAATTTACGGGATGTAAAATCGCAACAGTTATAAAAATGCACTAAATTTTCCTTCCAATGATTTCATTTTTCATATTGTCCCATTATATACTTGGAAATAATTTTTTATTTATTATATTTATAGGACCTTCATTCGTATTCTAGAGTCAAGTATAAAAAATACGACAATGAGAAGTCGTCTATTGTTAGTTTTTATTCATTTTAATTCTTCAAATTCAAAACAAATATCTCAAAATTTAAAAGCGGCATTGAACGATCGTATGGTCAAATTGCCGACAGCTAGTCCACCGTACGAACTGTGTATTAAAAATGTCGACACTTCGCATACTCTTCGAATTGTCTGCTCCGTCCAGTTCATCGAAGCTGTTGTACTAAATTAATCGCAGTCCACAAAACTAGTTTCTGAATCACACATGAATATTTACTAGCATTTGCTAGTGCAATTCGTGAGAGTAGTTAGTTGATGAAGAAAGTTTACTTTCTTTCTTATCATCTTACTTCCCGCCCTCCTCTCCCCGATAATTCGCTTTTTCGCTTTGCCAAAAAAGAAGTTTAATGGTTTTTTAGAAGATTCATTATGTCGACTCTCTAAATTTGAAAGTTTCATTAATACGTTACGATATTATACAAATTTGCAAGTTTTATGGTGGCTTAAGCAATCTTCTTTTTTCATTTTCACGAGGAGCGCTTTTAAAAGCTTTAAAAATCGAAATTACTCGAAATTGCATTTGCTTTCCAAATACGTATTTAATTCTTACTGATTTTCTTATCTATAGATAAATATATGTCCAAAAATAAAGTTTCTCGTTCTAAAGGTTAGAGATATTTGGATCATAGAATTTTGCTCTTACCTGAAAAAAACGGGAATATATTTCATAGAAAATTTGGTTTTCATATTATTTCTCATTTTTTCTTTCTCTCCGTATAGAGAAGAAAATGCCTATGTTGAAATCAGCAAATTTTTTCCATTCACTTACGGATGTCTTGAATCCAATGATGAGATTAACCTGCTCTAGAATTAATGTTTAATTTTGTTCATGTAGAAATATTCCATATTATTTTCACTCTTTATTTCATTAATAATGTTCCTTCTATAATTACTGTAATTGACTATCGCTATTTTTACTGCCATTATTACGGCTGTCATTAGGAGACATAATTACCATGAGAAATTAAAATTTTCCAAACGATGGGCAATTGTTGGAATATGGCTTTCACATCATCTGCAGCCGCCTAAGGAAGAAATATGAGAGGTGGAGGGGGTGCCATGAGGTGAAAAAAATTTGCCGAGAATAAGTGGCACCTGAACTTCCTAGCACATCATTTTCCACTGGAAACGCCATTAATCAGTCACTGAGTGAATTATTTAGTGCTCTAAAAAAATAAGTGATCGGCAAGTTTCACTTCCAACCAAATACTTCTTCTTGCCGACAAAAAGAAATGGTAAAAGTGTACCATCAGCAACTGGTCGCTGTAAACGCAGCGACTTTAGAGGGTGTTATTCAAGATTCATATGCGTAATCATCACCTTCCGATTTGTAGATTATCAATTGTTGCATTATTATTTGCGGATTCTGCGAACGGAATATTTCTTTATGGAATATCAAGTGGTCCTCTACCATGCCAAATAAAGGTGACATTCACATCTGATGTATAAACTTTTTCATACTGGCTGAAATATCCACAGTTTTTCGGAATGTCAAAATTTCGAAAGATCGAAATGGCTTGGGTGGGCAGATAGCGATTTCAGCATAAACTTTCATTCTCATAAATGTATAAATTCACTGCACAAGGTGAAGTGGATCGGTCATCGTTTTTCTGGAATAGAGAGCAACAATTTCGTAACGATATTCGTCGATGAAATTTTGTCGATCTAGCGGATGAAACTTTACAGATGCCCATTGTTTAACGCTTTTAACAAGTTTTTGGCACGATAGCGCAGTTCATTTCAGAATTATCAAATCTTTTTGGCAAATCTGCCGTGGAGGAAGCTCGAAAAGGGTGAAATGAAAGATGCAGAAGCCTATAAGGTTCGCAGTGAGCAATGCCAAAAGGTTACTTAGATGATAATTTTTGACTTCACTTATTGATATTAATTCACTGCACGTTATACATCAAAACTTATGTGCTCTTATACAGTACTGCATATATACTTGGGTTGCTTTAAACTGCTCACATTTTCCGTTAGCATATTTTCTTCTCCTTCAGTAGATACGTCAAACTGCATTTTTCCTTTTCTGTGCTATCAAATCACACTTCTTACCTTTCATCTAACTTTTTATTCTCCTAGGAGAAACTATGTTCGCATGAGAGTACATCCAATAAACATGTAATTAGTTGGCTTGTGTGAATATAGTGGGAGAAAATTGAAGGGTCGGAAAAGTTGTTCTGTTGAGAGGAGAATATTCTGAGTAGTGTTCACCAAGGTGAATCCTATACCGGTCCGCAAATGACACAGTGCTGATCATAATTCTATATGTGTAAGGAGATATACGTATCGATGGTCAGCTTTGAGCAAATAAACTGGAATGGTGAAAGTTCATTTATGAAGAATTTGACCTCTGCTGCGAATATAATAAGAGTGATCTTTTTTGACGTTTTTGAATCCCTTAGCTGTTTAAATATACCATGACCTCTGGTGAATATATTTCTGATGAAAACAGAACAAGTAAGTGTGCTATATAATTCAATCAATATCTTTATAACACATATTATAGCACAAATATTTCAATGAAATGATGTTTATCATTCGAAATAAAACTTCACATAAGCTTTTCAATTATGGAATTTATTTATTTTTTCAGTTTCACGATTTCTCCAACAACTGTACCAAACCGCCTTCATTCTGTGGCGGTAACGATATGAAAATGTATAATTTCGCCGGTTGTATTGTATTGGTATGAATCATTACAATTTCACAAATTAACTCTCGACTTCCTTTCAGCTGACTGCTGAAGTCAATCAATGTTATTGCTGAACGAATGGTGAATTTGTAGGATCACTCCACAAAGATATTAATTTTGTCTCAGCTAAATTCATTAGTTTTTCTATTCAAGTAATGGTTATGTAAGCAAATCACGATAATTCATGATTGCAGTTGTGCAGTCATTTAACCAAAAAAAATTTTAAATACATTACTTTTTCCCTCATTTACATTATGAAATGATTACAATGATAAAATATGATTCTTTTGATACTCATTATGAATGCGATTCGAATTTCGTATATTTAAGGGCGATAAGCTGTACAAAGATGGTGCATACGCTGGTGACCTTACAGCTGACGACAGTGCCGAGTTGGATAGTTTCAACAAAGACCTTGCCGAATTCAACAGGAAGCAATCGTTGGTAATGAATTCTTTTAATGCCCACATTTTTTGGCGAACTTCATTATATTCTGATTAGCTAACTTCGTTTCTCCACAAATTTTAGGCCATCAAGGTATCTATTAAAATTTGTAGATTATTGAGTCCATAAATACCCCGCTCTGATATTTTATTCCCAAAAGCATTGCTTCGGCGTTCTATTTCCACCTTTTGCACTAAACTAGTGAATGAGATCATGGTGTTATTAATTAATAAAATCCAAGCACAAATCCTATGTGCAATTTCTTCTTTACGCGTGATCAATCTAAAACAAAGATTATTTAAAAAATTCCACGGAAATAAAAGTATAAAAATAAAGGTGACCACGGGACAATTTTTCCAAGTATCGCTATTTTTTTCCTAACGGCTGCCAATAACCAAACTTTCACTGATAACGCATTATCGCAAGAAAGATTAACGCAAGAAAATACAACAGGTGGTAGACGATGCAAATACGCAGATGGTATAAGTCACTGCACATATGGCGTAAGTAGACAGTCATATGTTATATGAATGAATTTATTGCTTTTGTGGAAAAAAAAAGAGATGTTCCAAATATTTCAGGAGCGGCTCCCCAAAGACACACCATTTCTAAGACCTCTCGGCATACCTCCACCTGGAGCGTCTAGACCGCCTATGCCTCCAGATTTTTGCAGGCAACAATAAACATAATCAACATAGCCGCCTGTCGGCTATTTTCGAACTGATCATCGACATCGATCATTGCATACGGAGACGCGTTCTATAGCTATTCTGAATATAAATTAAGGTTTTTTCTTTCACTCAGTCAGTGTCTATATTTCGCACTATTAACGATTTGAAGATTCATGCGTACTTGCAAAACTGATTGAATTAAGAACTCGGGACGAAGGAGTGATTGAGAAGGATAGAGGAATAATTAAATCAAATTAATGAGTTAACGGATGAAAGAAACTCTAGGCGAGTCGAAAAAATCCTATTAGATGGTATTCATACGTTAACGGTCATGTTTCTGCAATATATAGGGACAAAATTCATAAGTTACAAGTTTTCGAATTCAGTTCTTTCAAAATATATTACATTAATTTGGCTCTTGTTTCATTGATTAAAAGAGGAAAATCCTCACATTGAATTAAATATTAGGAAGGATTTTATGATACAAAGTGATAAATTGATAACCAACAAAAATGAAGTAATGAAAATCGAAAATGGTGGAATGTTTCCTTGAAATTTCTGTTCCTCACTGAGAGTTCTTATTTATAGAATTCTCAATGCATTTCTAACGAGATATAAGTGACTGTTGATGAGATGCCCGGAGTTTTCTTCTGCACTTTCTGGATCACGAGCGCCAATTTTTGCACCTCTTTTTGCAAAGATTACTGAATCTTCTTCGAATAAAAACAAAAACTTTTTCAACTAAATGAGATCAATGAATCCTTCATCGAGCTACTCATTATATGTTACTCCATTCTTTGCATTTTCATATAATTATAAAGGAAAAAATTCACATATGGAGAAACGACGAATTGCAAATGAAAGATTATGATCGGACTACCACTGGATTCTTTGGAACTGCAAATGGATTTTGAAGAAATTTCTGGATAATCTTGATCAACTCTAATGCAATGTGATGAACACCATACATTAGTTAGCTGTCTGGAAAAATATGGCAGTGATCTAATTTTAATTCCTAAGAATTTCTTCAAATTACATGCACCAGAAATTATTTAGTTAAGGATCGATTTATACTGCTAGGTTAAGGATTAGGGAGTGAGTAGTGGTGAGCCTCCAGGACGACAAATAGAGAGAAAGATGCGGATGCGTTAGTAAACAGATAGAAATATTTATCTATCCGCAGTGAAGTAAATTATTAATATAACGATGTACGATGCCTTCATTAATTCACTGAAAATGCATTGAATCGAGGAAAATGAATAGAGTAATTTGAAAATGTGAAAAAATATTTCAAGGCAGAGTCGAAAAATATATATTCGGGCAAAAAACTTCGCATTAATTTATAAGTTATATAAAAGTCATTCCATAGGTGGCAAGTGCATCACAGAGTACTGGTTTTATTTTTGTTAAAGTAATCGGAAACAAAAACATTCGTAATGTCACTAAAATAAACGCACTAATTTTATTACCGATAAAGTAATTGCCATAAGAATTGTTTCAGACGGGTTTGATGTTACAGATACTTGTATGATTTGTGCGTTAGATGAAAGCTATTAAAGCGTTAAACATTGTGCGGCATCGGGAGCAATTTCAAGCCGACAATGAGCTCGATTTATCGTGAGCTGGTTTCTGAGCTGAACTCAGGAGTACCTACCCTCCCTAACCCTCGTCTTCTCTCCTCCGCCTTCAGGGATGGATGAACTGGTCTCAATTCAAGATGGAAACAAATCTTCCGATTGACTACTTCAAAGGGCATTTATGTCTTGTCGTCAAAGAATTGACTGCAACCTTTCCTCTTAGTACAAAATGCTGATGAATTTTGGATCTGTGGTCTTTGTTTGAATTATAAGAAATAAATAATTGAAAAATTTAAAAAAATTCATCAAAATAGTTAAGATTATTGGAATGAATAAGTAATTCAAACAACACAACACATACTCGAGACAAATGCCGTCGAATGCACAACGAAAAGGGACAATCGAGAAGCCATTCGGTACGATCGGATCGAGAAATAGAAAATACCATCGCCTATATATATATGTCTTATTCTTTAAATGGCAGCATTGGAAACAGAACGACAATTGGTCGCAAAGCTCAAGTCGATATTATGTTGCACATTAAGTAATGAGAATACTTCACAAACAACACGGCTATAAAATCTGCGAGGACCCATCTTTCATCCAGTACAATATTTCATAAGTGAAATTCTCATCGAATCAAATGATGCGAAAAGTGCTAAATAGTGCAAAATGATTTCCACAAAATGAAAAACGTTTATGAAGGCGATAAAATTTAGGGCAAAAAAAATTTTATTAATCTTATAAGGTAATTATTAAGTAATTAATCCGATTAAGTGATCATTCATCATTGATATATTCATCGATAATGGATGATTAATTAATCGGAAAAAGTCTTTTCGCCTTGAAATATCTCTCAATTTCTAAATTTCACTTAGTTTACTCGTAACTTTTATCTTTTATATTTTTCTATATAATTATTTGTTGAGCGAAAAAAAAGTTTGAAAGAATTCTCAATGTTTCAATAAAAATAAAAATGAATTCAATGATGCGAAAATTTCCCTTTCCAAATGGCAAAATTGAAGTGAGAATACCAAAAATTGCTAATTTTGTATGAACGATCACATCGCTAAGATAGACTATCGATGGAAAACACCAAAAAATCGTTTGTGAAAGGAGAATTATCGCTATCGTTACCATTGCAATGCTCTCATTTCGTATTTCTGAATGTGACGCCTTTCGCTAATAGATTATTGGAGTCAACAAAGTTATTCCTTAGGGATCAAATTTATTCCAGCATGTAGATATCGTTTTGAAGCTAAATTATCTACTGCTGGATAAATTTTAATGCAAAACGTTGAATAGTTAGAATAAGAGTTTTTTTTTTCAGTTGAATGATAGATGATTGAAAAATGAAATTCCATTGCGTTTTCGAATGTAAATACATCATATCCATGAAGTTTTTACGACTCCAGCTTGAATAGTCGCTTAGTTATGAATTTTGAGCAGACAGTCAGATAGAGAAACCCAAATACGGACACACGCATAGGTAATCACATCCTATTTGCACAACACAAGTGAGATCCTAAAGATTTGCACAACTCAGTAAATATATTTACATGCCGCTGCAGCTCCGGGGCTGATCCAGTGTAATTTTTCCAACCATATTAGCGTCAAAGAACGGTCGAAGATGACAGAAAATGAAAAAATGCAGCCCACTTTCATTAGTTCCACTTATCGCACAACGAATATGAGGCAAGGGAATTCCTTTATGCGCCATGGTTTTTTCTTCTAAATCTGCGTTATTCGTGAATAGTGAGATTTAAAAAACATCAGTTTCATTGGTTGATAATTTTCGCATACCACTAACTTTACTCCAAAGAGTTCACAATGGAGATTTTTAAAAAGCTTTAAATCAAGTCACCAAATGTGAGTGACGATATTGATGCCGCAAAAACTGCAAAATATGTCCAATATGCGTGAGTCCAAATTGAGCCTATAATGAATGAGATTGGTTGCATTAAAGCATTGGTTGAAATGTGCTAGTTATGAATAATTAAGTGAATAAAATATTACCCAAACTGCTGTATGAATCGTTTTCTGAAACGATATCTCTGCCTAAAGAAGTTACATGCCGCATCATTTTTCAAAGATTTTGCTCCTCTTTCATATATCCGCATTTTGTTTTTTGCTGATTTCACTAGGAATTTCCGATCATATGATTGGAAATTCCTGGTGAAATCAGTAAAAAATATATTGCCAATGATAAAAGTCTTTGATGCTGTGCAAAAGTATGCGCAAAGCATCGTGATGAATAGCACTGATCGATCAGCGTGCGAGATAGTAGCACATCCTTTCTTTATCCTATGGAACACGTCACGTTTACTAAATCTAATAACTGCAGCTGTAGTACCTTCCCATTGGGAAGACCCCAACAGATATATTAATGTGCATAAACACGACTTCATCATAACGCGTTATAACTTTATCAACTAACTGGGCGGATTCGTTCGATTTTGAGATAAATGTGGTGAGATGTCTGAGCTCAGTGTTCAAAAGGCATACCCCATTTACCGGCAGGTTCGACAATTTTTCTTTCCCTCCCAGTTGGTCTTGGAAGACTGGTTTCTATTAAAAGAATATGTCAAGTTTTCAGAGGCGTCCACGTTTACCGGTGGCCTTCGTCAGTAGTAACACTTATGAGGTCTTTAATTCGAGTTTTTGTTGAAATTTTCAACTAACCAGATGAGCAAACAGCAACCGTCCGATCCAGCGGGAAACAGAGAAATTGAGCGGCGAATGCGCATAGCGAACATATCATACAAATTGAAAAGTGCCAAATTGAAAGTGAACGGTTACCATTCTACGAGGACAATGTGAAATTCACTTAAAATTTTTGTTTCGCATAATATATCTTGACTTATAATACCATTACTTCTATCAGTTTCAGGTAACTCTCAAGGGCAATCATTTCCGCATCATAGAAAGCGAGAAAAATATTTGTGACAAAACCCACATGAAACCAAGAAGATGGGAGTACAGGAAGGATAGTGACAGTCGAAAGAGGCTGAGAATGAATTAACACCAAATTGGGCCTAAGACATCGTTTCCAACAATTTTTCCTAATAGTGAGAGAATCACTATGGCTTTGGCTTTAGATCGAATCGAATATTATTACATGGGGTATTTAAATATAGCACAACGTTGGGAAGTACATGAATAGTTGTCTTTTTGTAGTTAATTGATGCTTGCACTTTCTGTTACCGATTAGGTTCGTGTCTTAGAGTGCTGGAAAAGTTCGCCTATAAATATCTTCGAAAAGTTTTTGGTCATTCTCCGGAGCGTCCCATCTGAGAGATTTCCTCGCTGTGTAATCTTGGCTCAGCATTGAATCGACTATTCGAAGGTCACATCACTGGACCTTGAAGTGAGGAGGTCTCGACTATTCGAAGATCACGTCACTTTAAATCCTATAAATTCATTCATAACTAAAATCTCTTCACAAAAACACAGGCAAAAATTTCAAGCGAACGTATAACTCACCAATCTGCGATAGATAAGTGGAAAGACAAGAAAGGTGAGACGATCGAGTGAGATGAAAAACGTTGTCGTCTGAATGAGATGCATTGCCAAAGTATCAATGCAACCGTAGAGAAGGCATTTCCACTTCGGGAATAAAACCGTATTTGTCGCTAATGCGACAAATGTTTGCACTGATCGAATAAATAAACCAATTCCTTATAGTAATACTTTCATTTCTATGGCAAAAGAATACGACTATTACCTCCAAGGTAACTGCACAACTCTGATTACGTTTGGACGAGTTGCCCATTTCGATGAGCAATAACATCGAAGAGGAAATTCCTTTGGTCTAATTTAGCGCAGTGCCACAAATCTTTAATTTTGAATATCAGCTCTTTTTATGCCAGTGAATTCATAAACTCAACCTTAAATGTCAGCTGACTAGGTAAGTCCGAAAACTGAAAGCGCCGACTCCGAAATCAGAAGCTCCAAAATTGTCAGCCAATTAGCTAAAGTGAAATGAATATTGCTGGATAGGATAACTGTTCAATAAGTTTCATACCTTTCTAGATCACTTATTAACTATTGAAAATAATGTCCTGTTATCAGAGAGAATCGATGATGGAGAAAAATTAAATCAATGAGATCTCGGTATCGAAGTTTTCAGGAACGTTTGCATTTATCTGAGGAATAATCTGAAGCTCAGTGCAGAAAAAGAGAATTTCACAGCGTAAAACGTCCTAACAACGATCAGCGATGACTGAGTGAATCGCTTCCAGTGCGAAAAAAATATAAGATTGCATTTAATTGTGTCTTTCAAGGGCAAAATCTTCTAAAACGAATTCATATAGAAATTTATTCGTTATTTAACTTTCGATATATTGGTAGAAGATCAATGAGAATAATAAAATTTCCGCTTATTTATAGAGGGTAATAAATGAATTTTGCAATTATCATACAATCGATAATATAACCTTAATTATAGAACTTTATATATTTATACATATATATATATATATATATATATATATATATATATATATATATATATATATGTTTATATATATATAAGTTACCGATTAGGTAAATGAATCACTGGAATTTAAATGTTGAAAAATTTGAAAGGCGCACAGAAATTTTTGACGAAATTCCATATTTATAGACGATGAGATGATAATAATGAATCATTCAGCGAGAAGACGATCAACAAAGATCGCAGTCAATAGCTAGGGCAATTAACCAACTGAATCGTTTGAGTGTAACCGTACGTCCCCCGACGTATCGATTCCGCTTTACTAGATACGCCGTCAAAGGTATAGATGGCAGCAAAATGCGGTGGTGTTCGTCGACGAACGATGAATTCGAATTAGATATTACATAGGAATGCAGTTATGTCGTTAAGAACTACATAGAGTTTGGAGGCATTACAGGTTAGAAGTAAAGTGGTAATATTGATTGTTGTAAAAGAGATGTGGATTGCTAGCAGATTTGAATATTTCATTTCAGTGAAATTTATCTGCGAAAATAGAACATTTCCGTGGCTTTTCTGAAAAGTTGAACGGCAGCATTTCTCCATGTGAACGCCGAGCATTAACGGCAACGAGGTAATTCTTTATATACCTATGAGTACGCATGTAAGCAAACACTGTGGCAGTGTCGTGTCTGTAATGTGCTCGTCATTCATGCCTGCACATGTAGATCGTGTCTGTGAGCATAACTGCATTTCCTGGGATTGGTTGGCGTCTGTGAGTGGCAAATGACCGCATAAATTCTAATACCACAGTGAACATTTCTGTTTCGTATATTTCAACCTTCCTCACTGTCACTGACTGCTATAAGAAGAATTTTGAAATAAAATCAGTTTTTCGTTCTCCTGTTTTATTATAAGCGATGAGTTAGCTTTCAGCTGCTGCTTCTCAACTATGTTTTTTCATGCAGATCCCATGTAATCTCATCAGAAAATTCATATATTACTTGTATCGATCGGTTTTTTGGCTCAATCTCAAAAAAGATAAATCAACCCGATCAGAATTTTTAGCCGAGGAGAGGAATTCGCCAATAAGAAGAATAATTAACCTTCTCTAATTTAGGTGGATCATTTCCGGCTTCGTACTTGAAAGCCGAACTGGCATTTTATTTCATCGCTTCTAATCTTTTGTTACTTCAGCGTTTTATCTTATCATTACCGTCGACACCATTTTTTCGGTAGAGTGAAACAATTTCTGTTATTGATTTTATGAGAAGGTTCCCACGTGAATGCTTCAATCGGCATCGAGGAGAAGTGCATATCTATTTGCAGGTAAAAGGTGCAAAAAGTGGGAATCGACCATCACTTCCGAAGAGATTCAATTATTTAGCATTGTTTTTTCGGAGGAGATAAATAAGAAACCACTGATGGAGAGTCTTTCTTAAGTCGAGCCGATTGCTGCAACAATGTGGCCTCATTTTCTCCCTATTTACTCGATCTCTCTTCTTTCAGTTCAGTAGTTGATTCAGATTTTGTTAGCGTTGATTTTCTAAACTGCCCAGTTATCGCTCGTTCGTTCCATCGCTTACTGAGTTTCCCAATTGAACAGTATTTATCAGCATAGAAGATTGAAGGCTATAATGTTAGCGTAGAAATATTAACGTGAGAAATATCGCTCTTTAAAATATGTCCATAATTATTCGATGACTGATTATGGGACATCAAGAGCGTTTTGAATGTCTTAAGTAAAATCCTCAAATTCATAAGAGATATTTATCTTATGACGCTTTCATTCTAATTTCTCAGTTTTATTGATGAGATTATCTTCTCCGCCGTCCACCATCTATCTTCGATTTTTTGAAGAATATGTCTATTAAAGCAGTTGGCTCCTCTTTTGCTAACCGTTTAATCAAATATAAAAAGGCATTTTTAGTCGAGCACATTTGTCTCCAGATTTACTCCCTATTGCAGCCAAACTGTTCACGAATTCCATCGTACGAAAACTAAAGCTTTGCATTTCCAAAATTCATATCTTCATTTTCTAAACGGTTTTCTTTGTTCCCCTCGTACGCTATTTTCAGGAACGATACTTTCGATCGCTGCAAGACTTTCAAAGGCATCATTCTCCATTGTTTTTGTAGTCGACAACGATGTGATTTGTTGGTCATTCGTCACTAACTCAGATCTGGGCATATATCGCTTTATTGGCCCTCAGCGATAAAGCGCTTATACCCTCCTCCCTTTCTCTTTTTTTCCTTCGCATATCAGCGGATATAGTCGGAGATCCAAAAATTTTTTCAGCGCTCCAAATCGTCAGAGTTGTCCAGCTAAATATTTTATGGTTCAAATAAATGGAAAATGCAACGGAAAATGTGAAATTTCGTTATGCAAATCAAGAAATGAAGTCGTTTTCGGAAAGATTCCGTAATCACCGGAAAGGAGGACATTCTGTTACCACCAGCTTGAAACAATGTAGATCAGATGCACTACAATTATTTGGCATTAGCAGCAGAGTTCGTAATAGCTGACGACTTGACAAAGTGAAGTCTACTGTTAACAATAACAGTAAGAAAAAAGTTGCTGAGTACGCTTTAACACTCTCAGTGGCACAATCCTCGGTGAGACTTTACCGAAGGCCCGATCAGAGGTGCCTGATGATTACATCGCTGACAGATAATATCAGTCATCATGGACAACTGTCTCTGTCTGTATGCATGGCTTTTTGAGCGTATTGGATAAATTTTACATATTGCAAGAATTCAGCTATCTAATGGTGATTTGTCTGTGGGGTATCCGCTTAGCACGTCGTTGGCCCAGGTTCGATAGTCGACATATGCGCCGCTTCTTGCATCTATCCTAATTCCCTAGCAATAGAAAACTTTTCGTTAATGAGATCCATAACGCGATCTTTTCATTGAAATCCTCGGAGCCTAGCGGTCATAGACGAGATTTTTCTTCGATCCTCTGAATCTTCCATCCTATTAACTTCTCATTCACTTCCAATCGTCATCATTTCCATTCGCTGAGGGGTGAATGAATGTTCAGCGTTTGATTTCATGAGAAGCTTCCCACATAAATGTACATCAAGCATATAAATGTCTAGATCACTGATATAGCAGCGATTATAAGAAATTCATCTCTTTCGTCTCAATGTCGCCTTTCCTCTTCATTTCTCTCTGCCATAATTCAAATATATAGATAAATAGGTTGCAAATGAATCGAACAATACAGCACTTTTGTAAGCAATTTGGATTTGACAACGGTATATGTTTTTGTTCTGCGATTTTAGTATTATTCTGAAAGTTCTAGGTATTATATGGATTTACAATATCATATAGAATCAGTTTCCAAATGAGTGAACGCACGTTAAATTCTAAATGAGGTTAAAGAATGCACTGCGAAATTCATCGAATAGTTGCCACCTTAGTTTTTACTTCTTTCTGAATTATTCAATGCGTAATGTTTATTCGAGAGACGCGAAGAGAATGGACACGATCTCGTCGACTGTTAAATGCTCTCGAATTACAGCCGCTGTTATCGCTTTAATTGGAAACGTTTTTGCTGTTTTTATCATTGTTAAAGTTCCGAACACTCCGCAGCAATTCATCATCTTTGCTCATCGCGCAACTTCAATTTTCCGTTCTTCTTTTAGGTCTTTCAATTGCGTATATTTTCTCTTAGATTGTCATTTTCATTCAATTTCAAAAATAGTGATTGAAGTTCGCTCATAACGAGCAATTTGAATTGATAAGTTGCTACTTTGTTCATTAGATAATAAGCAACTTGAAGACCCTTGAATAATAATTTAAATGCTATGAAATGAAAAAATTATCAATGATGTAATAAGTTTTCTCTTTAATTAATCTTCATTTCTTTCTTTCTTTTCTTCAGACCTATTAATTATTATGACGTTTGTGGAGTCATCTCAGCTTAGCGGTTCCCGATGCCATCAACATAGGTTATCCATTATGCTCGTTGAATGAAAGACCTTTGTGGTTGGAATTCACCCTATGCCGTCGCCTCTCTCGTCGCCTCTTTACTCGACAATCATCCAATAACGATAATCATCCTTCCGATAGGAGCTAATTCATTGAAGCCGCAGAAATATCGTTCCATGTTGCTTTTCTTTGATCAATCAATATTGATGTGATTTTCTCGAAATTCCTATTTGAGATATGAGTTAAATTTTAGGAACGACGACAAGCAAATTCATCTTCCCTAACTGAGGCTCAAAAAAAATTACCTGCAAGGAATTACCCGCGGGGAAAATTACCTCCCAAAAATTGCCTATTTTGTAACCTGATGGGTATTATAGAGACTGTTTGATGTACAGCAATATTTGCGCTAATAAATTTCAATTAATCTAAAATAATTTCATTTAAATTTAGTTATTGGAGTGTTTATTAAAATATCACTAAGATAGAAAATATTTCTATTCGTCGCGTTGTGTCACTCAAATTTTTTTATGCTCACTGAATGGTCGTATTCGCATTTTCGGCGTTGTTTGGATAGGCAATCGAATCGAAGGGTGCTTGTTGCATATCTCGCTTGCTTTACCTTTCCGCCACGTTCTTTGATTGCCCTCCCCACCCCGTTCTCACCTTCTCTATCCTCTTTGCCCTTCCCACCCCCTTCTCCCTTCTCTATCCTCCTTGATTGCCTTCTCCACCCGCTTCTCCCCTTCTCCCTCATGGTATTTATCTTTTTTATCGTTGATTTCCTTCGCCATCAGAAGCGTTCTTTTTCGAATTTTCCACTCGAATTTAGTCGGAAATTTCGTTCAGCCGTAATTTTTTCATTTCCTTTTTTGTTGATCGAATTCTTTGCTAATTTCTCGTCGAATTTATAGGTGCATTAATAGTGGAAGATAGGCCAGTTTCCGTTGAATTTAACGAATAAAGAGAATTTATGGAAATGGACGATGAGAAATATCTTGACGATCTCATTCGATGGGTTGGTTTCTTTCGTTTTTCGCCAATCAATTTGTGAAACTTTCATTTCGTTTTTTCCTTTTTCTTGTCGATATTTCTTTATGATCGATTATTTAGCTAATATGAAGGTGTAATCACTATGTATTTCCTTAATTTTATGGCACGGATATGGATGAGATGATATTTCCTATCGAATCGAGGCAAATTCCCATGATTCATATATAATTTTTATCGGCTCTCTGCTTTTTTAATCTATCTTTTTCAAGCATGAAATGTTCAAATTTTCACTTATTTATATTATCGAGAGAGGATCTTTTCTCGATAGATACGTAACGAAGTTCTCATTTTGCAATTATAGTTGAGCGCACTATCAGTGGAAACGCCGGTGAATCGAGAGACGCTCTACGTTGGACGTTGTATTGCTGAAGCTCTTCATCAGATGTCGGTTCTCTTTCAATATATATAAGAAGATTTATTCGGATACTAATACTAGTGAGGACGATATTGAACATCCCAACTGTATTGCGCATAATTCTCTACTAGTTACATCACCGATCGAAATGAACGGAATTCATACTTTATAATAAAGCGGTTACCATGATTAGGTTAACATAAGAATTTTTCACTTTTGAGTTGCTAAATGGTAGGCCAAAAGAAATCGCCTCATTTATGCTATGTGGTATAGTGATCGCTATCACCGAAAGGGTTTTCCTCCTTAATTGGGCATTTATTATTTGTCGAAGGGGAGAGGAGCGCGAGAGTTTGGGTGATTTTCACAAATTCCGAGTGGACGGAAGAGGCAAATTTTGGCATCCGTGATCTGAGCGAAGAGTAGCTGTAGTTTTGCAGTAGTTGATAGTAAAACCCAAAGAGTTGACGTCTAAAGCATGATTCTAGGTGTATTATTAGAATGCATTATCTAGACGATTTGCATTCTCGAACAAAGTCTTTTCCAAACACTTACAATACTAGGAGCTTTATTCGTTGCATGGTACCGTTGGAGATTCATTCGGAACAAAAACTGCCAAAGTATCGGAGAGTTATTCGTGCAGTCACCGAGATTTATTGCATGATTATTTCAGCGATGCGGTGTTCTTTCATGAAGGATGGTTGGAGAAGGTACAAGCATACGACGAGACAGCCAATTGGAGAGTGAAAGCGAACAATTTGCGTAAAATATTTCGTCGCATAACCGAATTCTATAAGGAGAGATTGTCGAAAGAACTAGGACCCGAATGGATTGTCGACACTTCGCGCATTGGTTACATTTATTTTTATAGTGTTAAAATTTTCATTACTATGTTATGTTTATAGAAGAAATTACTGAGGAAGCAATCTGAAATGTGCACGAACATGGAAAATTGAGAAGAAGATCATATGTGGTTTAGAGAGCTTCTCTTGCAGCTAATTTCTCACTAACGTTTATTTTTTTCAACTTCCCTTCCCTTCCTCTCACCTCCCCGAAAGAAAAGTTCAGTTAGAAATTCTTCTTGCGAGAGAAGATGCGTTTTTTCCCGGAGCCTACCTATATTAGAATCACAATGAAGCCGATGAAAGTTGGGAGATGATGGATTGGACAACAATTGTAGGTTTATTATATTCGATCTTTAAATCCATCAGTTTAGGTAAGAAAGGGAGTAAACAGGAAGGAAATGGATAACTCTCCCTATTATCTCATCTCCTTATATCCCTCTTATGACCTTTCCACTTCTTCAACCTCATCTATGAGGTTCCGCTTTTTCGTTTGACTAATCATTATTTTTTTGTGTTTCATAGCAGTTGAAATGGAAAGATTTAGGTTCGTTTTAGCAGATGAAAATGGTGAGGAAGTGCTGAGTCGTTTACTTCAACTAGTGCTTGGTGCAGCACTTCTCTCGAAGAGCAATAAAAGTGAGCCATCAGTTGTTTTTTTGGCTTTTTCTCATCTTTCCTTTGGAAAATAAGCCTATTAATATGCCCTCATTCCAACTTCGTTCACTCTATCGTTCAATTGGAGGATAAGAATGGTAAGGAGAAAGTCGTATTGAAAACTGTATAGCGCAATAGGTTTCACATCGTTTCATAGCGTAAACCTCTTCCGCCGCAAATCTCTGCTACGTAATGGTAATTTCATAAAGTCGCATTTTCGCATAGGCTTCTGCTGAGATATAAATTGTGGTAATGAATATTTTGTAAGTTTCCGCTTGGAAAAAGAACTTTTCCTAACAACAATCCTATTGTGGAAGATACAGTTTTCATCTAAAGGAAGGAAGTTGGATTTTAAGGTTAAATTAAAGTAATATGATATATTTAAAGTAATGTTTTATAGTTTTTGTGCCGGCATTGTTGAATCAACCAGAATCAGTGCAATTATGCGCTATGGAGATAGTACAGAAACTAAGTAATGTCGCACCGACTCCTGGCGTTATACCTGAGCAGAATGTGGAACAAGCATCAACGGATGTAAGTTTCAGATTTTGAAAATTGTAGGAAAGGTTTTATTGATTGAATTCGGTTAGGAAAACATGCTTCAGATTTGAACATCGTATGCTTTTTTGTTGGTCTTTCAGATATTTCACTGAAGTGAGTTGAGCGGTTAGTGAGATACCCTAAAAATACGGGTACGTCTGGTAATGCTTGCGTTACAGAAAATCAGCTAACTATAGAAATTCGTAAGTGAAGTTGTAGTCTTGAATCGTCTTCACTCGACCATTGAAAGTAAATTAGCCGCTGTTTAATTTATCAGTTGGGGGGGATATTGCGAAGAAATTGCTTTTTTGGAGCGATTTTTGTTCTAAACTATAGATCGTCGCCGTAACTGTTATGTTCGTATGCACTGGAAAACGGGATTACTAGTGATGGAGGTGGCGCTTATGAGTTTTTCATTGCGGTGCTCTGATTTCAGAGTTTTATGAGTTGAAAATATTAGAGAGACAAACAGACACAATGAATACATACGTGAGAATAATGTGGCAATAGTTGGTTTGCTAAAGCGCGTGAAAGCAGCGGGTTGGTTTCAAATTGTCGCTAACGTCAAGGTTGTCGAGGCGTGATACATCATATTCTTCTAGTCGATAGGAAAAGCATTCCACTTCAAGTTTATCGTGACTGAGAGCTTATAGGCATTGCTGAACAAAATTATTCTGTGTAGTCTGAATTTGTAGATAGAGTCAACGAAGCCAACTGAAGAGGTAGCAGCTTTGAATGCCGATATCGATAATTTACATGTAGAACGCGATCGTTTTATGAACGAGGTAGGTTTTTTTTCAGAATTCATCTACGATCTGATGGGTAAATAGATTGGAACTTTTTTATAAGGGGGAGGACGCAAAAGAGGTTGTGTTTGGGTTAATAGAGAATATTGCTTGTGAACATCAGCACTTATGCAGTAAAATAGTTGATGGCATATTTAGTGCATTTTTAAGCTTCTATTTATATGGAGTTGCCGTTTATGTTGGTACTTCTGACAATTTCATTCCCGCAGATTTCGACTTTACCTGCGTTGAAACTTGTAATGGCCAATTTTTTAGCCTTTAGTTAGTAAGTTTTAGTGGAATTGAAGAGATATGCAGTTTGGTAAAAAATAGAGTGTCCCTATGCTTGCATATTGAGCGAATGTTGTTCTTTCAGCTGTTGGCATTTGTAGCTGTTGAATTAGTAGCCATTAGCTTCTGTCACTAGAAGTGTATCCTCTTTAAGATTTTTGGGATATACAGGTAGAGAGATATTAGTAAAAAATGGGATTGGAAGTATGTTGTGAGACACTCAACACCCTGACCTGGTTCCCTTTCTTGCCTCCTATTCTCCTTAACGAGAATAGAAGAAGCTCATGCTGAAGATTGCAATATTATATTCATCTTGTTTCTTGAAAGCAATGGTTAAGTCAGTCATAGTGGAATTGTTTGTCCAAAATTGTTTCAGCAGTACGTGAATCTCCTTTTTTCTGCTTTATATTTCCTTGTTCAAATCGTTGTTCATTCATTTTTCGTTGATAGTATCACCGATACATGACGTAGTTTGCAGTCGTTGATAAGACTTGATGTCCTTCTTTGCCTGTCAGCTTTTAGCTCCTTCTTGTTTCACATCGTTTCCTCCCATCATCCCCACCAACTCCTGCTGTTCTTCTCACCTCCACATCTTCCACGATTTCTCGCCATTTTTAATATTTCCATTCCCATTCGACACTATACATTTATATTTGTATTTTATATTTCAAGTTCCGATGTGAGTTATGAGGGAAGTAATAATTTCTTCTGATATCAATCACGTCTTTAGGCTAAATTTCATAAAAGCACTACCGAGGTTTGGAAATCGGTGAGGGAGGTCATGCTGCTTTGATGGTGGTTGGTGGAAGATGGAATCAGGAAGGGGAAGAAACAGAATTTCTGTCGGGGTATTAATAGAGGTGAAACGAAGCCGCTTTGTGCCCCACTGTCTGTCACTGTTTTTTCTCCATTAAGAAATTACTTGATTGTCTTTGAGTGGAAATATTATCGAAGATTGAAAGTGTTTGTAGATAAAGGAATTGCGAGAAGAGATAGAACAGTTATCAACAGAAAATGAGACATTGAAGCAACGGGTCGATGGACTATTGGGCAATAGCACGGAGATGGAAACGCTGAAAAAACAACTCCGTCTAGCCCAGCTCTCTAGAGAAACAGCACAGGAAACACTTTTCAAGTAACTTGAAATTTCATTGTAAATTTTGTTTTCTTTGATTTATGTAGTAATAATGATGCATTTTTTCCAGTATTATTAACTGAAGCAGTGATCAGGAGCAGGAAAAAGGTCGACTTTGTAACTCAGCTTTCCGGACATTCTGTCATATTTTAGGGGACCGTTTCCATCCGGACGTGGGTTTAATTGCTGACTTTAATGATACTTATAATGAAAAATGAAAAAAGCTCTTAAGAATCGAAGCGGAACGGGATCATCTGAAAGAGTCATACGAACGATCAGTTGAGGAGAACGCCGAACTCAAAGCGAAGGTTTGCTTGAAAATTCTTTTCTGCGACTTTTTTGTTTCTAAAAATTTTATATTTTTCCATTTTTTCACTTTTTTTTAGAGTTATGTTTTTGAATAGTGAGGAATAACGGGAAAATTCTGAAACTTCAAACGAATTTGAGCAATAATTTCAACCGATGAATTATACTGAGTGGTTATTTCTGGTGAGCAGCCTTTTTCCAACGCATTTTTGTTATTCTTTATACATGAAACAGCGACATAGCACCAACGAACTGCAACATAGTAACTACACGGGTAAGCCCTGGCTGTCCTTATATCGCCTCCTAGCAGTACCGCAGTGATTCACATAGAAGCGTTTCACAGCAGTGGCCATTGTCCACAATTACACTTGGTCTGGTGCGTGGGATTACATCCAGCAGCCCGTACACAGAATCGTTACATATTATCAGTTCATATTGAAGGAGAATTCTGTTTTGTTTTGATTTCTTCGAGAACTTGGGAAAAAGGATATGGAAAGAGAATTACTCAAGCTTCCCTTAACTATGCTTCTCAGTAGTAGTTATATTGCTATAAGAATTCATACATTCCAGTAAGTGGACGTATGCCTTTGGATTTTTTCAAGTCAAAGATATCAGCGTTTGCATCTTTATTGTTTGTTCCCGGGGGATAAAATCACAGTTGGTTGATCAGTCAGTTGTAGAATAATTTTTCAGCCCAATTATAGGTGGACGGTATAATACCGTTTGAAGAGGAGTTCAGGCATATGAAGGATGAGTTGGAGGAATATCGGCTCCGTTCACATGAGTTTGAAAAGATGAGTGCACAGATTGAGACATATAAAGCGAAGCTCAGTGAGTATTTTCATCGCTTTCAGTTGTTCTTGTTTGAATCTTAACTTTTGCATACAAAGATAGGAAACTGCAGATAAAGTTGTAGACGTCATTTCTTTACTTTACTTTTCAACTTAGTATAAAGCGATTAGTTTCGAGACCATTCGATCAGATCTTTTGCCTAGAAATGTCGAGATTCCGAAATTCTCGATTTCTCATAATTAGGTCTTTGCTGGATCTCGAGAGCTTGCTTAAATAATCTTGAGATTTGGCGGTAGCTTTGTGGCAGATGATAGAATATTGTAGGCTTGAGGTTTTTTCGAAATTGTACCGAAAGTGACGTACTATAAGTATCATTTGAATTCATATAAAAAGTTCAAGAGTTGAATATTTTCCAGATTTGCAGATATATATTCGATAGGGAGAAAGTTTTTGATCGTATAAGCTCGTTCCGATTATATTTTAGGACAGCAGAAATCGCAGGAAGCGGAAATGAAGGTGCTGAATGAGAAGATCGCATTCTATATGCAAAGCGTTATCGCATTGGAAGATGAGCAACTAAAGAATGAGGCTATTAAAACTCAAATGGATGTGTTGAGGATTAGCAACAACGATATCAGTAATAAACTTCGGACAGAAATTAAAAGGGCCGATAAGGTTGGTCTGTTTCATTATGTTATTATTTCAGTGGGCTTTAAGAAATATATATTTAGCATGGGTCTTTGTAGTGACAGTATGTTTGTGTCTGTCTGCTTAGATGAGAGTCTCAGTTTTTAGTCTATGAAAGGTGTATTTCAAGGCAAAAATCATGTGATTTCTGCTTGTTAAAGTAGCTGAAATCTCTCATTTGTAATTGAAGGATTTACTATAGAGGATTTACTGGAAAGGAGATAGGTTTCTCTTTTTTTCAAGTGAATAATCCTTAGGTGAAGTCAGTGTGAGATAGAAATGGTGACTAGTCCCCTGCATTCAAAAACTGTTAATGGAGTGGAATATTTCTCAGCGTTTTTGAAGCAAGCGGAAGGACTAATGTAGGCAAACTTCTTCGAATATCCTATGAAAATCAAATGTCCAACTTTTTTTCCGTATCAGATAAGAAGTGTGCTTCGATGCATGCCTAAATACAAGAGGTTTACGTCTTATTGGCGATGGATAAACAAGCGAGTAGGGCTCACGGTATTCTCCTACTTTTTCCGGAACGGAGATATAATCGGTAAAAGAGAGTTGTCTGCTTTTACTATGAATGTTGAGTTTGATTTAAATGTGTTGTCAAAGCTGAACTTGATGCGAGAAGCAGACGTCAGGTGAGATGGATGGATGTTCTGCGGATTGACGAGGCTTTGCCTTTATGAGATAAGCAATGAAAAGGAAGTGCACTCACTTCGGTTAATTTTCGAGTGGCATACATTGCAAAGATATTGTGGTATATATGAAAAGAAGAGATGAGAGAGGACGAGAGCTGGGAGGAAAAGGTCGAAGGGGTTCAAATACTGAGAGTTGCTTTTTTAATAGCGCTGCAAAGTTTGCTGTCATCAGTTTTACTCGATGGATTTTGAGATGTTGAGTAAGCGGAAACCTTCCGAAATATCTGATTGCGGTTGGAAGATTGCGCAGTACGGTGGCATTTCAGGCTGAATTTGAGCTGAAACGAATGAGGGAGCGTGCTGAGGATGCCGAAAAGGAATTGGAGCATCTGAGGCAGGAACAGAAGAAATTAAGGGAAGCATTGATTTCGAAAAATGGTTAGTTTTATTGATTCCCAACCTCTGCCGGAAAACTTTAATGCCGATGGAATCTCTCTGTGCAATATAAAAAAGTAAAGCGAGGTTACCTCTTTCAGCGAGGTGTTTCTGACTTCATGAGCATGCCATTATTTCATTGTAACTAATTAATGCATGCAGTCAAAAGATCCACTTTTTTCGTTCACAAAATGAAACAGATGAAAAGGTAATCAGGGGACTTCTGAGATAATTTCAAGTAAATTTGAGAAGATTAGGGAAGATTTTCGGAGACGAGAAATAGAGAGATCACTGCGGAAGTTCAAAGTTCAGATGAGATGTTTATTGCTAATGGGAGACAAAAGAAATCGGCTCAGATGAAAGTGAAGACTTTGCGTGTAGGCAGAGGTCAAGTCCCGTGACCTTTTGCTTGCAGGACTTGAATTGTACCACTAGGCTGCGACAGGGACTTTCACTCATCATTGCGCTCAGGTTCTGTCACTTAGAAGATGGAAAAGCGTTTATTTGAAATGGAATGAAATGAGAGATTCTGTCGGGTAGAATTCGATTTGTAAGAAATCGTCGGAATACCTGAATGAGGTTTTCAGAAAAGATGCCAGTGACGCGTTCGGAATCTTCGCTTCACGACGAGACTATAGAAATAGCCGGTGCGCCAGCGACTCTACAGTATGTCATTCGATGGTCAAACTAATAGATAATAAGATATTATGCACTTTGAAATAAATAATTGGATCAGACATAAGAGCCGCCTTGCTATAGATGCTTTGTCATTAAAATGGATCATAAGGGCGAATCTTGTCGTTGCGGCTCGAATGTTGCGCTTATTTCAGAGAGCGAATATTGAAGTTAGAGGCCGAAAACGAACATCTACGATCATCATCGGCAGAGAACGAGAAAATTCGACTAATGAAGGATGAAGTGGAGAATTTGAAGGCACAGATTGCTGAGATGGAAACCGAAGTTCGTCTATGTAACCTGCAAAATGTTGAATTGAAAGCAAAGTAAGGCACTAATTATGGACTTTTATATTTCCTCATTAGATGTTTCTTTTTCTATTGGTTATTTTCACGAGAATACTCATTGATCAATGAATGCGAAACATCTGCAATTCAAAGCACTCTCTTCTCATAAGAGAGCAATATATGAATGCATTGTTTTCTACTCGATCAACAGTCGTCACGTCTCTCTATTGTGAAAATATTTGAGATTACTTAGAAGCCGGAGGAGGGAGAAATCAGAAGTATTCGACAAATGCATATTTATATTTCATTAAATGCTTGCACATAATTGGCTTCATAGGGCGTTGTTTCAGTTTGAAGGATGCAGAAGAGAGGCTGACGTGTGGAAGAACGGGCGAGGAGAGGCGTTTAGCGGAACAGCAAGAGCAAAACGAGAAATTGCGTTTGCTTGTGGCGCAAATGGAAGTACGCCTCGATGAATCTAACAATAGCAATGCTCTTCTTTCAAATGAGAAAAATAAACTCGCTGGTATTTCTCCTCTTCTTTTTTCGTGCATTTTTATATATTAACATTTTGTTAGACTCTTTATTGAGGTTCATTGACGCTGAAATTACGGAATTCGATAGGTATAATTTACCCTACAATATGATCCTTTCTATCGTGTTTTAAAGGGACATCAATGTGTATTTACTGTGAAATATTTTTTTTGGAAATATTTCGTTCTCACTCAGTCTATCAAAGAAGAAACTCTTTTTGTCCCATTCCGTTTTTTGAAGGGGTGGAGGGAATCCACCCCTCCGCGGAAGAATCTGTATTTTATCGGGCAAGGTCTTAGAATTTTATCCATATGCTTTTCTAAAGGGTTCCACCTCATATTTGTTTCTCAAACTGACGTTTATCCATCGCACACCACAAACTTGAGCAGCTAAACCTTTCAAGTATATAAGACGGTAATGGATCAATCGATGCATTCCAGATTTTGATTTCGTCCATTGGTTTCCACGCTCATCGAGTTTTTCAGGGCTTTGATCCGTTTTCATAATGGATATTGCATGACTTTTTCTTTTTTTGTTTGCGTATGAGGATGGGCAATAACCCCGTGTACTAAGTTTTCTTTTCCTTTTTGATAGACTCGGCACCTATTTCTGTTCATATTAACTAGCTCCTGGCCATTTGGCCCTCTCCTTTAGCCGCTCTTCAGAATGACCTAAACATCTATTTTTTGGGATAAGTGGGATGAGTATGTGCTTGGCGTATAAACACTGATCTCGCACAGATGCTCTGCTGAAACGAGGTGACCTATCAAAACCTTATCTTAGACATTTAAACTTAGCACATTTTCAGGGGGGCGGAACTTTGACGTTGGAAGGTTTCGTCTTGTCTCCTTCCCCCTCCCCCTTCTCTCTCTCCTTCCCTCCCCTCCTCTCTCCTACTGTTCACCTTCTCTCTTCATTGATTCTAGCAAAATCGTCGAAGTGGAATACTTCTGGTGATATTGCCTACTTTAGGTGGATGTTCATCACTGTAAAAACGACACACACTATATCGGCGCTTTTTTCCCGGAGATGAAGTGCTGGAAGAAAGGGAGGGGAAGAAAGTGCTAGGTAGCACGAGTATTTTAGAACTAAAAGGGCTATGGTCAATAATGGGTTTCTTTTGCAGAAGAGTTAACAGCGAAGGATATCGAATTAGAAGCTGAAAAGGCGAAATTGATAAATTATATGGAGAAAGCGAGACGTGTAATCAACGATCTAGAGGAGCAGAGCCGAGCGGTCGAGAGCGGTGCTCTTTCCAGACATGAATTCGATTCAATTCGTAAGGAGAGAGATGCCTATAAGCAAACTGTGAGATTTTCATGCTTCTTTTTTGTTTGTTTTATCAGTCAGTAATTTATTCATTATGGGATTCAAGTTTTCGGCTATTTCTTTCTTAAATTTATCGTTTGAGAAAATACATGGAAAGGCATAATAGGATTGCTATGCGTCTTTATGTGCGTATCGGAGACGAATAGATATGTGTGACTATCTCTTTGTGAAGCAATTTTAATAGGGAATTAAAAATTATGGTTTAAGGATTGCTAGGGAAAAGGGATAGTAATACTGTGAAATGTAACTTTTCGTGCTTCGCTGTTAACTGGTAATTTTCTCGCGGAATTCAGCTTCTAAGCTTTTTTAGAAGGCAGAAAGGGAATGTCATGATAGGGCTATGAATATGGGTCTTTCATCGCTTCTAGAAGACACTGCTTGTTCTTCGATGCTATTTCTCCTTGAACACGTTCAGAGCCAAATGCGTTGAGGAATAACGGTGATAATATTTCAGATCGAAACAATGAAACAAAACATGGAACAAAGTCAGACTCTACAAGAGCAAGAACAACAGTTGATTACCACACACGTATACCATATGGTAACGATATTTGTTCGGCTTGAAAGATTTATCCGTTAAGGGTGGATAGAAATATTCAGTTTGACGTCGTTACGTTGTGAGATGTCGTTTTCAGCCACTCTTGTACCTTCTCTCATTTTCCTTTGTTCTTTGCCTTCTCTGCTCTTCTTCAGAATTACTTGATCTGACAGCGTTTGCTGAAGGAGATAGCTCAATTCTTGTAATAAAATATTTGTGAAATTTTGTGATGAAATATTTGTGAGATTTGTCTTAAAGAAATAGCCGTCAACGCAAAGGTGGGATTGACCCGGCATGTGCTCTTAGTCTTGGCCTATCGGGCGACTTGCCTCATGTATTTTGGTACAGAACTAAGTTTCCTCGTTTGAACACCCGTTTTCTTAGGCGAATATTTAGCAAAAAATACGTTTTTGTGCACATATGCAAGCACCTTGATTGCAAATTGCGTAGTGCCTTGAACTTGTTTGTGGCTCATTGATAATCCTTAGGGGAGTGATTGTGCCTCAAGAAGGGGATGGTCGTTACGGAGGAGAAAGGAGGGGCTGTGTTATAGATTGCTGTCTGGAATGAAATATGATATTGGAGATATTTCGCTGCCTATTTTCATCTTCGTTAGTTTTTCTTTTTTGATCTTTAGTTGACTGCATTGAGTATGTAGATGCATCTGCACTGTAACGTACGATTTTTCCGTGAATCGAGAAAGGTAAGAAAACAATGCGAAATAGATTGAATTAAGAGGCTTGCAAATCTTGTTTAGATGATTTTCACCACATATCAGCTTTTTCGCTTGCCTCTCACTCACTCGCACTTCGGTTATTTCCGAGAAGATTGTGCAGCGAGATACTCAGTAGAGTAATAGCGGTAAATTCAGATGATGCAACTACATCAGCAAGCTGGATGGGCTGGTGGAGATGCTTCATCGCCGAAGGATGGAATATCAACACCTGAGAGGAGCTTTCTTACAAGACAGCGTCAATGCGGAGCTTTAAACATTTCAAGGTGAGTTCTCATATTCGTCTCTTCGAAGGGTTGAAAATCACGTTTCACGCTATCAGCTTGTAGTCGGTAACCGCTGCTCTTAGTTTCATTGACACTTACTACAACTTTTCTATAATTTTGTATGGAAAGCTTCTCGGCATCGCACCATAGAAGATATCTATTCCCGGATGGTAAAATCTGTGGCAATAAAAGGACTTATGAGGAAAAAGAGAAAGGAGGTTATGTAACTGAGTCCAGTTTTGGCATACCCTTTTGAATAAGTACGCAATTGGTTGGCAGAGCGTTATACTTCTTCCTTACGGTTTTTTTTTCACATATTACGAGCGTGGAGTGAGTATTTGCTTTTTGTTTTCACTCTTCGTTTATACTAATACTACATTATGCGGTATATGTGCATTCATTTGCGCTTCGTTTATGATTTCCTTCCGCTCCGCTATGCCATTTTCCCGACCGCATCGATTTGATGGTTGCAACAGATTTTTATATCGATAGTGGCGAAAGAAAACGAACGAACCATTGTGTTCTTGAAATATATCCTGGATAGTTTTGGTTTCAAGCCGATTTTTCCTGGTCTCCTGGTCTTGATTGTAAGTTTTCAAGTGCTTCCTCGAATGATAGGCTCATTGGACTTGCTGGAATAGGTTGTGCCCGTCCTCCTTTGTCCGTTATTGTAATCATAATCATCTGTATATCTTGGAAGTAATTGTTAAAGTGAAGAATTTCGCACCTAGGGTTCAGATTTCCTGGTAGGGTTCAGTTCAAGATGTCAGATCTCAGAAACTTTCACATTTCGGTTCCCCTGAAAACCATTTAGGGCACTCCGGAATTCGGGACGCCGGATATCAGCACTAGTTGCAGCCCGATTTACAAAATGCAAGGGAACTATTCCTTGGTGCTGTCTTGGAAAGGGGCAAACAGTGTGTTATGGGTCGTTGTGTTATTTTTAGCCTGGTATGATTTCATAGTCTCTGTCTTATCGGCAGTTTGGTTTCTAGAGCGGTATTAATTTTGCGGATAGATTTTGACGTTAACATATCACTTTTTTCTGAGTTAATCAGTACTTTTTCATGCAGTTATGATGCACCTGAAAAGGAAATAAACATAAATAGAGCCGATCACAAGGATAAAGCGTAAAAATTGATAGGAAGGTATTGCCAGCAGCGCATCCAAATGATGGAGAACGAGAGGATGCCATCACTGTGTTGAACCTTTTTAGTGGTTATGTGAGGAAGAGCGTAAATAGAGCTGGCTTAAGAAAAAAGTAGCAAAAAATAGAATTATGCGATTATTTTCAACGATAATTTGGATTGAGATCAGCGCCCATCGTCTATAAAACTTTTTAGGCTCTTTCTGAGTAACCTTTTAGCGCTAAATTCTTGTTCTTCCCCACAGATTTTACCGGTTGGATTTGGTGAGATCGGTCATATCACACGAATCCATGAAGTCGTATAGCAGATCGATAGAATAGTTCATCGTTGCATACTCAATTACAACGTTGATGTTAGTAGCATTGATTGCAGCTCTGAAATTCGCGCTAGCGATTTTAGAAGGGTTTCTATCAGTATCACTTTTATAATTTGTTTGTTCAATTGAAACTCTTGAATCACGGAAGCAGCAGCATTGCATTCAGTCATTCCGTGAAGCCATCAATAGTCCTATGTTTTATTTTCTTTTTAATATTTATTAGATGATTGTCGTTATACATTATTGTTATATATCTTAAACGTTGCGGATTGGTAGTTTGCTATTCTGTGGAACCGAGTTGTGGTGTGGCAGCTGGGTAAATGATGCGGTTGCAGTTCTGGATTTATCTGAAGTCACACGGTTATGTTTGTGCCTCAGAAAGTTAGACAAATCTTTTCCTGGTGTTGGAAACCAAGATTTTATCGCTACCCTTATTTGTAGAGACTGAAAACCTGTAGAGTTATTTGTTATAATGGGGCCCCTATCACATTCTTCTGCCTTTATCCCATCGTTTCGTCTGTTTAATTGATGAAGCAGACACCTGACGGTAGAAGGTGATCGATAAAACAGCATTCAAGTCTTTTTTGTGTGCTGCCGGAAATTTTATGATAGCTGGCTTTCCTTAAAAGTGTATAACGTACACTCATTTTCTTTATGTTATTGTATTGTTGTGCTTTCAAGTTTCAAGTGGTCACTTACCATACGAAACGAAAATCATTTGTTCTTTTTAGCTCCATAGAAGATTTTCTCTGAAAGAGATTAAGCAGGATGAGGAGGAGAAGGATGAGGTATATTAATGAGAATTCGATGGAGGAGTTACGAGATTATAAGGAGAGAGGATTTGAAGTGAACGAAAGAATATGTTACCGCTTACTGCCTGATGCGGTGAATTTTTCAAATATTATAAGCATTTTCGCTCTCATGCTCTTTTTTTGCTTTAATTTTGAGGTCCTTTTTGATGCTCTAATGGGCCGCATTCGGTTTTTTTTTTTGCATTCGTTCTGCGGTGATGCTAAAATATTTCAACGCTGCTCTTTGATATTTTCCAATGGAAATAACTAATTAGTTGTTGAAGCGTCCTGTTTCCGCTTTCTAAAGTATGAGATGCATCGATCGATCGCCTCGTGGACTTAAACGTTGATGTCATTTTATTGCTGTGAAATTCGGAAATTCAAAACGAAAATATTATTGTGCAAAAAGATGTTTATGTAGTGCTTGCAATTTATTATTTATTGTTGAGCCTATTTCTTATTGTTAATTAAATATAAACGTGTGGAAATGAAATGAAATATGTGATGGATAAAGATATGCCAGAGATATTCATATTCACTAAGCGATTATTATAAGAGAAATTGAAATATTGAAGTATTGGAACATTGGGATAGCATCGAACGATGTCGATGGAGGGAAGCATCGAAACACAAAGTTGAGAGCTTGAATTTTCAGTCTTCTTTAAGATTCTTATATAAATAATTTTATGATGAGGGAAGAGGAATTTTTAAAACTGCAGAAGAGGAGAGTGAGTATACACTTGCAATAATTGTGGTCGATTGCAAACGCTTTTTATTTGCCTTTTTGTTTAATCGTGTTCTTCATTGTGTTTGCTATTATTTGCTTCATATTGTTTCTGAATTTTTGGTGTTTTCCATAGAGCGACCTGGAGAAGAAGGGAAGGGTGGAGATCCGAGGACTGAGCTAAGGAATACGATGTCGTAATGAGAAGGAGAGCCGTTTGACTCAATAAAAAGTTATATGCGGTGTGCAGATGTGTAAAATGCCCGTTACCGTCTACATAAGCTTCGTAATTGACCTAATGGAATCTTTATTTTTTAAAGTGGCAGTAATGTTTAAGTGATGGAGATCTTTTGGAGATATGCGGGGGAACTCGATTCTTGTTAAATTGGTGCCTTAACTATGTAATTGGATCATCACTCTTCTTGTTGATGGTTGAAAAATGTCTACATTGAGGATTTGTTGTCAAAAAAAATTCGATAAAACTATTTTATCTGCAGAATTTCCTCGGAAATTACTTTCCCATCAATTTTGAGATGAAAGTATATATAATGCGACATTCACAGTTTTGATTTATTGAGTTTTTAACCTCGGCAAGCTAACTACAATATAGTTTCGAGACGGAAAAGGATCGCATTGTTATATATCCTGTAACTTCTATCGTAGCTATTGGGGGTCCGAATATTGTGCTCTTCTCTCGTCATTTACGACCTTTTTTTATTTTCTTAGATTTTTTGATAGGTGCTTTAGTAATAAATGAGAAAGGAAGGAGGTGGGGGAGGGAATAGTTAAACTTGGCTTTATTTTGTGAAGTTTGTTTCTCTTTTTTTTCGCTTGGCCAGTTTTGTCAGTGCTTTCGCTTCGTTTTCTGTGGATGCATGCATTGGTTTATTTTATTTCAGTGCAATGAAGTTGATTTTGACGTTGTTCGCAGCGTTGATTGCAAGTTTGCTGGTCAGCTCGGATATTTATGCCGCCTTATTCGATGAAAATGGCCGAAGACCCGTTTTGTAAGCACCAGCTATCTCGACTTGTTTAACTGTTGCATTTTATAACGCTTCATTTTGCTTTTTTCTTTTTTTTTTCGTCTTAATTCGACTCGTTGTCTCATTGTTTGATGTGATGTGGACTGTTTGATTGCTTTGTTGCTTCAAGGAACGGATACACTTTAACGCCATAGAGGGAATATTCACTAGGAAATGGCTGCAGAGTTACTTCAATAGAAAAAAAATTACTTATGGTTGCTTCATTCTTACCAGCCCTTCACTTTCCTCGTAATTCATTTCCTTCAAATCCTGCCAATCCGGAATTTTTGATCCACATTACGCTAAATATTGAAAATGCCGATTTGTTGGAAAGTTTGCTTCGCGAGGTTCATACTTAATTGTCATTTTCCATATGACGTATGTGAAGAATTATGGATGTTTTGCTCAAATATTTTTTGTTACATTAACGATGAGACATAGCGTCGTGATCAATATCAAATGCTTTATTGATTCACGGGTGAGGAATTGATCTCTTGATGTGATCTCTGGACTGATCACTTCCCTTTTGCCCTTTTGTTCTCCGCTTTTCGAATATATACTTGAGTGTTTTACGAAAGACGTTTGCGATGGGGGAAAGGAGGTTAAGAATTGAAAAATATTGGAAGATGACCCTTATACGTCAAGATACTATAAGTGACTCCTATACTGTAGAAAATAATATTCGTATATCGAAGGAAATTCCATTTGTTTAAGCGAAATCGAGGGGGTCCATAGAATGAATTATGTTGATTTTGCAAGTATAACTAAAGGGGCTCCTGAAAGAATTCTGCCGTGATATTATCGAGGTATAGGAATCGCCGCATTCATTTTTATTCGTTACATGTCATAATACTCTTTATATTGCGTTTTTGTGCACTTATGCTGCACCTTTATTGAATGGCGGCATTCTGTTCATTTAGAAAATGTCATAAGTCGTTCTTGTGCAGAATCTTTAATCTCATTGCACATTGAATACGAGTAGTTCACCTGTATTCCTTGCATTTGTACTTGCACTAAATATATGATCGCATTTGTGGCCTTATATTCGCCCATATACCGTAGTGTTTTGATGTTCAAATAGGTTCTTAAAGTAAGTATAGATTACACTGTAAATAAAACAAGAAATAGGAGGAAATAATATGGATTTTACCCATGGGTAATTTCGATTACTACTCTCTTCATTTCTTTCTCATATGCAGAATACTTCCGAGAAATTTGTATAGTTCATAGATTTTCGTAGATTGATTGCATATAAATAGAGGTATGTCTTTAACTGACTCGTTCGATTTGATGTTTATTTAAATTCTTTTTTAGCCTTAGGATGTTGGATGCAGAGTGAAAGACCTGGATCCTTTTTTTCGCATATTTTTTCGTCATAATAGCTTCTTATAGGAGCGATGACGTTGTAGCGCTGTGCGATTAGACTTTGTTAAAGGACATCTTTTGAGGGGAACACAGATTGGAGCGGGAAATATGCTCAAAGATGAAAAGTACGAATTTTTTCTGATTTATCGAATTGTTTTTTTGAGAGGTTTCCCTTCGCTTGTTCCGTAAATATCAGGAGTTTCGAGTTTTTTGGCAGTCTGAGGAGTTTTCAACTGTTTTACCAAGGGCTTAGGCTCTGATATTAGAAATATCCGAAAAAGCTGTTTGAAAACTTCTTTGATGTTATTATTGTCGTTGTTTTAGTTTATTCATTTATTTATTCTTCTCTGATGAGCAAGGCAGGAAGGAATTGGATGATGAAGTTCTCTCCTCTTTTTTTCCTTGTTTTTAAGGAGTAGATCCATTTGCTTCAATCTATTATCCATAGTCTTCTACTCTTTTGCGTCCTTATGAATGGCAATTTAAATTTCACAGTTTGTTCAAGTTGTTTCATTATCGGAAGAAACTTGAGATTATGCGGACATAAAGGTAAATTTAGAAGTTTTCAGAACGATGCCTAGATCCTACGGATGGGCCTCTGTAAAGCAGCAGCTTTTCCTCTATCGCCTTTATTGTGCATTCCATTTATAATCTCTTTTTGTAATTTTTCGGTATTGTTCACTGTTGTAGTATACAAGTTCAGTATTCCACTTGTTGTGTTGGAGTTTAGGCTGCCACGTCCTCAGTCTCAGATTATTTATTCTTTTACCTCTTTCATTGTTATTGTTGTTTTTTTAGAGTTTACAAGTTGCTTTGTTTTATGTTTCTTTCTTGTTGGTTCATCATTGATTCCGTTCCTGTATGTAATTGTCGACGATGCAGATATCTGTTTACTCCAACGCAGTAATCCACTTCCTGTTCTCTTCTTTAACAATATCCGGATGTGGCCCTGAGCGCGTTAAAGTCCGACCATCCGATCGGGACTGAATGTGACTGAGACGTGTATTTTGATGAATGAAGTTTATCTGGAACAGAAAACACGATCGATTTTAGCCTGATACATTTTTGATTTGATATTTTATTGGCCTTCAGTGGCCGGTGCGACGATTTCTTAGGGCATGTTCTGTGCTTTTACCAAAGAATGAAGTGACGATCTTCGAATGGGGG
This sequence comes from Parascaris univalens, assembly GCA_037576465.1. Taxonomy (NCBI): domain Eukaryota; kingdom Metazoa; phylum Nematoda; class Chromadorea; order Rhabditida; family Ascarididae; genus Parascaris; species Parascaris univalens. The sequence goes on along the minus strand of CM075173.1, from coordinate 231,079,954 downwards.
AATGATCTATGATCATGAATTTCATTTCATATTTCCATTTTTTATTCAGCTGGCATTCTTTTTTTTAGTACAAGTCGATGCAACGTCGACTTTCAACTTTACAGTTCTTTTTGTTTACTAATAAGTTCCACTGGTATTACTAAAATAGTACGATACATTATGGTAAGTTGATCGCTGTTGAAGATTCTTGATTCACTGCGTTATTTGTTATGAAGAGTGATTGACTGTATTCGCAATGAAATAAATCTATCCTTGAGAAGCTGGTAAGGGCAAAATAACTATCCTGAGAATGTCCTCGATGAATTTGTCATCCTTGTTACAGGAGTCTCTCATATGATGGCATTATAGGTTCTTTTAGTTCTTCTAGTTTCTTTATTTGAGAGCAGTGGATTTAAATTTCTTATTTGAATAAATACTTTGATATATTTATATTTGGGATTTAGGAGAAATAATGGTTTCTCGCTTTCTTGCTTAGCGTTTTTTTTTCTGATTTTCATTGCATACGCAAAGCGGCTTACTCAAGTTAACACATTATTTTTTTTTTCGCTCGATTGCGAGTTTCATGAGGTTGATTTTTAATTTTTGTAGTGGTCTAAATGCACATTTCCTATTTCTTAGATATTCAGCGACCCATATTTCATTTCGATCCTTCAGTGAAAGTGTTTGCGCTGGTATTTTGTTGCTGTCTTTAATTTTCCGATGGTAAAGTTTGTCGGGTAATTTTTGGTTTTCTTTGACTTCCGGCTGGGAAAGTTCATCGGTTTTTCGCAGCAAAAAGCTCTAGTATTATCCATCATGTTAGGGTTTTTAATGGACCATCTGCTTGCTTTGTTACTAGGAATGAAAAAGATTGTTTAAGAGGATATGGTGAATGGCTACAGTCACTTCGACGTGGCGCTTACTTCGGAAGGTTTGTGCATAAGAAAGGTTTGTGGAAGGGAAATAATTTGATTCGGTTGCAACGCTTTTTAGTGAGCTTTTGCAAAAAAAGCAACTTTCTGCGGCATTCTGCTTATTCGCATTGCATCTGTCCTTTATCGTCAAATCACCGTTGAGAATAGTTATGATATTAGAACTTAATATGTTAGATTTAAGTTCAGATTGTCCTATTTCTTGGTGGCTGATTTCGTATTTGTTAAAGAAATCAGTATTAGGTGCTAGTCAGTATCACGAGAGCGGGGTCATAGAATCGTTTTTGTTAAATTAGCGTCTGTAACTTTCTGAGTCGGTCGGGCACAGACGTAACGAATCCCAGCTCGTAAATTTATGCAAGTGGTTGATCGATTCTTGAGAATAAGGAATTATGTAGCTTTATACAAAAATGAATTTATATTATTCTATTTAAACCCTATAAGCCGATCATTCGGAATCGTGGAAGGCGTATAGATTGAGGCCATACTGCGGGGTACATTATCTCTTTTTTGTTCTCTAAGGGTTGATTTCGTTAGGTCGTATAGAAACATCTGAAGCTTAACGTTTGGCTTGGACTCTTTGCGGGTCGCTGAATAAAATTTATGATGCTTTCGACCGTAACGCTTGTGTCTTTGTCATTTTGCGTGCATATTATGTGTGGTGGGAATTGGGCTTTTGCTTCGTTTATGAGTCGCAATGTATTTATCAGTGAGCGAGGAAACGATCAGAAAGCCAATGCGATCATCTTTGCCTTTGCATTAATCGCCTTGAGATCTTCATTTATTTCAGAGAGAGAGAAAGGGAAGTGATTATCTCTTTGAAACCATAATTTTTACAAGATGATCTACCAAGTTAATTAATTGCATGAAAAATTTAGAAATGCGTTTGTATATACTGATTTTATTATTGGGAACATATATAGAACTGAAAAATTTTTGTTGATCATCGGCATAGGCAGTTGGATATTTATTCTTTAAAGCTCATTTTATCCATTTCATTCCTCAAAGAACTTTCGGTTTAAGCGATATCTGAATATTGCAATCCTTGAAATGAAGGCCTCTTAAGCCTTTGCCGATGAAGTAGTTCAGCTAAGTAGCATGGAAACTGCTCATCAACAAATAAGACCTGCGCTCTCTTTAAACACTTTTATTTAATCGTTTTTAGTTGATCACAATTCAAATACGCTCCAAAAAAGCGATGTGCTCACATAAGCTCGTGCTCGAGGGACCAACGTCCGAACTCAGGAGGTTGGTTGATGTGCGATAACAGTTGCTTGAAGGAGGACAGTAGCCGATCGACTAAGCATCATACGGATGACTGGCAGAGAGATTTATGACAAAATGACTATGACTATTTTTTTTCTCCGTATTCCCCTAAGAGAGAAAGAGGTGGAGGCAAGGCTAATCATTTCGTTTCTGTAAGGGAGATATTAGAAGCAGAGAAAATATTGAGAAAACTATGAATATCGGTTGTTTAGGCTATAAAGATAAAACTGAAATTCTCGTTTTTCGGAGGTTTTTAATTATTTTAGTATTTTTTCCCCTTATTCGAGCTGTTTTTCGCACACACCTGGAAACATTCACTCAGGTTACTTTCATGCTTAGATGGGGCAAAAAAGCGCGAACACTTTCTTGCAAATTACTGTATAAGTGTGCAATTTTTACCGTTATATTGGGTGCCTTCGTCTTCATTCTTTAGCTTTTAGCTGATTTATAGCTCTCAAAACTTTTCTTGTGGCATTTTTAAGGCACTTCGGTGTGATATTGTTGTCATACGAAATAATCCATTACTGTTATTAGGTTTACTTTAGTATTTAACTACAGAAAGTGAAAAATTATATGAAAATAGGAGTCCAGTAGGAACAGCGGAGAAATTGTTTAGCTAAAGTTATGCTGGCTGACTCCACTTCTTTAAACGTTCTCTTTAAGGGATCAACTATTTAAAGGCGAATGTTGACGCAAGGCATACTTAGGTAACCGTATGGGTATATGTTTATAGGTTTTCATTAATTGTTCATTCCCGTTAAATCGAACTAAAGCTTCGATCATCTGCTTGATCACTTCAAGATAAACAAACGGCATTTATATTGTTTCATATCTGAAATTAATAAACGATCTTGCTTATATTTATCGTTTTTTTCGCATGAGTGGAATTTCGTCGTTTTTCCTTATTTTCTTCTTAACTTTATACTGCTAATAATTTCATAGTATCACTTATAATTTCCTCATATTTTATTATTCTCATTTGTGGCGGATTATGAATTTTCCTTCGTATGAATTTGATATCATTTTGTTAATCGTTAAATTTCACCTGAAGTCTGCCTTAAGATGTTTATTTTGATATGCTCTCTTTTATCGTTCTAAATGATGAGTGCAAAATTCTCTTCGACGAATTGAAAATGAAGAAAGAAATAAGAAATTAATAAAGGCAATTAAGGAAGTATTGTGAAATAATCGAGTTCAAATTAATCCGATAAAAGTTATTCGTCTATACGTTTCACTGAAATCAAAGAGAGATACGCTTTGAATCGATGAAGAAATCGGAACTGTTCATAAAAATGTGAAGTTGGGTGACCATCTGGTGAGTATGGCGGTTTCGCAGTATATTTTAATTCGTTTTGATTGTCTAATAGGTAATCCATGAAAAACGTAGCAGTCTTGAAAAGTCTGATTACGAGGGTGGTGTTGAGGATCAGATTTTAGTCGCTCTCATCGGACGATAATAGAGGCGACTCGGATCTCGTTGATCTAAAGTCCTAGCGTTTAAACTGATCGAAGATTTATTCTGTGCTAGAATAAAATTAATTTGGCATCTACTGAAACCACCTACTGCTCAAATGATGATTGCAAATTCCCGCTTTGTTCTGATTCATTTATTGTACTGTAATCGTTCAGTTGTAACCCATATCGTCATAATACAATGATCTATTTATTGCTTTCCTTATGAATGATGCTGAAATAAATAAAACAATAAAGCTTGAAATAAATTGCTTTCGTTTCTATAAAGCGGCAAGTGTTCATTCTTCACGTCATGTTTTGATCCCTTCGACAAGCAGCTTTTAAAAAATGTTATGTGGAATAAAGGTAACGAGTGCTTATGCTCCAAACAGGGAAATTAGTCATTCCTCTTTCCTGTTCGATATTAGGGGACAGATGACCTCGCTCCTTACCTTATTTCGAAAAGCGTCTGTCAGTCATAGAACCAAATATAGCACTTCATGGAAAATTAAATAGCAACTTAAGGATTTCCGCTTTCAAAACGTTAATGTACGTTTCACGCAGCAGTGCATAACAACTTCCAAAGCTGCTGAAACGTTCCTAAAATGTGAAGCTCGTTCGTCCGCAAAACCCATTGGCACGGTCGTCGTAGATTTTTAATGTCTGGAATTTGCGCGTAAGCGAACATTTTCGTAATTTCGGATTAAAAGAAAATGAAAGACCTCCTTCATCTAGAAATGGACAAATAGATGGTCTTATTCTAAACACTTGTTTATATAGCATGGCTAGGACTTTGAGTTTATATAGCATGGCTAGGACTTTGAGTTTATGTAGCTTGGCTGGACTGTGACGTGATTTCATGTCATAGAGTCGGGAATTTCATTTCCGTGGGGCTCATCTTCGGTTTTTGAATTGTCCGTTCCGGCGTAACTACACCTGCCAAAGCTGTTCGAAGTTGTTTACTTATTTATATCGAGTGGCTGTTTAAACGATTGAGATTAGATGAGATTATCACCAAGGCGGTCGCTGTCGTCGGTCCGAACGATTACGTTAGATGACATCCTCAAGGAAAAATTCAAGGAACGAGTGCAGAACTCACGTCCACCTATACATCCTCGATTCTATATACGGGTAATACCCTCCCCGGAAAGGAATAGTGCCGTTTTAGTACCTCTTTTGAATGTCAAAGGACGGCCGTCTGTCTTGTTCACACATCGCTCACTGCTGTTAAGTGGGCATCGTGGCGAGATTTGCTTCCCAGGTGGGCGGTTGGAGCGCAACGAAACACCTGAGCAGGTAAAGTGGTTATAAGATCTCCTATCTAATAAGGTTTAGGACGGAAGTTGGAATAAGTGATTGACTGAAGACAGAAAGCAAAACGGAGGGAATTCATTTCTTATGCTAAAACCGTGGAAAAGAAAAGTAGTTACATTTTAAAAGCAGAATGAGAAGGAAACACGAAGCGAGAATATTGGAAAATTTTCAGGGAAAAGTACAAGAAACCCTTCCAAGACTTTATTTTTGTTTTTAAACTGTTTTTGTAAGGAATTCGGAGAAACAAACTATGAAGCTGACGCGTTTAGATAGAGCTGAATCATTTTTAGTGACGGGAGGGGAGCAGAAAGGATTTCAGATTCATGCGTTGCTCTTCATTTTAACGCCTTATACTGACTTTATTTCGAACCTCTTTTCCGCGTTCTTTGTTTCCTTTTTCAGTATTACTTCTATCCAACTTCCTCACTGAAGAAAATGTAAGAGGGAAGGGACGATAACTTTGCTGCAAATATGTCTTTTCACTTAACTCGCTCACGCAAAGAAACATTGTCATGATAATATAACTGCCATGATAATATTCGCTATTAAGCATGAAGTAATTCTCCCATAGGCTTATCCATTAGGGTGGATTCGACAATTTCGAGTTTTTGATGAACTTATTACGGTTAGGCGTTAATAAGTGCTAAGAAAAATTGAAATTTTCATAGTTGAAGGAAAATTCATTAGGAAAAACCTCATAAAAATTTCGCTCTGCTTTCAGCTCGAAGCTAATGGATCGCAAATATTTTCTTATGTTTATAAATGATCAAATTTCCGTCAATTTGGAAGCGATGAACGAAAATGTATTCATTTGGCATAAAAAGACCGAGGAACATCGATAGTTTGCTTTCTTAACAAGTATTTTCGTCGTTTCTTTAGATGTTTCCATCTGGTAGTTGTAGTTCAAATTTCACGCTGTGGAATTTGACGATATATGACAATGCAAACAATATGGGAACAGTGGTGTTATATTTGCATTGAATTATGCTTTATCTTTGAAACGTTTATTTGAGGTGATTCATTAAGTCTATCAAAATTGTAGACATCGTTGTTGAAAGTGGAATAAATAATTTTAAGTGATTACTCGAAATTTGTATATAAAGTTTAATGGTTACTAAATTCCCGAAAAGTGTAAGGTGAAATACCAAGGTGGAAATATAACTCAGAGTTTAAGTTATGGAGGCGTAAAAGATATTTCGACACTGAAACGTTGAGGTTTAGGGAGGTTTAGGGAGAATATCTGAGCATAGGGAGTGTCTAAGAAATAGAGAACAATATGAGAACGTGTGAAGATAATTAATAATAAAAGAAAAGAGTTCATGCGATCTGTTTTGTAACAACCGTCCAAGCAAGATAACCATCGGCGTTATTGAAGTTTTTATGCACGAAACGGTTTTTTTTTCGTAAATTCACTTCGGGTTTTTCCATTCGCCCAAAATTTGTTTCATTCAATTCTAATTAAAAGTGCAAAATTAACGAAGAATTGATTTGAGGGTGCATTACGAGAAAGTGCCGAAGAGATCGGCATCGATAAGTGTTCAGTGGAGATTTGGTCACGACTCCGACCGATGCTCACCAGAAATTTACGCAGCATTGTAACGCCGGTGGTTGGCGTGTTACCTGATGTTGAACTTCGATCGTTAAAACCACGAACGCATGAAGTACAAACAATTTTCACGGCACCACTTGAAGAACTGTGTAGAAATCATCGCTATACACGCTTCAAAAGAGGTTAGCGTTCTTGAGATGTTTTCTTCAAAGCTCCGTTCTACATTGACTATCGTATGAACTTAGATAGAAGCCCACTGAAGCAGATCGGCCAGCAACCAGTGAATTTATTTACAGCGTCTTTATGCACCAATTCCTTTACGGGAATTATTAAGAAATAGTGAAATAGTAAGCTGCATCTCTTATGTTAGATGACGTTAAGTAGACAAAAAAATAGCCACCGACTTTTGCTCGAGAATGTAGCGCTGATGAAAAAGTCACATAATGCGTTAGGGATGTTTGAACACCGATCAACGCCTCCATCGACTGATATTTCTGTCATTCACGCCTTTGGCATTACGTCGAAGATCTATAGTGTCGAAACGAAAAAGCTTTTATATTTTTCATTTATATCTTCAGACTTAATGCTGTTTTATTTTTATCATTTAATAGTTATTTGGCCATTGTACTGGGGAGCTAAAAACTCCTAACCGGCATCTAGGATTGCAATTTTCGAATTTCTTGGACTTTATCGTCAAGAGGTCTTTTCCCACTCATTCACTTTGTTGAGATGCACTTCTCGAATTCACGAAAGTAAGGTTTTTTTAAGGGTATGCCATAAGTTTGCTGACATAAAAATATATTTTGCCAAAAAATCAGAAATTTTTCTTCAACAATATGATAATATGATTTTCGAATTGCCTCATTCAGTAGAGCATATTCGTGTGGGAAATAGTCTGTGCATAACGTTGTTTGAAAGTGGCGTAACGTTAAATTAAACAATGGAAATATGATCGATTGGATAAATTGAGAGATTTCTTTTGTCATCCTCCATGGTGTATTTTCTATCAGAACGTTTATTGTTCTCTTTCCAATGTATATATTTCTCTCTCGGCTGTGCTTCCAGGCTAAGCGCCATTCATTCGTTCTTCTTTTTTTAACGCTCTGATTGTGGGGGGTTTTTTTAGTTCATTTATTCAATTTTTGCAACTACGCATTACTTATTAGGTGAAAACATTTGAGACTATTGGCATAGAAAGAGAATAATTCCATTAAAGACTTCGAAGAAGTGACTATTCATACGCTAAGAAAGTTATATTTATTTCTGATGATTGTAATATGCGCAAAAGGCGATTGAAAATATTTTATCGCTTTACAGATGTTGACTTAAAATAAAGTAAATTTGTATCGCACCGTGCTAGAAATATCTGATTTCGTTTTTACTTGAAAAACTTCTCAACTATAAGTTAATGAATATCATCAATGTTGTCCTATACTTCATGCTCTTGGATTTGATTAAATTTTTGTAAATTATTGACATCTGAAAGTGTGTTAAGGGTTACAGGTGAAATTTAACCTCGACAAACATCGCAAAAAACACAGGTTAGGTTTTATGATCGCGTCTTTTTTCGAATAACTCAGAGGGAACTTGATCCGCTAGATTGAAATCGAAAAGTGCATTCCGTACTTTTTTGCTGACGTGCTCCCCCATTTGTTTATGTTTATACGAAGCTCTAAGTGATCTTTACAGGTACAGCCGAATGGTCGTTACCAGTTTTTACAACCACTGAATTCACGACAGTTTGTTCGACAAGTGAATATCAACCTCGCGAATATCGTATTTGGGGTCTTTCAGCTGGCATTCTACATCTAACGTTGATACACCTTTTACCGGCACTATATAATTCAGAAATCGAAATTGCTGTACCTGTTTGAGTGGGCATTACCTCACAGCTCTTGCAATCGGGTATGAGGGTGGAAGCAGTTTTCGGAGACAGATGTGACTTCCGCATCTGTGAGATGCATTCTGCGATAACGTGGAGGATATGAGGTTTTCAATATATCAAATGATTTTTTTTCGATATGTCGGATCGAATGAGATGCGATATGTTATGTTTCTTTGCGGGGGAAGGGACACGTTAAACTGTTTGGAGTTTGGCTGGTATTATGAATATTTGGGATGTCTCAGTCGATTTATTGAAAGATTCATAGAAAAAACAAATTATTTTCGCATTATTTCTCGAGTATTGTTGCTATCGGTTGGATTGATTGGCAAAACTACAAAGTAAACATCTTGCGAAAGTTCCAGCTGATTTTATTTATTAAACTGGATTGAAGGCTTATAAAGAACACAAGATTGATTGGTGCTGCGAAAGAAGAAGGGTTTGTTCTCGAATATTTATGCGATCGGTCGAAAATTTCGAAATTAAAGTGGGATCGAATCGTAAAGAGCCTGTCTAAGATGCTTGTCTTCGAGTGTTTTGCCGTTGTTAAAATGTATGAGGCATATTGTGAAGTATAATGCTCGTTAAGAGAATTTTTATTCGCTCATCGCGTACTATATATGCACGTTAATTCATTCATTTTCGATCATTAGAATGATTTCTTATAACTGCGATGTTTATATGCTTCATTCAGTTTCCTGCAAATTCTTTTCCGATTATCGTTTCGATATTGTTATCCTCGTGGGGAAAACCCATACAAATGTTAGAATACGTTTGCTTTCTAATCGTTCATTGCACAAGTTGTACGAATAAGGCTCATTTGAGTGATCGCTTAATTAAAATATAATAGCGTTATTTAACATGTTTATTATTTGCTGTTCGCTCATAAAAGCTGTTGATCATGTGAAAGCAATGAAAAAGTTCCTATAGTGGCCGCCAGCTTATTTGAAACCACCTTCCATTTGTTACTTATTAGCGCTAATAACTTTAAAAAACGGCGACAATTGCTCCAATTTTGAGAATACTGTTTTAGTAATCTCATGCAGTGGCTTCATTAGCAGAAATGACGGTAACTGAGGATGAAACCTGGGATCCTCCAACTTCCTGAATATACAGTTTCATCTCTATATCCTTCCTTCCGCTCTTCCAGAAACATTTAGCAGTGATTTTTTTCGTATCTATTGTACAACGGTTGTTAAACAAGTATTATATATTTCAAATAATTTTGTCTACCAAAATCTCACTACTACATAACTTAATGAAACGTTCCTTTGATTCAATTTTGGCGTTATTTGTTCAGTTTGAAGAAAGAAAGAAACTAATTAGTTTTCGATACAAATTTAAACTTACTTGTAGAGACCGTAGAAGCTTCGTTTTCCTCTCGGATCGTATGGAATGTTTTCGTTTTCAGCTTCAAGAATTGGAAGAAAACCTTTATCTCGGAATAGCACAAATGTTGGATTATTGAACTGAAACGAACAACACTTCTTTATTGCTGTTCAGCAATTTTGCATTGATCCACATTAAATTAAACACTTCATCATGACGTAAGACCTCAACGCTTTCGCCTAATATTAGCTAAATGAATTAGTGAAATTTATAGGAATTAAGAAAAGAAAAATGTCGACGATATACATAGGAGCAAGAAAATTCCCTAAGTATCAGGTGAATTATTTGTTTTCATGAGAAAATTGCTGTGAAGAGGCAAATACATAATGAACTCTAATTAGGGTAATTTGGCTGTACGTTTTTGACCTTAATTGACATACGCTACTCGTCAATTAGCACTTTTTTCGTTCGAACGGCGTTATTTAGGCTTAGGCTTAGGCTTAGGCTTAGGCTTGTCTTAGGCTTGCTTGGCTTAGGCTTGCTTGGCTTAGGCTTGCTTAGCTTAGGTTCTGGCAGAACTACTCGACTATGATCCAGCATTTCATAGGAGGAAAATTTTTTATGAAATATTTGCATCATCCTCAAGAAAATGAGGTTGGAATTTTGAATACATTTATTTTGATGATGGGTACACCGAGATATGGTTGTGTTTTTGTTAACCTGAAATATATCTTAAGTCGTTGTCGCCTCAATAAATGATCAATTATTTCTTCATAAATATAAGGAATATCTAAGTGACTAACATCTTCGTATGAATAGAGCGGTAATGATAATGCGGCTGCGAAGAGTAGCGTGGAAATAAAAATCGTTACCATTCTTGAGACCATCTCTTCGAAACTGAAATTTCATTTTTTGGTTAAATTAGATATTTCGTTTAATATGTTGCTTAAGAAGGTGAATAATCAATGATCGATTCACTTCTAATAGGTAATTTCAGACTTAACGATTTTCGGGTGCTGTAAATTTCCTTCCAGTTGTGATCGAATGGGATCAAATTGAATAGAAACTGAAGCGAAACTGAATCGTCTGCAATATAGAATAAATGAACGAATGAAACGGAATGAAATTAACTTGAATGAACAGAATCGGAAATATTACACCACAATTCAATTTAGCAACACAATAACCAATATAACAGAGCGCGGAAAAATGCGCCATGATACATAAATGCATACTGTAAATCTGACAAAGAATGAAAACCACGTGGAAAAACCAAACGCAGTCACTGGGAAGTTATATTTGTAGTTTTCTAATTGAGACGTATCAGTACTTTATGTAAGCACTGAGATATTACAAATCTCACCAGGTCGAACTTCAGTATACCTAAGTTTTTATGACTGAACTTTAGTTTAAGGTCAAGCATAAGATGTGTCCGTTGAAGCTTACCAAATTGCCGAGTGTTTACCAGGATGTGAATCTTTTCCCACATTTAGCTTATATATATTTTGAGATTGGGTATTCAGCAAGAAAATCGCTAAGAGCCTTTCGAATAGGCAAAAGGCTATTTTGTGATGAAATAAGCCTTTCGCATGCACTAACATCATTTTTCCCTCTGGAAAAGATTGAGCTGCAGGTAGAGAGAGAGGGAGGAGATGAGAGTGCAAATATTGATATACATATTCACCTAATAAAATCTTACAACCGAGAATTAACCGTCCGCAGTCTTCTCACTTCGATTGCTCATGGTCATCAAACTCCTCTCTTGGCATAAACACTTTAATGATCACTTTTTTTCGCTTTAAAGTGGCTAGCGAACTGATATGGTCCGGTTACTGTGGCCTGCTTAACTTCTCCTCGTGTAACTCTCTTTTTTTGTTTCATATCGACTACTCAACCACTCCAATAAGTGCAATATCACTACTGAACCTACACGCTTCATTCGTTGTACCCCATGAATGAAGGTACATTAGCACCGGTTAAACCACCTCTGCGGTAAGAAACGCTTGCTGGAGATAATTTTTTCCTCGCATTTATACAATATATAGCTTTCAGAAACGAATAATCAGTGATAACATCTTTTAACATCTCAGATAGCTCAACCTCTTAAGGCTTCTTGTTATTTTTACGTTATCAGAAATATGCATACATTTTACTGATGTTACTTCCTGCAGCGATTAAATTACTATAAACTCATAATTTATGTGGATGGCAGCTGGAAAAGTCTAGGATGGCATTTTACCTTAAAGAAGTGATATTCGTTAAGATTTTTAAGAAATCATTTTTCCCTCATTAGGATATATTCTTTCATTCTCAATTGTGGTTTTGTACCAAATGAATTAAAGTAAATATTTGTTAAGGAATATTTTCAAAAACAACTGGTGCCAAAGTTTTAAACTATTAGTTATACTATTCGTATTTGTCCTTGTTTCGCTCATTGTTTGTTGAAATCATCGATAAATTTCACTCTTATTTATCACTGTTGGTGATAAAAATATTCATCACGATCATCGTTACCACCTCACCACTCATAATTTTTTTTTCATATATACTTGAACAGAGTTGAGAAATGCCTTTATTTGAGATTCATAGCGACAATAATAATTTAGTTGATAGCAGTTATCATTTGACGCAGTTCAGATTTTGCAGCAGATATTTAACTCATTCCATTCTTTGTTCGCTTTTGTTTTCATTAAGGTAAAAAAATCTCTGACTTTCCCATGCCATCGACTCTCATTCCCATCGAACATTAACATTGTTGTAAATATTTTTCATAAAATTTGAGAATGTCAAATCTGGTCCTCGATCATTCCTAAGTCGATTTTAGAATGGATTCAGATTTTGATAGTTTATGAAGATATATGACCATCGGAATATTTAGGCTAAAAGTAGGAGATTAAATAGCAGTTTAGAAAAGTGTTAGTATAGATTTGCATTGGCAACACTAAAAGACAGGCGAGGAATTCCTCCATTTGCATTAAATCGGAAGGAAAGAAATATACGGGAATAAGGTCCTCATGTTGAAACCTCGGAATAATCCCAAGTTCTAAATTCGTACTGATATTCGTAATCATTTATAAAATTTTTAAAAAATACTAGAAATAAATATGATTGAAAATAGTATCAAAATTGCTTATGATATACTGATAGCAGATCAAATGGAGTTAAAATAATGGTTTGTGGAAAAAATTGCTGTCGATTACCGATAGCAATTTTAGCTGCAAATTCTACATGATATTTAACAAATGTTGGATGAAATTGTCGATAATCGACAATATATGTAATTATGAGATCGGAAGAAAACTGTTGCGATTACTCGCGACCATCATTCGAATTTCTGAAATTTGACGGTCAATTTAGAACGTATTCAGGTAAACATTATAAATGCAAAAGGAATGCACATGCATATGGAGGAGTTTCGGTGACTAACGCCTGCTGAAAGAAACACCACAAAAACGCTTCAACCTAGCGGCTTCTACTGGCGAAAAGGAACCAGAAATATGGTGCCGCTTTCTTCACAAATTGGTAGCATCATTCAAAACGGATTCGTCATGAAGCTTTGATGTCGACGGAAGTACAACCCCGAAGACCATATAGAAGAGTTGGCAACAAGCTTATATGGAGACGAGCTTTAGTGAGTTACGAAAGCGAAAAGGTGAAGCAGCAATATTGTTCGAAGAGCGCTGCCTATTCTTATAGATGATTTCTTCGATTATTATCCATCTCCATATTACGGTGCATGCTTTGAAACGTAATAACGAAAGAGGCCATAGTGAGTTTACTATCAATGTTGTAATGGCTCTTCGAACATGACTAATGAACTGCTTAGAAAAGGTTAAAGATCGCTGCGTTAATCCGTTAAGAACGCGGAATTTCGTAATTATCGTTGGAGACGACGGCATAGATGAAGCGTAGGCTTCATGTTCAGTTGGACTTAAGTTGCAGACTACCGTCATAATCCTTCGAAAAGTGAAGTCCATCAGTTAATAGAATTTGACGAAAGAGTTTGGACGCCAAACACTACAGTATTGATCTCATGCTCCATTCTCGCTAAACTTTCGTAATTCGATGCTGTTGTGCGTGCTAATTCGTAATCCAACTGCGATCGTTTTATCTTGCGCACTGTGCACTAATAAAATGCAAGAGCTTTAATTACGCAAGTTTGAGATTTGGATAAGCAGGAACGTTTGGGAAAAGCGAGACGGATCAGATGTTCGAATGAGGAGAAGCGAAGCAAAAATTGTCAGCTCAACGAGGTTTTGATGACTGAATAAGATAACGGGCCTGTTGAGTTTTAGACCTTCAGCATATGTTGAATATCGGGTCGGCGCAGCCAATACGAAGACGGTGTGGATTTTGCGGAAGAGAAAGTAGTAGTTACTGCTGAATTAAATAACTTTGACATTAACAAAAACTTTAAATCCCACATGAAACAAATTACGCAGTTTGTGCTTGTTACAATCTAATCTTAACACTTCTCATCGAAAAATACAATTGCAACTGCTTCAATAAAATTATAACATATCTTAGAGTGATAACTATGGTAATAGATAACGGAAATGAAACATGAAGCATTACATTCATTTAAACAAACAAGATATAGAGCTGACATATCAAAAAAGAAATCTATTTGAAATAATTACCTATTTGAAAATTATAGAAATAAAAAGAAACTTGAAACAAGCATTGTATTTTATTGTGTTATTTGAGGAGAATAATATTCACTGAGTATTTCAAGAAAAGGTAGGAAGAAAACATTTCTGTACTTAAGGTTACGATCGCAATATGAAGCAAATTTTTATTCAGGAATTTATTGCAGCTAGTGATACTACTGTGTCAATTGCAACTTATCATGAGGTCTTTCAGGTTTTCACAAAAACCTCTTTGAAATATTCCTCAAGAGATTTCCGGATATCGTATTTCAAATTTTTCCTGTCGATTTTCGAATTTACTTATTTTTTGACAAACAATTTCTTCGAAAATCCTCAAAAATTTCGCAGCGAAATTGAGAGGTGACGGATTTCTCACACAGTTCATTGGCCACGCTACAGTGGACTGTGTTCGTGCAAAGTTCTGTTTACGGGTAAAAACAATCAGTCGAATAAATAAATTATTTGAGTGACCGATCAATTAGTTAATTAGTTAATTAATCAATGACCCTCCGGTAACGTTGTAAGCAGATTTCAGGACACAAAAATCACATAATTCGTTGCATCTATTCACTGATTTAAGATGCGTATATTTCAAAATTAAGCCTACATGGAACAGTTCAAAGATGACATGCGAGCTGAACTGATGAGGAAAGAACTCAGCAAAGTAGAAAAAAAGTGGAGCAGTTTGAGGAAGTAAGTCTACTCCTCAAATTCGTTATCACATCTATTGTTTGAAACCTTTTTTGATATTTACTTTTTCTTCGTATTTGTAAAACTCATAACTGCTGTGTTCTTTCAATATTTGCCACGAAATATCATTAATGCTATGATTTTTAACCACTATAAATTGAAACTGTAAAAAGTTACCATCATTCACGATCACAATAAAAGAAGCGGAATTTTTATAAAAGACATATCTTATTTAGTTGTATCCAATTTTGGTTTAATTTTAGTTTGATTTATCGCTCTCCTAACAAAATTTCGATTAATGAATTTGCAAATTCGTGAAGAAATGAAATTTTTTCAACTCAACTCATACCTAAGAAATCGAAAATATGTTTATATTTTCAGTAGTTTGTAATTCACAATCTGCAAAAGTAATTCCCTATGGATCCTCATAGTTTCAATAAAACTCCCAAATTTTAACACAATCCCACCTGCATACGATCAGCCATTGTTGAGTGCAGAAAGACCTAACCTCAAGTTACAGAACTACTGAAATTATAGATGAGGGAAAATTTTTACTGAAATAAACTCATCTCGTCTTGATGTGAGAACACGATTGATCGTTGAGGTGCTTATGAAATTATGTTTTTGCTTAAAGTAGCGGATATATAGCATCTTCTTTCATGTGAACATATTCTTGCACAGTAAGCGTAAACGTCGATCAACGAATAATCCAAGAGTGCTTCGGCACCACATTCTATTGAGAGGAGATTTTGAAAACCTCCATAATATTTATTTTCGAGAAACCCCTTAAACTTTATCAAAATTGATGGGAAAATCCCCGAAAATTTGGTTGAAATGCAATATTCGAATTGTTTTAAAAACATATTTAAAAGAAGTTCTTCGGTATTAAAGAAGATATGGAGGATCACACAAGAAAATTTCTAAGCAATCACTTTCTGAGGAGAAGAAAAAAGGCGCACTTATGAATACTCAGAAAAAATGCTTGGAAGTTTAGGGAACAAAATTTATCGTTTGCTCTTATGAATTTGAATTTCGAACAAGTTAGGAAGGAGAAATCCGAACAGCGGTGCTCCACAAATTGAAAACTTCAGCTGGTTTGCTTCTATGATGGACTTACATGCAAATTACACGATGACAATCGCACAAAATGATGACAATCAATGAAATTTGAATAAATTCGCCTTTTCCGTCGTACATTTTCCTTAAAGTTCTTCTATGACCATTGTGAATAATACATATTTTTTGCATTAACCACAGAACATCGCTGCTGCTCATGAGTGTGCTTTACCAAATTCAAATGATGTCTTATCGCTTGTGGCGTTTGTGTGTTTATGCTTCTATGTGCGCGTCTATCTCTATGTCTGTTGGTCGAGGAATTTCAACTGGAGAACCACTAAAATTAGAGGTAAGAAATCTGATCGATGTGATGTCTATCACTGATTGATTACTCCACCGTCACTTACATTTATGCATGAAATTGAAGTAGAATGTAAAGACGTAGAAAATAGTGTACATTTAGCATTATGAGGATTTTCACGAGAAAAAATTCAGGTTGAGAAAAAAACAAACAAATGAATCTTTCAGAAATGATCAGTGCAAATGATGCGACTAATTGAAATGATCAAATGTAATATTCTGTATATTTTTCACCTCTTATTAACTTATCTAAATGATTGGCCAAGTATGAGAAATGCAAAAGCTCATATTATTCTAGGAGCAGAAGCTCATACACCATACTACTCGTTTTGTAATTGAATATGCATTTTGTTGATAAATGCTAAATGATTATCTCGTAACGTCAATAAAGTAAAGAAATATTTAAGTTTCGATCGAATATTGTTCAACGAAATTTAATTCATAGGGCGAATCATTTTTATGTGGCGCCTTTTCGATCGTCATATTCGATTTAATCATCCACGAATTTTCTATTTGTAATGAAGCTGAGAGAAAAAAGAGCAAAGGAAGAACTCGCACTGTACGATGGCAATCTGAAAATGCTACAAGAATCGTTCGAATGTTTATCTTCTCTGAATAACTTTCTTCCTTCCAATCCTTCAACAATGGTCGTGAGGAATAAATTAGAAAAAAATCTCCATTTTCGATTCTTTTTTCTCGCAACGAGAAAGGACTTATCGGATTCGTTTAGGTGGAGAGGACATCTTCAAAGTATTCTCCAAAGGACGAGCATAGGACTTAGGTATAACTCGCATCAGCTTTTAAGTTGTGTCATCAAAAAATTCGCCTACAAATGGAGTTTTTCCCTGAAACAAAAATTTTAAGAAACATCATTCTATTTTGAGACATACTGGTTCAGTGTCTCAAATTGAAAACAGCATAAGAATATGTGACATGAAGAGCAAAATGAAAAAAGGCTCATTAAGCTATAAGTGAAGGAAGAGGCAGTCCATAGGTGATCAAATCAACAGTCTCCAGAAATGACTTCTCCAGCAACTTAAAAACTGAACGAGTGAATGCATTAACGATGCCGGCGAAAAGCAGATCCCATGCACGTAATTGGAAACACCGCAAGGTTTAGAAAGAGGAGAAAAATGCAGCACATAGAAACGCACATACGCGTGTAAAAACACTTGTAACTACTGACTGGAGGATTTCTAAGAATCACTGCGGTAATTTCTTAAATTGAAACCTCCCATAATTGCAAATAAGGTCATCTCTTGATATATGCGAGAAATGAAACGTTTTTCTGAAATGAAGATTCACTCCAAAAGAGGATAGAAGAGCCTCCATTGAACTCTAAATTAGAATAGAAAATCATCTTTTGAATTGAGGAAAAACGAAAGAGACAATTTCCCATCTACAGAATCGCGCTTGCATTTGAAATGATATGATTTTCAGGCAAGTAAACTGCTTTTCGAGGAGTATTTAAATTATTATTGTTATTTACGCATAAAATGGAGCGATTTGTTGGGTTGAATTTGAAAAGAGTAGCGAAAATTACTGAACGAATATGCTGTTTTATGAATTTTAAGCAATCTACTGCTGATGACTACATTTATATGGCAACAAATTTGATGTAAACTGCCTCGTAAGTCACAAATTCCTTCGTCGTCTTCTACAAGTTCTCGACTTAAATGCGACCGTGACAGCATCTGATACAATTTGGACTCCCGCTCTAAAATTGCTGCTACGCAAGACGGACCTTTTGCCTTAACTCCCGTTCTACCTTCGCTCTAAGCACATTTCCGGTTCTAACGAGATGATTCTAATCCGATCCAACTATATCTATAACTGCAATTCTTTGTAGGTCTTAAATCTTTATCGACCTCGTGTTTATGAGTACTAAGATTTCTCGCTTATATAAAGCACTCGCTATTTTATGAATATTTTTGTTTCCACTAAAATCCGTTCCTTAGTCACGAATATCGTTTTCTGCTATCGAGGTTAAGTCGTATGAGCTAATCACGACTGATGTTAATAAAACTGAAAAATACTACATGAATAGTATGAACCCATGTCGAGTAAACGACGAGTTTTTAGCCATTTTAGTCATTTTGCAATGCTCCGACTATGAATGGCAGATTTCAGAGAAAAAAAACCTCAAATAAATAGAGTTAAGAATATGATGGATGAAACTCCATATATTGGAGCGTAGTTTTTTTTTCTTAATTACGACTACCAATTTCTTTGAGCAAAAAATTTTTGCAGCTGTAAATCGCAATGCATAAATAACGCACTCAATTAAGTGGAACTGCAAAGCAAAAAATGCCGAATGAGTGTAATAGCCTTTGAATGGAAGTTTTAACAAACACTAGCTCTTGATTAATGTTCCCATAAGGACCATGTCCAGATATCGTCACATAAACTGTTGAAGTATATGTAAATGAGGTTATCATGAAGGAGGCAGAAAGTGTGCATAAATGATAAGCAAAGGAGGAGGTGGACGCAGAGACGGAGGAATTGAGAAGGGGAGGATATTAATGAAGAAGAGGGATTGGTGAGAAGGGAGTTGAAGTTGGGAAAGATGGGAAACATGAGCAAAAATTAGGAATTTTTTAATGGTCTTGCTCTCATTTCAGTTCATTTTCTAGCATTTTTTTCTTGATCTTTGTCACACTCATCTAGTTAATGGTCATTCTGCTTATAGTTGGTTTTTTCTCGCAGCTTTCCCTAGCAGTAGTATGAACGATTTGCACTTATAGAACGGGTCGAAATGGAAAGCAACGGCAATTTTCATAATGGTGTCATTTTGGGCAATTTAACCATAGTGAAGCATAGAGAGGTTTATTTCAGAGAACTTCTCAAGTCACTCGACGGGAAAACGAATTAGCAAAATCATTTTCCCTCTATCACCTCTCCTTAATTGGTCAGCTATTCGGTTATTTTGGTCAGCTATTCCCAACTATTATATAGCAGTATTTTTTCTATAGATAAACGAAATATGAACAGTCACTGTAGATTTAAATTTGATATGAAAATCATTGACATATAAATAGATATAGGCGTGGTCATTCTGTTGATAACAATATCCATTTGAGCCAATAGAAAACTGCTTAAGTCAATAAACTTCAAGAATAATGAATCTTCGATGCGACAGTGGTGGCAAATGGAGTGATAGATGAGAGATGTCATTTTGATAGATGAGGGGTCAGAGGTGACCGTCAGTTTAACTTGATCGAAATCAACGCGTCATCAAGAGGAAATGATAGCAGCGTAAGATGGTCGTTTCAAACTAAGGGATTCCGAAGGTTTTCTTGCATTGCAATCTTTTATAGACTTACGAGAAAGAAAGATATTGTAATAAAAAGTTTCTGATGGAATTAAGAAAAGAAACGATTGTAAGAGAATTTAAAATCTACAAAATCTATGGAAAGAAAAAAACTTAAAGGTAAGAACGAAGGAAAGTGAAATCCAGAGGAAAAAATTCCCATTCCGTGAAATATGTGAAATAAATCACAATAAAGTGGATTTCTCAGCTGCGTCCATTAAAGCAATTTGTCGAACATAAAAAAATGCAATTTAGAGCAAATGCGTCCCACGATATGCAAAACATATTTGCATATCTTAGGATGCATTTGTATAACAATATCTTAGATGTGAATCATTTAAAATTTTGCTCAGTGAAAGAAGTCATGCCCATAAAATCGAGTAAAATGATTGGATATTGTGACAATGGCGAAACACACTGTCCTACCTATTCAGCACATAACATTTCTTGTTGCCACCTTCAGTGGCTAATAAGGTTGTGTGTCATATATAAAGTTTCAAATTTCCCATTCATCGGCGAAACGATCTCTCGTATTAGGTGGCTCATTTGTCGAATTCTTTGCACAAACAATGAAGACGAAAGGTTTGAAAGCGTATCGCCAGAGGATTTCGCCAGCCATTGCTGTTCATTGAGAGAAATTTGCATATTTGGCAAGGGAAACGGTAGTAAGAGCACTTTGACGCACCTAGGATACATGCTGCCTCGAAAACAAAAGCATATAGGACGGTTTTGTGGTTCATTGCTGAGACGGATTTTACGGCATTTTCGATGCTAAAAACGTTAAAAGCATTGAGTGCTGGAAATATACGTTGTTTTTACGAGGCCACATAAATAAACTACGCTAAGATGTGATTTTTTTTTTGTAAAATGATCGTCATCAAGTAACCAAAATGATTCGCTGAAATTTTGGTTGCTTAAGTGAACATTTTATGGTTTCAAAAGTTGAATTTAAAATTTCAATATTAATTATATTCTATGAGAAAATGAAATCATAAAGTTAAAAATCATAATTATTTCGAAAATATGACAAAATGAAAATAGGAAAAATAATAAGAAGAAATATGATTGGGAAAACAAAATTAAGAGCCACCATCAAACATTTCTATATATCTGATAAATATTATCATAGACTAAATGAATAGAGAAGATTTTAAATGAAGATGGTAGTGACAAAAAAGCTGAAAATAGAAGCTTGTCGCATTTTTGCGCAGTAGTAGTCGAAAAAATTTTACTTAAATTAATACGGTATGCAAAAACTGAATAGCCTTCCTAAGCATTTAATAAGGAATAAATCCTTTAAAATTGATCTTTCATTCGATCTGTCAATAAAAATTGGATCACATTAGGTAGAGAGAACTTCATTTTCACTGACAAACAAATTCAGGAAATCTGCCTTTGTTGCAACAGCATAATTTGATATTATAAACAACGACGATTTCTATTAGAACCACGTTTTTTAAGAACTTTTTGCCGCAAAAGTAGTGATCACCACAAATTGCGACATTTGTGCCATTAACCTTTCTACTCCTGAAATTTCTACCAAATTGTTAGAAGATGATGAGAAAGAAAGAAAATTCGAAGTGCTCGAGGAAACAACTTTATTGACTGCAGTTTTCCGATTTCCTGCATTCACTCGTGGGTGAAGAAACTGAATAGGTGCGTCTTCATGCTATCAATTCATACCCAGAAAACGTTCGTGATTTGTGCAAGCAGATTGTAGTGTGCTTTAATATTTGTTACATGCACTGACCTTTCGACTAGTGAAGGAACAAAATTTCAGGAAAAAGCCTTCACAGCTTCCTACGACGGATCGACAGAGACGACGCAAGGGTGCGAAATTCAACATAGGCAGATAGATCTCAGCGCTAAGCTCATCCCAATTTTTTGCAGTTTGAGCAGAATGCATGCTCTCACTTTTCCATTCTGCTAAAATTCATATCGATATGTCCATAAGAAAACGCAACAAATAACACTATAATACTTCCTCGATTAAAATGGTATGATACATTAGTCAAAAAAGCAAAAAGTGTACAAAAATTTTGAACGTTAAAAACGTTAAAATGCTAAGGCTCTACGCAAACTTTCATGGGGAAAGCTCGGTTGCTCCATCTTATCTTGTATCTTATCTAGTATCATTCGTGATGAAAAGCGTTCATTTAAGAATTGCCTCAATAGTAAAACGGGAACGGATAAAGGTACGCGAAGTTTAAAAGCCGGAGAAGAGGAAGTATTTGTTAAGTTCGAAAAGGAGATGAATTTAATTAACCTGATAGCAGAGCTATAACTGACAAGTTAATGTGAAGAATTTGATGAAAGCACAGTGCATTATAGCAACTGTGTTGAATTAGGAAACCAGAAGAATGCGTTGATTCATGCACGAATGGGTGGAGCTAAAACTCGGAAAAACGAAGGTGACGGAGCGCATGAGACTCGAATAGCACTTGACCATTTAAGCAGTGGCTGAAATTTGTTTCAATGTTCGCCATATAAAAGACGTAGGAAAGAAATTATCGTAGTTCTGAACAGGTAAATTGATGCATCGCATCTAATTGGAATTCAACTGAATCGTTTATAAACGCTCTATTTTTCAAGTAAAGAGATTCTTCTCGAAGACATTTAAATTTCAAGATTACTGAAATTCTTTTCCAAATAATAGCATCGTCCATCGCCCATATTCAATCACATCTACAACTATTATTAGTTGAAACAGTAGAGAAGTTCGGAAAAGTTTAATGATTTATTGGAAACGAAATAGATGATTGATTGCGACTCTTTATTATAATGGTTTATGAAATCAACGAGGGCATGTGATCAAATACAATTCATGATGTGGAGAAATACAATTCATGATGCGGCTGCTGCGTCAGAGTGCAACTCCATGAAATACGGAGATCTCTGAAATCTGAACTCCAAAAATTGACATTCTTGGAAGCTTGAGTGTCACCGAACATAACTTTTTCAAGAGCGAGGAGGGAAAAATCAACATAAGCAACAAAAAAGAGATATCTAAGCATAATTAGGGAGCCAATGAATGAACTGAGCAAAAGCTTGAAAAAAAAAATTGGCATTTTTGGTCAATGAATAGCAAAACATGAAAATTTTTCTTTCGACGCATGCGGTAAGTAAAGAATAATGGACTGCCCTTGCAGTTTTGCATATTTGTACAGATCAAGAGTACCTGAAGTGTGGTGTACGGAACAGAACCTTCAGAGAGCATGTTCATCACGAAGGTTTTTCCCTCTCTTATGAGCGAGGGGTTCAATGTTCATGTAGGCATTCCAATTTTCGTAAAAAAATCAGGTCCCATCCAGTGATTTAAAAATTAGTCCAGAATACTCGACACGTATGAGTGCATATGCATAGAGGAAATTAAAAGCCTAAAACCCTTTTCCATATGACTGAACGAATCGTTGCCACTTAGAAAATTTTGCCGACTAGGACTCAACAAATTTTCGTGAAACGTGGAAACTTAGTGCTTCTTATGTGCTTTTACAAACTTTCATCGTCGAAGCTCCATCATGGCAAAACAATACATATCTGTTTGCACATGTTTTCTTGTCTCTTCGGCAATTTTAACTATGGAAATACGAAATTTGTTGGATTAAAGAAAATTTCACCCCTTATTGCAAAATTCATGTTGATCAATTAGTTGTGAAAGGATTCTTAGACTAATAAAAGTGCCAAATCTTGTGCACGTTCTGCAACAAGTCGATTGACGAAAGTAGTATGGTGTGCGCCACTCTTACATAGGCTTTTCTGTCGAACTAAAATACTAACTCTCACTCCCTATTGGTTTGCAAAGTTGATCCTAAACTGGATTAGCCTGATGAGCCATTTCTTGATATAAATGTCGAAAGCTTGGTAAAAAGTGATGAGTGATACTCTTCTGTTTTATATCATCTGGAAACAACATACATATAAAAGGTGAATTGTTTGTTTGATTCAGGTTTGAACTGAAATGTGATTGAGAAGGTCCTCTTGATTCTGCTACAATTCCAGGTCTCAATCCCACAAAAATTCAAAATTCTCCGCAGTGAACGCGGCATTAACCGAAGAGGGATAGAACTTTTCGCTAAACGAGAAAAACTAAGAACAACCGAACGGAAAAAAGGACTTGAGGAAATTAGAGATTTCAATGTCATTTCAAATCTTAGAGAATTTTATTCACGCTCGATCTGTGCACCTGTGAGCGAAAATTACTGCCGCCATGTGCACTAATTAATTTCCTACATAAGTCGTTTAGCACCTAATGATGTGAGAATAGAAAACGTAAAATGCTCGTTTTTCTTCTTTATATTCAAAATAATATCATAGAGGAAAAATTGCGCTCAAATTTGTGCTGAAATTTTCTACTGAAATTAAAGAACCACCGCATCTTTTTCTCATAAATCGAGATAGATGTCAAAGTTGGTAAAACTTGCCTAAGGATTCTTTTATTTTAATAATCCTTTGATTATGCGAAATCCCCTCGAAAATTGATTTTAATTAATTAATTAATTAATTAACTAGTTAATCAAAAACTAATTTAGTCCTCTCATAAATAATAGAAAATGGAAATTCGAAAATCTCTTTTCAGGAAACGCTTGTTTTAAATAAATGGGAAAAATTTATATCTGTATGTTTTTTGCGAACTTTACTTGCAGATAGAGTGGATTTTTCTATGAAAATTTAAATTAGTAAAATTAAATAATACATAAAATCGAAGAGGAGTTGAAATTCCTATACTCCACGAATTTTTCAATATGCAGGATATTCTTAAATTGGAGCAAAATGAGAAAAATAAGAAGCTTATTCAAGGATATATCTAAACTTCCTATTTAAAAGGGCCAAAAACGCACCATTTTCTCCCTCAGGTTTGTGAAAAAATGACGTTTCATTTCGTTGTAGAGTTATGTAGATTATTTATAAATTCCAAATTTATGTTAGCAATGAGAAATAATGACCGATGAATGTTTAATACAAACCAATGATTGTGGTATTTATCGGATGCCTTACGCAACTTAAGAATATACTAATTCATTTTCCTTAATTTTTTTCCCCTCTCTAAATTTGCCCATAAAATTTCAAAATGGTAAATGAAGACAATTTCACCTTGAAGCATCTGCTCGGCCGCCATAATAAACATTGCTGACATATGCATAATGAATATGCATGACAAATTCAGAGAATAATTTTATGCATCAACAAGTCGATATCATTTGGCTAATTAAGAAATTCGACCTAACTGGTCGTGCAAATACGAAAATATCACAAAGATTATTCACATAGCTACATGCCCATTTAATAAATGAGATATAAATGCGACAAAAATGAGTAATTATAAGTAAAAATACGAAAGTGAAAAAGAAAATCATATTTCCTCACTGCGACATCTCATCTCTCTCGATGGAAAATTATGGACGAAATTTCTTGGCAATTTTACTTTCATTTTCTTTAGAGTAATACAGTTCTTCGATGTTTACTTCCATGAAATTTTCATTCTCGATTGTTTGTTTAGTAGAGTTGACTGAAAGTTTACGAAGATTTCAGATAAATGGTGCCCAAAAATGAGCAGTCGACGAAATTGCAGAGAAAAACGAATATGCTAGATACCCGCAAAGTTAGCCTAAGGAAGTACCACAAAAGTCTATTTGAGATGAGGGGAAAAGAAAAAAATTAGAAGGAAACAAGATAAGCTGGTATTAGTGTCGCACCTCTGACCACTTTTAAAAAGATTAGTAATAAAGTGAGAGCTATTTCTTGGATCAAAGAAATCAAGAGAAATGGCAACAAACATAGTGTAGAATGTACCAGATCCATTTCTGAGCTTTCAGAATATATACCAATAATGCTACCATTATTCTAGTTCCCTAAATTTATTGAAAAATGCTATTTTAAGTAAAGTAAGTAAGCACTGCCACTGAGCCGACACTCCTCCTTTCATTCCAGCGCAAACTGAAGGTGACAACAAGCTATAACGAAATGGTAAAAGATGAAAATGCGCGAGAATATTCAAGAAAATAAGCAAGGGAATCTTCTTCCTCGTTTTCAGCCATCTATCCTCCTTGCTGGACTGAATTCAACCGACGATCGATTTTAGGTTCCAACAGCATTGTTAATAGGATATTCCTGCTACTAATAAAAGCTTGACTTTGTCGCAAATTTTTGTGAAATCCCCCCCATTTCAATTCGTAGCACTGTTTGACCCATCCCGCCTCGTAGCTTCTTCAGTGCACGGCATCTCTTTTAATGATTTCAACATTGACATAGTGGAATTGGCTAGAGAAATTTCCGGTATCGCAAGTCTGCACTTTCGGCTGAGAACGATGGTTTTTATCTTTTTTTTTTAAATCTTCCAGCGCTCTCCTCGAAAAGTAAAGCTTGAATCAAACTCATCTCTCTTTTCCGTCAAGGTTAACTAAACCTTATTCAACCTCCTAGCAACAATGAATAGAGATCGATACATGAATAGAGATCATAAATCAATTTGTAAAATAGCCATCGATCTAAAAACACATACAAATTTCTTTTTGCCAAATAGAAATAATTCGCAAGCTTTTCTTATAGATGCACTTGAAGATGACATTATATCTAATTAAATGGTATGCAGTGCAAAGAGCACATCTCATCACTTTAGCTGCTATATTCTCTGAGTTGAAACTAATAATTAGACCAGACGTACATGAAGATATACAGCCACTGAAACAGAACTAAAAAACCTATAATTATGAAATGCATATATAAAACAATGTAGAATTCATATAAGCAATAATTTACATGCTGTGCACACACATGAACTTCTGAGAGACACATAACAGGTGGTCATCATATTCTGTATAAATTCGAAGAATAAGAACAATGGTTGCTATAAAAGGAAATTCGACTTCATAAGGAAGTTCGAAATAATCTAATTAGGAGCAAAAGCGATATTACAATTGAAAACTTCCTGTTCATATGCGACAGCCATAGTGGAGAACAGCCCAAAAGTATATTGATAGAGTGGTAAAGGTTAAATCCCAGCCTAATTGTGAACTGTTGATAAAAGGTAGAAATCATTAACAAAGGGTAAACCTCCTAAATAGTCGAAATCGCAATTTAAAAAAAAATCCGCATATCTTATCCTTCCTCGACTTGTTTTTTAAGCTATTATTTTATTTGATTTCTATTCAGTACTTCGCGGTAAAGACATGCAGATCAAGGAAACAGTGGGGACATATCAATCGCCGATCAAGAATATGTGCATAACAGTCTATATATGAATAATTAACAAAATATTTCATTTCATAATTATTTCAGCATCAAAATTGCCGATACAGATCTGTATCGTCATACGCCGTTGACCAGTTCGCTTCCAGCGAAACTTTCAAGATTGAGTTCATAACATTTGAAAGTATGACTATATAGTAGTAGTGTAGAGTAGCAGTAGTTCGACAATGCCTCGCTTTCAAGATCGAGTACACACATCTCATAATTCAAATATACAACAAATATTACCCATTCAAAATCACATTAGGTTTCATGAAAACCAACGAACGTTAGCAACAATGCGTTTATGAATCCCTGCTTCGCTTATATACCCTACCGGTTAATGATATCGGCTAACATGATGTGATCGTTTCTGAATTGCTTAAGACGACATGCTAAAGCTGACAGTGCCTCTTTTATTTCCTGGAGTGCACTTAATTACTGGTTGTTGTCGATTGCCAACTTACGCAGGTTCACGACTTGAAAACCGCATGAGAAAATCTCTGCGAAATTCAGTATGAATACAGACATAAGTAAAGAAATTAAATGTTGAATAGAAATAATTGGAGATGATAATTGCACATATTATCATACCAAGAGTGCGTTTTGATAGCCCGCTAATGACAGCCGCTGTGTAAATTAAATTCGGCAAGCACCAGAAAATGAAATATGCCTCTACAACAGCAGATCGTGTTGCCATTAAACTGCGCTCCGCTTTATTTGAAGCGCTAGTTGTGGCACCCCAACAAGTAAATGCGTGCAAATAACTCTCTTTATTAATTATTTAATTATTGCAGTATTGAGCTAAAATCGAAATCAACGATATCTCGTAAATGGTTTTTTAGTCACAAGAGTTCGTAGAAATTGACTAAATTCCAATGATTTGATGGTCGAAATGAGGGATAATTGTGATCCAGTTAAAGATTCCGTATAATTTTGAAATGAAGATGGTGGAAGAAAAGGCATCCAAATTAGCTAAAGAAATCTCGAATGAGAATTTTCTTTTACGTTCATTTTTGTGCTTCGATTTCCAATAAATACATCAATTATATCGTTGGAAATTGCAACAAAATTCTATTCGGCTTGACTGTTGATTGTAAACCCGTATCACTTCCATTGCACGTGGAAGTTACGAACCCGTATCATTTCTGCTGCACCGTGGAAATTATGGACGAATCTTAATAATGAAGTAAAATGCATTACAAATTTGTCACACTTTTATTTTTTAATTGTTGCTTATGAAGGTGATGGATCTATATGACTTATAAACACAGAAATTATCTCACTGTTAGTATTACTTTCTCAGTGTTTCGTCAATTGAAACTATTACGCGGATAAATAAGCATGCAGGCAGATAGACACACAAGCATGCATATGTAGAATGCATCATATCTCCATAACGAGCCTCTTAAAGACAAATTTGTCACAAGCGCCTAAAAATCCAAAAGATCTCCATCCTGAGGTTCACTCATCTTCATTCTTAGCGAAGCATTAATAAAGCATCTGTTCCTCACGCCATCCGCTTTAGGTCCTTTGATTCTTTTCTCCCCAACATATATCACCTTCGCGCCTATGGTTTTCACTTCTACAACCTCAGGATGAGATTGAAGGATGGGTAATGTATACAATTTTATTATAGAACTACTTTTTTACATGTTTCGTGAAGTGAAAAAATCGTTATACGTTTAGCTTTGAAAGCTGAAATATACAGAAATTTTTACGATACAGAATTGGAGGTCTTAATTCATCTTGGAAAAAAACTGCAAAAAAAGCGACGCCCTATCCCCCTTTTCTCTTTCTCTATTCCCTAATTGATGGTAGACACGCACGAAACCATCCTCCGCTCTTGCATCTCTCGCGCCTTCCTAGAAAGTCGTTATCCGTGTTTCATCATGCCAAAAACAAGTAAACACATCAAATCTTCAATGCATTATGTTGAAAAGAGACACGGAAATTTTTTAACCGGTACTACAGTAGACCGAATGTTCACCATAAGGAAAATCGAGAAACATTGCGCCAGTACCTCGATCATCACCGAGAAATACAACCTAGCAATGATCATTTAAATCTAAGGTCGAATTTGAAATATTTGTTATAGCAGAAAGCTAATGAGTAAGCAGAATTACCTATAAAGCAAATGACCGAGGATCCGACAAGTTCCGCTTTCTCCTCTTTATCTGTAATAGCCAATTTATTCGTATTTTATTTTTGTCTCTTTTCTTGCCACGTTTTTCAATGTTTTAAAATAGGTTAGAGTCTGATATTTTAAAAACTCTATTGGCGGCAAATTACTCTCAGATTACTTGGAAGTTCCAAGGAAAATTTGGTCACTAAATGCCAAACGCCTGTATTGTTGCATTCCGCAACCACGATTAGTGTCTGTTGCTCGGCAAAATGGCATCCCTGTTTGCGGGAAGACGGTGAGTAAGCAGGTGAATTTTATTAGGTGCATAAGTCGATTTACATTGCAACTTTTAATTCACTGACAAGTTGATGGAGTCACACGAGCAACTGGGTGCTATAAACATATAGATGGGGATATCGTTCATAAAGCAGCACTTATTGACAAACGGTAATCTGCTGGTGAATAAAAATTCCAAACTTCGCGATAAATACTATCGCCTAAAATCACCCATTGCATTTCTCGGTTTAGGGATGTGAAAAGAACATATAGGACAGCGGTATCGAATATCGGTCATACGTTGAGAATATAAACAACAATATTAAGCGATCGTCTGTTACTCTAAATAAAGAAGATGCTAAAACTATTTTACATAATTTCATGATAGAAAGTAATATGCACAATAAAAAATGTAAAATAAAATGTTTATGAAGACTTCTTTCAGTTTCCATTTGAATAATAATTTAAAGCGAACACTGAAGTTTTTCTCTACTTTCCTTTTTCTTGAAATTCCATGAAAAGTCTCGTTTAGCCATCTTTTATACCTTCGCGTACCATAATGAAGCAAATTTTTATACTCAAAATCATTCGAAAGGAAAAAACTCATAATCAACAAAAGCTAAATTGCCACGCAGAAATAAAAGTAGATAATGCTTACCTCTTGAATAAGGTGTTCAGGCCATAATTTCTCGTTAAATCGTTATAGATGATGACTTTAATAATTATTTCTTAGGACATTATCAAGAAAACAAAAATGACTATGTAAGCATATATTGAATGATGTGTCTAAAGTGCTATTATATTGGCCAACACCGATGTTAAATATAGCAAAAATTGATCAAATCGTCCTTCAATTGTCTCAATGATTTGACAATGAACCTATAGATCCTGTTCTACTTTCAGAGAGATCATTGTTGAGCACAAATCATATTGATTCTTCATATCTCATTAGAAGATTCATTTCTCTCGACGTTTTCTTCTCTATCGATTGCCTATTCCACTAGCAAGCTGTTGCTTGTGTGTGTATGTGTGCTCGTAAGTTGGATCCACTTTCGCATCAAAACGTTTTCTGCTGTTCGTGAAGTGTGGCTGAAGCTAGGCAGAGCCTTTCAATGAGCTTTCAGTGTTGACTGCCGAATGCACCTTTCATCCAGCAGCTTTCTCATCATTCCCGTCGTGTGCTGTTCCTGTTGATCTCGCTCTCACGATAACGTTATATACTTCAATACAGCCGAATTTTACACTTTTCTATCGATGATGGGAAAACTTAATATTCAATTCAGCTGTAGGTTTCAGTCCACAAATGAGAATGTTGAATATATAACCCGAATAATCACTCTTCTTAATGACGTCACGGGTTACGTGGACCCATTCACCGTAACCACAATTTGCATTTGAATTAGTAACCACAAACAGAACAACCGATCTCATAAGTATGAAATGTGATCGAGTGATAAATTTTTATAAACATCCGTCCTTTGACGTCTATTTCTCTCCTTCCATAGGTCAAGCATCGAGTGAAAAATCCTGCACTAATTTTTTCATGATAAATTGAAATAGAATTCCACCAGTCGATTTAACCACTAATTTGTTTCTTTTACTTGAATTCAATAGATATGTGTCGATATTGTTATCGCGTCTTACCTCATTGAATGGTTTCACTAGACGGCGGATGCTATTATGCACTTTAAACAGAAATGTGCCAAAATTTAAATCAATTTTTCATTTATTGCTCAACTTCAACCGCTAAAGTCGGCATATTGGAACCGTACAAACCGAAGAATAATCGAGAAACGCGTCATCCGCATTGCTTTTCGCGAAAATTTATTGTCACCCAATTACACGAAAAGACCAGAAATATTCAACCTGGAATTTCAGGAAATAGCGCAGCTTTGTTTTGACCGCAGTCTTCGTCATAGAGAGTTCGGCTTTTCCGACGTCCTGCGGTTGGAAATAATTCAGTTCGCCGTTCCTCGGAGTCAGCCTGTGCATCTGTTTAAATTGTAGGCTATGAATGAGCCGTTTTGATCTCCGCACTGTTTACTTCTCTCACATAATGAATGTTTATTTGCCTGATTTATAGCCTGAACTGTAGCCATAAAATGAAGGCATTCCCAAAATTTTAGCCGAGACTATAATTTTGGGAATGATTTGTTCCTGCTTATTGTGCATGTTCACATTGTCCTCGATGTTTTACGATTTTGGCACTTTGAAATGAAAAAATAGATAGCGCGATGTTACGCAAACGTATACGTATACGTGTGTCTCGCTATTTTCCAGTTTCAACTTGTCACTTCCTAACTCCGAGTTGGTACTTTCTGAAGCTTTTAACGCTAGAGTTATTAAAATAGAAAGATGTAATCTGGTGTAGTTTATAGCAAACTTCAAATTGTCCTACTGATGTTGAAAAGAGTTCCAAGGACTGAGCAGTACCGAACCAAAATGGCAATTGCAATAACCCCAGAAGAGTCGTGAAAATATTACTGGATCTGTATCATTAATTATATCAACAAAGGTGCACTTTTCACTTTTTCACAATTTATTGAAACCATCAGTTCCTTGAGCTCACAATATCGCCAATTTTCCTCGTCTACTTTCCTTTTTATTTTCTTCAGTTCATTTCCTCAAAACTTTCATTATTGAGTCATCTGAGCATGACGACATGAGGCCTATCCATTTTATTAACATGAAAATATCAAATTTTACGCAAATTTTTCGTATAATTAAATTTCTGTAATCGATTTTTCCACATTTCGGTTATTTTTTTTTTCTTTTTTTGTGTCATCCGTTCAGACATAATGAGGAGACGCCAAAGGACTTTTTCAATATCAATATTTCGATGTCTTCTTCATTCACAATTTTCGTGTCATTTACGCTTCCATAGCAACCTTCTATTGGCATCGGGAACATCCTGTGCCTTAGTGGATCTTTTTCAGTTATTTTCTGCCTTTGTCAATTTTAACGCAGGCTTATTCAGCCATAAATAACTAGTTCCTTTCATGAAAATACATTCCATTCGAAGGCGTCGTCACCTCATTTCTATCTAATTTCATAATTGGAAAATCTTTCTCATAAAATAACTTTTTCTGTGAAAATATATTTGTTAGAAATTTGCCAAATTTCATAGAGAAAGCAAAAATTTTATTGATTACGGCATTCTTGATTGCGAGATGTTTCGAGCGTTTCGCATATCTTGAAACTATATGGATGCACGCCGTAAAACAGCTGCTCTCTCTACATCGACAATATGTATGCTGCAGTCTCAATGAAGCGCTTTGCTCCCCTATTCACATCGACGCAATTTGTTCACTGATTTTGCCTACAGCTGAATATTCATTTAGCTTACAGCCGATCAACTGTACCCACTTCTATGCCTTGAGCAACTCCTTTCAAACAACTTCTGGAAATCTCGAGAAGATGGCTTGGAAGGAAATTACCCATAAATTGCATATCACTTGTTATTGTCTCACAATGCCTAAATTTTAATCCACAGTTCCTCAGCATATGCATCCTCTGAAAACTGTTGGGAGCTGTTATAAATTTTGTTGTATCTCTAGCAGCGATAGCGTTGAGAAGAGACAGTGTGGGAACGAGGATTCCCCATCGCTTAGACGCCATCATTAAAATAATAAATAATAATTTCCTATGAAACTCTAGGTTTTCCTCGGTAATCTACCTTTTTCGCCAAAAAACAGTAGGAACGATTGACCTCAGGTCTTATAGCCACATTTTACATTGAATAAGATGTAACTCGGGACGGGATACGGTCATTGAAGCATTGAGAAAACATTCTGCTCCTTCTTTAAGTGAATTTATTACTAATCACGAATCTTCTATTTCTAGGCGAAATCATTTATTCTTAAGTTAAAAAACTGAAAAACCTCAAGAGACCTATTAAAATTCTCCATGCGATTGCTCGCAACACGCTATACATGTAGGTTCTCACTAATGGCGACCTTATCGTTTTGAAGGCACTACTCTGAGGATCTAAGCGACGCATTCATTCGATGTCTTCCTCATCTTCTGAGTACAACCGACATCTGTGACTTCAGCGACAAATCGTAATGCAAAACTGAGCGATGCTTTCAATCTGTTTAGGAATTTACGACATTTAATAGAAAGTCGAATTTTTGCAAAAATTCAGTCACAGTTGGTAAGAAGCTTGTAAGACCTCATCTGACCTAATATTCCATTTAATACAGACGTAGGTTCACAAATCATCGTAGGGAAAAATGGAAATTTGGAATTTTGCATCTCTCGAACCCTCCCATCGCGAATGTGGCTATTGTTGTTGCTATAAAAGCCGAGTCTCGAATATCGTCAACAATGTACAATACGCGTCAACGTTTCTTTTGCACTACTGCATAGCCCCATCAGTGCGACTGCTTGTGTAAGTAAATATATATAGTTGTTCATTCATTTTTTATATATTAGGGGAAGTTTTTGGAAGGTAAGGAAAAACTTGCATCCTTAGGCACAGGAGAAAATTTCTTGGGGTTTGGCTGAAAGGCAGGTATATAGATGCCAGCAGAACAGCACTGATTGATATCATATTAAAAAAGTCGATCAATTTATTTCGAGCTGAAAAATGAGAAGAGCTGCATCAGCGTTTCGACGTAAAGTGATACAGCATTAAAGATGCTTGCTGTGATTGTTTAATCTTGTTGTAGACTCTGATAGATTTCTTCCTAAAAGGTTAAATGGTAATAGCAAAGGAGAGGGGAAGATGAGTTCATTTCCATCGGAAGATGTCACTTGGAAACGGATTTTCGAAAATGCCCATAAACCGACTGTAACATTCGATTTCAGTGTATTTTTTTCAACGAATTTTATCCCATGGTGTTAAAATTTTTAGTTCACCTCGTTTGCTGAGATCGTAATGAATTTGCAATTAAATGCAGCAACAGCGTCTGAGTAACTTATGAAAATCCTAATTGTCTAACTGACGTCAAATAGGAGCGGAGCTGCGTCTACTAACCGTTGAGGTCGTCCCACTATACTTTCGGAAATCCTTTTCACAGGATATTGCATCTCAGACATTTTTGGAAACTTTCACCGCATTTATCTTCACTACGTTTCTACTTCTCAATAATCGACATTTTCACATGGAATTTTTTAAATTTAATATCGGTTACCTGCATAAATCAGTTATGGAAAACATTCACAAAACTGCAAACGTGTTGGAAAAAACCGATCCTAAAATGTTCATGAAAATACGTAAGATGATAAATGCTACCACTGCGCTTAGTTTCCAAAGAAGTAGGACAACCAATCTGATTGGTTTGTTAATTAGGTTAGAGAGGAACTTCCCGATATTTTCTCAAACTGAGACCTACAAGGAATGTTTGATTGCTAGGCTTGCCCGCTCCTGCAATATGACTACTCAATTTAGAACTATAAGACTAATGCGGAGCGATTGCAGCATGAAAGTCTTGAATTTCTCTCACATTCTAAATGTGAACTGACCAAATTCGTCGATGAAGAGAGTGTGCAATAGATATTTAGTTCATTTGCATATTCGCTTTATTAGATGCGAACTTTATAACGTCGTGTCTGCGTTCATATATGTCGTACGCATGTCCTTCTGATTGTCTGATAGTTACGACTTATCAGCAACGAAATACTAGTTAAGGAGTTTTTTATTTATCATATGCTCTATATAGAAACCTTTCATTAGCGCATTTTATGTTGATTCATCAACTTCGAGATACAACTTCGAAAGGAACTATGGAGTACTATAGCGTATGTGCAGATACCAAAAATTACGTCTGTATCTCTGAAATCTATGAACAGATTTAAATAAAACCTCATTTATGAACAGGACGCAGTGACTGATGCGAAAAAAAACCGAATTTCTTGATAAACGTGTATATCGACGTTCACCTTGAAAGACGAATTCATTTTTCTGCTTTATTAAAAATTCCTTATGAAAGAACTGCGAAAAAAATCGGTGGAAATGCGCATACTGTACCATCATTACCTTTTGTATATATCTTGATTAGAATTTTCTTACGTATTTGAATTTACACTTTATTTTAGTGATGGTGTACTCGAGCGAGTTGGGTTATGACCCAGACGAATGGGAGGAATGTCCTGATGAGGAGCACCGTATGTTATTCGGCTTTTTTACGAGGATGCTTCTCTCTTTGTTTGCTGTCGGCTCCACTGTATTCTTGCTATGGTTTATGGAGGCACGCAAACAATGGGCAAAGGCTGCCAAAGAGTGCAAAGAACCTGTCTTCGTGGAAACGGTAACGATCATGAAACATTAACCAACAAAAATATATCCCAAGGAAAACATCTGATAGACATGTCGAAGGCACTGCGAAATTGATCGATTCTCTTCCCGGAAATGCATTTGTACATAAGTACATTTCTTTGAATCAGTTATAAAAATTCCCAGCTGAACTGTCTGTCACCTATACTTTTTTAAAACTTGTTCAGTTCCTACCTTCATGTGACGGCTACAGAAAATCGCCCGTTTTCATGCAATGAGACAGCGTTTGCTTGAGAAGTAAGACATCGGGAGTAGGCTGTCTTCGGCGAGGGAAACTTTGCGTTAGTCACCGAACGGTACTAATTATCAGTTATTTCCTACCTCGCTTTTTTCAGCTCCTTCCCATCCCCTCTCCGCACTTTTCCCCTCCCACCTTCTATCCGAAAGAAAGGCACATAGCAGCTCTACGCACCAGTTTGGCTTGAGACTACGTTTTCCCGTCCAGGAGTGAAGTCACCTATAAGTTGTAACTTCGGTCCCCTCTAAGTGACCATCGAAGACCGATCTTTGCTTGCAGATAGTAAAGGAGGAGGATGAGGAGATTCATGTGATCAGTGAACTGCCGCAGAAGCTAATGAAAGAGACCAAAGTGGTGCCTTCCTTCACCAAGTTCGTTTTTTTTCACGTTTTTCAAGTAGCTAAAAGAGTACTACGAGGTCATTGTTCTCACTTGTGTGTACTGAAGTAAAACGCGTCCATTTTTCTGGTATTCCATCTATGTCGTTTGTTGAATCTGTCCATATACGTGCATTGCAATTTTTAATTTTAAGCGGAAATCTCTACTAGTGAAATTTGGTGCATTTAATTGAGCGGTACAACAACCAAAATACTTTCTGCCTAAATGCATCAATTTTTAGCATAGTTCTTGGAAAGAAAAATCCTATAAATTTGCAAAAAATATCTCGAAAATTTGCTTTTCGTCAAACTTTCACAATTGCGGCAACAATTTGCCACAACTTATTTTCTATTATTTGTGAAGTGTCAGTGATTTTCTCCATTCAAAATGTTATTTTCCAATAAATCCTTCAAAAAATAACGTCTTAGAATTGCACTCAATTTGCACGCGGTTATTCTAAATTTTCCGTTGCTGCTGGAAACGGTGAATAACATAGACATCGAAAGTCTTTTCGATAGAACCAATACGCATTGGATACAAAAAAGCGTTGGCATTAATTTAAAAAGTTTCCGCTTTATTATAACCTGAAATATTTTGCCATCGTTTGAGATTTTACTGAAATGGTATTTTCAATTTTTGACCTCTTAAAGGGAGGAGGAAGAAGCATTGGAGGAATGGCGTCGGGAGGTGGCCCGCTTAGAGGAAGCACGTTTACGTGAGCTGGACGATCGCATATGTGACGGATCGAATGGTCTTTCGGAAATCGAAACCGAATCTCAGCTTATCGATAGCCTTTTGCCAGCTGATGAGATTTCAGTGGATTTGGATGCAGCTGAACAGGAAAATTTCCAAGTTCTCAAGTGGGTTTTTCTATTGGAATGGTTTATGAGGTAAATGACGCAGTGGTTTAGAGTGGGGGTCGAGAAATATTGGGTTCTACTTCACGTTCGGTGTAGCGTAGTCTTGCTACAATTGCTATGCTAAATTGTGGAAATACGATATCGTTGCAACGTTGCGTTAAATTGTGTTGTTAGCAGTAAAACCACGTAAACTGCTTAGAAGAACTTGCAAATATGTTGAGAGATGGAGCTGTGCTCACTAATCAGTGAGAGAGTCACATATGCTCCTTAATAGTGCTTAGGAAAAACGAAAGAATGTTACATTTTTAGCATCATTGCATTAGACATAATTTGCAATCTCACCGAAGTGCAGTTGATAACGACAGCGAAAATAAATAAGTTGCTTGATTTCGAAAAAATTGCAATCATCTTTTGGTTGAGGGATTTGTGGCTTAACACATCAATATGCATTAACTAATTCATATCTGAATATGTTGTTACAATGTGTATTCCGCCACTCCATTGCTCTATAATCCAATTAGTCGTTCATCTTTATAATTCATGATTTCTAGAAGGAGAACAGCGATAAGGCAGTAAATGATTTATTCACTTTAGAAACGTCTGTGCTACACCACCTTGCACACCACCTGAGACTGGTGGTACTTATGGAAGAACACCACCGTTTGAAGAAATCACTAAGAAACTTATTGCCGATGACCAGGTAAAATTTTATGCAATTTACGGTAGTATAGAATCTAAGGTGGATGTTATTGTATGATTTTAAAAACAGACTACCTTCTGACAGCTAACTGACCTACCGCCATTGTTGCGCAGATACCAACAAATATGTGCGATAGCGACATTCATGCATTTTCCAGGTGATTTATTCCCTGTGTTTCGTTGATTATAATTCAGAAACCACAGTGTCGAAGATTTCGAAACTTCGAAAAAAAATCATCTAGAAAGATACGTCTGAACGTGACAAAACAAGGCTTCCATATCTCTCATCATCTGATCTTATTTGGTGTAGGTGCGTCGTAGAACCTAGAAAGCATTTTCCTCTGCACAGCCTGTGGACTTAAGGACAACCACAGGTAGCGCATACCATGATCTCGTTAACAGTGATAAGCCATAAAATGAACCTTGCAGAATTTTCATGTTATAGAGGATTTCTGAAGTGCCGTCAGAACAGCATGAATTCGAATTGGTCAAAGAAATGGGGTGAGTGCTAAAATTCATTTAATTTTGCTGTATGTATGAAATTATAAGGGTTGTCCAAGTTTGGATTTCACTATTAATGAAGCTGGCAATATGAGGCGCCTTATGATTAAGCCTTGATATAGTGATAGACAATAGCGAGTAGAGTCTTATTTCATAATTTGCCAAACTTTCATACATTCATACCGTTTCAACGCTAATTCGAATGAAGAATTTTCTTATCCTCAGTTTTTTTTTGTATTACTCTTGAACTAAACTGTAAGTGTTTAGAAACTGAAAAAGAATTTTGAGGACTAAATCGAAAATTAAAAAATTATTGCAACTTGCACATGGGGCCAAATATGCAGGAAGCATCGCGGTCTCCAGCATCCTCTTATTATTACACTAAATATGCCAATGTTCCAGTCTAAAGTCCTCAATTTTTGAAATTTACTTATGAGAACGAAGTTGCCTTCATATCTGTTAACTGTGCGTTTCATCTCAACAACTGGTAATCACATATATAGTGCCGATATGTGTAAATTTTTGCTCCAAGAGAGGAAGTGTTAAAAGTAGAAAGTAAATTACCTTTTGCACGGTAGCGTTTCCTTCATACTTTCTTCAAACAAGAACTCTCGTCTAAGAACGATTTAAGGCGTTAACCAATCGTCCTCCTCATTCCTCCCTCCCTCCTCCCCCCGTTCGCACTCAAAGATGTCGTCCTTTCATTCTGTTTCTGCATACTTTTCCTTCTCAACTCTCAAAAACACATACTTCCTCATTCTTTATACCACGTTTGTTTATGCAGTATAATAGATCAGATGTGAATGTCACTATACATCAGTGGTCGTAAATGGACAGGTTTTTTTTTGTATTCATAGAAAATGTTTCCAATTTTCAGCACAACAAATGGCAATGGGCTAGCTGATTGGGAAGCACCACCGATTGCGGTAATCATTGAGCATTTCACTATGATTTCCGAGTTCAGAAAAAAAATGTACCCTTTTCAGATGAAACTTTAGCGATGACAAAATTTACTGATATATAATTATATAAATTTATGTTGTTCTTATGGAAATTGTATGTATAATGACAAATTCTCCTTAGTTCAGTTCGAGAAGGCGATTTTCTTCAGCAACCGCAATACTCTTGAAGATCGATTTGTCAGTAGATGAGAAAATCGGAACGGAAGGAAGCCTGATTGCACCATGAAATAACTTTTTTGCTTGATAAAAAGATCATTTTCTTTGAGATAGATCTCTTTCAGAAAGGAAACGGGAACCTAACGAAGGAACGTGAGGGTTGTTCAGTCACTAAGAGGGTGAAGGGTGGGAAAGCTGGAAGAAGAACATATGTGAATTGCGTCGTAAAGTCTAGAATAGAAACTTCAGTGGAAGATAGTATTCGCACACCTCACTATCATGTTATCTAGCTACTATTTGTGCGTTGAAGAAGCCAGGCGTGGCAAGAATCTCGAAACTTCCGGAAGGACGTATAATAGACAGGAGCAGCAAGTGTTCATGTGAGCAGAATTTCATGATTGGTCTGTGATGCAAAAGGATTTCCAGCTTGTGCTAGGAGATAATTTTAGGCTCATAGCTGTAGCACTTACAGGAATTTCTTGGGCAACCAAACGAGGTATATCCAGTAGGAGAGCCTATTGCCGGGTACGTAGAATCCGGCGAAGCTCGCGCCTCCAGCAATGGTGAGGAGGGATTTGTGAAAGTATACAGAGAACATGAAGAGAAGTTGAAAGAAAGAAATATCGCTGAAGTCTCAGCAAAAGGGCCCGAACAAATCGAGCATATCTATGATATCCCGGCAGTTGAAATAGCATCTCAAGATACTCCGATGTCCGTACATGAGGGCACAGAATGCCGGACATCTGTGGAAGCGATGTATGATATTGGGATGCAGCCAGAAACGCAGCAAATTGAGGATTATCCTCGGATACCACTGGAGCCTCAAGTGGTATTTGGACGCCCTTCTGAGTTCGAGTCAGCAGCTATTCAACAGGTTGCCGCTCATCTTGAGTCGGGACCTGATTTTTCACTGGCTGTGGCCACAAGCGAGCAAAATCTTGACCTTTCACAAGTTCCCCCAGCCGAACTTGCTCCACCACAGTCCACCGATTCCTTACCTATCCGAACATCTTCGACAAGCGACGGTACAAAAACAGAAGATACTGAGCACCTAGTTACTGAGAAGAATATGCAACCGATGGACCAAAAAGAAGCAGAAGAATTGAAAAAATTGTTCGAAGAATATGACATCCTGGAAAAGCCAAATGAACAACAGGATGTCAGGTCGAGTTTCATACTACATGATACGCATCCTTTAGGTGAGACTTTGCAGCAAGTAGATCAGCCACCAATTCAACAAGTTCAGCTAGGCGTCACTCAGGATGACGAAATAGAGCCAACCATTGATTTTCATTCCGACCGACAAAAGAAGGAGTTTGATGAATACGTGGATATTGTCGGGGAACAGCAAGGAATATCGCAAGTTGAACTATCCGCTTCTGAGTATCCAGCAATTCAAATTTCATCAGATGAGGTGAGGAGATTGGCCGAGGCTGATATCTATGTTCAAGATGCAATGGAATATGTCAGCTCTCAACGTCCCACCGACACAGTCTCAGGTTTCGTTATTGAAGAGGATATGTTGGAGAGCGTTGAGCGCAGTGGTCAAACAGCACATCTGAGTGGTCAGCATAATGCACCCGCATCCGCTGAGGCTACCAGTCAACTTGTTAAGACCAACGAGGTTCGATTTAGGCTGCAGTTCTGCAATTTTCACTGCTTATACGTTCGAATAACTAGTTACTGCTCATTGACGATTATATTAAGTACTTTTTAAAGAATTCCAATCTCGACTCACTTTGCGTTTTGTTGATAGTCAGTTGTTGGTGCATGCAGTCATTAATATAATTTAATGGACAATAAAAAGTAGAAGAGTAAAGATCTAAATTGACGTCAAAAATGAGGATATTTGAATTCACATTTGGAAGAGATAATTTTCGATCAAAAGAAACTTCATCGAGAAATGATATGACGAAGAGACTAGGAGAGGAGGAGGCTGTTGGGTTCACTGAAATAGGAAAGCACTAGAGACTGGTTCCTCGAAGGGCGTCTTTTTTTCTGTATCTGCGAAGTTAAAGTGCAGTGATAATATTGCTATGAACTCATTCGTTTCATTTATCAGTTCAAATGTGCCAATTCAAACGAACATCGAAACCATTGTGATATATATATATATATATATATATATATATATATATATATATATATATATATATGTAACACAGCTTTTGTGCCATTGTTATGAGTTCATGTGTTAGTGTTGTGTTGTTTAATGCTTTTGTTGCGTCGAATTTTTACTTTTTTGTCGTTGAATCGTCGAATGGCTTATATGTTTGTCTATTGTCTCAAGTTCCGTGTACCTTGTCTCTGTTACCAAACTCTCGTTTGAATGGATTTGTCTGGGATTTGTTTCCTAATGCAAACGATTTGTCTGCAATACATTTAATCTTGCCTTATCAAGATCTGAAGACCACATTGATGATAATGTAAAATGTCTGCTGAGGAAATCTACACAATTTTGAATAGCTGTCGTTGTATGTCTTTCCACTCATCTCCGAAGGTTGATCAGTGTGAGCACAACTGGTATGCAATATTCACTTGCGTATTATTTAAAATTCACCGGATGAGTAGCATTATCCCTTGCAATAGTAGGTTGAATCTACAAATATAATCAGTATCGAGGCCTATTTGAAAACTATGCTAAGCGTTATGAACGGCAATCATCGCTGTGGAATGATTTCACTCGCCCTGATTGATGTCCGCCCTATTAAGTGACTTAATTTCGATATGTTTCAATCCTAATGATTATCGATGCTAATTCTTTTTTTTTAAATTCATCGATTAATTAGCTAATAATTCGTTTTTTGTTTTATTATTTAATTAGTTTATTTATTTATTCCGTTATTCTAATGTTTATTTTTATATTAATTGAAGTGGAAAAAATTTAAAACCTTTGCTGAGAAATTTATATAAATGATAGTAAATTATCGATTTAATTTATGACAGTCGACGTTTTCATTCAATTATCTCATTTATTTTCGAAATTTATTTAGTAATTAAATGTAATCGTTATTGTGTGAGTAATTAACCTTTAATCGAATTTCTAATATATTATTGATTCATTCAGTTTGTACATTTTTTTTAAATTCATTAAGAAAGTTTTCCTTCTTTAACATTCAATTTATTTCATTTATATATTCAACTGCACCAATATTATCTCTGTTCCGTTATTTTCTCATTTTATTTCGTATACAAACTAATCTTCACCTATTTAACAATATTAGGAGTGATAAAAGTGTTTCGAACAATGTGAATACCACCCGATTGTAATCTTTGATGAGTAAGTAAGGAAAAGCGCCACATACTCATCTTTGTTAATTACCATTATCTCAATTTACTAGTAGTGAATGAATCATTTGTTAATAACTGAGGTGGCTGCCATGAAGCGTTTAGCTTATTTATTAGGTTCACACAAAACAACACTCGCTATCACCAGCTTATGATTTCGTATTTTCTGCTTAATTTGTTACAATTTTGAGCGAATGAATGAGCCATTTGCCTAATTTTTCAAATAAAAGAAAGCCTTTAAAGTTGCCTCTAGTCGGACTGCAAGTGAGATGAAAAATAACTGAATAATTTAGTAATTACTCTCTTTCTATTGCAGTTAAATTCAGCGTTACATTAAGTGGCGTTGAGAAGAAGCGAAACTGAATAAATAATAAAACAAATTTCATTGATGATATGAGGTCTAATAGGAATTGAACCCATATTGAGAAATATTTTTTGACTAGGCAAATCTGAAAATTCAAATGTTTAGGCGTTCGAGAAAATCGAGCAGATCGCAGAAATTGACGATACGATGACATATGCGCCTGAAATTCAGTCTATAGAGATTCCACCGGATCAGGGTAGCGAAAATAGCGAAATTCTTCAGGAATATTTCGATCAAGTGGCTGCCGAATGCACCAATGTTTTCAAGGTAATCGTGCTTTCGTGATTCTGTTAATCCGGTACTCAGCTACGGTTCCGAAAAAGCACGAAGAGGATACTTTATGGGGGGAGAGGGGCTGATTTCCCACGTGATCTGTGTTCAGGCCATGCAGTCGCATCTGCCAAATTTTCTTGCTCTAGCTTCTCAGAATCATTGAGATTACCAAAAAATGGGATTATAACGATCATTTATAACAAAACAAAGATACAAAAACCCACGAATCCTATATTGTTGTGATTATTCGCCTTCGTAAAAATTCGCAAGAATCATATATAAATCGCTCAGTAGTGGTTCCGGCCAAGAAGTCCGACTTTTTCCCTTAGTTATCTGTCGATGGAAGTTGTGTGCTTCAGATGCCCCTTATGCAAGCGCGCACAGCAAGTGCCACAGGGTCTGGTGTGCCAGCCAGACGATTGGAGTATTCGCCATCGATTTCGTCGATACGCAGTGGTAAAAGTTACACATCGAGTGAAGGGGTTAGTGAGTCCATTTAATTTGTTATGCACTTTTCATTTTCCTCATTTCAGTTCTGTGAAGCATTTCCAGCGTTGTGCGGTGACTTTTTGCAAGTGGAGAGTAAAAAGACGCAAAAACAGCTGTTTATCCTCGCCTCGAGCATAAGCTGAAATGTCGCAGATTGTGAGCTTCTTTAGTGGAGGTCTTATTTAGGAAGAGGGGAGAGAAAAGATTGGAGAAGAATATAAGTTGCCTATCCTATCGACGTGTTAACGAAAAGAGGAGACGAGGAAAGAAGAAGGGAAAATATGAAAGATAGGCACCGTTCCAGAGAGAACTGGTTTGATGAGTATTTGCAGTTTTTGATTCCTTGGAGATACTATTTTTTCTACTCAAAATGAAAATATCGCAAAGTTATCTTTGTTGGTAAAACTTTCGATTCATTAGAGAAGCTTCGTGTTTATTAAAAAGAAATCCTTCATTCCTTCGTTTCCGTCTGTATATTCAGTCAGCTTTTGAAGTAGTTGAGCTGTAAATCCTTCAGCACCCAGCGGAAAATCCTCGATCATCAATAAGTTTCTCAGGTCAGGATTTTAAAGTTCCAAAATTACGGAAGTTACGCCTATCATTTGCAGTGTTTCAAATGTTATTTTTACAGTTGAGGAAGCAAAGTTCATTGCTAAGCGCATTGGGAGTCACAAGTATGCAAGAGATGCTGCTCACATTGACCTCACTAGAAGCTCTCTCAGCCGCTATGGCCAAAGCAGGACTTGAATCCACGAATCTTATCTTCGGTAACTAATTACCTCTTATTACACTTTTTACCTCACGATAAAATTCTCTGTTGTACCAAAACTTACGGCTTTCCACTGGATTCAAAAATGGGCGATATCTTCTGGAAAAAGTGATCATTGATGAATCCATTTGATGAGTTATGACTTGAAAATGGAAAGGAAGGGGAAAGGCATCATTTGCTATTTGATCATTTCATCGGTCGAACATAGTCGTCCCCCGCTATTTGGAACTGATGCATTAAATAAATTCGCATAGTTATCATCGCGATCCAAAGATTATGATTATTGACGTCTCGTTTTATAAGTCATCATATAAAT
Organism: Parascaris univalens; assembly: GCA_037576465.1. NCBI lineage: Eukaryota > Metazoa > Nematoda > Chromadorea > Rhabditida > Ascarididae > Parascaris > Parascaris univalens. The sequence continues at coordinate 231,034,991 of CM075173.1, read as the reverse complement.
TCTAAACACTTTGATTACTTCGCCAGATTCATGCATAGAGATCGTACAGTGAAGATTATGGGAAAGGATTTGTGGTGTTATTGCCGATCGATAAAGAGCGACGTTAAGTTTGAACTGCATGTGATATTCCGTATGACTGACTTTCATTGACATCTAGTTCTACAGGTATCGACTATACGGCTAGCAATAAGTACCAAGGAGAGCAGTGCTTCGGTGGTCGTTCATTGCATTCGCTAGACCCTCTGGTACCTAACCCATACCAACAGGTCCTCTTTCATTACCAATATAGTGTTTTTTTTTGATATGAGTCACTTACTATTAAGTAATGGAGATCTTGGATTATCGAACTCCTCTAAATGGAGGATCCATCTCCTTGAGAGTGACCAGTTGTACTGCTCTCTACATCCAAGGATTCAGTGACTTACCAGTGAAAGTTTGAAACAACGTTTTCTCATAAGATAAAAAGGTTGCCGATGAATTCATTATGAATCTGTCATCAAATATTTCTAAGCAGTGGAAGTTGGTATAGAGCTATTTGGTTCACACCTGTTCACATAATGAAGAACCCTTAGCTGGAACTGCCTGAAATTACTGAAACAAGCTGGTACCAAATTATTTCACGATCCTATAGGAAATATAACATTATTTCCTTTCGATTCCTCTCCCTGGTTCCATCCATATCGGGTTTTCGTGATGATTCAGGTGATATCGGTGATGGGCAGAACGTTAGCACCATTCGCCACGTCGGGTTTTATTCCTGCATATGGATTTGGTGATTCTAAAACTGGTGATTGGTCAGTATTCAAGTTGAAGGAGCATGGCGAATGTCGCGATCTTGACGACGTTCTCAGGTTATCTTTCCTTTCTTATCCCAAAATATGGAAAAGAACGCTTAGCGTTCTTTGCAAAAATCCAACGAATTTTAATTATTATATTACTTAGTAAGGCTCTATTCCATTAATACCGCCATTGCATTTATATTTTTAGACGTCATGCGAGAGTACTGGATAAAATGCACTCGAACAAGAAGTAACCCTTCAACTTCATTATAGATTTCCGATTCATGTTGTGAACGTTGAATTCTCCACTTCCTGATTAGAGTCTTCAACACTGAGTGGGATCGTGGAGGTGGCACATTTCATACCACTTGTAATCAACGATGCCTTAACCAACCAATCAGCATTAAGCAACAAAACCACTATCAACGATATCGTGAAAAAAAAAGAAAACCAACGATTTAAAAAATATAATAAATAGTAAATAATGATTGCAAACTTGGTTAAACACAATAGTTATAGCTTTTGTTAATTGAAACAATCAGAGATTCATAACAACCTAGTCAACAATTTGTTCATTCGGCGTTTCTTGTTGCTGTGATTAAATTTTCATGTTAAGATAAGGGAAGTATGGTATTTGCAGTGTCTATAATGAAGTAACACCGACGATAAGTTTGAGTGGACCGACGAATTTCGCTCCTCTCATCTACCAGGCGATCGAAATATGTGAAAGGGTTCAAGATGTAAGCCGAAGCAACGTTGATTATTCAATCAGCTGAAACACATTTGACTTCTGCCCATCTATTTATGTCAGTATTAGTGAAATGCATCAGATTGGCCAATTGACCAGTAAAAATTGGCCAAGTGGTTAATTGTTGACGAAATGAGTTGGTTTATAAAGTCGAGGTAGCCAATAATCAGTGGAAACTCTATTGGGAGTTGTACGATTGCACCGTTATAAAAGTGAACTATTTAAGAAGATAATATATCATTATTTATGAAATAGGAACATAAGTAAAATTAGCGCATTCTATATGATCAAATTTTGTTGGAAGCATATTGTCTATGAATCAAATGGTGATATATATTTCAGTTCTCAGAATTACCTTTGGAAACAAGTTATGTATTCAAACATAAAGTGAAATATAGCCGCACATTTTGAAAATGTTTCTTGGAAAAGATTCATGGTATGTTTGATTGTCAGAAATGTCTACGAAAAACTTGAGTGGCTAGATGCTATCGGCTCCCAGTTAGCTTGAACAGGAGATCCTTTAATTTCTGAGATATGGAAGTGGTGAATGGTTCTAGGAGTTTCCAAAACTGCCCCAAAATATGGATTCGGGGATTAGCGCTTCCTATGAAACCGCAGGAAATTAAAAATAATGATGACCTTCTATAAATGTATGTTCATGAATGGTCGTTTTATGATTACATAATATAATGGTGGCAATTTCAGTACCATATATTGGTGATTGTTGCTGATGGTCAAGTAACGAACGAGAAAGCAACAAGAAAAGCAATCGTACGTGCTTGTCAATATCCACTCTCGATTATCGTTGTTGGCGTTGGAGATGGACCATGGGAAATGATGAGGGTACCTTTTGTCACCTTTTTTTGTTGATTTCGAAGACATATACAAAAAGAATTTTAAGAAACAGGGTTTATAAACGACTTAACAAATATCATGAAAGAATACTTTCAGTTGAGAATCGACTGGACGCAAAAGGCAACAAGGAGGGGACGGGATAATAGTCATCCCAATTTCTGTTCCTTTTTACTGTCTATCTGCACCACCATACATTGCAGTTCCTCACTTCTCTCTCCATTTTCAGGAATTGGAGCCTTACTAGCAATCCGTTTAATGAAGAAAAAATAATCACTGACTAGGAAATTAAACTTATAAACAGCTAAGGACCTTATAAAAACTTCCAGTTCCGTTTTCAAAGGTTAAAGTTGGAGTTGCAGAAAAGACGACACCTCAAGGTGTAAAGCATTTTGCACATTTGCATTACAGTTACATTATGGAGAATTTCATCTGCATCACTCAAGCAATGCATATTTTAATTTCCCATATGAACTTAACATTGCGCTATTTTGGTGGATTCGCGCACTCAATTTCTTCTCTCTCATATTTCACACGGCGTTAAGACGAAAAAGGCATGAATAGTTATTTTGGAGGTCATTCACAGCGTTGAGGAGAATTAAACGTATAAATGAAATTTTGATATTCTGCCTATATTTCTTTATTATATATATGAATTTATTTACTTCGAGAACTGCATAGTTGTGAAAACATTAGAGAACTGAGTGTTGAAATTTTTAGCGCAGATAACTTCGGGGTGGTTAAACTTCGTGAGTCAATTAACATCTCATTAAAAGTACCGCACCGTGATGTAACAATGAAAAATACTGAAATTATAGCTGTAAAATTTGGTAGATATAATGTATGCAGTAACTTCTAAATGTGCCTAAAATGTTTTATGCATCTCACACCCTCGAACGTACATCTGGGGGAGTGTATCCAAAGCGGTTTTTGTATCTTCCCTACCTGGTCAATCACTTCTTCGCCTCTAAGTCCCATAATGTGGTGTTATGGACCACTAATGAGCAGCACTATATATACCTCATCTAATTTCTCCAATGTGACTTCGGTAATTCTCAAGCAGCTACTGCTGGATAGACAGATAGATGAATGAACACATGCACAGACGACCAAATATGACACCACCGTAATTTCTGTGGTTATCTTTTGAAAACGTTTATTATATTAACAGATATTCGACGAATCTCTACCAAAGCGCCCATGGGATAACTTCCATTTTGTGGAGTTCGAGGAGGTGATGCGTAAGGCAAGTAGCGTCGACTCTGGTGAGGTAACATTCGCTATTCACTCACTGCTGGAGATCCCCGACCAGTACAACACTGTCAGACAACTCGGACTTATTCGTGGATCGAAATCGGTCTCGAAAGCGAAATAATTATGTAATCCCCTCTCTTTTTATAGGAATAATCTTTAAATGCAAATCGTTCCACAGAAAATTTCTTCCCAGTAAGACAGGAAAAGACCATCGTTTTCTTTCAGCACTGAATCTTATAGAGAGCTGGAAGTAACTCCCCTTCCAGCTCCCTCCTCCACTGAATCCTTGGAATCAAGCTTTGTCACTCAAATATTGAGGCTTGAAATAACATATTTTAAGAAACATTATACGTTTTTCTCACTCGGCCGTCTTCCGGCAGCCTTCACTTTAATTCTTCTATCCTATCTTGATTTGATAAAAGCAGCCTGTTCTCATTTACTGCACGAAGCTGCTGTCATTTCATCATTTCCACTTCGATAGAAGCCGATGATGAGAATGCGTCAACCTTCCGACGATTGTACTTTATGCGTGTCGTAACCATCAATAAATGCTTACTTTACCGGAACATTGTAGGCTTTGCAACCAAAAGTATATAATTACTAATAAATGTCAACGAGTGTAACATTCAAGACTGCTGAATGTCATCCAGGAGAATGTTGCCCGCCCTACACCGCGATTTGCAAAATCACACGTTGCTGTATGACGCATCCCCATAGCAATCCTTCACACCTGCATTGGCTGACAACCTGCCGTGCCCTCAGTTGTACGCCTGCTAAACCACTACCCTAAAACGTTTGCTTGAAGCCGCAATGTAATAATAACTTGCTAGTTGAAGTTCTTCAGTCACCGTTGACGAAATGTGCATATCACAAGAGAACGGTAATTACACATGTGCTCAGAATTTCAGAAAAAATAAGATAAGCAGAGAGATTTCGAAGTTAACTGGAAAATCACGCAAGTCCTACTCCTATAAGTAGATCAAAAAACTGTCCGATGTACTTTCTCAATAAAAAACAAACATTGTGCAACAATTCATCCAAAAATGCTGATCTTCCCATTCAGCCAGGCCTATGAGGCCTCAGTCTCTTTCATTCACCCCTCCTCCCTCATTTTGCTCCCTTTCCATTCGCCAAGGGTAGTGGATATTCTATCATTTTCTCTAAAAAAAATTGTTGGTTTATGAAAGAATAAATATGCGCTCACAAAGACGTGGAATGCGGAAGTTTAATCAACTTCTTTATTTTAAGAAATCACAGAAATACGAACAAATAAGAAATGATTTTATGAGATATTCGACAATAACGGCAATTATGCGTAAAATATGCAAATGGACACTTCTCGTAAACTGAACTCCTCTACCATTGAAATGAAAACTTTTACCTCTTTCCATCGTATTGTCTCTTCCAACGGGCACTAGAACCTTTCGAACTTTTAATGGTGAACTCACATCTTTTTCTCCATCTTTCGAATCAGTTCAGTTTTCTTGAAGCGAATGCGGATATTTGTCAAATACAATAACCACATGAGACCGATTTAATAAAAACCACAATCCACATTAAACAATTAATATGACATAAAGGTAATTTAGCCAACAAAATGAGATTTGCAATTCTCGAAAATGCACTGCCCACAAACCAAATATCACTCGTCTAAACGAAATGCTTTAGAAAGCTAACGGAAATCGCGATTTGTGCTTTATAGGAATCTCATGAATCTACTACCGATAGGACGATAGCGGCTTTTGCCTATCCTAGCGATTGATTAATTCGAATGGTCCAATAGGACGCCAACAGTTTTTGCCTATCCTAGCGGCTGATTAATTTGAATGATTATCGATGTTCGATTGTATCTGAAATTCCCTCAGAGAAGAGGATACAGTGCTAAGAGGAATATTAAAAAAATAATCGCTGATATTCGAAGGAAGAAAATAGCAGTAATACACCACCCATCACCGAATAAAAATGATCATCGTGGAGAGTTTCATCTCATCTATCGAACTTCCCAATTTCCAAGCATAAGAAACTTACAACAATGCTCCAAAATGAATATTCCGTAAAACAGACAACCATTCGAAGCAATTAGCACAGTTGAATTCTATCACTGCGACGATCCGCAAGATTTAAACGGCAAGCATTATAGAAACTGAAAATAATAATAAATTAAAAATATTATGTACGCGTAACTAAGAATAAAAATATTGCAAACTCGACAAAAGTGGTCACCCCCTCTCATCATCCAAAACCGATCACCCCCTCCCCATCATCCCTTCTTCTAGGTGAGATCAGGGCACCGTTGGTGTTCACCATCTCAGGTAGAACATATTTTCATTGAACGTAAAAAAATATGAGGTTCATATTCGATGGCTTCGTATAAATAATGCGTTTCTGATACGGTCCAGAGGAAATGATAACGCAAGAAGTACAATCCTTCCCCCTCTCCCCTCCTATTTATCCCTCATTCTGACTCGGGCAAGTCCCCAATTTTCAAAGGGGGTTAAATGATGCGAAAGGAATTTGCATGAAAGCACTGTTTTAATATAATGCAGAAAAATGAGCATTATTTAAAATATACATGATAATGGTGAGAGAGAAAAAAGAACTTGAGAAACCCGGACGAAAAAATGCGAACGCGACGATTGAAGGAAAGCAATAAATTAGAGGCAAATATGCGAATAATCACTAGTGATATAAATGACGAACTTGGCTTTTATTTTGACGGCGCAGCGATGAACGGCCGCTTACGAATGAACTATTCAGATCTCGCGCTCAACTGCAATCAATTAGCCGACTCTGAGTTCTCGTCTCAGGATTCCGACGTTTTCCTCCACCCTTCCAAGAATAAGAGGAGAATCTCTATGAGCTTATCTAAAACTAGAACTGTGGACCAGTACTCGATCTTTACTCTCCTTCCTCTACAACCCCTCTTCTCTCTCCTTCTATCTTCAATATGAATGAGAGTGAGGACTTATGACTGGACCAGCATTTCCAATTCATGTGCCAAATTTTTCATAAAGCAGTCAATTTCAGTGCAGAAAAGCCTTGATATCCGATATTCAAAAGGACAATAAAACCTCCGTAACTGAACTTGCAAACTTCGGGTAATGCGCAAAAAGCCACATCCCATGTCATTAACATCTCCGATTCAACAGTTTAGCGGCAAGCATGTTTAGCTAGCGGTATATACATCCTAACGGTTTCCGCGGAACTCAACAAGTGCTATTGTTATTTGACGGTAGACAATGACTTGACGATCTCTATGAAACTTCAGGTTAAAAAAAAAAATGAAAATATAGTAAGGAACAATAAAAAATAAAGAATTATCGATCCACCATAATCGAATAATAATATCCCTCCTTCTAGTTGACAGCCTAATCCACAAGTCACTGGATCAAACCTTTCAAGCGCCTGGCAACGAAAATCTCAAAAAGCCTATAGGATGAAAATGGAATCTGGCGATACTAGAAGACCGATTAAAATTACCAGCAAATACCAAACAAGCTACAAAAAATAGGTTTTGATTCATCAAGAAAATTTCATCTTAAGCATACGTCAACTACTTATTCTTAGTCAATGTTCTCGAATTTTTCTACTCGCTGCGAGCGTTCCCCTTCATAAACGACTCTGAAAAAACTGCATGATTGCTGTTCCCTCGTCGCCAAGAAACAATGATCTTATAAAATCACATCCTCGCCGCTGAAAAATTAACCTTTCATCCACCACGATAAAGACCCGGCAATGGACTGAAACAGCTTAACCAAACGAACCGCTCCATTTTCTATAAAATCATTCTCTTTCCTTCTCCCCTACTCAGTAAACCCGCTTCGCACCAATTCTGCTTCCTATTCATCTCAATCAGCTAAAATGCAGCAGTATGTATATTTCTCGCTATCACTGCAATGAAAAAAGCAATCCAAATCAAAAACAAACGAGCAAAACAATTCGCCTCCCATAAAAATATGACAACATCAAAACGCCTGGGTGGAACTGACGATAATGTAACTTACGGAGCAGCGAGTGAACTAACAACACCAATAACTGCTTGGAACTGCTATAATCCAAATGTGGTCAACGGAACGAAATAAATAATCAATCACACAAACGATGAGAATGAAATGGAAGCAGGTAATGATAATTACCTGGTGCAAAATACTCGAACAAGAATTTTTTTGTGGAAATAGACGCAAACGGATGAATGCTCGGAGATAGGGAAACTCAGGTAAGCGATAAAGGGTGCTCCACTACACTTTCATAAAAACGCTTCAAAAACAGGGAAAATATCCGGTATATAAACAACTAAAATTCTGATCCTCTGCTTATTCTGAGCTCACGATGAAGGAATCATCTGACGAGAAAGCGAGGAAAGAGTGAGCAAGATCACATTCCCTAATTACGAGGAAAATTTCAAACTGTAACCAAGCCCTAAAACTGCATATATCCTTGTTCCCTTTCTGACCATTTTCAACGTCACCTCGCATGCTGCATATGAGCCTTAAAAATCCTACTGCTATTCTTTTTTTAAATAGATTCTTTGCCACGGTCATATAACTGCCGACCTACTACCGCAACGACGGGTCCATACGTCGGCTGATATCCATCATAACGTCATCGACCGTCTCATCCATTGGATTATTGAACTCTTCAGTGAACTCGTCGCGCATTTCTTGCAACCGTAGTCTGGAAGAAGATCAATAAAGATTCCAGCCCTCGTTCTACTATCATTAGTCAACCGCGTCAGAAAGGTTTCATTGCCATGCGTTTTCAATCAAGAGATATTACGTATGGACGCACATATCTGTATTTTTTAGGTGCAGAAAGACAAACAAAAGTTCATGGAAAAGCGATGAAAAGATTTTTGAGGGCGATGACAAGTCATGCAAGGCGAAACCACTTCTCCACCAACAACAACGTAAAAAGGCACTCGTTACAGCATAAACCTGAAAAGCGAAATTGCTGCAGCCTTGAATCGAATAATTCCCCAATCTCAAATGAAATGCTCTTTCCTAACTCTACGTTTAAAATAATAACCGACTACTCCTAACTGTAATGTAAACGATACTGCAGACAGCTCCTCCACAGTTTCCTTTCATAATATATTAGCCTTGGGTCTGCAATAAAATAACTTGAAAACATTCGGCGCAAACGTCCTGCGCCTTAATGAACGCGTATGATTAACGTGATGAAAGCGCTCAACAATTTTTGAGAGAATACAACAAAATACACTTAACAAACAATTCCCCCAAGAATTCACTATAAAAGCCAGATATGTATCGATAACCACAATCAAACAACCTCGTAAATTATAGGCGTACTATTGAGGTTCACAGTTTAAAGGTACGACTAACCACCTCTCTCAACTCGAAACATCGGCCCCGCAACCGATATACACTACACTGAAGATTCCTATATGAGTACACCAAAAATTTCGTAATTTTCATTAAACTACTGAAAAACTGAACTAAGGAACTTCTGAAGAAGAACAACCACAATAACAGTTCAGCTATCCGGAATCAACCAATATAAATGAGATAACCCCTTTATATATATCTAAAGTCAAAACATTTGCAGTGAGGCCGCTTACAGCGTAACGATATCGGCATGTGTCCCCTCAATCGCCAAATCAAGCGCAGTCTCTCCATTACAATTTCGTAGCCGTTGATCAGCACCTCGTTTCATTAACTGACAAACTAATCTGTAACAAGTGAGATAGTAGATACACATCGTAGTCACTGAGATAAAATCCCACGAGTCAAACGAGTTTTTCCAGGCAATAGGAAAGAAAGGAGGCTCAATATTCGAGGAAATTTATGAAGAGAGGAAATTTTGGCTAATAATCTGAGATTATCGGCATCAACAACTACGTATTCGATCGCATCAACTAGATCCTAGATTGAATGACAAGAAAAGAGGCAAGCCACAATTGGGTTCCTAGGAACAACAATTACTTTTCGAGGAAAGGAATCACAGTATCCTCCCCATCCTAAGAAAACAGCCGATCAGCACGATCCTGAAATCGAAATTCAGATGCATACTTCATGCGCAAATCTAGACCACATGGATTTTCGTCGTAGAATCTTAATGTAAGCCTATAATAATGTCCTGAGAGTCTGAAACGAAAACTGAATCAATTTCCCTAGGCTATTTGCACTCTTCAATATATTCAAAAGGTTTTAACTCAGCTGACAACCAATATTTCAATGAATTAATTTCACCTATTTTCTCTTTATTTCTTTCCTCCAACCCTCTCTTCAGTTTGAAATGAAATTCTCAGATTTTCATTTCACTCATTTCCTCAAATTCAACTGACGAATTTAACACGAAAAAAAAAAACGGCCCAAATTCGATAGAAAATCGGACACATCTTTTTCCCAACAAAGACCTCTCTCAAAGTCCATACTTCATCTTCAATGCCAACAAAGGCCACAACTTAAAAAACGACCAACGGAAATCACATAAATAAAGAGTATATGGCACGCTCATATTTTCCTTCCACCTGTTCAATTTCAATATTTCCGCATAATGTCCCCTTTTATGACGGACATATTCTGATAAATTTCTATCCACTAAGACATTAGCGGCTGATTTTTTATTATTTGTAGTTTCATTCTCATGAATTTCGCTCCTTTTTCATGTTTCATTTGCCATTCACCTCGGACAGACCAACCCCCTCTGGCCATTTCTTTACTGCAAGCAGCAAATGCAAGATTCAAGACCAAATGAGCATAAAGTGCAAGCAACTTACAAAACGTCGGGAATCTTAACAAAAAACATAACTCCTGAAATTAAACAGTTGGCAGAACGACTAACGAAGCATTGTTTCGCCTGTCATATTTACCGATCTTTCAACCTCACACTGACGGTAAAAAAGTCTCCCGATAATGCAAATTTGAGCGAGCAGGAGTCCGCAAATATCTTATTACAACGGCCAAAAAAGTCTCAGGAAACATCGACATCTTGAAAACTACAAAAAGAGAACGGCCGAATTGATCCTTACATTAAAAAAATTCAACTCTTCACCACTGCTTCTATTCACTCTTTTATGCTATTAAAACGTAGTTCCTCGCTGCAATGTTCACGAAATGAACGCAGACAATAAAAATGAAAACAATACCGCATAAATACACCGAGAAACTTAGAAGAGCAAAAAAGAGGTGATGAAACGAACAAAGTGAGCGCATTAGCGCACGCGATATGAAGAGGTGAGTTCAGAGAGGCATCCAGTGCGTTCACTTTCGATCCATTCAGCATTAGGAATTCGGCAGCCGTTCCTTTATTCTAAAACCGAAGTAATCCTTGTTTCACGAGCAAATATCATTTAATAAGGAGGAAATTTTAACTTCATATAAACAATCGATTTCTGTGCTAAATTATCGGATAATACGAAAAAAAAGTGGTTTAAAAAGCAGAAAAACGCACCATATTCGTCATTTTTCTGGTTCCTAAAATCATCCCCCGCAAATTACCGTTCGAATTTCAATTTCAATTTCTTATTTCCACCAGAAATTCGTGGCATTAAGAAGTCTGCGGTGTTCAAATCCCTTTGAACATTATTCCATGGAAGAATTCAGAGGAAACTGGCAATGGCGCATTGCACTTTTGAATAGTCACAGATGGATCGAATATTCTGCATGACCTCTTTTATTTCGCTTAATAACAGAGCTAATCTTCATAAATGATAACAGAAAATCTGAAAAGAGCAGCTGCAAGTCTGAATAAAAAAAGAACAAGATATCCTACACCGCACTGGCGATCATCCGATGGTCATTAGGCAATCCTCTGATTATGTAAACCGAAAAAAACCATCTCGAAAATGAAACAATCACCACTTAAACGAATAACTAATGACAAAATTATACATAAATCCTTGAATGGCAATTACAAATCAAAAATAAGCAAAAAAAGAATTTGGGCAAATGAGCGGCAAAATTGGAACAAACGAACATTTCTGACGGCCGTATGCAAGGCGGTCGTTTTTGCGTATGGAGCATGTATGTCGACCCCTTCGGCAACCAGACGGCACAACTCAGCCACATCACCCAATGCTGCCGCTTTGAGAACACGTGCACCACATTCCGAGTTATCTTAAGCTGCGTAATATGATAGTTCCTACTGACTGAGAGAAGCTCAAGTAAGGCTTCTTAAACGCCTCTGAACCTTTAACTGAACCGCTCATCAACAGGAAATGGAAAGCACATAGCGATCTCTGCAGGAGATTGATAAGAAAAATTAGAAAGAAAGAACAGAGATGGCAATGAACAAAACAATAAAATAAACTGGGCTGCACTGCGAGTCAACTAAATCATATGGCGGAAACAGCCCTAGCAACAACTGTGAAGGTTGACCTAAGGCAAAGCGTCTTCAGCCAAACAACATCCTGACATTTCCCTCCTCCTCCTGAACAGCAATAATTTTTGTTTTAAACCTCACACTGAACATCCTTTAATGTTTACTTTTGTAATTCAACGAGAAAGTTTTTAAAGAAACGTTGACGCATTTAACACAACAAGAGAAACGATCTTGTTTTCAATAACGCACTAAGAATAAATCAATGCGGTAAACGATATGTGGAATAAATAAATGCTGGCGAAAGTCCAGGATGAATCTATGGTCGAAAAAGTCCAGAATAAACGCATGACCAAACAGCTTAATTATGACCAATCAGCTCATAGGAGCAGCAAATTTGGTTCATATATAAGTATCTTATTGGCTCTGTTTCTTCTTGAAAAACATGACATTCGCAAGAACTAATACTCTTGGGAAAAAAATGAATGATAAAACTTTATTGATTCACTTGAAAGTGATATGACTGCGACAACTCACCGATCACTTCCTGCGACCCATCAATATCCGAATCCGAACCACATGATGCCACTCTTTTCAGATCAGCTGCAAATTAAATCCTATGAAGAAAGCACAAATCGACTCCCCGATGTGTCCGATTCCCTTGTCCTTTTACGAACCTCCAGCTGTCAGCCTCGTTTTCTTGACAAAATGATTGCAACTTGAAATCATAATTGAATATGAGAAAACAGGAAGCACAGCGCATTGAAGCGAACGTCTTTTAAAGCGATACTACAGAAAAGGAATGTAACGGATAGTTTCTAGGGAAAGAAATCAGCGATTAATTAACGCAGCACTCCCCCTTCTTCCCTTTAACTGCTTCCTATTACTTTACGCCCAAACTTTGAAAAATCCCACCAGGCAATGATCAATTTCAAATCTAACAAATACACTGAGCAATTAAATCTATCAGACAGCAAAGAGCCACATTCATCCAATGTCCTAACAAACAAAGTGAGCAGATCAATGACCATTATAGAAAAGCGATCAAATACCTATCATCATTTATCAAAAAGCATTGCAGACCTCACATTCATACCACCAATTCAGTGATGCTGAAATGCATCATCGCAACAATAAGGTTCACTTCGTTTGTTGCTGCTCCCTCCCTCCGACCCCTTCTCCTCCCCCATCTCCAATTCTGGATTTAATGCGAATGTGCAATCTTTATAACCTCTTCCCACCCGTAAAAGACAGAATGGAAATCCCTTTTCCTTCTCCTGCAAGCCAATGTTTCTACACTCTGTAAAACGTTGAAGTTACTATTGCGACGTGATGAAGGGTGACTGAAACCTGCTATTGAGGGTGTTGATTTCCATTCACTTTTTGCAGAAGTAGGAGATAAGCGTGATCCGGCAACCGGCTCTGACGGAGAACGCGCCGCGTAACGACCCTCATAAAGTTTACGATCGGAATTCGACCGTGTTGGAGCTAAAAAAAGATCACAAATCAAAGCACTATATATCCCCAACAACATGTTTACCAGTCTTCCAATTTATGCATTCTTCTGTCCAAGGACGATAAAATTATCAATCACTTTGCAATTTCGAGATATACACCTCACTAGCTTATAAGGAGAGCTTCTTAACGAAGCATACCGTATGCACTTAAGAATAGAGGACAGTCATTCCACGAATGCTGTAAAACAATCAGATAACACAGATGCCGAAATGATTTACTCTTTAATACAGCAAGTTCACGAAAGAGCCTTCCGAACTCGGAAAATAAAACTAAATAATAACTTTTTGAGCCAAAGAGTAGCACGCTACCGAAACCTTGCGCGAGTAAAATGAATCCTTCCCTTGCCTCTCCCGTCCCACTGTTCGCCACACAACCCTTGGACGAATCGCTCCGCAACACCTTCTTCGACACCCTCCAGAAAACCTCACCATCTTTATATTCTTTCTGACTTTGGGAAATAATCCTAAGTCCGGATATTTTTTTCGAAGAAGTTGTCCCACTATTTCTTCGCCTAGATTCTCCTCTTTGCAGCTGCTTTTCGAAGAAGCTGATAACATCACCGATGAATGTCAACATCCCCTTAGAACGTTTTCTAAAACAAAGAGGCCAGAAGTGCGAAACAAATGGAGGCCAAATTTGGGAATCTATCCTCTTGGCTAGGTCAAACGCTTCAGTTTTCTTTAAGTCGACTGAAGGCTTTAAAAGCTTAGATGCTAGTGGAAAAATATTTTCTAAAATAAGTGAGAAAAAAAGGAGCGATCTCTCGGTTGATTTCTTCTCATAGTATGTCTTCCCACACCACATTTAACTGCTGTTTAACCATATTAATAAATAAATCCACTCAAAAAATTTGACAGAATATTTTTTCTGATCGAAGACGTTGGAAAAATTCGGAATTCCTTTGAGATCTCTCCCACAAAACTACACTTTGAGCTGCAACTTTTTTAAATCTCAAAAATCGCTACTTCGAAACCAAAATCAAAATCGCCACAACTCACATATCGCTTTCGCAGCTGTATTTCTTCTTAGTCCTTCCGCACGAACATTCGCTGAACTCCGTGCTCGCTCTATATCTAAACGTGCGAATCTTCTTTCCACATACTTCGCTTTAATCCATGCCTTACGAACTGGCCTGAAAATAAATCTTTTGCTTGATAATCGTAACCGATTATTTCGAAAATGAGATCACCGTATTAAATCAGCTTCAGCAACTGTGAAGGGAGAAATATGGATCCCCGATTGTTAAGCATTAAGTAGTACCGCATGCACGCTAGTTCATCTACCAGTTGGCACATACGGAAATACCGATCACAACAACCAGTCTCATAAATCACAATAGCCTTGTAATTCTCGCAGTAAAAATTTCACCAACCTTGAAGAGGCAGGTCGCGGGGGCGGTGGAACGATATTGGCGTTGGGTAGATGTGCCAAATAAATCGAATTTACAAGTCGATTGCCTAATGCTATCATCAGTTTACGCTGTTCCGGCTCAAGCGAATCCATCGTTAATGAACGCACTTTCGATACTTGTACTCCAAAACTACGATGAATACCACAACATTCTATACAAAGCAGCACCTAAAATGAACTTCAATGAGTGAAATGTGAGTACTGGAGGTAGAGGACCGTAATGCACGATGGAAGAAGGAGATAAGAAGTAAAGAGGGCAGGAAAAATGAGTACTATAAAGAAGGCGCTGAAGGCTTTGAGTGGCCATCATAGAACATTCCCATCAATCGCATTCGCTTCAACAAATGATTGATTTCACTACAAGACGATGTGAATGCTTTATTATCAGCGTATACTACCTAATTTTTAATTTTCACTTCATATTAATTTCAACACTATTTTAACCTACTGTCCATTTTATCTGTTCAACTAGATCACCTGCCTGCTTAAATCAACTTGCCCATACTGCCCTCTCATCATCCCACTCTTGGCCAGAGGCAATTCGGAAAAGACGTCAGTAGACGTGTGGACAAAGCGTTACTCACAAATGAATATACAGTTTCAGCATCAACGACCTCATTTCAATGAATCATAGTTTACGCTGAATTACACCCTTCTTTAACAACTCAAAACTCCACAAAACCTTTCGTCACGGTAAAGTTTAGTGCAAAACTTCATCGATATTAAAACAATGAATTTGCAGCAGTGGTCAACTTTTTCAATCCACCGTTTCCATTACTCGGTTCGCTACAGACTGCATCCTTATATACAGAAACCCAACCCACTGTCACATACGCAGAAATAGGAAAACAGAGATATCCAAAAATGTTCATAAGTTCCTAAACGTGACAGCTATCTCCACCCAACATAACTAAATCAAACAACAAAGTCATCATCCTGAAAGATTTGCAAGAAGGCTTCCTCTATCAACAACAAACTGGTCACTTCTACCTAAATATAAGAAAATAAACGTTCATCACCATAGCCAAATCAACCACCTCCAACATCTCTCGAAATAGTAAAATACCTCAGACGTAAACTTTTTCAGGTCAATTTATGAGAACTGATATGAGTCGATGACCGTTAATGAAAATAATCAACAGATATAGCACATCACCAGCAAAAGCTTTTTCTAACGTAACGGGGATGGAATTGCCACAACATTAGGGTGCCCAACAGTGGCAATCATTCCCTCTCGTTATTCCCTCTCTTGTTATTAAGCAGTAATCAACCAGCTTACGCCAAGGTTGATGCTAGCCCACTTCGGTGAATCGGCACCACAATCCGCACATTTATCGTTGCCCGCTATTCGTCTTAACTCTGCAAGAAGTGTATCCTTCGATTGGATGGGTGAATTATGGTTTACTGTCTCATCGTTCGTCGATGTAAGCGTTCGCACATTTGCTGGTAAACTTTCATCATTCTCGTGCAAATGATGGATTGTCCTTTGTAGCGCACGCATCCATGCAGTGCATAACGTCTCCGAATCGGCTTGCAGTAAATGGCTCCTTCAATATACTTCGCTTTGAATTACTGCTTAATTTCAGTCGACTAGAGTCTTTGATAAAACTGCATCCTGAAGCTGGTATTTTTATAGAACGACCTTACGATTTCCGCAACACCCACAAAAGTCCTACACAGCGTAATTATTACTTCAGAAGATTACATTCTTTTAAGTGCAATTTTGCCTCGAGATTGTCGACGAAGTAAATGCCAAACAGAATGGCACTGATGATCCCATTAGTGAAGAACAGGGAGTAACATTTTGGGTAAATGACTTGCGAAATACCAATTATAGTGATTTTCGGCAGCTCCAGCTACCGAAAACTCCTACCAGACCTCTGGGTTACGGTGGTATTTTCAGGCGAGTTAACGAACTTCTGCCATGTTGACAGGTGCTGATACATAACCTGAACCATATATCCATCCAATAGGCCATGGACCTTTTACTGATGAAGCAAAACTGCTCACTTTGTTGGAGTAACCAATTCGAAGCAACAAGCCCTCTCCACAGAGGAGGGTGCCTGCCGAACCAAACAGAGCTTGAGATCGGCCTCCATCACGGTGGGTGTTTCGACATCGGCCGAACGATGCGAATATAACTGAAAAAGTTCCTTCTCATAAACAAGACAACTATAAGCAGCCGTTTTTAGCAGTTTATATTTTACGATTCCCTGAAATAATATTTCACTTGTTAAACTCTTCGGATTAAAAGTCCTGAAGGAGTGTCTTGAATGCAAAGAGACTAAATCGAAAGAAAACAACAGGAAACTGAGGAACCTCGGGAAAATAATAACGACGTGGTGGCCGAGCTACCAATTAAAAGTTGCAGTACCTAAACACGAAGGAATGGAACTGAATGAAAAGACTCTCATCTCCTCCTCCTGCGTCAAATCAAGTCATCAGTGAGGTGAATAAGCATTAACTGAAGGTACGTATCTAAAACAAGGTAAAGAATGGAATTAAAAAAATGTTCGTAATCCATTCTACACGCAATAACCAGGTGATTCAACAGCGTCAAGTCACAGCCAAGTAAAGGCGATTACGAATCCCGCCACTCACCAGTCTGTTATCTTTAATTTGGAACCATCGTCGATGCCACGTCTTGAAGGCGTTCGTTGCTCTCTTGAAGAGGTAGCCTTCCATGACGACATCATCTTCTGGAGACATTCCGGTTGGATGCAAAAATACCTCCTGCAAATTCGTTTTACCTCACGGTTGATGACCACCATTAGTGGCCAGGATGATAGAAACATCTATTGAGAGAAATAAGATTTGAAAGCGGCGGCATGTCAAGGTAAAGTTGGAAAGGAAACACCGTCACGAGAATAGGTGTGCTTTGCGGCCACGAGAGAAAATGGGAACCTCGACGAAGATGTAGAGGAATTACTGCTCGCTACCGGCGATAATCGAGACTACCATTGCTTATACTACCTATATCTACACATATTACGCGATCATATATCACATGACATCAGCATATTCAAAAGACAAGAAATGGATAAGGGCAAAACTGTATGCATCGACTAATGCAGTCAATCAGTTTTGTTCATAATTTGATTACTTTTTACTATAGAGAAAACAATTAATGAGCAAATATATCATTAAATGGAAAACATTCATAGCATTCGAATAAACACATTTAATAGCTACTTTAATCAAAGAGCTTATATAGAATATGAAAGTCATTAAAATAACCGAAAATAAGAAAGAAGACCGAGCTGAGCGGAACTTTTTGTGGATTTGCGGATATATGGGTGTGGATTCAAGCCAACTTCCAAATTTTAATTGCCATTTGAGAGAAGGCGAGGGACACTATTTCTCTGCAAATTACTTTAATACATCAAAATACGATCGCTACAAAAGTTGATGTAAAAGTAAGAAAAGAACTCGAAATTAAAACATAAATGAATAAGAACTAATATATTCGTCATGTATGGCACTCACCACTGCGAATGCAACAACGTTTATATAAACATATAACAACACAACGCACTGACGATGAATCATCCCACTCTCAACCACCACCACCACCACCACCAAAAAACCGCTCGAACATCAATAGAGAAGAGGCGGTACCATTCGGCCAATAAACTTGAAACATCTATTTACATATGGAAATCAATAAAATCGTATAGAACGATTTGAATCCCCACTAGAAGAATGCTTCGAATTGATTCCAAAAGTGATTCCACCGAAATGAAATCGAGGATTCGGAACGAACCTCTCACATATAATAACCTATCATAGGTGATTTTGAAACTCCAGCGCAAAGCTCAGTTGGAAAAAACTCCCACACAATGGGAAAAGCAATGGGCAAAATTCGGAACCCACTTCTTGGCCCACATTAAAGCAGATGAACGTGAAATGATGCGGAAATTAACCAATGTCCCTCTCTCTTCAGAACCATAAAAAGAACCAAAATTCATTAAATCGTTCTTGTTGAATAATTGAACAAATTTTTTAAAACGAACTTTTAAATGATATTTTAGAGTCGGCGAAAAAGAAATCAATTCACCATACAAACAAAGAAACTGCTAAGAGATTCTATTACCCAAATAAATGCATCTAAAAGACATCGGAAGATTGAGTGAGTGAACTCAGGTCAAGCTTAGATGGTCCGACTTCATATACACTTTTCCCTTCCTTAGACGATTTCAGTAGATTATAAAAAGGAGTCGAATAAGCGTGCATGAATACTTTAAGAAATAAGTGAATGCTCGAGGACATGAATCCGACTTGAATATAAAAAAGACTAAACCATAACCGACCATCTAAACTGTTCAAATGATTCACGGCCATTTCTTTAATACACGACAAATTCAAATATGCTCGGTCCACTCATCTCTCGATGATTGTCGGATGGATTTTAGTTGAATGAGTTTACGAACTTCACCTCAATTAAATTAAACAGGCAGAAGCTGAATTCATATTAAATACATAAATAAATGAATGTACGACATCCAAGCTTCCACGAAAAAATTCGCCAAAGAAACACCAAAAAGAGAAAAACAAATCCCTATATCAATTACAGAGGACAGTAATACATTCAACACTGAAGGCTGACCAATAGTGGCCATTAAGGCTTTTTGAGAGATTATTTTAAAATTAGTCAGCGAATCCACTAAAAAGTAAGTAATCTCTTTCTCCGTCTCCCTCTCCTCCACTTCATTTCCCACCCGACGAGGCAGATCTCACTGCATTTCTTTTTAATCATTCTATATTCCGAACATGCCATAATTTGCACGGCATTCATAACAACACCACAGCATCCATTACATCATAATTGGCAAACAGAAAGTACACCCAACAAAGTACATGTAAACTTTTTTGTTTGCACACTAAGGAGCACTGCATTTCCCACATCACGCTTGCCCAAGCTAATTCAACAAATCCCATCTGAGGATTCAATTCAAGATGAATTCCGAGCGTCCCCCAGATGAATTCCCACCATCCCCCATCTACTAGATGTGAACATTTTGCTGCCAGATGCAATAAAAACAACGGACACGAATAGTCGCTTAATGATTTACCATTTCACATCAAAAAATATTATCCCACTTATTGCACCGCTATCTGAAATATAATACAAACTCCGTGCAAATATATCCCACATCGCATCACTTTACACTTCCATATATGCATCAGCTCATCTGAATTACGGCTACCCGAAAAACTTCTTTCTTTATCCGAATATTATCGAAGAATTATATCCATCAAACAGAGAGCCGATGTGCTCTATATCATTATTACATTATGACATGTAAATCCATCAAAATCAGCTAATCAAACTGCAGCTGCCAATAACGATGAATTACTGAAGAAAAGCTTTAATCGATCTGAGAGAACGAAGACATCAGAAACTACAAAATGCTTGAAATCCTGTATTAATCATTAGAAGCAAATGAGATGTAGAAAATGTGACATCACTTCGCCTTTCCCCTCCCCACCTGTCTAAGTTCCTCTCCCAAATTGGAGCTGAAATTCCCAATCACGCATTTTTTAATAACTGAATATTATCAACTATGAAAGAAACTCCAAACGAAGAAACTAATCGCCCCTTCTAACAAGCTTCACATCGTTTTTCACTACAAAATGGGCGTCATTAGGCAACATTCAACTTAAAAATAAAAAAAATCCGCGGAGAGACGTACTAAACGATCGTTGTTCAAAGAAAATGACATTCAATGGGGTAGGAAAGAGCAGTGAATGCACAGATGGGGATACCAATCGCATCGCAACCACAACCACCAACAACGAATGTAATTGCAAAAAAAAGCCAAAGAAACCATGTGAAAGAAGACTTAAGAGTATCGATCGATGATTTCAGACGAGGACGGAAGAAAAGGAATTCGAGGAGCCAAAACTGCCCACCATCAACGATAATTAAAGATCGACATAAAGAAATTCACAAAATACTTGAGGATATCTGAATTTCAGGAATGGTACCAATTCATATATGTTGGCTCATTTTAGCACACAGCGCCGAATGTATTGAAAATCGATACATACGCAACACCAGGATTCTCTGGAAAAGGAAACCGAAGTTGAGGTAAATAACTCTCACCTTGAAATACTCGATGGAAATGATACTTCTCGTACATATTTCAACTACAATTTCACCGCTTTCGCCATACAATAATAATAATAATAATTTGTGTATTGCAAACGAGAAACAAACTTCGACGGCTAAGTTGCGGATTTTCACTTAAAATATGAAATAAACTGCTTTGTAAATTCTCCAGAATGAATAAGATTTTTCTATCGTTGTGGGTCACAGCATTACGATCTCGCTACACTTTGAAAGCTGCCAAAACCACACCTACGGTCTCATTATATAAGCTCATGTATCTTGCGTTAAGCATACTTTCTTCGCAGACTACCAAACCATTCACTCCTTATAGGTAACAAAATCATAATCCTTTTATAGATAAAATCGTTAACGGGGTAATAACTATACTTGAAAAAGCACCCACTAAAGCACTCAACTCTTCAAAGAAACAATAAAGATGGCCAACATGTAAACTATTGATAAGCAATAAATGATAGAGGCAAATAAATAACCAAGATAATCTCTACTCTCCTGAAGAGACCCGCAATTGAATAAATGAATTTAGATGAGGGAGAGGGAAGGGTTCATTCACGCAAATGAAACAGATATCAGGACGTGAAAAAACTAGCAACAAATTACCCAATACCCTCAGATGACTCTCAAAAAATGACCGTTGAACGAATATATCTGTAACATTCCACCAGAAGGATCGAATGAATACTCATCCAAGAACCACGCTCTTTCTAAACTATTTAAAAAAAACTGAAGAACGGCATTTATAAGTCAGCATAACTATAACCTAAATCTCCAGCTCAATAGATATATCACTACAAATAACTGTTATGTAAAAAGCATCGCCATTATCAAATCACTTTTAAATGACAGTTCCCTAATTGCTATTAAAGGACCTCCCAATTATACAAGGATTACCTCGTCTCAGTTCGGCTCATCCATAATTACCCTAATTCCTTCACACACCTTTACCATTCCTCTATTTCCATTATCACTTATACTTATATAACCTACAGCATCGAACAAAAAACTTCCTTTGATGGGCCATTACTCAGACGAAATCAAGCAATTCAAAACAGTAAGAATGGATTAATTCTGGGAGCAGCTACCTCTACGCTGCTCCATATTTCGGATAACATAAAGACAAGTTCAAGCTCAAGACGTAGGAAGATTTCCAGCTTTTCATTCTACCAATACCTTCTAGTAACTTAATTTAAAGTACAAAGAGCTGAAATTCAACAAATGAACGGCTGTTTAAGAATCCGACCACGACGATACTTGAAAATAGTGAACTTTTCATCAGTGAAACCGTCTTTTTAGCAACAAATGATTCAACGGATTAAACCAGTCTAACAGATTAAGCTGCCGTATTTTAAAGTTTCCTGAATCAAAGGTCGTCAAGAATTTGTCCACGAAAGCATCAGTTGAAATTGAGACGATTAGCAGGAGTACCGCTTACTTCGCATATGGTCCACGATCAATTGTCTTCCCATGCGTCCCCCTCGCTACTCCCATCTTCCACAATAAACAACTGCCTTTAAAAGACGATGTCAACAGTGCTCACAAATGCAATTTCAGGACCAACAGCATCTCATCGATGAAGCAATATAACCATTATAAACTAATCATCAACGACCAAGGTTACAAACTTCTTCCCCAAGTGGGTAGCTTCAATGAAAATATCGAAGGTGGAGCAGAGAGAGGATTTTTCGCAAAATTACCGGAAAAGACAAAGAAATACAGCAAATGTGATCAATGTAACTGTTTACAGCAAAATCAAATATAAAAAAGGGAATGTAACGGAAGATTATGCATGAAGAGCTCATCAGTATTGTTTTTCAGCGACAGAATAAAGAAAAGTGCGACAACTGTAAGCCACTCTAGTTTTACGTTGGAAAATGCAAAACAGCGAGAACTTTATGGAAGATTTTTTGTTATCCACCCTAAAATCCCAAATATCCATAGTTTGCACATAACTTCCTTCAACAGCCATGAAAATTCGACCCGCTGTGTCAACTTCTCAATCATCTGCGCCCTCTTCGCACTCAACAGCAGGGTTCTATTCCTGTTAAACCAGCAAGCATTTTGATTTTATCGCAAAGACTGCATTGTGATTTCTGATATCTTTCTGGAAAGGAATTCAGCGACTTCAATTCTTATTTTATAAGAAGCCACCTAAGAGATATAATAAAATGCTCGCCATGATCCCTTTTTCACGAAGCAATAACAGAAGATAGTGAAGAGATATGACCTCATACTGCACCCACACAACAAACGATTCACAGCAACGTCCCCTTTCTGCATTTGCGGATATGCTGTCATAGTGAATAGCATTCCGTACGCCTTATTTAAATGCAGACTACCAAAGAATTCGGCACTTTATAAACACCGTGGCTCAAATCCATCACTTTGCACGGGTGACTGGATCATCTTTCAAACAACAGAAGCCAACCTTTGGAACTAATGAGTGCCGATCTTGCATTTTACGCTCCACACACTTTCCCTTATTGATCAACGCCGCTACCGTATCCGATATAGAGCCATTCTCAATTGCGGTCCATTCATCGAAAAATGCATGACCACGGGAGAAAAACGAATTGCATTCCTTTACAAAGGACCAAAGCTGAAAAATTACGTTTCATTGGTACTATCATCGATACCCAATACATCGGTACTATCAGGCGAATATTTAAAAGATACAATGCTTAGAAACCAAAAACTTAACAATACTTCATTTGTTAATACAGCAAGCATGCTTGGATCAGGCAAAGAACCCTTAATTTCATATGAATATGTCGTTTATTAACATATCTCTAAATGCTATCAATGAGATGATCCTTGGCGCCCCCCATTTAAGCAAAATTTCTCGGATAATTTTAGCGACTTCAAAAGTTGCCACCCATGAGCCACTTCCTTTGTTTGCCTCGATAGCAACACTATTACCAGTAGTAATCTACAGTTCGCACCAACTCAGATCCAAAGCAACAGAAAGGTAGCTAACTGCATCCAATATAACATGGTCCTTATGCGCTTGAGTGATGTTGATCTGTGCCACATAATCGAGTGCCGTATGAGCGAAACATGTCCCAACAGCGGTGAGCGCATTCTTCGCATCAGCCAGTTCGACGTTTCGCGTCCGCGGTACGGCGGCTTTTCGAGCTAACGCATCATCTAATGATGTGGAAAGACTTTCCAACTGTGAACGTGTCTCTGATACTTTCGCAAGTTCACTGTAAAAAAAACATTACCTCTAAGTTGACGCAATGGCGATCAACTATGAGAGGCGGAGACATTTCAGTGACGTGAAACGACCGACCAGTAGGGATCATGATTTGGTATTCACTACGGATGTGCATACTGGAACCAATCAAAGTGAATGTTTTGCAAAAAAAGTGAAAACTTTCGCGGATTCTTCTTCGTTTCTTGAAATCGTGAATCCCTGCCTCCTCTCCTGCACATCAGATAAAAGTCGATCGATCTGAAACGGCCATCAAACTCAATATCCTCGAAAGGCGAGCGATCCCCTCTCTATCCCCTTCACCATAGTACCTCTTCCCTTTCATACCTTTATTAAAACAGAATAGGTAAGCTGAACGCGTGCCAAGACCAACCCTTTAATGAAGCCGTTAATAGTGCTGCAAATGTTTGCACTTGCATTCTCAATAAGTACACGGTGTAAATAAACCACGTGTGCATAAGCGTCCGAGAGAGATTTAAGCGTAGCCACTGTTGTTGCATCCTGTGGCAGTGACTCGGCGCATAATTGATTCACCAAAACAGAAAGTGCACTGCAATGCAAATACCACATTTACCATATAATACCAATTAGAGATCCACTGTTTTTTCTTCATAGTACAATAATCGTTTCTGCTCTCTATATTTAACAAATTTCCGGACAACTTTGTTTTTTAATCTAATTATATTATATCGGGAAGAATTAAAGAAACAGATCAATGCTTATATATGAAGCTTGACTTGACTGAAAGCTGGACTCGCATTACCGATGAATGAGCCTGGCCCAAACTCCCCGTTTCGCGAATGATATAAGACCCACGGCCATGGCTCTCCAACAGAGAAACATGGCCACGATTAATGGGGCACATAAGCGCATCACTACTGGAACCAAATGAACTTCAACCATAGCAAAAAGAGAGAAAAAACGGTAAAAAACGATGTAGTGATGAAGAAAACATAAATCGAAAGATGTTTCTTCCTTCCGATATATGTTCTCTCTCCTCTTAAAGGAACTCGCTCTCTCTAAATGGCTCAACTACCGAGCAATAAATGGGATTGGTAAGGTTCGAATAAGGAGCAAAAGGGACGTACCTTCTATTGCTGCACTTTCGTTAGTAGCGTTTCCTTCTAAATAAATCACCTCAGCAGTACTTCCAACGAGACTTCCGTGTACTGTTTTCAAGTTCCTAATTCAATTCATATACGCACAATTTTCTTTTAATCTCAAAGCGTTTCTTTTAATGCGTTTTAATGCATCTCAAAGCGTTTCTTTTAACGTAAATTTCTTTTAATCTCAAAGCGTTTTCTTCATAAACCATAGCGGCGATTACAATTAAAAGCACTGAAAACAATGGAAAAAACTATCGTTACTGAGAATTCCATCCAATAATTGCAATTAAGATAAAGAAAGCAATTAAAACAACTCACTAAAATGTATTCACATAATGTTTTCCGTGTTCGGCCATTGTCGTGAACAATCGAATCAACTGAAATAATAAAATAAATAAACAAGCAATAACTAAAAACAGGGAAGCCTCGATTTCAGGTCTTCTCGCTTAAGGCGATTGTATGTTTTAAACATCAACGTATATTCATTCAAGAAGAATTACTTGAAAAAGATAAGCGGAAAGGCTAATGTGAGCTTACATCGTTGACAGATTTCAAAAGACTACCCTTCACCAAAATAAACCAAATCCATTGAAGTGGCCGTGAATTAGTTCATAGATGAGGTAACGCTCATATCAACTAGGTGCTAAACTGACAATAAAGTTCCCCCTGCTAGCGAATATATCTTTTTTTACCAGTACTACTACTATTACTACTACTTTTACTATTATTGTTATAGAGAAAAGTAAAGAATGGCAACGACATAATTTATACCGTCTTTCTACATTCGACAACATATGAATGCCCTCCCCCTCCCCCCGAGCCACCTACGATCCGGAAACTCGAAGCATTCTGGAGATATGAGAAGCCCACTCGAAGCAACAGCCCACTAATGAGAAATGACTGATTCAAGTGAGTTCAGATTTAGGAATTTAGTCATATAAGATCAGACGTACATCCAACAGAGAGTATATTAAAGGCATTATCAATGAAGCAGTTAGATCCCCAATGAGGAACCCCACTGAACGCTTCTCACCATTCGACAAATTGAGTGCGATGCAATAAATCAACGCAACAAGTGATGGCATTCCCTTTGGAATAATATGCCGAGAGTTCCATGATCCAGAAATGAATCGAACCACGACCCTCTGGATGTCAGTCCAGTAATTTAACGACTCCACCAAAAATATAAAATAATGAATAAATATAAGCTTTTAACATGTGACTGTGCGCAAAACATTATTTCTGACCAAATGCTAAAAAGACGGATAGACGGTAACGACGGTAACGATGGTGCCAGCAAACGATGATACGATAAAGTCAGGGACCGCATACCACAGAGTTCGCCGTCTTCCTCAAATAGGACGAAAAAAAGAAAACTCTAAACCTCAGCGACTGTACTACACTCATAAATTCATCATCGACGTCTGCAGTAAAAGAACTCACTTCACTGAGCCTTCCTTCGAGTCGAGTGAAGTAGCCCTCATGAATAGCAATCATCTGCCTATAAACGCGCACCGTCACACATGAGGATCGATCAATCAATGTACTAATAATTTTGTACTATCTAAGTGGGAAAAAAGCAAAAATGGCTTACCGGATGTGGCACGATATAAAAAATTAGTGGGATATTTTCATTCATTTCAAGGGTTGTGGAGAGTTGAGAAAGGAAAGCATACCGGTCCCAAAAATGTATAACGTCCTTCCCTTATGTTGGCTTCGTTTCTTATCGCGTTTACTTCTTCCAGCTTCTTGGCAGTTATTTTCACCGACTATATATCTACCATCCCCTCTGGTTTCAACGCAACGCATAATTTTATGACAGCATTGACCATAGTCTATTGTTTGATTTCGTCTTTTAATCAGTACCTTTGCATATTCATCAATTCCTGCCCATAATTCTCGATCACTTCCTTCATTTCGAACCGTTAAAAAAAATAAAATATATAAATATAGAGGCGACAATTTTTAAAGAATTACCTGAACCTAGGTGAATCTTTAAGTGCTTCAGTGAAATCGAGCTTCGGTAACGGCTCGACCATACCCATGGTTTAATTACTTCAACTGTTCCTTTTTGTGTATCCTTCACCGTCTGAAAAGCATTTGCAATATCAATGACCTGGCTTAAATACACTCTTATCAAGGAGTCGGTAATTAGAGGCTGTCCAATCGCGACTGACGCCAACTTATCTTCACACTATCATCGGCGGAAACGTGCCGTGATCGCAACCAGGAACCGGTTTCACTCAGGCCTCCTATACCAATTCAAAAGCTCGATTTTCTGGTAGAAACCGAACTAGCGATAATCAGTTCCACGGTTAAAGGCAAATATTTCGACTTCATAAGTAAGCCTCATCATTATTTCAGCTTTTTAATCAAATTACATTAGTGAAGTTAAAAAGTAGACGTTTAGACATCTGACTGCACCGTTCTGATAATTTGCTAAGGCAAAACGGGCAATTATGAACTCAAAGTGAAATTAATGGTGATAACAAACAAATTCAACAAAAAACGGGGAAAACGTCGAGAAAATAAATGCGGCGTTGAATATTCTTCATCGGATGAATAACTCTCGAATGGCCGAAGACTGGAAGATCTAATTTCAGCATTACTGTTTATATTATAGTAATAAAGAGAGCGTATCGGTAGGCACGATTTGTTTCCCCACTTCCATATCTCAGCAATAAATTTCACCGATCACCAACAAATAAAGCTAACAACGCGAGAGAGAATCACAAAAACATATTTGAAGTGATTCAACCGTCGGCACAAATCTCTTCCACGCCCTCACTTGGCAAACTGCTTTCTAAAAGAGCACTAAGGGAGATGTGTCGGTGTATTCGCGAATATGTTTGAGTCGCTTTGTTTCTCTGTCCATTACCGAAGCTATCGAAGATTTCAGTGGGTCCAATACAACGCGGCTATCCGTATAATGTTCCAAATTCGAAATTCGGTACAACAAACTCCGCACAATTCGGCCTCAATTAAATCTATTCTTTTAGAAGAGATCTATGCGCATCGCTCGAATTACTCAAAATAACGGTGCACAAATGTGCATACTTCTTTACATTGTATTACTTTTTAGTGAACTGTGAGGCTGTTCGGTGAGTGTGAACTGTAAGGCTGCTCGGTGAGTTGGACTAAGAGTACAAAAACACATTGTGCCAACCGCCCTCCAATATATCCGTAGCTCAGACAACCTCAGGTGCAAGTACACGTTTTCAAATCTATAAGCAACCGCCAGAATTCATAATCACAGCTTCAGCAAGACGTAGCTAAGACTCCCATAGACAGGCACATGCTAGAACCACAAATACGACACCGCCACGAGTCTGCTTTAGGAAATCCATATAAAAGTTGCTGATGAATTAAGCGCCTTCAGCATTCACAATCAGAGGATCACGGCTCAATAGAACGCCTTTTAAACCATCGCCCATAGCAATTCAACTCAGACGAGCATAAAATTTGCTTCATTGTTGATTTACCTTACTAAACTATAAATATTATCTCATTAGACTCAAAGTTAATGCTCCAAACGATGATTAAGCATTTATATAAGCAAACAGTAAGGAATATGAAGGAAAATGCGGTGCAATGCAGACATCGGAACCCGTCCACCTATTCAGCACGCATACATTTCAACGTTCATCTACGCCCAACTACTTTAATAAAGAAAAATAACCTGCACAGCTATCGGTTATTCCATCACCAACGTAAAATAAACAAAGCACAAAGATTTCATCATCAACAGTTGTTCTCAAGAGTAGAGACGGAGAGAGGAAGGGATGGGAGGGAGAGAGGGAGAGGGAGAGAGAGAATGGGAAAGAGGGGACAAAGAGAGAAAGAGAAAGCTTAAAAGGGAAATGCGATATGATCGCAATTTCTCCTCTATCGAATCTATATCATCAGCGCAAATGATGAAATAATATTATTATAAAATCAAACAATACAAATCGTTATAAGACCTATAAAATGCCTAATAACGTCTTGATGCTGCATATTTGCGCCCTACTGAATATACTCTGAAACGAAGAAACAAGTAACAAAGATTAAAGGCGACCAACGAATCCATCCAATCAAATAATGCTCGTTCTCAATTACTGCCATGACTTAAAGGACTTTCAGATAAACTCTACGATTCTGAGTGCCACAAGCTACCTTCTTATATGAGAAGCTCCAGTGGACGGAGCCTAAAAATTCTTCTGAACACTCTCCTTTCTCGATTAAAACATCATTTTACAGCTTCCCCTCATTTTCCTCCACCCAAAACCTCCCCCCTCCCCCCTTAATCTCACTTCCCACTCTCCCATCCTCCCTCATCCTACGACAGAATCACTCAAAATTCTCACATTCCAATAAACAAATCTATAGAGCTGAAAGAAGAACGAGAGAAGTAATAGCGGTGATGCGAACAGCGAAGCCATCATGCCTCACCGCACTTTCACCAACCAAAAAACTCAACGACGTCTTTGTGAGCGCATTCGTTATCGTCCGACGAATCTCACAGCATCACGAATAAAACATCGAATATATTCATATGAAACATTTGAAGACTCTTTAAATATACATCCACGTAACATACATATATGACGCAAAACTTCCACATATCCCTGCAAGCAGCCATCGCATTTCCTCATTAAATAAGAAATTATATGAAAGAAATAATTAACACCTCCACACTTCACCTCCATATCAAGCTACAGCTCATTTCGTAGTTCCACTACAATTACAACGCGACCTGATCGATCATGAAACCCCACCAGATCTTTGCCCCGACCTCAGGCATATCCAGAATACCTCCAGAACTTGAAAAAAGAAATATTGCATGAACAAACATGAAAATAACCGAGCAAATATTCAAATACCTTAAAAAAACAAAGAAACCATCACTCCATCAGAGCAATGATGGAATTCTTAGATCTGTTCGAAGTGAGGAAATGAAAATTCCACCAGAAAAGATAGGAAATTCGAAAAAAAACCCCAACTATTACTTCGGCAATAAACAATTTTTCTCACCTAAACCCTTATATAATCATTCTTCTCAGCACTTAAGCCAACTATCATCACTACGTTAAGAATTACATAAACAAAGTAATCGCGAATGTACAGTAATCCAGCTTTTATAACCCCCCCCCCATCCGTACCTTTTGAATGCTTTCGTCTTCAATAATATATCGCCACCCTCTAAAACGCTCTTTTTGGCTGAAATTCCCCACTCTCTATATAAAAAAAAACTAAAGTTAGCGAACTATCAACTACTTTATTCCTCAGAATAGTGAAATTCGAATATTCTTTTCAAAGAGGCGACAATTTTTCCTAAAGGGTTTAATTCGCCATATTTATTTCTTTGAAATTTGATCACTCCTTTCTGCCACCTAAAAATTTAGCAATTTGCATTCATTTTCCTCCAAAGTGGAAGACGAAAAATGTGACGTTTTCTGAATCTGATGGCTTCGTTAAGCAGAGAATTAATTCTCTATAGCCAATGCAGATGACCACCATCTTCCCTCTCTCAATAATCGGGAAGTCCCTCATTTCACTCCGTTAAATTAGAAATCCATCATAAAGTACCATCTCAATGCAATCACTCTATCTCCTCTGCCCTCCTCCCTCCCTCATGCAATGAATAATCCACTTCGAGCAGATATCAGTGCAATTAAGTGATCTGCTGCTTACTTCTAGAATGAAGGAAGGCATTCTCGATTTCAGGAATTCCCTTTAATTCCACACATGTGAATGAATCAATTTCTAAAATTAGTCCGACTTCTCCTCAAAATTGAGCTACGAAAGCATTTCTTTTCATTTAATCCCATATACCCTCTCCTCTCATTTCAAGTACCACAATACATGGTGGCCACAGTTTCCTATGAAGCGACTATGAAAACTGTTCCTGTGGATATTTAGTTGACATTTGTCAACCTTAGCATTATTTGTCTTCATACTTCAAATGCACTTTCTTTAACGCGAGCATACCGACGAATGTTTTCGGCAAAAAAGTGAAGCACATTCAAGAGGATGTCCAACACCTATAACTCAGTCAATGCCCCACAAAGAAATAATTAATTACATATCCTATAATCGGATAATTAATTAAACAAATAAACAATACCAATAAAATAAATAAATGAATAAACAAACAAATAAATGGAAAAATAAATAAACGCAGATGACTGTTTATTTCCTCAAATTGAATCTATTTGCTCATAAAACACTGAATCACAGTTACGGATCAACATCATAGTTAAATTATATGAGATTAATATAGGTACTCAACGGTTAACAACACTTTCCAGAAGGATCGCTCTCATCTCAAGTCCATCATCGATAACAATTCTTAGCAGCCTACAAACATCCACCACTGTCAATAAAGCGTTCATCGGTGCTTCACTGGATGCGAAGAAATACTGCACAACATAATGAACTTCCAGACTACCTCATATTTAATTTTCTAAGGACTGAAATTAATTTCAGTAAACCAATTCAATTTCAGGAAATAAACAAGTATCCGCATTAAACAACGATTTAATTCATATTCTAATATCGATGGCTATTGAAGCTACAGAGGCGTCCACAATAAAATTTCAAGAGCTCCCACACTTATACCAATAAATCACAAAAAGTAACCGATAGTATCCTACTGGAATTACTTAGTTGTATAATTTTTATTCACGCGGCTGCTGCAAACGTCTCCCAAAAGCCAAGAGCAGAACAGGAGAGCAATGGTTAAGTGGGCTGCAGGACACAAATGAGCAAAGCCTGTGAAGGGGTAGGCAAGGATTTCCATCAGAAGGATGAGGCCGTTTGTGGAAGAAAGAGCAACAAATCCTTCAGCAGAAAACAGTCTGAAGGGAAAATCGACGGATTAAAGAGGAAAATAACCTCTCAAAAGAATAACGAATTACTTCAATCTTTTGCAGTTGTGAGTCACTCATTATGAAGTGAATAACAATTCAATTATACTGAAAATAAAATATAAACGAGAGAAATGAGGATGGGAAAATTCCAAGCAAAAATAAGCTCAACGCTTATCCAGTCGTTTATAAAAATTCCACGAATCGATAGCGACTTCTCATCAGCATCATACGCGCAATGATGCCAATAGAACAATTAGTGGGGATTGCATTTGGGGCATTATTGGGGGCATTTATATTCCCCCAATTATTCAGCTCAGAAAAATTCCTAAGAAGAAAAAACCCCTTCACGGGGAATTAGTCGAAATTAAAGAGAATGAAATTTACCTACGAACGTTTTATGAGAAAGAAGTATTCATTTCTTCCAAATTAGATAATCTGATAAGTTCCTTGCCCACTCCTCCCTCCCTCCCCCTTTCCCAACTTCAATTTCCCGGATTCTATGGGCGATCAACTTCCATAAACCGTCTTCCATCCCTTCACAATCTCATATATTCCGAAACTGTTTTACCAAAGACCATAACATGATGATGGATAAAATCGCCGAATTAATAAGCTTCTTAAAACATAAAAAAATTTCAACGAAATATATGAGAATGCATTCAACAATAATAACAGAATAAATCACACCAGCAAATGGTCGATTCAAAGAAGACGAATCGGCAACGAATAGGGACGAGAACGACGATGAAATGCAAATGCGAGCGTGTTCTCGCCCCTCCCCACGTGTGCACAGCAACAAATTAACTCGCCTGCTGACTGCAAAAGACATCGCCCAACAACGAACACAGTTCGATGAGGACACAGCGATCGACAGTTATTGCCTACTTTCATAACACATCTACATGGTTAATGACTGCGAATTGGGGAAAGAGGAGAGCTGATAGGAAGGGAAGCGAATCGACGGTAACAATGAAGGTAAAAGTAATCCCCTTCAGGAGGGTAATAAAAATTTGAATTGTACGTGATGAGAGGAGAAGAAAGCCCCTTGCCCTCTAATGAACAAAACCAACTCTGTGATCGACCTTAAGAGAGAGAAGACATTCGCCCACTTCTATCGATGGAAAAAACGAAACGACATCGCTTTAATTTATCTCAATTTTGAATGCACTAACTTGAAAATAAGGTTAAATATCGACTGCTAATTAACCTTCGTAGATTCATCAGAAGATGCCGCAAAGGTGTGCGCTTTTTGCAGAATGCTGTGCTTTGAGCTGTTCGCTGATTTGTGTAAATGATGAAAAACAACGAAATGACAAATCATGTGACCTTCCGCATTTGACTGTCAGCCTCTCTTCTATAAACTTCCGACTAGCAATTTCTTCTTAACCGATCTTTAACTGCAAATTACTCATTTCTTCGATCGTTCGACCCTTATTATAGAGCAAAATATGCTCTTATATTTATGAACTGAACTCAAATCGAGATCAAATTAACGTAAGTGCTCGATAAATATCAAATTATCCACAGACCGTTCCTTTAAAAACACACTTTTTACTAAAATAAAGTCAATTGGCCGAATGAAATTGAAGTGCACATCGGTCTGCGAGTTGGAGCTCTCAGACAGAAAGACACGTAGACATATCCACAGACATATTGCGCTGCTGCACCTCGGTCTACGAGTTGGAGCTCTCAGATAGAAAGACACGTAGACATATCCACAGACATATTGCGCTGCTGCACCTCGGTCTACAAGTTGGAGCTCTCAGATAGAAAGACACGTAGACATATCCACAGACATATTGCGCTGCTGCACATCGGTCTACGAGTTGGAGCTCTCAGACAGAAAGACACCTAGACATATCCACAGACATATCGCGCTGCTACTAATATCTGCGGAAAGCACATAAAAACAAACGGAAATTGAATGCGCCATTCTCATATTACTACCCTAATGTTTTACTGAAATATACATTTGCACAATTCTATCTGTCAACTACTCGAAGTACCGCATCGAAATCAGCCACCTTCGACAGCAATATATAATTTACCTGCATAGATTACACGGACCATAATCAGCTGATCGGCCACTAAATCTTCGGTCAGTCGACGGCCAATTCCGATCAGCTCATCTCGCCTGCTGACCGACGTAATAAATAAATAACAAATAAAGAAACAATTATTCCAATATTTGAGTAGAACCTTTTGAAACACATATTAGTGGGACATGCCACAAAAGAAATTTGGGAAAGTGGAGGGGAGAGGGAGGACACCGAAAGAGTTATAGTACCTGACAGATTAGCTGGCGATCAACTAGGTGGAATCCGAGTAATTATGCGAATGAATCCGAAAAGAAATATTCGTGGCTAAATTCTGAGTAGACGGGAAACACATGCATGTAGACAAGACGGGCGTGTATATGCATATTCACGCGTAAACATACAATCAGGAGACTCTCTTATAGAAAACAGACGACAATATAGGATGAAATCGAAGCATCATATAGGGGAACAATATACTGCAGATCGCTTAAACAATGAGCGTTCCGGTAAACGACAATTGCAAATAATGCGAATAAATGCCACTTTGAAATTCGACCGACTATCGCAGTCGTTACTCTTGAAAAAACTTCTCAAAATGTGCTTTTCGAAATTCCACTGTTGTGCTTTTAAGCATTTTCATTCACCGTCTAGAGCTACTGGGCTAGCCGATAAATCAACTGAATTCAAACCTCAGAAATGAGATTACCTGTAATATCAATCTACCATCGATAGCAATATCACCTGCAACAAGGCAACTGATGAACATTTTCAAGGAATATCTTACACCGACTTCAGAAATTGCTTCAGAAATCGACGTTTTATATTTACCACGTAAAACCAGCGCCAATTATTCTCCTCAAAATAAAACTGTAAATAATTCCTTCATATAGTCCTTTCCACTCCTTTTCCCCAACTCCTCCTCTTTAAAAATTCTCAAAAAGATTAAATGCGTTCAATAATGAGCGAAATATGTGAAGTCAAAAAAAACTTTCAAGTCACATCCTACGAGTCATAACATAGATCTCTTATATTCAAATATATTGAATGGAATGCTTGGAGGGGCTTTATTCACAGATGATACGGTAGCCTCTTTAAGTGTGTTTCTCCGCTATTGAGGTATGCCTTCTTCACAGAATGACACACAACGAATGCAGAAATTCATTCCGTCGATATCAAAAATCTTATTTATTCGTTGTTTCTTTCCCCCCGTCCATTCTAATCTCATCTCATTCACCTACCTTCCCCTCTTTCTATTCTTCGTTTAAAACCGAGCAGCTCTATTCTATACAAATATTTCCCTTCTGTTGAGGTAAAAATTACCTGTAAAAAATTGCTATTGGTATTTCCGTGGAGATCGAGAACATCTCTCAAATAGAGTGCAGAAAAACGATAAGTGGATAAGAGTCCATCGAGAAGCACTTCTCATCTCAATCGAGCCTAACAAATAATAAAACACTCGCAATGAGACATTCACATTTCAAGTGCATCCATAATATAGCTGCATAAATCTCCCATAAAATTTGCGCTTCTATCAGTCGATGAGTGTACAATACAACCCGACCGGATCAGGAAATGCACGCAGATCCTCAGGTACTTAGCGAAATTGAAGCGCTAGTTAATATTATAGAAAAACACCATCCACTCATTAAATTTCGTGACTCGAGCTTCAATGTCTCACGGGGTGAAACCATTAAGCACACATGCGGACAGATGAATAGAGCTTCGGCATCCACACACATGTACATAAAGATCGGTTGAGAGAGCTTCGGCAGGTGGAACAAATCCACTCTATCACCATCTATCTATATGATTAATAACGAACACGTTTTATATCATCTCATAGTCACTATGGGCTAATGAATCTCGTTGATAAGCACTTTAATCAGTGGTGATTTATGTCCTCTTCCAGCCTCCTTCCCTTTCACCTTCTCGACCACCCTCTCTACCATGAGGATTTTTAAGTACCACTAACGTCAAACGAGCTTTTTTTCTTTTTATTCCCTCTTACAATCACTGATTTTCACTATCTCTCCCTTTCGCAATAGAAAACAAAATTAATCCCTCAGAAAGAGCACAAATGAATACGAGAGACTATGAAAACGATAGAGGAAACAATGAAAAAGAGAAACCTTAGTTGCGGAGAAAACCTACATCGACTGACATTTGAACTCGAAAAATTAGTGCAATAATTCGAGAGAAATTCGCTAAAAACGGTTTCTCTCATTTTTCTATGATTAACGGAAATAAATTAGAAAATAATCTATTTTCCCATCAGATATAATATATTCACATCATTTTTTTTTTTTTCACCTTGACGAGACTATATTTCCGTCCCTCTACCCTATCATCGTTTTTGACTGCTACTGAAAGAGGAGAGAGGAGGGGAGAGAGGATTATCTTTTCTCTACCACCCTCCGTCAGCCTTTGGAAGTCTTTTCTTCCAAATAGAGTAGGACACAAGCAAAGTAGAAAGACGCTCAGAGATGAAAGTCCTGGATTGTAGAAGCGCACTATGGATTATAGAAAAGACATGAAGACTATACAGATAGATCCACTCGATTGCCATCATTGAATTAAGCATAGGTGAAAAATAGACGAGCAATAATATATAAAAGAGAATAGATTTGCGAATAACGCTATGAGATTACGATTCCAATAAAGTCTCTCAAATATTTTACAATTGTTACTTAATGATTATCGACTTGATAAAATTTATTAATAATTAATATAATATATTTATTATCAAAGCGAACGATCACTAAAGAAACAATCGATTAATATACAAACGGACCCTCAATGTGGTTATATACAGGTAAATTTATGCAGAGCATATGTGGAGGTGAATTTCCCACCTCGTTCCCACGGGAATTGAAGTTGTCATTCGAAGAAGAAAGAAGAACGAAGCCTCTCTCTGTACTATTGGGACTACGAATCCAATTACCTTCGGAGATAGAAAATTCAATACTGCCAGCAAAGAGGGCATACCCACACAAATTTTCTAGTCGATACGCTCGTATCACACTTACTAATTACCTCAGCTACGCTTCTCTCTCACATAATGAGTAAGTACATCGATAAAACCCCCTCGTTCCCTCTCCCTCTCAGGCTCTCTCCTTCTTGCCCATCCCAGAAGAAGGCCGAAATCGACAAGAGAACGATAGGATAACTGGGAGGCAGAAAATTGATGGAAATGGCGCCGAGATGGCCTGCAAATAGAAAAGTTATGTGGAAATTTCTTAGTATCAAATTGTAGCTGTAACTGCTACAATGAATAATTTGCAACTATTGGAGAGGGAGACAATTTTTAATTCATCATCACTTTGAAGCTAATAAGCAAAAATGGAATCGCCAATAGAATATTATCCAACTGGTGTGAGGTCAGCACATGAGAGAACATGGATGCTATGGCTATCATCTTCAGCTCGACCTCTAAGGTATATTCGGTACCTGAGATCACACAACCTCACATCCTCCCCGTCTATTTATTCGTTACGAATGACCGGATAAACCTCAAATCCCTCTTCTTGTTCTTATTTGATTTCGATGAGCTGAAAATATTTCACGTCTTCAATTTCTTCTCCTCTTTGCCTAGGAAACTCGAGATTCCATGAGGAAAATAGCATCAGATACCATCAAGAGAATTCCATTCACTCACTTATTGCTGCGATAAAAAATTCGACGACGGGTAACGTCCACAATTTATTCCAATTAAATCAATAATGTAACTTCCACATATATATCCTTAATTTTAATTAACTTTCTTACCTCTTTCAAAGGAGTTTACCTTAATATCCTCTTATCTTTTACCTTTATGACATAGTCGCTCACCTTATATTTCCTATCAGTTTATTTCTTTTAGGGAAATAAAGAACATAATATTTCATTTTGAGGCAAGTTTCCGCATCGCCTATAATAGTGTCGATAATTTTTTGTTTCTAAAATAAATAACTTCAAAAAACATTTAGTAATGAATGACGTAAAATGAGACACATTTCAAAGAATTAAGAGAAACAAACGAATGACTAAACAAATAAACAAACAAATAAACAAAAAAACAAACAAATAAAAAAAACAAACAAATAAACAAATAAATAAATAAACAAATAAACGGATGAATAAATAAACAAATCGATGGAAAAAATAATAATAAGCGAAAACGAATATTTCTCAATCATCAAATCAATTACGAATCTTTAGGAATAGTGCATGGATGAGTGAAAATATAGAATAAAGCGAGCAAATATCGATATCATTGAAGCAAAAATACCATTACGGACATATCGATAGAGAAAAAAAGCCACACGAGGTGAATGCCGTACGATGAATCGCCTCGCAGTGTCGCTATGCCAAAGTGATTTTCTCAACGCCGTTTTATTTCCTCATTGAACGAAAAATCAATGAATTTGCCCAAATTTCAATAGGAAATAAATTCGCTGAGAAAATTATTCCATTTGGAAATTATTTCCGAAAATATTCAAAGAAAAAAAAAACTGAAAATTTCAAAAATTTTCCGAAAAATTAAATCAAATTTCGAAGAGAAAAGTTTCATTTGGCTATCGATTTTTTTTGAGAAAAATTTTTTCACTTCGGAAAGAAAAAGAAAAAAAAAATCGAATACTTTGAAAACATTTATGAAATGGTCAAAGAGAATTCATTGTTGGGGGGGAAAAATTCGATCCCCTCGAAAAAATGGTCGTTTATCAATTTTCTTCGATTTGTTTGCCGAATTATTCGGCGATAAGAAAGTGATCGGTGATGATAGTCAATGATAAAGTGATATGCTTTGTGGAGTAAACAATATTTCCAATACACTCATCCTCTCCTCAACAATAAAGTTAGAGAGCATCTGAAAGAAACGAAATTAGCTCGAGTTGTCGCTGCAGATTGAGTCGAGAACTGAGGTGAGCAAGTGCGGTATTCGCCACGAAGTAAGATCATTTCATAGTAGAGCTAGAGGGCGAACCTGAAGTTGAGGCTAGAAATTTGAAATGCCCGAATGAAACAATAACTCGAAAGAAAAGCATCGATCAAGAGAATAACATCGCGGCAGATACGTATCGATCGAATAAACTCATGCGGCAATGTGGCCACACCATCGACGACGCGTATCATCGCTGTGGACAATGAGGGCGAATATTATTTAGTTAGCTGCTCCCGTGGGTTAGATGTGCGCAAATACACAACGGCGTCCATGTCGGCGTTGAGAGGATAGCGGCCAATTATAGGTGAGAGTGCCTCCCCACGTTTCGCTTCTCACCTCTATATCCTAGTGAGTGTAGGGCAATTTAGCCCCAACTATTAATTTTATCTTCGGTTATAAGAGATAGATTAGTTTCAGCTATAAGGTCTACGTTGAATTTAGTTCCGATTATACCTGAGCCGATTCAACCAATGACTTCATTAGCATGAAACGATAGGCAGAAGAGGAGAACACAAGAAGTCGCGGGAGCTCGAACTCGAAAAAGCGTGCAAGTTCGTGTCCAAAGATCTACGGCAATAGCGTATATGACAGCGACACTTGCGCCCGTTAAACATACATTGCGGAAAGCCCCCAGCGAGACTGTTCGAGCTCGGTGATACATGGGTGGACAGGATATTTCAGCCACGGATCTCAAACATTTATGCGGTAGGAAGTCTATGCCTAAGGATGATAGTGCCACCTTGTATCCCTCCCCTACTGCAGTTCATACGATTACGGGTTGGACATCAGCCTCATGCACAACGTTTATAACTGCGGTTGATTTTGCCGAGTCAAATGCTTTGCCAGAGGGGGACCTTACTTTTTTATCCACTTTTCGCCGCCATTCCTGGCATTCGTCCTGATATCGGTTCTGATGATAAGGAACGTGATCTTACTTGAGGTGGCTCTTATCGATGATCGCTTAAGATGGAGGAAATCGACATCAATAAACAGATTTCCTCTTCGCTAAAACGATATGCAATTTCCCCGAGGGAAGAATATTCACAAGCAAACATTTGTTGTTCATATCTGTTCTCCCGTATCGACATAATCGAGACATAAACGGCTCTCATGCATATAACAATCAATATTATCATAGAAATAAATAATTGGATCGAATAGCTTACTTCATCGAAATCAAATTAATTCCGATGGAATGAGCTATGAGATTTGCTCCGACTGATTAGTTAGATTGAAGAGGGAATTGGTGGTTACCCGGGGACTTTACAACTCTTTATTGTATAAATTTTTTTTTCTATTTTTATATTTAAAAAAAAAAAACGCTCATCATAGATATAAGTAAGATTAGAAAAATTACCCCTAAATATCTTTATTGCGATAGAAGACGAGCAAACGAAATACTTTCGAAGAAATCGCTAAACGATATTTGCCCCGATTGATTCAAAAATTCTATGAAGAAGATTTCTTAAGGTGGCAAATCATTTTTCACAAATATATACTTTGCAAATGCGAAACGATTCGTCACCTATCGAACACTATTCGATATTTGCCCGACAATAATCCATCTCTCGACGATATGAGATTAACGAAATGAAGTCTAAAGTCAAACTTCTAGCTTCATTAACTATTCGAAGTGCGACCTAAGAGTATAAAATCATCAAATGATTACCTCAAGAAATTCAACATTTCCAATGCGTAATTAAATGCGAAATGAAAATGAAACGAACGTTCCGATGCGATTTATTGCGCTCAACAAATTCATAAAAATAGAATAAAAATTGCAAATTTAAAATGAAATAATTCATCGATACTAATAAAAAAAACCGGACAATTCCTCTATACGAATACGCATCGCAATTTATGAAATTTCCAATATAAAATATTTCAATTTGAGCGGGAAAGAAAACGAATAAAATGACAAAATAAATTCGAATTTTCTCATTAATTTCAATCGAAATTATTTCCACTTAAATTGAATTAATTAATGGCTTAATTTGAATTAATTAACGGATGAATTAATTAACGGCTTCATTTATATTATAAGAAAAAAATTAATGAATCGAATTTCTTATTATGACTCTCATAATTTCTTATAGAAATATCGACGAAATATCGATAATTCTCATAATTTACGAAGAAGACTATAGGAAAGAGAAGAATTCAAATCTTCTATGAGATTTCATTCGTTAGAAGATTATATTTTCGAATTCTATATTGACTCAAATAATAATCCATTTAATAGCGATATTTCTATTCGACGAAATACTTGTCGTTCAATTCGAAACAATAATAATGGTTAGAAAAATAAACGAATTAAAATCCTCTCTATTTTATCTCTTGAATTTAAATAACTCTACCGTATACCCGTTAATAAAACCTCATCATGATAGAAGTCGATCTCGAGCACTTGTAGCAATCAAATCAACTTATTCGATAAATATTAAATTGCTTTAGGTAAATTATGCTATCTCAAAAGATCGATATGAGAAATCTCATCATTACAGGAAACACTGAGGAAGCCCATGTTACCTATTAACAAGCATCAGTACCCCTCAAACGACTCCTGAATAATCTTTTCGGGGAACTCAGCCTTGAGAGCCTCGAATTAAGTGATATAACTCCTGATCCAAATGTCCCGGCGCTGAAAACCGTTGACACCGCCATCAGAAACGATCGTTTATTTCCACTTCATCATTGAATTAAACTTCACAATAAAAGAAAACTTCACATTTTATGTTCTATAATATGAATAAAATTTTATGCTACTCTCATAATAAAGGCACAAATAAAATATATTCCGCTCACATCTATATTATTAGTAAGAAATACTATTTCCATAAAAAGAGGCAAATTGTGGTACTTAACGATATAATTCAGGATAAGACTATTATTTCCGGTCAACATCTACGTATACTTTCAGCACCTTTTGCAGAATATTTCCATTACCCACACAACTATAGATCACCGAAACAATACACTTAACAAGTGCAAGTATCACCGGTAATCTAGCTCATCGCATCATATAACAAAACTGGAGAAACGCTATTCACAGATCATAACTTGATAAAGAAAAGACAACACGAACGACAACGACGAACTTCTCTTCCGAGTGGATTGCAATTTTCGATCGACAGCAGTTAGAGCGGTAAGCAATAGTGAATATTCGAATAGGACCAGCTGATGACCTACTCCTCTACGTGATATAAATGTATTTTCATCGTTTAGGAAACTGAAACAAAAAAAAGAAAAACGAAATATATAAAAGGGAGAATAATCTCTTATTAACTCTTCAAAGAAGGAGGAATAACCTACTCACTTTCTATGGAATATTCAGGCAAGAAATCCTTCTTTAAGGAATAACCCACTCACTTTCTATGGAATATTCAGGCAAGAAATCCTTCTTTAAGGAATAACCCACTCACTTTCTATGAATATTCAGGCAAAAAATCCTTCTTTAAGGCGAATATTCATCCTTCTTTAAGTATATCTTTCTTGAAATTATAATATAACAGTGCGGAAAAAAAGCGGAAATTACGAAGCAACATGAATAAATATGAGAAAAAAGCCTCGATAACTGATATTTTCCTTCCTATTTCTGATTACTCTTATCAATTTAATCGGATCGATGCACCTTCATTTGAAACAATAAAAAGAAAAAAAAGAACCAACCATAGAATCTCATAGAGGTACGATCGCAATTTCAATATAATTTCGTCCGATATCAACTATAACGCTTTGGTATATCACTCTGAAATTATTATTCATTAAATAGTTGTGACTTAATTAATCTATGATTCAAAAAATAACGTTTCGTCAACTCGAATGCTTATTGCTCGTTTACTATTTGAAACTTAAGAAATCTTCCCTCTTATAAGACAGATAAAGGCAATCTGATAAACGATCGCCTTTATCTGTCTTATAATTCTATCGGAAAAAATTTCAAATCACAACTTGCCATATTGCTTGCTTCTTTGCAACTTCTAAAA
Source organism: Parascaris univalens (assembly GCA_037576465.1). NCBI lineage: Eukaryota > Metazoa > Nematoda > Chromadorea > Rhabditida > Ascarididae > Parascaris > Parascaris univalens. The sequence continues at coordinate 230,991,906 of CM075173.1, read as the reverse complement.
GCTATCTTAATGGTCCCCCCTTTTATAAGTTGCTAATATGAATTAGAGCAAATTTCTCCTCTCATGTATCATCCTTATAAAAATCCTTATTCCACGCAACGACTGGAAATGCCTCGTAACTATAGTCTCTAGCTTGAGACGAAACCGCAGCAATACCTGCTCACCAAAACAGCTGCCAAACACTACTGAGGAAGGAACGCCAACAGTTTCCTCGTTGAATTTGATCAACCTTCTCCGGGAAATGCGTTGACTATCCATTATTTCTACCGATAAAGGGATCATCTCCCGATATGCTCCATCATCAGTCAACCACCACCTTGATGCTTTACATTAATAAGCCGTAATAAACACACCTCTGGCGTACCACTTCTTTGTCACACAACTTGTACATTACGATGTATCAGTATGTAATGAAATGTTGTATGCTATGCAATGATATATGCGATTATACTGGAATGAACAGAGAAACTCTGAGCCTTCTCCTCTCAGAATGAGGGAAATCTGAGAACATAACAACTTGTCGATTCATGACAAAAGCGGAAAAAAAAGGGATCCGATGGCCGAATATTTTAAAAAGGATATTCTCGATGATGCATCGTTTTCATATCACTGGCATGACTCTTCACTGTGAAATGAGTGATCTCCCTCGTATCATTAACTCATCTATACCTCTGATGCACTCCTCCCTCCCATCGTTCTATAGAAAAAATGCTAGAATGAAGACGGGATATAAATCACGAGAAACTTCCTCTCGTGTTAATTTCTTGATTCGAGAAGGTGCTAATTGAAATATTTAGGGTAAAGACGACATCGAAACACACTCTAAGCTATCAAATCCGATAATCTCACATCCACAAACTTACAAATACAATTAACTGCCTATAATAATAAAATTATTCGTTGAAATTACTCGATTAAAAGAATTACTCACCGCTAATTGAGATAAATAAAAATGACGTTTCGTTTCGATCATTTTTTGTGGAAATGGATTCATTTCATTGAAAGCGATCTGAAAATAAATTTGTATTGATAGTGAAAAAAAAAAATTAGCGTTTCATGTCGACAACCTCGAATATCCCCCTCAAAATTCATCGATATCTCAAAATAACAAAAATTCTTCCCATTCCGCAAATTTCACCTCCATATTCGTCTTTATTTTCCAACTAAAAGCGATAAATTATGTCGTCTGCTTGCAAATTTCATTTCCGATCTTAGTGAAGTTCCTTCCTAAAACGTTTCTTTCTGAGTGTTCGAAAATACAGCAGCCGGTTTAATCGCTTATAGAAGCAATAAGAAACTCAAATATAAAGATGCAAAAACCTGAGCCAACGATTTAAAATCGGTAACATATTGCGAGACTTTACTCAACGCAGCATGCATCGCACCAATTGTTTTGCAGTCTAAAATTGAAGGTTCGGCCAATTTTAGTACCGCTAAAGCGAATCGAAACAGAACCTGAAAAACCAAACTGCTATCATTATCGTCGACAAAACGACAACATGAAAAGAGATTCATGAGTGACACAAGAGAATGCTTGATGAACGGAGATTCATGAGTGACACAAGAGAATGCTTGATGGGATGGCGTGGAAGAACGAGAGAGAATCAATAACACCACAAAACCGATGATCATAGAAAAACGAAGTGCTCTCTCTCTAAATTCGGCTAATAAAATAGAGAATAAATTCCTTTAAAAAGCCTCAAAATGCCTATCTATACTCGAAGCATGATAGAGTATAGCTTAGAAATTTGTTTCATATAAAATAGATCTTTGTGGATCAAAAAACCCTAAGAAATGTAATTACGCTTATAATTTCTTCAGAAAACTCTCTATAGATCTGCTATAATCAACTAAAGAACACATTAAAAATATCAATGACCCATTGGAAATCAAATCTTCACTCTAGATCCTCCAAGATGCAAAAAAAAGAAGATGAAAATTCTTCATCTACATAAAAACCAAGAAAAGCAACGTTCAATTGAATCAATTGCCCTGATATGCTAAACTCCTGCGTAGATAGCATTATCACCAATTAGGGTCGACATATCCCGAGCGACGATACTACGTGAAACGTTGAAGAAGGTATAGAGCTGGGAAGTGGAGATGCGTGAGGATGGGAAAGAAGAGGAGGGTTTCCCAAGCACATAGAACAGCAAAACAATCAGACCTTCTTCTAAATAAATTAAATAAAAATGGATAAGAAAATTAAGTGAAAAAAAAAGAAGAAATAATCGCCTACTTTATTGCCTTCATATAGAAATACATCGAATGTCTGTAAATAAATACTATGCGGGAATACGTCAACGAAACACGTAAGAAACCAAGTGAGCGTAAATGCCGATAGATCCACCTCCAACTTCTTTAGCTGACTTGAAAATTTCGGTAACTTCTCGCCAACCAAATCTCGAAGTACCTTAAAAATGAACAACGAAGCAAATCTTTGAAAAGTAAAAAAATATCCCCCTTGAGGAATCTCTCTAAAGAAAGCCGAACGACTTCGCTAAAATAATGCTGCGAAGAACTCTATCATTATCTAACACCTTTTCCTTCCACGCCTCTCTCTTCTTCTCCCGAACTCTCAATAGAATTCAGCAGTCGTCATAGATTAAACTGCCACTCCGGAAGATGCTTGCATGGCGTACAAATATATCAACTCTTTGTAAACATCACATCTTATTTATTTATTTACCTGTCTATTTAATTATTTATTTATTTGCCCGCTTATTTATTCACTTTATTCTATCTATTCGTTTTAATTTCAAATGAGGAGACTTCCGACTACATCATGAATAATTAATGAGCACGGGGATTTGCCGGGGACCATGACAACCATGATCGATCATCAACCGAATTCAAAAACAGATATGCTGAACATTTCAACAAGTTGTGTGCAGCTAGCTGGATTCAATCAGCTAAGCTAATGCTCCAGCTCAGAATCCGATTAATGGCAGTGTTCACCATGACCATTTATCGTGTACCCACGACAATCCTGACTCAGTTATTCCCCTTCCTCATTAATCCTAACGTCTAGCAAATAAAGAAAATAAAGCGTTTGAAGCGTTCACTCATTACCAGATCCTCAATTCTTTCAACCGAAAGGTACTTACTTTTTGATCCGCAACAGCACATATCAGTGAAGGAGTGTAATAATCTCGAGGTTGTAGATGTTCTACGCAAGAAACTAAAAACCAAAATGCGTCTGATTCATCCAAAAATAGCAACGCTACTGCCGCCAAACGATTCAATCCCTGAAAAGATCAACTTTAAAAACTTTTGGCTTGCAATAAAAAATTCCCTATGGATTATACGATTCGAATCGACTAAAGCACAATCTGCTGACCTTAACGAAGAGCTCAAATGTCATAGACTCTAATCGAATTTAATAAAACCTCTAAAGAACTATTTCATAGTCTTCTCAAGCATGAAAAGGCTCATAACAATAGTCATGCATAGATCCACTGGATCAATGATTCGGAAACCTTAGGTTATAATCGCGTCCATGGATAAGCGCTCCTGCTCATCGTCTTACCCCCTGTCGAAACGAAACCTGCGAAAATGCAAGTTCTGCAAACCACCATTGTGGCCCATACTGCAGTGACATTCAATCGTTAGCCTTAACTTTATGCGATCGTTAACTGCGCAAAGGATTTAAAATGACATGGACTTTCACAGCGTACTACCTACCCAGCCTGGAAGCATCCTGGATCCTCTATAGAGCTTTTTTCCTAAACCAGAGTCAAAGGAACGAACAATGATACATGGATAACGCTTCATCTTAAGGGGGAAAAAGAGCTTAAAACACAGTGGTACTCCTCCTCTTTCCACTCCTACCTTTATTTCAGCATCCCGTAAGGTATAACAAAGAAAAGCAGTAAACTTGTCTACCTGACAGTATCCGACCGCTTTATTGTGAAACCGATAGGCGCAAAGAACTCGCCGTAATGCAGCAATCTTCGCCGATGTGGGCTCATCAAAAAATCTGTTCGTTGGTAATGTGCGTGCTAAATCCAATTCGATCTGAATTGAAAACATCTCAGGCAATATCGAAAACACAAAAATTTCCATCCAATCCACTACCATTAGGCAAAATAATAGCGGAGGGATGGCGGGGGTACCAAGGAGAAATGGACATGATCGGGGGCCAATAAATCACCTTCCAAAAAAGGCAATGAGACGGCATTCTTAAGCAACAGATGCAACAAAATATATGAAATATATGTACATCGTAATATCTTTGAAAAAAGTTCCGCTTTCAAAAAAAAAGCCGATAATGAAACCCGAAAATTTCGATGTTAATTGGTCAAAAAAATGACGATAGCCTCTTAAGCGATATTTTCTTAAGATCGAATCTACCTCTAACGAAATTCTCCATAGAATTAACTGAAAAAATGATTTCCCATCAAAAAAAGAAAAATTTCTTCATTCAGCTATCTGAATTATTCCCAATAAAGTAACATTTCGAATATTCAACAACGTTGTCGAATTAAAATGTTCGAAGAGAACATCGAATTCCCTTTATTCTCTCTTTCAGCCTAAAATCACCAGCAAGTTTTTCCCTTCAATTCAACATTTCACTCATTTCCTCGAACAGATCATCTCATGACATTTGGAAGTTTACGACTCTAAGATTTTAAAAGCTGATCCCGAATATTATTCTCAAATATCGCCGAGATAATCGGTCAAAAGCGAAAACGACTACTCATACCTGTCTAATAGCACTATCATTATCATCGACGTTTCGTAGTTTTCGTAATAAACTCTCATAGTAACCATTGCCAAGATCGGCACGTTGATCATCCACCCAATATGTCACCAAGCTGAAGTTGAATTAGATTAACAATGAGCACTCAATCAGCCTATCACAACCTCATCAACTATTTCAACTTATAAATTCGCAAAAGAGAAAATATCACACAATAAACTTATAGAACGCAAAAACGAAACAATCAACTATGTGGTGGGTTATGAGTTGTAAAATAATTTCAATGAAACGAATATAGAGCAAAAAATGATTTTAAAAAAAGCCCTTAATGTGCTTTTTATGAAAATTTATCTCAAAGACATTAGATTTCTCGAATAACTATAACTAAATCATAACTATCCTAACCTGAAAGCTTCCACCTGTATATGTTATTTGATATTTTAAAGAAACTGTAGGAAATAGATCCCTTATGGAAGGGAACCCACTAGCCAATATAGCCATGTATATAGTCATAGAAATAGAACCATCACACGTAAAAATTCCGATGAAGAACTTTGCAGACCTTTTCCACACACGCCCTCTGTACGTCTTTGGTACACCGGTCCGTATCAGTGCTTTCAATTCATCGCTCGGCTTTAAAGGCCTCGATACATTATTCACTAGAAATCCATCCCATTTCTGTAGCCAATCGATATACTGTGGGCTTTGCTCCTTAATTAGCAATGAATTATTCAACTAATTAATAAAAAATATCGGAGTTCTCGGAATAGAATCTCCGTTGAATGCAATCGAACTAGCGTACTTCAATTAAAGCAATATAGATCTTAAAGCGCTTTCTTATGGACAATCGACATAAACAATGGAAAATATTGGATTCCAATGGGATCAACAATATTTCGGCGATACCTTCGAGAGAGAAATCAAACCCTCACGATATCGGGTCGCTTCACCAATTTTTATGATTCTTCCGTTCACTCAGAAATTCAATTCGAAATTTTCTCTAGCCATTAAAGACCTATAAATTTCAAATATATTACTTGAAATTCTATAGGCGAATATTTTTCAAAGCTGCGAAAAAATGCTTTCATCGAATTGACGGGAAAATTAAAGGTGATAAGCTGAAATTTGCACTATAAGATGATCTGCTCTCAAAATTACTCAAAATGACCCACTCTCCCCTAATATTCCTCTTAGGTGTAATCCCTCATCTACTTGGGTGGATGGGAGGGGGACATGGCAAATTCGAGTTCCCACCGAATGCACATTCAATCGACATAAGCACCAACATTAAGACTCTATAAATAACCAGCTCTTTTTTTCCAATGATCTCATCGCTTTTCACTTTCAAATGTACCGCAACATCCAACATATCGGTTGAATTCATACGACGATGTTGCCTCTTGTTGTTATCCAAATAAAATCCCAACGAGTCCGTTAATCTTACTGAAAATTCGTTAACACAATACTATGGAGAATATAAATTACATCAAAGCACTTCTCCCATCTCTCATACGACAAAAAATAAAAGTAAAATGAATAATTTTTTATCCCCACTATAAAAAATGCGAAAATGCTGATCAGACTATGCTGATCAATAGTCACACAATCAGACTATGCTGATCAGCATAGTCTGATCACACAATCAGACTATGCTGATCAGCATAGTCTGATCACACAATCAGACTATGCTGATCAGACAATTCAACTGTTGGTAAGGGATAAATATCCACAACTGTAGCTGTAACGAGTAAGTTAAAGCTTGCTTAAAACAACGACAAAATGCACAAACGAAGGGCATAAAGCGGCTTTGTAGGTCTCTTTCTTGACTTGTTGATCGCGCCTTAGGCAAAAACACGAAAGGATACCTAGGCGATCCAGTCGCGAAAGGAAATTAAACGTCGTCAACCAATATCATTCCCCTTCCCTCTTATCCTCTTCACTCCTCAGATAACACCTATTTTTCCACATATCTCACATAGATGAATTCCTCCTTAAAGAAAGAAGCTAAATATAGAAGATTTATACTACAAATAGTGCACATTAATTTCTCAAAAATGAACGAACAAACATTCAGTTCTATCGTTGGCCAATTTGCGCTTTTCGGCTGTCCAATTGGTTTCATCAATGAGCTCTTCGATCACTCCCGGTTCCAGAACTGTAACCTAATTTTATATCTTACATATAATCCGATAATGTTGGCGATGAAAATTCTCCAAATATTCATCATGTACCAAAATGGTATGAAATTTAATTCGAATAATTAGAAAAACCTCGTCTTGATTAGTGCAAACACCTGTCGACCTATCGATCGCCAAGTGAACAACGGTGCTCTAACGAAAGTGGAGTCGCTCTATTGCGGATATTTTGGTTAACCATATAGTTACATTATTCGGGTATAGTTTAATGCCTCCTTGAATCTACCTTCCGACAGGACAAACGATGTATCACCTCTATTTCAGATAGGTTAACGATTGATTGTCGATGATCACTAAACTATTCTCATCAAAGGAAAAGAAACAAAATCAATAGAACTTTCATCTCTATTATGCATCGTCACATCGATGATACTCACCTCTACTTGCTTGATCTTCCGCCTTGAAATGATTCAACACCATTATATATCTGCTCTTCAATTGATAATAACACGCTTCAATATCGAAGTTTTGTCGAATTATGCGACGCTCTCTATCTTCTAGCGATTGAACTATTCGCTGTAGCTCTAAAATATAGAAAATACTTTCACAAAATCAACCCATAAAGGCCATATTTTTGCTATGAAATACCGATAGGCGAAACGCTAATGCAAGCCATCAAAATGGATGTTAAGCATATTTCGAAGAATCACAATACGTATAGCATCATATGCCAACTGCTCTCTTTGAAGCCACCAATCAATTCATATTATCTCCTTAAAAGACCAATCAATTCATATTATCTCCTTAAAAGAATCTTATAAAGAAATATTCCGTATTTCCGAGGAATTTTCCACGAAAAAGAATAGAAAAATTAACGCTTTTTATGTAAAAATTGACGAAATAAATGAGTTCATTTGAGGAATTAACAAATTGCGGATGAGCATAAATCAAATTCAATCGATCACTCGCAAAAACGATCGCCTATCGCCAAATTCTTTCACCTATTACAATTCCCTATAGACACTCAAAACTTACGGATTCTGAGAGCAGGAAATAATATCCTATAAGAATGGGCGATAATCACATCGTTCATAAGGGGGGAATTCAAACTATTGGTTGCAGCCCTTAAAGTCTATATTTATCCTCGAAATTAATAGTGAATATTGCAAAATTCAATGAAACCTTACATTTCTCAATAACTCATGCCCTTGTCTCCTCAACGAATAGAAGCAATGGAGGAGGAAATACGATGGAAACGGAGGGGATATAATATCTAAAGAAAAGAATATTGGGAAAAACGTGGCCAATTATGCCTTGAGATATTAAAAAAAAATAATAATTAAAACTCACCTAACACCTCTTGATTGAGGAACATATTTTGACCACGATAACCTTCAACCAAATCTCGCATCTCCGTTACGTCATTTACAGCCGCTTCATCGAATACACGTTGTGCATTCTCATCTCCCGGAGCGTTTCCGAAATCGACAAGTATACCTTCCGGAACATCAACTAAAACAATTGATTCTTAGGAGCTTCAACTTAAAATGTCGTTTTCTAGGAAATTCAATCGAAAGAATCCACTTTCGGAACTTCAATCAAAAGAAACGAACATCCGGAACTTCAATCGAAAGAAACGAACATCCGGAACTTCAATCGAAAGAAACGAACATCCGAACGAACTTCAATCGAAAGAAACGACTTTCGGGAAGTTCAACAAAAAAAGAAAGCCACAATCCCTAGATTATTTCGATCCATTTCAATTAGCAAGTCTTTAGCATGAAATTTTTAAGTCCCAAACTACTGAGGTAAGAGGAGAGGATGAACCGAGGTCGAAATGACAATTGCCTGAAAGGCAAAATTTCAGGATAAGAGCTCATAAACTATGAAGTGGTTATGGGAACTTCAGGCAGCCAATAAAACGTTAGACAACTAATTTTATGTGGCAATCAATAAAAATACTCATCGATGTTGCATCTGGCATATCTCAAGCGCACAATGGAGTATTTTAACGAAGGACAAATGTGAGTTGGAGGTTGTGAAGAACGTAAATCCACTAAAAATACTGCTATAATCCGAAAAAAAAAAAACCTAAAGGGAAGATTATATGAAATAAGATCCTTTTGAAGTGACAATCGACTATACTTTCGACAGATTAACAAACTTCCTAGCAAAAATCACTGGAAAAAATCCCTCATTCAGCGATCGCATGTTGATCTGCCCATAAATAGAGAAATAATGCAAGAGAAATCGAAGGGTAAAGTGAGGTGATCGAGGGAAAAGTGAAGAGGTTGAATCGTTGCATTAACGATGGATATGGGGAAGCGATTCGATGGTCGGAAGTTCTTCAGCACCATTTCATGCAATCGCTACACGCATTTAGCAAGCCACTTACTGGTATCCGCTGATATTTGAATAAGAAACCTTCGTTGTAGACGGAGGCGCCCGGTTCGTTAACACCATCTTGCTCTCTACAGAGTTTCATAATTAACTCTTCTTTGGTACGAACTGAATCTCGGTATGCGTCTAGCGCCATACTTAATTCATTGTTGCGTTCCTCCAGATCTCTGTAATTTTTTATTGTCTTATCTGCTTAGCTGAACGCTTTCCATTATCTATACAATGACTATTGTGCCGTTCATCAAATAACTACTTTCAAAAGAACTAAGCGACAAGGGGAAATCGATTCTTAGGACTTATAACTATGAGTATCTCATCACCAGCCTCTAAAAAAACGAAACTATATTCGAGCGAAAGGGCATCGACTTATTCCAAGTGATAATTGCGACTATGTTTGACGTACTTATTAGAGCTCATTTATCGTTAAGAAAACACTCATTCTGAAGGAATGATAATAAAATATCAACTCTGATAAAGAAACCTGATTCGTTCCCTGAGAGTTCGTAGCTCACGGCCATGTTCAGCAGCATTCAGCTGTAGTGCGATAACTTCACTCTCTCTTTCCAATATAAAATTCACTCGATCTCGAGGGCTTCTCAACTCTAACATTGATTTTCTGCAATAATCTTTCAATTCTTAAAAAAAGCCTCGAGGAAAAAATCACAGTTAAAACATCTCTCTTTGATGTGTCTAATTCTATTTGCACAGAAAAATAGTATGACATTCTCTACGATACACTCACGAATATGCAAGCCAATCAACGATACTTAAATTGATAAAGAATTAAATGCTTCCACCTCCCTACCATCCTTTTCGATTAGTCAATGACTAGGTCCGTCATGAACTCTACTTCTGGAATCGAGTCGAATAGCCGTCTTTTTTATGATATTATTTTCCGTGTCCACATGGACACAGGGAACAACTGATAAAATGAAAATAACTAACAAAATCTCAACTTGATGATTCGCCTTGATGAGCGTCTGCCTTAAAAAGGTGACCATATCCTGATTTGCGCCTACCTCGTCCGTCAACTCATAGCATCGGTCTTTCAATTCATTTACGATACCAATCAACTGCAATTAATTCTTTTCCACGCTTTCAGATTACACCATTGAACTATCGTCTACAAGTTGATAATCTGAATTAAGAACGGGTATTTAGGATCTATTCACCTTCTTAAGGGAAGTTTTCGAACGTCGAATGCGATAAATCCGCTACCATAGTTGGAAGGACCCGATGGCGAATTGGGTGGGCGAGGGGGAGAAGAAATAGAGGAAGGAAATTTCTATGAATGACGAATGCCTTAGAAATGTCACGTAAAACAAAGATTCGATTAATAAGGCCATAAAAACCATGCTTAATAGAAGAGGAATACTTACTATTTTGCATTGTTCGCATGGACCAGATGATGATCCAGAAAACGACGGTAGCCTAAAATATGGAAAATACTTCAAAAAACCTATATCAGTATATTAAACAAATTCACAAACTCTCAAATAAAAAGCACTTAGCGCTACAATCGAAAAGTCTCTTTTCCTCCCATTTCAGGAGGAATTTGGTACTTCAGTGATCCTACAAACATACGAAAACTTATCCGTTCAAGTGGAAAACATTTGTGTATTAGAATGCTTTATACATTAAAAAGATCTAAAGCCATAAAAAGCGAAAATTTTTAGGCCGTAGAATGAAAACAATAAAATAAATAAAACCATCGTATTGGAAGCTTTAGAGGAATAAAATTCTCATACTCTCGATTCTTAAATATTCAAAGAAAACAACGTTCATATCAACACGATAGGAAAACCCACGTTCGCAATATTTGAAGGACAGATATATTATTAGATCCCATGAAGCATGCCTGCGAAATATGTTTTAATTGGGATGAGACTAGGAAAAGGATGTTAATAGCGGTTTGGCCGAAAAACGATTTCCCATTAGTATCTATAACCTCTCACATCACTATATCTTTTCTCTCATAAAACTCAAATAGTAAACGAATGGAAAGCAAACCTAAACGAAGCCCTAGCCTTTCCAATCACTCGTTTCGCAGGCGCTTCGAGTGCTTTTGTTTCATCGGCTATTTTGCCGAGAAATTCCTCCGCACTTTTCAAAAGATCGGTGTTCGGTGGAATAGGCGATGGCATTTCGAGACTTTTCGCATTCAGCTCTCCATTAGAATTTAAATAAAATGTCGAATGTGTCTGTAACTCTTTCTTAATTAACCATCAACTAATAACGTTCTATTTTCATTATAATCACCTATCAACGGCATCTCAAGTAATATTTTATGAATATTTCAATGTTCCTATCATTTCCTGCAGTTGCTTTTCATAGCAAAACATCTATATAAGCAAGATTTTCATTCAAAAAATGAACTTTGTCAGTTGTGAGCTTTCCGGACAAATCGTGTGCAGCTTCTTTTTGGTAATCGAATTGGTGCGAACAGCATAAATTTATATATACATATTCTATGATTTAATTTGCTCCTCTTCTTCTAGTATTTCAAAGCAACTAATCGAGAGTACCCTCAACTACCATATATTGTCAGTTAGTTACACGCAATAGACAATAAACTTCTCAATTCGATAGATGAGAATAACTAAGGTGATTACAAGAAGAAACCGATGTGAAAATAGTGGAAATAATGAAAATATTAACAAACCGCTTCAAATATTTCATCTTCGAGTGATCTCTCTTCGAGCGGTCCGGGTACGACAACTTCTTCAGCTCGTTCCGTACCGATCATCCTTGTATTGTATCCATCATTTAAGCTTTCACCACCACCCTCACATGAATGTGATGATAGTGATACGATTTCCTAAAATAAAATAATCCACTTCTCACTATGCAGAAACCTTATAAGGTAACCCGCCTTTCGGCAATCTCTTTTTAAATGATGACAGCGACATTTGATAGTGAGATAGGATGAAAGAGAAATTCTCGAATATCTTTCCCTTCCATCAAGTTTGCCTTTGGAATCTAACAATTTCGATAGAACATATTTCTTAGAAGATGATTTTGCCTTGAATGAATGGGCTTTTTGCTTCGAAGAAGTCACAAACACGTTTGTTAGTGGAGATATGCTCCGAAGTCACATTTTCTTCATTGCTCTTACTTGGGGAGACATAAACTTCCCTTTCGAGAAGTACTAGCATGGAGAGTGCTGTAGGTGCAATATACTTGATTGCCATCAAGAAGTAATCAACGTAACGAAGCAAACAATGAAAAGAACACTATTAACTGCAGCATATGAAAGAAGACGAATTGCTGTTGGTGAGCAAATCAATCTTTCAAAATATGAGGCCACATTGGATAATTCCATCGATAAATCACTGATCTAAATTAGAATCGAATCAATCGAACCTTCAACTCCTTCCTAACGACCTTTATTGGACAAAAAAAAAGAATATTAAAGCGGCTATTTCATTGAGTAATTATGATACAACGATAGAGTTACGCTATCTGCTCCTCTAAAGAAAATAAGATAGGAAAGCCGATCTCATCGACTATTAGATGATAAATGACTTTTTATGCATTCTTAAAATAGATCATATCGAATCAACAACGATAGAGTACCAATGATATATTATCGATCGCTTCTGATATTTCAAATATTATTCTTTATAATATGTTTATATTTTATAAATAAATATTAATTATAGAGAATTGAATGACTTCAATACTTACAACTTTTAATATATCATCGACGTTCTCTCGTTCATAATGTCGTCGTCGATTGTTTTGCAATTGTTGAAGCCATTGAAGACGAGATCGATTATCACTCGTTTCAAGAATATGTACCTCATCGTTGACACTATAAAATATTTTCCTTCATATATAATTTTAATTTTCACTTATTTTTCATTAATTTTTCTTCTCAAAATTAACTGTAATTAACTTTAATTAACTTTCTTCTCAACTTTAATTAACTTTATATTGTTGGATGCTTTAGAGGAAATAGTTTATGAGTAGGAAAAGATAGGAGATTTACAAAGTGGAAAAGAAATAGGCTATTTGTGAACTCTTAACGTGTTCGTTAATGATCGATGAAAGGCGCTTTCGATAGTAAAATGCTAAAGAATGAAGAATAAATGAATGAGCAATTTCTACTCTCGCTTATTTCCCCATCAAAACTCTTCCCATCCATAATTGAAATGCGACGATTGTTGTGGAATTTCTGGATTTATCCGTAATAAATGATACTATCAAATTTTGAATATACAATGAGAATATTGTTAATTATTGATGTAAACTTCATAGTTAGACTGCTGAAAATAGCGCTAATGAAATAACAATGAAGCTCCCTAAAAAGTAATCGCAAGGCTTTGCCCGATAAATGAGCCGCTTATGGAATGATCTCGTTTGTTTCAGGCTCGATATGGTTGCGATTGAGAACGAGGACCGTCCTACGATCGTTCTCCTCCTCTCCTTTCACCTGCCCCTAACCCCTTCCGCTTCGTTGCTCATTTAATCTTGAAATTAAAAGCACACGTACTGAATTTCGAAGGTTCCCGTTTCACGAGGATCGAATGTAAATGCTGCGCCCGAGAGTGATATACGTCCCAAACATGTTATATCGCCTTTATTTTTGTACCAGTATAGGTATGGCGAATCGTCACTCAAAGCGAACCAATAACGTCGCCGACATGGGCCTCCCAATGCGCGTTGCTCAATCTGCAGCAAATAACGGTTAAAATGCTCTTATTACTGACAACAGATTACTGCTTACTTACATTTACTACCTTATCATTAGGTCATTTTCACAACTGCCTAATTATCAGCAATACGATCATATCCTCGATCTGCTTTCTTTGCCCACAATTACCCACTCGGGTAGGGAAATTATTTGTTTTGGAACGTTCAACTTTGCAATTACATCGTATCTACGAGGCTATCTCTACTTCGGGGAAAATTTTAACTCTATTCTGTGGGATTACCGATTCAACCACTTCCCTTCATCCTAATCCTCCTGAAAGTATGTTCAAGCACAGTTCAATTAATGCTCTTAGAATACGTGGAATATTCTATATGAATTAAGTGGGTGGCAATTTGGATGTCGAATTGAGAACTTCACAAACCTTATTAATAAAACCAGCAAGACGTTTGATTGGAGGTGATGAAGTTAACGATGAGGATGATGATGGATGCATCTGCAAATTTTGCACAATTCTTCACGAAAAAAATTAATTTCCTTATTATAATTTTATCGAAAAAATTTTTTACAAATTAAAATAATAAACAATTGAAATAATTAATTATTAGATGAGATTTATCAATAAGAGCTCAACGATCGTTAAATTTTACTTAAAAAGTCTCTTTTAAGGTGAGAAAAAACCCCCAAAATTCGATTGATTTCAAATCGATAATCGACAAGAGGAATATTTAGAAAGTTATTGTTTTTTTTTTTTTTTATTAAAATAAAAAGAATCTTATTTGATGATTTATTATAATGTAATGGGGAAATTTTATATGGGTAAATTTTAGCCTGGGCAATTAGAGATCGGGGGCAAATTTGTGAGCTATTCAATATCTATAAGTGAAAGTTGAATTTCATATTTGAACTTCGAATGGTTTCATGGAAAATTATGATCGATGATATCAATGAGAAATAGAATCATCCGCCCTCCCCCCCCCCTCCCCGTCCGGCATCGTTGTGCTTCTCTTCGCTCGGTTTCTATGAGAATCAACTAACGAAACGATGAAATACAATGAGAAAGATATAAATGCTTTTGATTTGTAATTTTGATATACTTGATGTGAATGCTTGTAATAATTATGATTAATTTCTAAATTTAATCTATCAGATGTTTAAATTTAGATCGATTGATGCCCCCTAACGTCTCCTCCAGCTACCACCTCCCTCCCGTCGCTTCAGCTCCGCTCGAAAAAAACATTGCAACATTGAGACTTAACGCTAATACTTTACTAGCTTTCATTCTGTATCAACGCTCTAAACAAGTTAAATATTGGTGCAAGATTGAAGGGCTTCCCTTCATAGACTGCTACGAATCATTCCCACTTTGTGGCCGATCCCGAGGATTCAACTTCCAGAATTCCTCGCTCCACCTAGGATGACACCCTTACCAATACTAAACGATTCGCTTTACTGTGTCGCCACTTCCACATATTTAATGCTATTGCGTTGTGTCGTGTTCGCGTGAAGGTACGGTGTTTTTGACAACTTTTGAAAGTACACTTGCTACTATTGCATTTGAAAATAGCTCATTTAATGCGGTCAACATCGGGAGTATCTAGTTGAGTCATGGGCGGTGAAGTCTCGATTCGGCTCTTAGACGCGAGTCTGCAGCCCGTTTATGTATTCTCTCTAAACATTCGTGAGATATCTATGGAAGGAATACTCTCAAATTGAGGGGGAACGCTTCCCTAAATATGTGGAATTTTCCACTCCGCTATTAAAAGTTCACCTCGTCCATCGATCAACATAAAGACCTCGGTGATTCGCCTGGAAAGCAGCCATTTCAATCACGCGGTCTTTGAAGCAAGCAGCAAGAAAGAAGAGAGAGGAAGATATACAAACGAGCAAACAATTGTGGATAAACCGGCAAATATGTGCAGAAGCGGTACAAGCAGATCAACATATAAAACAACGAAATAAACAAACAAAACCGGATGAATATAGACGGAATCCGAACAATTAACGGAGGAAACGGATCATTATTGAAGCAAAATGTGGTGATCAATGAACGAGTAAGTCGGGAGACAATAATTAGCAAATATAGAAGAAAATGGGAACCTATAAACACGCCTATATAATTTGGAAAACGATGCAAGAGTCTATAGGCAGTGGAATTTTAGAAGAGAGAGCAATCGTTTCATGTAAGTGGGGAAATCTTTTCGACGAAAAATTAATTAATCCGAGAATATTAATAATTAATTAATATTCCCAAGAGTCATTTCGAATCCGCCATAAAATCATTTTTCAATTCCTCGCTTAATTGAGCCCACTCACCTTACCGTCCTTAATTTTCGTTCCTTCGAGGTGTTTCTACGCTATAAACTTTCACACTTGGTAGCTCACTGCAGTGTGCAAATTTTTAAGAGAACTGTTAAGCCGGACAGTAGACCTTTATTACTGGGATGGTCAGGCCACGATGAAATAGAATGCTGATCCAACGCCTTACTCATTACCTCTAAGGGATCACTCTCCCCGTCACCTATCAAGTCATCACTGAAGACTAAAGCTCTATTCGTTTATAAGGTACTTGTCTGCAAATATCACTGAGCTTGCGATGGCACCGCTCATCATACTTACCTCTATTACGTCCACTTAAGTTTATATTTACTCATTAAATTAGCGTTTATTGCTCTTCTAATGAGTCACTTCATTGAGTATTCGAATCGATAGTTTCATTATCGAAGTTTAGGGTTAGACTGAATGTGAGCTCATTTCAAAGGAAGTATACTTGGGACGCGAAAAGGACACAAATAAACGAGCCTATGCGGTCATGCAATATGAACTTTGAAGCTCTTCGAAACGAACTGAAAGCGGAAGTAGCGCGTTAACGTTGCAAACATAATCCATAGGAGAAGAGATGTGAGTCGCTCAAACTGCCACCAATCGCTCACACTCTATCACAACTATAGACGATCGAAATTCGTCGTTTCCTATCTTATCATCTTTAGGCAAATCCCCTATAGCAAGACTGCAATACATTTCACGGTTATAATCATTCTGTGATATATCTCATTTGTTGATTATCAATGATGTTTGATTATCGAAGATTCATTATATCTCATTTGTTAATTATCAAATATTTTTAATTATCGAAGATTCATTATATCTCATTTGTTAATTATCAAATATTTTTAATTATCGAAGATTCATTATCATATTTTCGCTTCCATACATCGTAACATCATATAGAAGTAATAAGCTCAATAGATGATCGACAATAGCGTTCAATTTGTTTGAAGAAAACGATTAATGAAATCATTGGAGATGTTTTTTAATGGTCACACGTAGATAATCTACCGCGATGAGTATATTTCCTCATGAAGGAGTCGATAGAATCGCAAGTGCTTCAATCGTTGAGAATTATTCCGATTGAAGTTCGCTTTCATTGATCGTTTTAGAGGAAATTCCATCTCAAATTTTAAAGTCTTTTCTCTATCGTCTTTGAGAGGGTCAGTGCCTAATAGTAGAGAGTATCCAATCTTCGAGGTTTCGATTGCAGTCTTTCAAAGTTAATTTCCGCCTTCATCGATCAACTTAATTATTCTCTATTATTTTCTTATCGATATATTTTATTTGCCGCTACATACTTATATGTAAAATATAATACTATTAACATATTTTCCCTTTTCTTTACTTCGAAACGTTTTGCGTGGATATTTTCAAGTGATTGATACAAGGCTTACGTGTCGATTTTGCCCTTCTTGCATTACGCTTTAGTCTAAAGAGATACTCCATGTAGGACTTCATCAATCACCTTGTATTTCTCGTCATCGCCCACTCTTTATGAACTTCTTTTAATTACTGGTATGACGAATGTCATATTTGTATGGGTGACATTTCACCTCTCCATGTTTCTTCGACTCCTCAAAAACCTTCGTATACCGGAGCTTTGGATCGTTATCGTTTTGAATGTTACAGAACGATTCACTGTCTTTGGGGATCCCTAAACAATGCTTTAAAATGAGAGTTCAGATCATCAGTGAGCGTGAGATGTCAGAGATGTTCACGGTCACGTATCACAATATGGGTGGAGTGCTATAATGGAAACAGGACACAGCACTGAACACTGTGGATAGTTTGCGTTTGTCAGCTGACACTGACTTAATGCCTGCAGCGTTACGCTTCGACCTACAGATCGGTACATGCATTGTGACAGATGAAGTCTGGCAGGGTTACTTTACTTTGAATACTTTAAACAGTCGTGATTTCGTCGGTTCCATCGTTTCGTCCACTGATGCAGCTGGCAGCTCTTCCATCTATAGCTATCATGAGCCTCCCCACATCCAAGTAACTACATACAAGCACCTCAGCGGGTCTTTCCCCTTGTTGCGGCCTGCCACTTGATCGTGTTACGTCTTCTGGTTACCAGTAGAAGATTTATTTAGTCGATCTATATTCATTTAACCTAGCTGCTGGCCAGCCTCTTTAGTTTCCATTTATATATATAAATATAATTTTTCTCCAAGGATATCATTCACATCGGGTGCTGAACGCTACTCCTCATTTCTATGTTGCATTTTGTTGAACCTTCCATTTGCCTTTCCACTGATCGCTGTGTTCCTGCTAGTATCTTTTCCCTTTTGAGCGAGTGTGATTCACACCCCCATAGAAGAACAACGATGGCCGTTGAAGTGATGAGTTCTCTCTTTACGAAATTATTATGTCGTGATAGATATCGGTGAGCTTGGTGAATGCGCTCATCTTCATTTGCTTGATCTCTAATCCAAATCGCCCCTCACTTGCAAGTCTATCCGAAGTGTCAAACTCTTCAACAGTTTCGATATTTTCACTATCGAGCTTCGTGGGAAACTAACGACATAATGCTGAGCCCAGTTTCCTTGGCAATTGTGCACATTCTTCATCTACCATCTCGCTCCCAAACAGAAGTATTTGGAGTTATTTGCTGCTCACATTAAAGCCACCTGCAATCATTCACTCCTCCGAGAGCTCATAAGAAGGATATTGGAAGGCAAGTTTGCGCCTCTTCCAATGACAAGGATACTTCGAAGAAATAGCCACATCCGGCTCGATCGGTTATATTCCTTACATCCTCTTCCTCAGCATCTCATCAACTCGCACAGTCAGCAGTGTCAACATACGTATCGGCGTAGTTCGAGTCTGCGAACTGTGTCAATTGCGCCGCGCGTACTTAATTCATCCTATAGAGAATTTGTTGTTCTTTTCTCTCTTAATTAGTGATTTCTCTCTTAATTAGTGGCATTGAAACTCTTTCGAATTTTGCTCCCTTACGTAATATTCTCATAATTACCGCGATGTTTTTATTGCTAAGTGAGCGCGGTGCTCGCTGAGGACGCGAGCGGTCTCTCTCTGTCTCTTCTGTGCGCTAGCGCTTATGGCTAATTGCTTCGATTGCTCAGCGATTGCAGCGTTATTGCTGCAGAATTGCGTGATCACGTTGTGTGCGTTCCCAATCATCTCTGCACCGGGCCCGTCGTAACCTCTTGCCCTAGCTCGTTTGGATTTCTATCCTGTGAGTTGCCGAAGGTCGATCCGTCAATATGCACCAATATTTCGTTGAGAGTGGCTTATCTGAGTATTAGAATAGAATGGGAACTTGTACTGCATGATGTCTCAAATTATATTTATCGTTGAAAGCTCTAAACTTTATTTTATAGTTAAAAAATTTCTCAACACTAACCTATATTTTAAGGGTATTTACGGGTCGATCAATGAAGGGTAACCGAAATAATCGAGGTATATCATTGCAATCGGTCGCCGAATCACTTAGTACCACTCATTACAAACAACAAAAACCAAATAGAAACGTCACCGTCAAGGATAGCAATCCAGCCGAAAGACTTCGATCTGGTACTTTATCATCTATCGCTTATCATTCACTAATCTTATCACTAAAGAGGTCGACTCTTAATAGAATCTTCTCTCAAATATTCGATTAATCACTCTTACTCTCTCTCTCTCTTTTTTTCAATTTTTCATTTAGACTATTCAATAAAAACGGCGTTAATTTTTACGAACTTATTACTTTGAAGTGAATATATAAGAAATTTTCTAGTCTCAGGAGGCAGTAGTTTTGAATTATTCAGCAAATATGTCGAATTTGTAAGGATTGATATTTGAGTGTGGAGTTTCTTCAGTAAAATATGATCCAATCATTAGATCTCTGGATTTCCCTATTGAGGCTCTCTTGAAAAATGGCCGAATGAAAGTTGATATAGCTGGGAACTTTAAGAGTAATATATCAGGATGGTGACCCGCAACATTCGACTTATTCTCTCTCTTCCTCTTCCTCTTTGTCCGTTCCCGTTTCTAAATTTGATTCTTCGCAATAATGAAGTCTGGTCTCAAGACTGTTAATTTATCCCCCGTTCCCATCTCGATAACTTGCCTTGATCCTGAATATTCCGATCATTTAGTATCGAATATTTCTCACTAATCTATACTTTACTCTTAGGACGTCATATCTGCGAGTGTCAAGCTCGTGTTCATCGTTTAATCCGTAATTGTATGGGATGTGGACGTATTGTTTGCGAACAAGAAGGTAGCGGACCATGTTTTGCATGTGGACAACTTGTTTGCACTCGAGAGGAAAGAGAGGTATTCTTTTTTCCATCGGTTTTTCTTTTTCGGGATGGATTTAGTTCGATTATTGTCATGTGATAAAATTCGGCGCATATGTCCGCTGGCTTATTTTAATTTATGTATTTATTCCAATTTTTTTTCTAGTCTCCTTTTTTTTAGCATCACTCTCGTGACGTATTTATGACAAGTAAAGACTAAAAACTAGCCATATATGTGCCAGAACACGAATAAAAACCGGGAGATGATAAATAGAAGGGGAGGGGGTAATGGGGAGGGGGGGGGGGGGGGGTGACGCTATAATACGTTGGAACTTGTCGTCGAACTGCACACTAAGGTACGATGATCGGCATGCAAGCTTCGCGTTAGTGGATGTGCACACGATGTCAACTTGACTCATAGCTGACGCATTGTGTTCAAACGTTGGGAAAATCTCATTTTCGGATATATTGGAGGGATCACTTTGTGGTTGTTAAGGAAGCTTAACTAAGGCAATAATATTTGAAGAAATCATTAGCTCACTTTCAATTTGGGCATAAAGTAAGCCGACTATCAATTTCGTGACGAATGTTGTAAGAGTAAACCGGGGTGGGGTGGGGGTGGGGGGGTAATTGATGATACTTAAGCATTAATGATATTATTTCCGGTTGAAACTCGCCAAATTTTTCAGAACGCTTTAATTGCAGCTATGAGGGAAAAATGCTACAAATATCCTGTATATAAAGCAGCAAATATGCAGTTGTTTGTTGTCTACATGAAGGAAATGAGAAAGAAATCGTGATTATTCATAAGTCGGCGAAGAATTCATCACTATTCAAATATTGCTTTAAGTAATTAGTTTGAGCGGATATGATTTATATGCAGATTAATTAATTGAGATAAACGTTAAACGATCATATAATGCGCTTTTCAAATTGAACTGAACGCAGCAGTTGAAGAGTTGCTGTTATTAAGTTATAGAGATTCATATATCTACCCACAATACCTTTGATAGTTAATTATCATTTATTGATCTCATTGATTACAATCGATAGCCGTCTTGACGACCAGTTAGCGGTCGATATTTAGATTTTGAGTCGTAATTCAAGGAAATCCATCGAATTATTCAACAAATTGATGGGTGGTCGAAGTAACGCTAAAATAAGCGATAGTGGAGTATTATCATTGGCATCGTTAGGTAATGCGCTCACTAAAGCTGAAGAATTTAAGAATAAACTACTCGAAGCGGATGCTGATACGTAAGTTTTATTCTCATTCTTATTTGTGCATTAAGATTTTCGATTTGTTTATTTATGTTTAATGTATCGATTCATTAGTTTGTCTCATGAGAAGTTTTCCATTTCATTTCCGGTTGAATGCAAAATGTGTTATTTCGATTTATGTTCCGGTGTCATTTCGATCCGTAACTCACATCGGTCTCAAAGATGTCATTTTGAGTTCTAATTCGGATCGGTCTTTTAGAGGTTTCCTCACTGATAATATACCAATGATATCAGAAAGCTAAAACGATAGTAATAGACCAGTGATAAAATGAAATATTAATCATGTAAAGAGTAGGATTTGGATGGAAATATAACGTGAACACGTTGATATGCACATCTGAATTATGCGCAGGCGCTATCATCATTTTTATTTTATGATCCGGATCGATCATAAAGAAATAGAACCAGGCGAACCACAGGACTTAAATACTTAAATAAATGTACTCATTGTTCCTATGTGAATCAGATTTCCTTTTGCAACCGCAGGTTGTGCAATCCTCTTCCTAACCACCTCCTTCACTAAGGCTCCCTTTTATCGTTGAAGCTGTTCTGTTTTTAACGAGTGAGATTTGTGCTCTAGTCGCCCGGTATATATAAACGAGTAGTGGCTTATTTATTGATTCATTCATTCGTTTATTTGTTCATTTATTGACTTATTTTAGGGAAAGAAGAACTCGAGTACATGATCTTGAGTCGGATTATTACAATATGGAAAATAACGCCTACTTGACAAAAGAAGTTCGCGTATTTAGCATTGCTTTTTTCGCTGAAATTTTTCCTCTTCATTGGGAGTAAATTAATTAATTAGTGGCATTGATCGGGATGCTTTGTTCTCAATTTTTCCTTCATACGTCTATCGCTAAACATATAACGAAAATCTCATTTTGCAATAGTCATACTCCGAATTGGAATTGTTTGAATGAGTAAACCACAGATTGCTATTTCTTTACCATTTTCATCAAGTTCAATTGTAATATTTGGAAAGGAAAGAGGCTGTGCAAGGGATGCTATGCGATAGGCTCTCCGAGTTCAGATATTGAGGTGTATTTGCAGTTTTTCACGGAAAATACCCATGTTTCCGTCTCCGATAAAATGGTCGTTTTTCTCCGGAATGAAAGACTGGGCGCGTTAACTTTCCAAGATGATGGGCAGTCTTGAGAGATATATGTTGGAAATTAGTTTTGTACTTGAGGAATGTTTTATGTTAAAAGCGACTGATGAATTCAATAGTGTTCTAGATCGGCTACTTAAATTGTTTTTTATCTCAGTTAGCGTTTTATTAAATAAATCTAAGCGTTCGTTCATTAGTAATTGTCATTCAGATGTTTGCTGTACTTGATTATCCTCTCATCCAGTAATGTGTTCTCAATGGTAATTGCCTATTAATACATTTAAGTAAATTATAAAAATCTAAGTTAGTGATGTTGCAGATTGTTTTAATGCCTCAAGAATTCATCTGAAAATCGTGGAGAAATACGATTTTTTTTGAAAATTATTAGTAGAATATCGAATATTGAAGTATATTAGATAACCACTAGTAATTTGACTTCCAGTTTATATAGTATATGCATTTTTATTCCCATGTTATTACTAAAAGAGTGTTTATGAGCTCGAATATTTAAGGAGCGTGAAGCGATAATTGCTCGAAAAGAGGAATTGAAAGAAATGCGTGAAAAACAAAAGAGAGCATTAGTTGTGGATTTCGATTTTGACAAAGGCACCGTCACTGAGGTTCGATCCTCGCAAATCCTCTTTCTAATCATTCCTCATTTTTCACTTTCCTTCAGAGAGTCATTTACTTTATTAACTTAAAATTCTTTACAACTGGGAACTTGTAAATATGGATTTATTTGGAGGTCTCGTTTTCGATTTCTCAGTTTTGGGGAAGTGGACTCTGTGAAAATTCTGAACGATTAAGCATGTCATGGTTTTCCACTTCTGCGTGATATGCGCTTGAGGTTCTTTAATTCTTTCGTACGGTGATAATGAGGCAGCCTTAGGTTCGAAGAGTGATTGATGGGGTGCTTAGCTACCGACTGAAACTATAAAGCGTGAGATTAGTAATGTTGAAGTTGAAGGTTGAAATTGCTGTGTGAATAAGTTTCTTCACTTATTAGTCTTTTATATTCATATTGAAGTGAATTTTCAATTACAGCTTCAATAATAAGAAATTTTATTGTCCTTTATGATTATGAATATTTTTAGACAGAGTGAGGGAGAGATTTTGCTTCAAATATCAGTTCGTCGTTGTTTCAGATTTAAAATATCTCATGTTTTTTCTGTCTTTTTTTTAAAACTTTTATTTGCTTAAATTATTGTTTTGTTCGATCAGTATTTGTATAGAATATATGTGATGCATTGCCATTATTAAATTATCATTTTAGGTAAAAGAACGGCACGATGATGCGATGGATCCAGTAATTTTATCGATTCTTGAGAAGTCTCGTCAGCGTCTTCCTGAAATCTCATCGGCATCCAGGAATGACAATTCTCTATTTCCTTCGTTTGTGCTGAAGGTAATTTTTTACATATTGTCAGTCTTATGTCAATTTCTATTTATTGATTATTTTTGAAGAGTTTCTCGACGTGTTTTTGAAATATTATATCGATTTTGTTGAAAATGGGAATTTTCTATTGAGCGTGCGTATGCGGATGCAAGGTAGTGCAAATATAGTACTCTATATTCTCTCTCGTCATCCCATTCGATAGTTATATCCGTTCAGTATATTAGTATAATCGTACCGTAGTTTAGAGATTGATTTGACCTCATTCCTTTATTCAGTTTTTTTCAGCGGATCACGAAGCGAAAAGTAATATCGTTTTTCTTTTCCCTTCATGCTAATCAGATGCGTCCTTCAGATTTCCAGTAAAATGTTTACTTAATGAAAGTATGGAGGCTTATTTAGCTGTAGTCGTTGAATTTCAGATTTAATGGAACTAATAATTAAATAATTTAGTACGATGAAAGTTATGGACGTCGAAATAAAAACGTGATGAGTGAGGACGAAGCGTTAGCGTGTGATGATATTATTTGTATGCCGAATGAAGAAATGATGTATGCCGAAGTAGAGAGGAAAGGATATGCAATACCTGTGCAACAACCAATTGCTTCGCTTTTAGCTGTAGGCATCCGCAGGTAAGTTCCAGCATTTTTTTGGCTTTTTGCAGAATCACTAATATAGCCGAAATGGGAACACTTGAAAAAGGGAGATGGAAATAGGAGACATCGTTCGAACATTTTGACAGTGGAAATGCTGATAAACTTGAAGGATTGTCATAAAGCCTCGTTTGAGAAAGTCATAGTAAATTCGTTCTAAGGTGCACATTTATTTGTTTATTTGCGGATGAGTGAATCAGTATATTTTGTAATTTTATTCTAAAAGTTTAATTGGGCGTTACCATCGCAGTTAACGGAAGCAAAAATTCTGCGATAGGAATCAGATTCCTCATCAGATCTTCCAGCGCATCGTTGATTACATCCATCAGTCATAATTCATTTTGGCCTAATGGTGTTGCTTTTGCAAAAGTTTTATATTATTGAATGTTTTATATCGTGTTTTTTACACTGTTTTCCACATATTCGTTCGAAGATAGGCGAATGTTGTTTGTTTATTCTTTATTTATGAAATATTAGTGTTTCGTGTGTGGTGATTATTGCGATCGAACCTGTGAATGCACTCATTTTGAGAATTCCACCGGCATGAAAACACTTTAATATGCTTGACACCGAGCACCAAAGCAATATTAGTGTACTCAGTGAGCAGAAATCAAAAGAGAATCCAAAGCATTACATGGAAGCACGAACTTTGCATTATCGAGCATGGATTCTTTATTCGAATTAACGAAAAAGTAGTCGAATTGAAGTCGGGAAGACGAGATTGGCATCGCCGTTTTTCTTGCGCATTCTTGCACTTACTCTAGTGTAATGGTTATTGAGGTTCATAATTGACCATGGCTATACACTCAACATCATTAGTGATAAAAGGATCGCAGCGCATCAAAAACGGTTGATGATAATTAAATCTTTCCCGTCATATAAGCTGAAATAATAGCTTAGCAATTAATTGAAATGTCTTGTAGAAGTAGCTTTTTAGGCATGTTGAATGGCCTGAGGAGGTGGAACTTCGAGGTCCATTATTCATAGCGGCAACTTCTCGACCTGCAACAGAGACCGAAATCGGCGATGAAGTAAAGAAGTGCCGAGATCGAGCGTTCAACAGCATTTATGGTTTTTTCGTCAATACTCGCATTATTAGTCTTATTCTTAGAATTTAGGGGTTAATTAAAAGCGCACCTTCATTTTTAATATATTTTTTTGTTATAAATCGTGTTAAATTTTTCGCCTATTTTCAGTATTTCATTACTTTGAATGTTTCGTTAGCAAAGTAATTCTTCAAAGAGAAATGTTTTAAAACAGTTATATGGCGCATAAATAAATATCAGCATTTGCATCATATTGCGTATTTCTATATAAAACCTTTTTACCCATTAATGGAAACCAATATGAAGTGATTTCATCAAACGATATTTTAGGCGAAGATTCCTATCATGGTATAGGTCGGGAATATCCCTTGTCTTATCCATCTGGAGCCATCGTTGGCAGGGCGTTGCTTACGAATTGCCTCTCGCTTGCTGAATATGTCGAGCAGGTAAATCATTGGTTTACCATAAATTGCTGAGTTTTGTTAAGGGGAGGAGTGGGACAAAGGTGAGGTTAATTTTGTTGGCATTGTCTTATTGCAATTTTATTTTCATTCTCCTCTAAAGAGAGGATAACAAAAGAGATTCAGGTCAGAGTGCAGGTACGAGATGGGAAAAAAACTGAAAAATCGCAGGCACACCTCTCTTCGTTGTAGTATTTTTCGGGACATTTCGTCTCGTCGTGCAGGCAGTGTAATACAAGTAGAACGGCGATTAGTTTTGCTGTTCTGTTTTATTTTTCACTTTGTTTTTTTAAGTGTTTGCTGTTCATAAAGTATTCATTTCGATGTTTTCTTACTTCATTGCTGTAACATTAGTGCATTAACTCCCGTTGAATTCGGTTTCAGTTTTTTGCCTTTTTCAGCTTTCTCTGAAGTAATTTTATACCTCATAGTTGAGTGCTTCGGAGAATTTTAGGGCCCATCAAGCTTAATATGATTTTTATACTTCCTTTTACTCATTCAAACCATTCCCATTCCTCCGTCTCTAACCGCTTTTTCTCCTACCGAGCCACATGCGAGTCGCTAGTGTGCCGAAATAGAGACGTTATAGGAAATCAATGGATATTTGTTAATAGTTGACTTGGTTACGGAATTGCAAGTGACTAGCTTCCAAGCAAGTACTGGAATACATAGGAAGTTGGTACTTAAGTAATTGATACAAATAATTGATATCTAAGTGCCAGAATCGAGTGGTCTCTCTATTAATTGATAGCTAATGTTGCAGTATCCGCAAGGCGAATGCGCCGATTCGAGCGATGGCTTCGTGCTTATATTTAGTGTATTCGATCCATTGTTGGTGCCGATCCCCCATCTGACACCTCTTCGACGCGACTTATACACAGTTGATAAACAGCTTCGTATCGCCATCAAGCATATCCTAGATCCCTATAGTTTTACTTGATCACCAGTTTCACCTGTATTGGCAAAAAGCAATTTTTTCCAGAGTTTATTTCACGCTAATCAATATTCAGCTCCCTCTTCATCCTTCTACGAGAAGCAGCCGGTGATGTGCAGATATTGTGATATCTAAGAGAAAGGAGGTACCACGAGCACGTGCATGAGGGTCGGCACGGATCGCTACACTTTTCTCTTTCAGTGCAGATTGTCTCTGAACTTAAAGAGCCTCGTAACCGGTCATGGCTTAGCGAATGAATATTCATATGAATCTCAGTCCTTCATTTTTTAAGGGGAGGATTTATTAGGAAGAAGAGGTTTTACTTGTTGCAAAATCAGAACCGAGAAAAGTGGAAAATGACCGTCGAATTTTGATCAGATATCACATTTTAGAAGGAGGGCAGTATATGAATTTTCGATTTTTCAGTGAATTAATTGATGAAATTTACGCCGATGAGACCATTCAATACGGGTGATTGCTTTATTATAGCGCTCCATTTTCGAGCACCAATGACTATTGACATCTGAAGGAGTAAGATACTTTCGGCAACAATAGGAGAACCGAATTGGAACTGCTTGAGTAAACGTTAAGTATAGTGGAAGCTGAAACGTAAACTCCAGCTGTGGCTTTATATTGGGAAAATTGATTTTCTTGCTTTAGCGATGGATCATGAAGGATGAGAGGTTCTTCTTGGATGGTTTCCACTGAGGAGATTTTCCACTAAGCTTTGTGATACCAAGAAAACCTACCGTTAAGAGGAAAAAATCGAATTTCAGGAAGTGGTTTATGTTAATTGCCTATTAGCAGTAGCATCGTAAAAGCATTCCACTTCAAAGAGAACACTAGATGGTGTGATACTGAAGGGGAGAGGCATATGCAGTATGAGTGGGCAAAATCTAATCCTAGGAAATAAGGAGGTAATCTTGCGAAATAGGGAGGTGATTTTTGGAGAGTGGAGAAAATATTTGTTGTATATCAGATATATTTTATCAATTCATCGTTAGTTTCTTCTACAATATTTGTATATTTCTATATAATTCAATATTTATTCGAATATTTCAAATTTGTTTATTGTTTTTCTGAATATTTATGTTGCAATAAAATTCTTCACTCATAATTCATTTGCTTTTATCTTTCTATGATATTTAATGTGATTTTTTGCATCGCTGCTTTATGCTTATCGATTTTGGAAATTTTTACCTTTCTATTTCATGTTTTTATGTGGGGAACCATTCAGTATTTACAGCATTGAAATTCTCATCGTCGTTCATATAGTCCAATTTTTCTTTATCATTGATATTCTATTTTTTTCTTTATCATTGATATTCTATAGTCCAATTTTTCTTTATCATTGATAATTTTTAGTCCAATTTTTCTTTATCATTGATATTCTATAGTCCAATTTTTCTTTATCATTGATATTCTATAGTCCAATTTTTCTTTATCATTGATATTCTATAGTCCAATTTTTCTTTATCATTGATATTTTTTAGTCCAATTTTTCTTTATCATTGATATTCTATAGTCCAATTTTTCTTTATCATTGATATTCTATAGTCCAATTTTTCTTTATCATTGATATTCTATAGTCCAATTTTTCTTTATCATTGATATTCTATAGTCCAATTTTTCTTTATCATTGATATTCTATAGTCCAATTTTTCTTTATCATTGATATTCTATAGTCCAATTTTTCTTTATCATTGATAATTTTTAGTCCAATTTTTCATTATCATTGATATTCTAGAAAAATTAAAGGTTCTTTCAAGAAGAAACCAACTTATATGAAAATTTGGATATGTTGAAGTTAGTTGAGGTAATGATATATATTATAAGGGATTTATTTTTAATATTACAAATGAATTAAATTGTTGCGGAGAAGTGTATAATTACCGTGGTACTTATTCGGTAGAGAAAACACCATTAATTAATTTTTATTGCTTATTATGAGATTTTATTTGATCGTCGATGAGATGGCGTGGAGGAATGTGCACTGAATTAATCGGTGCTGTTGTATGTGAGACGAGTTTAGGTATAGTTTAATTTGTCTCCGCTGGCGGATTTGTTTAGGCGAATTATTGATGCCGAATATTTTCGATTATATTCTGTTTATTAGTGTTTTCATTGAATCCATAGATTATTTCCGGGAACGATGTTGAGGAGAAGGTTGCAATTTACTGTTGAGCAATATGGATTCGTTCGAATTTTCATTTCATTTTTTTTTTTTTTGATTAAGTGAACAATTCGGAGAATTTCATTATTCATAGCAATCATTCAATTGCAATAATTTTTTTTTTCAGATTTAAAATAAAATTTTTGATTAAGATTGTCGAGGTTGTCCACATGGCTAGTGTCTCCGGCTAATTGCAGCCATTGAGCTCATTTTCAGCAAATTTTCTCCTCTCGAGGTCGTTCTTAGCTAGCAAGTTTTTAGATTTCGGGGTATTGTGGCAATCGTTCTCATCTTCTAAGACATGTGTTTAATTTCAGAGCGATGCAGGAAGAGGAGCGTGAGATAGTCCAGGCTGAGGAGTTACGTTTCTTGGGATTCGTTGGTGAAGAGGCATGACTTTTAGTTGTTTGTTTTTGTGCAGTTTTTGGCGGTGATTTGCAGCCATCTGTGAGATTTCTCTATTCTTGGAGTCGATTACTTTTGTTTATAGAAAGCTGAAGCTTTCCTTGGAAAGGGGATCAGAGAGGCGGAAAACTAAAATGATCTTGAGGCGGGGATTCTCTGCTCATTTTTGTTTTCGTTCATTTGAGTGTGAATAAGCGGTATTTTTTTGCGGAAAGTTTGCGGCACTGTTTAATTTCAGTGTCATTTAGTCGATGGTTGGAGTGAAAGTTGAACTACGTTGGGGAACTGAATATGAGAGATTTGCCGAAGAATGATGATCGTTTAGCGGTCTTAAATTAGATCTCATAATAGTATTGCCAGTGAAGACAAAGCTGGATAGTGGGATCGTTCGAAGTTGAGAAGCTACCAAGCTGGAACTGAAAGAAAGCAAAAAACTAATGAAACTTCCGGAATATTTGAGCCGAAGATGCTGGAGAGGAATTGTGGCTTAGAGGAAGAAACTACGTTGCCATTAGCTTTTAATTAGAACACTTTTATTAGTATTGTTTTTTTCATTATCCATATATTAAATAATTTCGGATGCGCGAATCCAAAAGAGCGTCATTTGGCTTTATCCTCGACTTTTTTATAGCCATTGATGTATTCATATTCTTTATTTCAGGCTGAAGAAGCCGAACGTGAGGTACGTAGTGTTTTATTTGGTGCATTTATATTGCATCCGGTTTGTGTGGTATGTCGGACTTTGGCACAGCTTGGCTACAATCCATTGCCGCTTAACAAAGGAAAATATTTCATCTTTGCAGGACCAACTTGTCTTTTCTATCCAAATTTTTTCGTTTATGGTAAATTTTTATTTTTCTTCTAGTTAATGTTTCCCTTCTTCGCTTTTTCTCATTAAGTATTCGAATTTTTTAATAACTAAAAGTTTTTTTTAATGAATTATCGGAAATCGATATTGCTTTAGATGGTAATATTTTCAGTGAAATATCGTCCTCGAATGTTTTTATGCAGCTATTCTTCTATTTCCATTCGCCCATCTCGATCGATGGCTAGTGCCAGGTAGAATGTTAGGGTAAAGATTAGCTGATGGAGGGAAGGTAATTAGAGGAGTTACCATTTCTTTAGAAAAGGCGATATATTTGTCGTTTGATCCTATAATAGTTTCATATGGACGTTATTAATTCAGCACGGCATATATTTCGGACGTATGGATTCCGATCTCTGTGGGTTGGTGCTGAGGTAGCGATCGCTCGAGAGGTGTTAACATGCGCTATTCGTTTGGTTGTTACGAAGGTGTGCTCTTTTCGCTTAGTTTGTGTATTTTTTGCTGAGGGAAAACATAAATAGAGAGATAAATAAATAACAGTAGACACTTGGGGTTGTCGTTTTAATAACGATGAGGCTTTGATGGAAATCGCGAATTCAGTTCATAAGCATATTCATTTCCTTTCTTCTTTGTCTTTTTTTGCGCGAAGGGGATTTTTTTGAGGGGAAAATTGAAAAGTTCATTATCGAATTTGTTTCTACGAAAAGGGAGGTCTTCTATTTGTTTTTATTCACTCATTGATCTATCAGGCGGTAGATGAATTTGTAAGATTGAAATTTCTCCCGTTATGGGCACTTATAATTTCTAATTAATCACTCTAAAGTTGCATAATGGACGATATCAGAATTAGGGTCCTCATGTAGCTCCCTCTCTCCTCCTCTCCACCAGTACGCTGCCTTCCTCTCCGCTGCACACTGCTAGATAGATCCGAACTTTCGATTTTGTTCCTCTGAGGCAAGCATAAGATGATGTATTCTAGTATGATTTCTTTTCAAATCCTGAAAAATATAGACATGACTTTTCGTTGGTGAGAATGCGGAAGATTATGATTGATTGTGGGCGATTCACGGTGTATAGTAGAGGTAATATTTCAGCAGTTGGAGGTGAGGTATTTCGAAGTTGGCGGAGGTGCAGAGATCGCGAGGATGGGCCCTCGCACCGTTATCGAACGTTTTCAACTCTTCATTCGTTTTATTATTCGATCGTCAATATGTGTTTTTGCACTCGATCTGTTTACCTATCCGTTTTTATGTAAGTGGTTTTTGTGCTCTTATAGGCGACATTTCGGCAGCAATTTCGTTATATCCACTTGGGACGGGATGGCTGATCCATGGAGGTGACCAAAACCAATACATTCGGTTGAGTGGATGATACTGACATTGTCACTCCGCTCGCAGATCTCTCATCATCATCCTCTTTCTGTTGTTACCCTCTTTCTTCCTCTTTTGACCCTCCTTTATCTCATCTTTCCTATCCCATTCCACCGTCCTTCCCTCCCTTCCTATTTCCGTTTCTGCTCCGCTCATCTTCCCATGATTACATTTGGAGAATTGGTGGTTTAGGTTAAAATAACTTTTGATTTTTGTTTTAAAACCCCTAAAGTTATAGTGATTCAAACGAGAACGGTGGCGCAAATGGTGTGCGGAAGGAAAATTTACGGCGATTTATTCGACTCGTTATCACTCATTTGTGAGGAAAACGGTGTTATGGGTCTTTATGTGTTGGTTTATTCCCCTTATTATTCAATTAATTATTGCAAAATGTTTTATTCACGTCGTCGCATCTTTAAAGGGATGGGTTGAGTGAGTCTGGGAAATAGGATGTTTGCTATGTGAGGCATGGCCTTCTTCTCCTCAGCCGTAATCTTAGTTTCGTAGCGGAAAGATAAGACTAAACTAAAATGAAAATATGAGGCCTAGATGTATTGTAAGGGATTCGTCAATGAAGTTGAGAGAGAGGAGGGTTTACGTTGATTTCAGTGGCATAGAGTAGTTGGTGGATGAATTATTTCCTAACCAAAGCTGAATCGCTCACTTACATGGTGGTGTACCGCACTTTTAAAACTGGCCAGCACAAAATGAAACTAAGGAAAAATATTTGGGGTGAATTTTGGTGCCCATCGAATCGACGTCATATGTAATAGTTCAAACCCTCACGGCATTGATAACAGTAGTTCTTAATTTTTTGTGGTCGACGCCAACCGAATTCCAGACATTTCGGTCCGTCATCAATCAGAAGTATCCAATTAAAACCGGAATTCGGTTGCAGCCTGAATTATGGTTGCAAAACTAACCAAAAGGGGAAGAAGAAAAAAACAAATAAAGTGCCCCGAAAAGTCGAAAATTGAATTTCGATTGGTTAATTGGTTGACTACCAGTAGTACCTCACCACCATTGATAATGAGGTTATTTGCAGAGGTTTAACACCGCTTTTAATTTCCTCGATGAGCGGTATGGCACTCACCCATTTGACGAGCTTCTCTCTTGATGTTCTGTTTTATAAGTTGGTCAGTTTGTTTTATTTTATTATTTAGCATGTCTCTTCTCAAGGTTTTGCTCATTCTTGGTTGACTTTAAAAAAACTATTGTCTAAATTATCTCATTAATGTCATTGTTGAATGCAGATGGACATTCTGATATGTGAGAAAGAGTGGGGGAGAAGGGGATATTGAGAAAATGAAGAGATGTGATTTGCAGTTGTATTTTGAGTTCTCTAAAAGGCGATACCCTTGAAAGCGAATCTAAAATTGCACTCATTTAAAGGTGCTCTTTGGGTAGGTCACCCAGCGTAGGTTATTTACGAGACTGGATACATATGAGAGTGATTGCGAAGGGATGTTGTAGGGGAATTTAAACTAATGCGGAAATGGGAATTTTTTTCTTGGCTCTTTTTGAAGAAATAAAACAGACTGTGGGGATTTGCTCTGAAAGGAATTGTTCATATTCAGGTGTAAAACAGTTGTGGCGGGTTGAAGTGCCGCCGCGGATGGAGACCGCCTCAGGCAATGACTAAACCTGTTTGTATCGTTCATTTTATATCGTTGTTTTTATTATTAGAAAATACATCGCTGTTTTTTTGTATTTCAAATTCTTATTTGTAATTAACATTCTAAATTAAATTATCTTCAGTATAACCGGGAGGTTAAAGTTTGGTGACATTGGAGTATTTTGAAATGAAAGAGCTCAGCAGTATGTCATCAGGCGGAATTTGACCCTTCAGTGCGGCTTTTTTCAGCAAATGTGCTGCTCACGTGGATTGTGATGGGTGCATCCAATTGACCTTCGTTATGTTATATGGTTTTTAAAACACCGTGACGATTTATGTGATAGCATTTAATAATAGGAACCCTCCAATGTCCATTTCTTCACCTACTTTTGAGTGTCGTTTTATAGATCAATAACTTGGTGGCGAATGAGGGACGAACATGGATTCGCTCGATACTTGATGGATTGTGCTCCTTTGCGAGGAAGTCAGTCACGTACCCATATGAATTGGCCTCTGTGATTACGTCCACCATAGGCTCCAGGTAATCCGTCTCGAATTCATAGTATTAAGGAACAGGGGAGGGGATTCTCACAGTAGTATATGGTACTTCATTCTGTTGTGGTGTAAGGGGAATCGGACTGCTTCCCTTATAGCTACAATGAAATGAAAGTGCCATATATGCGCATAACCCTGCTGATTTATAGATGGGTGATGAACATGCCTATCACGATGTTGTGAAGGTGCCGCTATCACTCTGGTCATGTGGGTAGATTGCTTTCTTCGCACGAAAAGAGTAATTAGTAGTTGTTATTCTCATTTTTGTTATCAGTGTATGTGTCTTTTGCTTTTCTGTGATAATGCAATAGAGTTATATCGTTTTCATGCCTAAAATTATAGTGATTTGAGTGGCAATGGTATACGGATTGTGGCATAATGACTATAATTTGACGAAATTGAACGGGAATTTGAGAGGGAAACAAACGAATGATTTCTTCTAACTAGGTTTTTATCCATTGTATTTCTGATTATCCGTTCTATCGGAGGAGAGAGAAAACTTGGAAAAATTTATCCGGATTTAGAATTTTATCTTCGTTTCACAATTGCGCTTACGTGTTGTGTTAATATTATTTGCTCTTAATGACTGAACCGAATCTTCACAATTACTTATGAATAGTTTAGTTTACCGGTACGAGATATCACCTACAGATCGGGACTTTCACCAAAATGTGAGGATTGGAGACAAGTGCACACGCTTCTACGAAGAAGTGGAAATCAATGGAGGGGACGATATTCGTTCTTCCGATCATACAGGGGTCCATTTACGATTGGTTTCGATGGACGTTATTATGCAGCACCAATTCTGAGCATATGACAACATCAGCAACGAATTGATGTGTGATGAATGTTTTGGAAAACTGGAATCGGGACCTCGAAGAACGTTGGATTCGTGATTCGGAAGGACTGCATCTTCAGAAAGCACTTAAGGTCGGAACTGCTGGAAAAAAGTCGAGACGGGAACATCATGAATAAATGACGCCAAAATGAAGCTACGTTAGCATGCGTTGAATTTTCATCTCATACCGTTTGAACTGTCATTTCAACCCGGCGTTCGGTTGAAAGTCCTCGAAACTAAAACTTCCAGTGGGAATCTCGGTAGGATGCAGGAGTCGGAATCATGTTTTCGTCCCTTACCTTAAGAACATAGATGGTTAGCATTCTTCACTGTTAGCTAAAGTGCCGAATACTCAAGGCTATGTTGATATTCTTGGAATATTTCGCGAATGCTTTAAAGACTAGACTGTCTTGACTACGTGGTCATGACTCTGTCGGATTGAAGGATTTTGCAAGAGAGAATATTTAATGCATGTTTTTCTTCTTGATTGGCCACTAAAGTAAGAATATATAAATTTGAGCTTACGATTGTTGGTAATTTGTTGAGCCTTCCGTAAGACTTCAATTTGGAAGTTAAAGCAGTATGAAATATCACAGTAGCGGATCTCACTAAAATAATCAATAGAGAGTTATAAATGCTTATTTTTGAAAATATACTCCAAGTAAATATTGCATGAAATAGAAGTAAAGACTTACATTTACTTATTTCAACTTGTATAAATTAGTTAGCTCGATGCCTCGATGTTACATGATTTCTATCGCATTAAATTCGAAAAAAAAAGGGGGAAAATGTGGAAATTAATTGCAGATTGATTTCATTTGGCTATCAGCAAATATTTCGTTATCAACTGATAATCGCTTCATATGAGATTCAATTCTCTAACGTAAAAAAGGAATGTTTTCATTGTTTATATCTGTTGACTATTTTTGTAATTTGTTCGTTTCTTCGAAAGATATTTTTATGTGAAATGATATAAAAATCTTTTGCATGTGAAGATTGCAATTTCTGTAGTCATATATATTGGATGATATCGAGTCGAATAATGGGCTCCTAAATCCCTCGAAATCCATTATAAATAATTATAACTAAATTGAAAGATATACGAAACTATTAAATTAGCAGTAAGTAGGTAATTAGAGGTATTTGGTTCAAATATGTGGACAATTTGTTTCTTCACTGCAATGATAAACTGCGAGGTTTTTTACGTGGAATTGAGTACCACCATAAGATATTGAATGAAATCCCCGTGGTTGTATCACTTCATTCGCTTGAAAAGCAATGAAAGTGGGGGAGGGGATTGCACTCAGGAGAAGAAGCTCTGTGAGAAACAAGATCGAGAAAGAAGAAAGGTGAATCTAGGGTGGGAGAGGAGGAAGAGAATTTAAGAAGAAAGCGTCTGTGAAAGGGGGGGGGGGGGTGTGGAACCGATGAATATTCCGCATTCGTGGTGCTTCTCGACGTTCAGGTTCAGTTGGAATTAAGCTGGAAAAGTGAGGCAATGATAGCTCTGATGAATTTAACGCGATGTGTTTATTCATATCTGTTATGATGTATCTGGAAAAGCTAAAGTTGAATAAGAATAACCCCTGAGGTAGTGCTTGAGAGCAACAATTTCACTTGTTTAGCCAAAGGATATCATGGACGTTTGCTGGCAGTAACGGTAAAAGCGTGATTGGAGTTAAGATGATGCAAAATACACGAGACGATATTGATGTTGAAAAAGAGAGTGAGGAGCACCCGAATGGCAGTTATCATTATCAATTTTATCAGAAACGCTTATCAGTAGCGACATCAGAAAATGATCATTACTGATTCATAATTGAATATCGAGGTATGAGCGTACTACTCATACTCGTACTAAGGCCACCGTGATAAAATTACAGATATCGGCTATTTCCATGAGAAGCAAACATTATCATCGGTTATTTCACGGCCATTTTCGCACGTCTACGATGAAGCATTAGGTGATCCATTGAAAGTCGAAATTTGTTTACGGTTAAACTTTTAGTTAAATATGGTTTCCAAATTTTTGTTAGACTTTTTGAGAGTGAGAGAAGTCTTCTGAAAGTAAGAAGCACCTGAACAATCGGTCTATATAGAGATGAACGGTTTATTCGGTGGTGGGAGAAGTGACGGGCCAAAAGGAAACTACGAAATAAATACTTCAGTCCCCGCGAACAACTCGATTATAGAATTGATTCCCAACAGACGCTGATAGACGAATAGACGGATACCGACAAGGTTTCGTGGTGCGGTGAATCATGTTATGGTACCAAACGCATAAAATTGGATTTTTTCGATCATTTGCAGCACAATTCTACTATTACTATTAGTATTGCCTAATTGTCGTTGTATTGATGTATGCGCCTTGTAGGGTTTTCCGTATGATCGGCGTTATTAACCGATCTGATTGTGGCGATAAGTTGGATCTAAGAGCGGTAGACGGAGTCGGAGTCGTCAATTACTTTCCCGAAGGCATCTGTAGTGGGGGAAGATTTATATACGCTTATGTTGTTTGTGTTTCTAGTTTATACGAAACTATTGAAGTACTTTTACCTTTTTTTTTTGGCGATAATTGATCTAATTGATTGAACAAATGAACGATATCCAAGAAACGCATACTTTACCGAGTTCTTCTTGTGCAATTTTCCTTTTTTTTGTGTGTTTATATGCAATTTATAGGAAATTAATTTCTTAACGAATCGAACTCGGAATCAACTCATGTCGTTTCCTATTCACTGAGAAATAACAGTTCCATAGATCGATTGACTAGAGCTTTTCGTTTATGCAACTGATTGTTGATTCGATATCGGTTGTTAGTAAAACTTGTTTGTAGTTGTCTCATGAGCGAGATTGCGCCAATAATTATTCGCTTAGAAGTGGAAAAGAACGCACCGTTTATAAAGTTCGAATTCTCGGGTACTGACGGTGAGTATGCAAATCTTACTTTCTCAAATTTCGTTTCAACGATTATAGGATCATGCAGAAATGCTTCAAAATTTGCTGGATATCGATGAGTTCCTCTTCCCTCCCGCTCTTCCGATCCCAAATAGTCGAGGATGAGGGTTAAGGTTCGCGAAAATGTTTTGAAGCAGAGAGAGAAGTGAGATTACTGACACAGAAGGGTGATATGCCATTGCGCGCAATCGAAGATGAAACAACATTTGTTTGTAGAGGTATTAAATACTAAAATTCCCTGACCTGAGGTCGCGTCATATGAATTCATCCGGTTCTATCGAGAGGAAAACAAGGAGGCTCACGAATCGTAAATTACTGTTGGCGCTTCCATCGAATTATGCCCACATTCTGATGTTTGCAATCAAAACGGCTCAAAACATGACTATCCGGATATGGGAAAACGAAACCACGTTGGACCGTATCAGTATTCCTATTTAGTATTAATTAAATTCGTAGCTATTAGAATTGCAATAAACCCACCAGCTTTTCTCTTGATTATTTTAGGTATTCCATAGTAATTTTTAATGCTTTATTGAAGCAATCAAACGTTCTATGCTTTGGATGATGGTTTTTTTTTTTTAAGAAGAGGTGTTGGTTCGTCCATCTGGATCAAAGACGATGTCCAGCAAATGGAGGAATAAGAAGGTGGTGCCGATAGCGAGGACTGAAGATTGCGCTGACGCACTTCCACCAGTGGCAGCCGACACAGCACCACGTGATATGGTTTCGTTTATGTTCATTTTTTTTCTGCACATATATAATAGGCTGTACGAGAGTGATGTGAGGAAAGAGGGGGAGATTACATGAGAGTTGCTTTTAAGAAACGGAGGCATGAGAAGTGATTTCCTCGAGTCCTATATGAGTTGAAGGGACAGAAGCATCTTACAGCCTTTTTAGCTCATTGTAAGCTTATGGTTAGGATCCTGATGCAATATAGTGTTTTGGCGCAAGTGGCAGTGCTCGTTTCCTAATTTCTAACAACTGGTTATAGGTCTGATATCAAGTGGTAGAGAGTTGATTCGAAAATCTCCCCGTTGGAATATCGTTTTGCTCATTAGCTTACTTTCTTGGATGGCTGTTTAATGGCAGCGGTGTTCGGCAATTGACTTCAATTTTGCAAAAAGAAGCTCGGTTTTACTTCAAATCGGGTGCCAGAAATTATGCGTTCTTAATCGATTTCTATAGTGCCAAACCTTTACCGGCAGTAACAAACGTCGATAAAGATAAATTTCCAGTTGATCATCGCCGTAAGTAATCGATCAGAACGGGTCATTCATCCAACTGTATACTCAAAGATTTTCATTAGAAATCGAACACATAACGATTTATCTAGTGCGTGAGCCTGAAAATATATCCAAGTTAGGAGTTTCGGATTCGATCTCCAAAAAATTCTGCCTGATTAAATTTGACAGTAGTTATTGTGCTTAGTTTCTGGGGACGCGTGTTATCAAGGATCGTTGTGTTGCCTATATAACAAGGGAAAAGAAAAGCACTGAGTCGGAAATCTCTGTAGTTGGAGATCCGTTGCATTTCACAAATTTTAAGATTGGGTTTGTGTTGTTCACAAGAAACGACTAAAGGTTACAAGATCGGAATATGCCATTTATATATGCTAATTGTCAGTAAAACCTACTTAGTCAATTTTCCGCGGTCATTCGCGATTGCACTGTATATAGCGAGAAAACCTTCCATCATTGGACCGTAATTGAAGGTATGCAACTCACAGGAGATGGAAGGTATGTGGTGGGAATAGTTGAAATAAATTGCAATAAATTGTTTTCTTTGATATCTTTTTTCCCGTTATTTTCATTCATAAAATTACCTTTCAGGAAAGAGGTGCTCCAGATCAGTTGCAGTGTATTGGCCGTCGAAAATACGCAGAAGTGGTCGTTGAGACGTTCACTGAAGAAAACGTATCGAAGACGACAGTTCGTGAGACGAATAGTGAGCCACCACAAGGATGTTCCTTGCAGCCGACAGGTTCCGTATTATCGCTTTCGCCTAAAGCTACCAGCGAACCTCCAGGTTCTATTATTGTTTTTGATTTATGTTGTACGTTAGTAGTAGTTTGCTGGAAAGTTTTTTGTAAGGAAAAGGGAAGGAGGGGAGGGGGTGAACCTCAATTTGTTCCCTGCTTCCTATTTGAAGAAATATAGAAATGTTCCACTTTATTAGGTGAATTCAGTTAAACAGAAGTGTTTAGCGAAGGTTGACAAGGAACGATGAAGAATTTCGGGTAAGAGTGAAAGAGGGAGAAGGAAGATTCATTAAGGATGTGCAGTCCCAAAAAACGAGCAGTTAATAAAGTATTCTCAAGCCTCTTAGATTGCGCGATATGAACACAAAATAGACTCTATGTTTCTTAGTTTTATAGTTTTCTTTGTAAAAAAATCCATCCGTCTTTAGATTTGCTTCTTGTTACGCATCTACGCATCTGTTTCCAGTTGGTTTATGTTTCGTATATTTGCTTTTTATTTTCTCTTATTTTACCATCCTTTTTCAACCAACGATTTTTTAATATCTTTTGCGTAAATATCTGTTGGCCTAATTATTTTCGTACTGATTTATGTTCAGATGTGGAGAAAATGAGCTATTTCTCGGGCAATCCATTCGTAGAGAAGACATCTGGACTACTGCACTTTTACAAACACAGGTTTAAACTTTTATGAACGTTGTTTCCCTTTTTACCCCGGTGGGAAAGCGCTATTTTTTGAAGTAAGAGAACTGGGTTACATGCGGTATGGTGTTTGTTTGGTAATGATAGGGCATACCACATGGTAGTGGATAATAATGCTTTCAGGCGCAACGAGATCACCTTTTCATTGCTTGATCGCGTCTGCAAGCATCCCATGGTTCTAGTCCTTCGTGCTTGTGCATTGCACCACCTTGATAATATCAATTATTATGGTGCTTGTTACACAGTAGACTGCTTTATAAAATATTTTTGCATAGCTAGGAATGTGATCAGTCTACATGGGTGCAGGGAAATGTTTTCACAAATTTCTTTACTTTCTAGGCAATAGAAATTTTAAAGACTTGAAAATACCTAATTGCATCTCGACTTTCTAGAAGTGAAATAATTCAAATGAGAAGGGAAGAGCGTTGCTTTCGTCGTAACATTATGCAATATAATGGTATTCCGTGTGGTGGAGGTGGGTATATATTCCATAAAATTCTGTGGATACAAATGTACAAGGAAAGCTGACAAAGTAAGTTAAGGTTTTATGTGAGTAGTTTGATCTGTAGTAAGATTACCAGAATTTTACTGAGGACAGTTTGATCTGTAGGACGGTCGCGGCTTACGGGCTGTTTTAGGTTCCTCAAAAAATTCGCCTCATATAGTGCTTAATTTAATTTCAGTGAGAGTGGATTAGTGCGGAATGCAAAATGCTCGATGCTATGCATGTTGAATGTCCCATCGCTAATAACATGTCGTGAGCTGCTGAAATTCGTCTCGCCATGTTTGCAGTCAATCAGTGCGATGAAGATCATCCGTGATATGACACCAAATCAGTACATGGTCATCTTGAAATTTAAATCTCACGTATGTTTGGTGATTCCTTTTAAATACGATTAGGTTTGAATTGGTTGATTAGATTTTAAGCTTGCATTTTCTCGGATATATTTGGATATGAATATTGGAATAACGTTTGTTTGCTTGAATTTGTGATATCGATTTGACTCTGTGCCACTTGGGGTGTTACTTGGTTTGAAGTTTGTTTTTTCGTTACGTCTATCTGATTCGAAATTCGCTGACTTCTAAAAATTTTGCGATTTAGAA
The DNA here is from genome assembly GCA_037576465.1 of Parascaris univalens. Taxonomy (NCBI): domain Eukaryota; kingdom Metazoa; phylum Nematoda; class Chromadorea; order Rhabditida; family Ascarididae; genus Parascaris; species Parascaris univalens. The sequence continues at coordinate 230,950,034 of CM075173.1, read as the reverse complement.
ATTTGAGTACGTTTGCTTGATCGTGTTATATTGTTTTTATGAGCAGCGATTGGAGACTGTGAGCGAGGGAGTGGTGCGGTGGTTTACCGAGACATTTTTGTCTTTTTAGATGGATCTAGGAGGTATGGAAGAATGATACTTTGCAGAAGGGGGTTGCATTTTCATTTCGACGGTAGTGATTTATCTGCAGGAAGTTTTGTTATCGCAGAAACGAGCACATTGAAACGATTTATTTCAACTTTTTTTTTCATGCAGAGTTTAAACATTTTATTGAAGGAAGCAGCTGTTTCGTTCTATCGAGAGTGTAACGATACTCGATTCAATCAAATCGAACCCGAACGTTGCTCTTTGGTGTTTGTCGAAAGAATTGAATCGGTTCGTCTTCAGTTTAGAGATTTATTTCTGTTCTGAAGTATTCAGTGAAAGTAACTGTGCAGGAATAACATCAGATGCCGGAGCTTATGTTACGGACCTGAGCTGCTCCGATATCCTTGTTGTTCTTTTTGGTAGTAGAGCAAAGGTGAATGATTGGGCTTATTGATCTCTATAATGGAGGAGGTCGCGCTCTATAGTAGAGGAGATCGCAGTGTACTTTGTTTCTGGTGATGAGGAGTCGAGAGTATATTGAGGAAAAAAGAGACCACAATGGCGTTGGCTGTGGTTTAAGGATCGTGTATTTGGAACTTGCTGCATAGAGGAAGATTCAAAGAAAAAGCAGCTATACGTAAAGAAAGCAGTTATACGTGATAGAATATGGAACGCCTTTAAGTTCTGCACCATCATAATTGTCATGGTCGATTGGAACATGAACAGTTTGTTCATAATAGCTGACATCCTACTGTATCTTTTTCCCTTGAGAATAAAGAAAGACTGCGGGCTTGCTGACATACGATCTTTTAATCAATTAAGAGCAGTTTAACGGATTGCAGACTCGTGAGGAAGCCGGCGGAAGTTTACCTGTTGATTCATTGACGGAGTTGCCGACGTGTGCGGTGTGCCTGGAACGAATGGATGATGGCGTGTTGACAATTTTGTGTAATCATACTTTTCACGCCAATTGTCTGGAACAGTGGGCCGATACCACGTATGCCTTATAACACTTCACCTGTTTGCTTTTCGATATAATCAATTTTTTTTTTAAACTCATGCTGCACAATGAGGAGACATCAAAATGGAGTAGGGATTTTTTTTACTCAACTAGGAGACTGAAAAAAGAGGTTGTTCTTGCCTTTTGAATTTTCACTTGTTTGGATATTCAGACACCGTTTATTGCATAATGGTTATTAAACTAAGGACGAATGATGTCGCATTATACTATGTGAAGCTTTGGTTTTTAAGCACACATTCATATGATTTCAAAATTCTGGTTCTTTTAACTGGTTTTTTAGAACTTTCGTCAGGTTTTTGTTCGAAGAAGTTAATATTTCAACGGTACTTACGTCCCATACTTCGCTTGCTTACTTAGTTTGATTTGAGTCTGGTAATATGTGATCGACAGCGAATTGTTCCGCAATGTTGTGCCTGAGTTAATCAATCATTACAGCTGCCCAGTTTGTCGACATGGTCAAACACCCGAAATAACACCCGATCAGAAGTGCTTCGATTGTGGCAAAACAACCGACCTTTGGATTTGCCTTATTTGCGGCAATATCGGTTGTGGGCGTTATGCAGAGGCGCATGCCTATAGGTGAGGTGCTGATGCACCGTATTTTGACTTAATATTTTTCTTGTTATAAGATGGCCACCTATTTCAGAGAAAATTATGGCCCGATGTATGTTGGAGAATACTTTGATTTCTCCACGTTTGTTTTCATCCAGTTAGTCAATAGCTGAAAACGGAAGTGGACTCATATTAGGGCATAAATGAGCACATTCTCGAAAGGAGGAACGCTGAACTCGAGTTTTTGGTAGTTCATTTTTTCTTATGTTCAGTAAGGTGTGAATGGCCAAGGGCAATAATCATGCGCGAAATCTTTTCTTGGATTATTTGGGGCAGTTAGTGGTGTGATGAAGGGAATACAAGGACCTTTCATTCTCTTTTCTGCTGGTTTACGGAGAGGCGATTTACCTTTGTCTTTGCTCATTATTACTGGCTTGCATCTCCTTTTACTTCAGAATTTCGATAAAAGTTTCTGCCATTGATATCACTCTCCCTTTCTGTTACGAAAATTGAAAATTTTTTTCAATAGTTCATTTGATGGGTCAAACCTATTGAAATTTTTGGAAATGATGGCGTTCTTTTTGTGAAAATATCAGTTTTGATAGACAAGGTAGGCCAGCCTTTTTAGCGTGCTTTCATTTGAGAAGTGCAGGTTGTTATATTTGAAGGCATTTCGAGGCAACATCGCACACCTTTACGCTGCAGATCGGCGGCGAACGTGTGTGGGACTACGCTGGCGACAATTATGTGCATCGACTCATACAGAGTGCAACAGATGGGAAGATGGTGGAGTTCCAACGGGATGGAGCCAATCAAGCTGACGTATTTTTTTCTTAAATGATCAGTTTCCTTATTCTTGTGATTGAATTTTGTTTTTAATGTTGCATTGTGGGGAGTGTGGTGTGTGATGATATTCTGCCAGGGATGCAGGAATAGTGATGTACCAATTGCAGCTGGCAATCTTCACCTCTTTTCATCTCTTAAAGTTGGTTTTTGTTTGAGTTTTTATCTATTTATAAATTTCAAAAAGTTTTCCCAAGAGTATCGCCTTTTATTCTTTTCTCATTATTCGCTGATAATTGTTGCCTATTTTTGTTTTAATGTGTTTTGGATAAATACATTTTCCCAGTAGAAATTTTCTTTTTAAGTCTTTCTTTTATTTCTTCTAGTGTTTTATGAGATATACGCTTTTTTGAGTGTCATATTATTAAGGTGCTGGGAGATGAAAAAATGGAGGCGATTCAACTTGAGTATACATGCTTGCTTACAAGTCAACTCGAAAAGCAAAGGATATACTTCGAGAATAAACTGGCCGAAGCAGAGCGACGCTTCGGGAAACTCGAGAAGATGGCTCAAGCTCAGGTATCTCTTGGTTTCTTCCGCAAACTCAGCGTTGATGTGGGCTCAGTTACCACATTTAAAACTTGAGAGTTTAGATTCACTTTATTGGTCTCCCATGCTATGAATGACGTAAGTTTCTTGCGCGAGAAACTGTCAATAGAAAATAATGATTTTTTGCGTATTATCTGTTTTAATTAGCAAAATATATCTATCAGCTTACAGTAGAGGGGAGGAGTAGTATCCTGCTTTATTTTGGTCGCAGATACCTCCCTAAACTTGTGCGAACAGATCGGTTATATATGTACATCAAACAGTTGTCTTGCAGCAGCTAATGTGAAGGGATCGCTTCATGAGCAGTGATCTTTTAATATAAACTGGGAAACGCTTAAACTTGAGCAGGCGAAGAAGCTAGTAGAGAGAAGGTGTTTTCCACAGTAGTCTGCTTATCTTTTGTGGGTTAATGGGAAAGTAATGAAGGTTTTTGCGAAGCACAGTAAGGCAAATAAATGCCTAAAGAACGGCTCTGATTCCTTTATCTGGAAAGTTTGAAAGACGCAAACATGAGGATGCATGACGCAAACAATGTAGAAGGTAGTGAGACTGTATCAAATCGGATTTGAATTGTGGAAAAAGGTCTATATCTAACTAAGCTCGTTTACTTTCACAGTTGATCGAGGAAGCGAGTTTTACATGCTTTCGTGGGAGAAGGTGGAATGGTTTTAATGAATTCGTAGAATGTGCCGGGAATTTAGTGCCAAGGGTGATGCCCATCAGTGGCAGGAATTTTTCTAGAGCGCAGTATATATAGTGTTAAAATCCTAAAGTTATCTTTTTTAATTTTGTAGTAAATCAAGAATTCGGAGTATCATCGGAGTCATGAGTAGGGTTCCACCACGTGATGGTATTTGGAATCATGAGTAGGGTTCCACCGAAGGATCTGTTTTCTCCTTTTCAAACATTTTCTTCATCCATCGTCTTCCTTCGCTGGTGATTTCGTGTCATCATCCGTAGTCGGTTAGGTGTTCGTAGACAGTTTGCAGTTTGACGCTGCGCTGTAGTCCTGGGTTTCTTCCCGGAGTTGCAGTCAGTGTGTCTAGAGGTGTTTTAGATGGACGAGTTGGAAGGGCAAGTGAAACAAACTACAGCCGAATGTGAAAAGCTGAAGAAAGAGTTGAATACCAGCGAACATCAACGACAGGCCCTCGAAAAGAAGCATCAAAGTGCTCAGCATAAACTGAATAAGGTGACAGCCAGTTGACGCCTTTCTTTGCATTGCCCTTCCTTTTTATTTCATCACGACACCGGGCCACTTTACGAAGTCAAGTAAAACGCGTTTGGATTGGAGGGAAGATGCCAACCGTTACGCATGTGGGCCTGGACCCATAATTTAGTTACCTGAATCTTCTTTATCCATTAGATTGTTAGTGCTGCCATCATAAGCTGATTCGTTTTTCATTTGTACGTTTTGCTTTTGATAAATATTTGTAGATGTTGATAAAAGATGATTGTTATTGGAAGTCAGCGTCACTACGTATCGTTGTCGTCGACCTTAATTTTTTGCGCTGCTTCAAATTAAACGCATTGTAAAGATCCATGTTTTAGCGTATGCGGAAGCTTATAGCAACGGAATATTCGCATGTTGACTCCTATTTTCGTGCATTTGGGCTGACGATTATTAGTATATTGGATACGCACTTAGGCCAAGAGGTTTTATTGTTTCAGCTTTAGTGGTCTACAAGCTCCCTCCCACTCCGCTCCTTTCCTTTTTTCTCTTTTCCTGCACGGTCTTCACTTTTACCGGTGACTTCAGGCCACCTGAGGTATATGCTCCTTTTTACTATGGAATTCGACTGCTTATATTTACCACCGTCTGCTAAAAAGTTTATTGCCACCGAATTAATAGAAGAGAAGTTCCATATTTTTTTATTGCGTTTTCCAAGGTGAAGTTGTTCATTACAAAGTCCCTCTCTTTCTTGTTTTACCTTTCCAAGCTTAAGTGCGTACAGCTTGTTTTTAATGGTGCTATTACCATACTCCCTAACTAGCCTGTTTTTGCAGGCATTGGGTGAGCTATCGGAAGAGCGTGCTATAAATAAACTACTGCGAGATGATCAGAATAAGTGGACTGAAAAGGTGAATAATCTAGAGCAAAAGAACGACGCTCTTCATGAGAAATTCACCGCTGTGAGTTGTTTTCATTTTATTACTTCCTAGAATAGATATATTGTTTATGGCGATATGAAGGAACGGCTGAAAATTAGATCGTAGCACGTTTTGCACTGATTTGAATCTGAGGTTGGGGAGGAGGAAGAGGAGGTATGAGACGTCCCTCTCCTTTATCAAGGAAAGTGTAACGATCACTAAGTGAGGAAAGTCAGAGAAATTTCAGGCAGAACGAATACAGTATTGGAAAAATTTCAGCGCTTAGGACACTTGCCCCAAGTATGTTGCAGAAATAATAGCCAGAGTAATAATCTACAAACTGCTGGTGATTTACCTGATTACGCAGGTAGAAACTGCTGAATGTCTTGTTGATTTGCCCATAGTAATCTAGCTATCGGCTTATACTCGACTGCTCTTAAGATATGCTTCTCAGTAGTATTTGTTATTGCTGATCACTCTTCCTTTTCATGACTGTCGTATTCTTCTCTATTCTTCGAATGTTATTGGTTTATTGCATCTCAGCTCTCGAGCTATTCAGTGGAAGAATGATTTTGAAGTCGCCTTTTTCGTGTTCGATGTTCCAATTTTTGATTTGCTTCGCGATGTTTTTTTATTTCGGACATAACAGCGTTCGCGGTCTTCGTGGATTGAATATACTAGAAATCGGTAGCGTAGTTTTTTCGAAGTGACCCTTGCATTTGAAGGCAGATATATAGTACATTTGTGGTAGATCTTAAGGTGTAGATAGTAGTCGATTCCTTCCAATTTTCATGTTTCAGATAATTGTTGAGTAACAGTTGACAATTTTTGCAGACAGTGAATGAGCTGAACGAGCAGGTTCGGGATTTAATGATGCACTTTGAAGCACAAAACAAATTCAAGGAGACAGTGAATAATGAAGATATCACTCAAAGGGTATGTGTTATGTTGCGTGGAATGCTGGTCAGTTTCAGTGGTGTTCACTTTTTAATTATTTCTGTTAAGTTCTCCATTATCCTTGTTCATTAATTCAGTTATGCCTATTAAAGGATAACGTCTAATGGTAGTTTGTTTTCGATTTTATGGGATAGCTTCATCTGTTCCCTTCAGGAAGGATGAAGCAGGGAAATTGACGATGGCTGTTCCGAATATTCAGCTCAAGAAACGGGAGGGACATGAAAATTTGAATGGGATTTCGCTTTTAGCAATGAATGAAGAGGTATTTCCCGCTTGAATGTTAAAGGGATGATTGCATTATAATCTTTTTGGAAAAGCAGACGTAATCAAAAGTTGCAAACCGATAAGGGAAAATGTGAACTGAATGCGACAGTTCCGTTGATAGGGCTGAGACATTCGAAAGAGTCATTTAATTTAATTTGTGCTGTAGTTAATTACTGGAATAAGTTGAGTGTTCTATAAATTTTAGGGAATTTTAATTTTTAATTCTAAAAACTTCAGATAAACCGTAGATAAAGCTGCGATAAGCTGTAGAAAAACGTTAACACTGAAAAAGTTTGCATTCAATTTCTAGAGTTTGCCACTTGAATGACTTAGCTCTTTTTGTTGCTGAGAGTTTTGCACCGATATGGTAGAGATGGACAGTTAACAGAAGTGAATCACACGTGGAAGAGGAGCATTATGTGTGATATCAGTATGTCTGTTATAGCACAAATATTTACATCTGAAAGCGTGGAAGATTTATTGCTTGGCTTCCTTTGTATTATGATACAGATGATGCCTAGAGAATTTCTCATAGTTTTAAGGATTCTGCCATTGTTGTTTACAGATTTTTAAACTGCGAAGGTGCACGAAATCATGTAATCCTTCCAATATTGGTCTTTTTTTCCACCGTCTCGAGCAGTTTTTTGTATTCTTTGTTTTTTTTTTTTTTTTTGCATCTGTGGATATGGCAGAACCATGTCATTTTTCATCTCTGCTTGATGGAATGTGATAAGAACAAATACCTGTTCTGAGATCAAGTATTATCAGAACTGTGTTCAGGAATTACAAGAAGGAACTGTTGTGTTGGGTGAAGCACAGCATTCGCCTAATAAAGGAAGACGACGTACCAAGAAGTGACCTCGTCGGCGATGGAATAATCGTTGCTATGCGGTTTCCGATGATGCTGACTTTTCTCGTAAATTCGGCATCCTTGTGGTACAATGCATATAAATGAGTGGTGTTAATACGGGTGGCGAGGGGAGGGATCTCTTAGGATGGATTCAGAAAGTACAATTAGAACGCCTCTAGATGCAATTTGCGTGAACTTAATTTAATTTTTCTTTGAAAGAAGACAGGACTTTTGGGTGCATGGGACGGTAGCTGAATATAATTTGAAGTTCTGAAAATGAATGGGAATAGCAGAGATGTTTTTTTTTTCAGTAAAAGAAGGTTCTGAGGGAAATAATTGAGCCAACGCAGAAGAATATTTCGAAAACACTATTGAATGTGATTGGTTTTTTTGCAAAGTTTATTTGAAATACATTTGAGAGATATTTTTATACATTTCATAAGTGAACTATCTTTCGGATTTTGGATTTGCATTATATGTGGAAGGGGTTGAATGCCATAAAAAGTTCTCCAACATTTAAGAATCGTTTAACGTAAACATTAAGATGAATGAGAGAAGCAATGTGAAAAGAAATTGTCTTTGTATATTATTAAGTGCAATATTCGTTTGATTCTTCCTTTTGTGTTATCCATTATTTGCGTTTTGTTCGTTTTCATATTTTGCGATACAATTCGGTTGTTTATTTTAAGCACTATTTGCACTGCTTTCATTGTTTTTCATATTGTCAGCAATTTTCATTTTCTCTACACACCATCACAACTGCATAGGACTGAGGTTAGGAGGGGGGTGGGGAGGAGGGAGGAGGAAGAGGGAGACTAAGTGTTGTTATGTCGTGCTTCCCTGCTTTATGTAAGTTGGACTTGATGCGGTCCGGTAAGGATAAAACTGTTGTTGGTGCAGTATATATACATTCAATGCCTTTAAAGTTGTTGTATGATCGAGCGGAATGAAAAAACTTGTTAGAGCTTCTTGAAGAATAAAGATCGAAACTGCAAAGGTGCTAGGCACACTAGCTGTGTTGGTATTCGCACAAGAGTGGGCAGCGATGTGCGCTTTACCAAAGGCATTCCCAACTGCAGTGTCTGATCACAGAACCATCTAAGCTTTCCACGCTAACATGCATTTGTTTTCTGTTAGTTGCATCAGGATACAAAACGATGCCATCCTACATCATAAACTCTTTGCGGTGAGAACGTATAAGCTTGGAAGTAATAAAGTAATCGGTAATGTGCCACCGAGTCCACCGCTAAGTTTCGCAAGTTGAGTTCCGCCAATTCCAACTTGAAATTGCTGATGCGGGACAAGTACGCATACATGCACAGCTACACTCCTGCGCAAATGCACACGTGCACAATGCGCTCCTGATTACGCGCGCCTACGGATGTAGCGCGCATATGTGAAGAAAGACATTTCGATCGATTGTTGCTGGTGAGTGGTCGCAGTGAACGAGGATACAGAGTTGTCATTCGCGATGTGGTAGTATCTTTGTTCCCAGGAGGTAAGCCAACCAAATTACATGCCGCGGTTTCCTTCGTTCACTACTTCTACTCGATCAGTCCGGAATTACCGAGCCCAAGCCATGAGTACATTTAAACATATCATAATAAAACAAGTTTTCATATTGTTTAGGAGTTGATGATAGCTATCGCATGTTTTATGACTTAGGCCATTGTCGGCAGACGTCCTCCTTGAACGTAAACTTGCCTTACCCGAAACTATTTTCATTCGTCACCAAATGACGGTCACATTTAACTTTGAGTGAGGTTAAATGACGACCCTATTGGAATCTTTGCTACTTGGAGTGGTCTTGATATCCTCATCACATCACCCTCTGTTGATTCGGCTAGCAGCCATCACGTCCTACACATACGCGGTAGGTGTACTGTCTACCGCGGTCCTGCAACCTCTCCATCCAAGTGACTGGACACGGGTTCACTGGCGCGACTTCCTCCCCATTTTGTTGACGATCTGCTGCGGGGTGGCTCTACACCCCCTCCAAACTTCTAAAGGATCCGCGCAACTTATCTGCTCTCTTTTAACTTAGCCACGTCACCAGCTTACCTCAGCCCAGGGATGGCTGCTGACATCAATGGTTAAGGACTTAAGCATCCGACTGGTTAAGGAGTTTGACTTGAAATCAAATGGGCTCTGCCCGCGCAGGTTCGAATCCTGCTCGCTGCGAGGTTTCTTTGATAATGTTGAACTTACCGTATCCTGAATCCACTTCATTACCCGTAGTTACTAGCAGCACTGATGTCCGAGTGGTTAAGGAGTTTGACTCGAAATCAAATGGGATCTGCCCGCGCACGTTCGAATCCTGCTCGCTGCGAGATTTCCTTGATGATATCGATATTACCGTATCCTGAATCTACTTACTTGCCCGGAATAACTATAATCAGTGATGTCCGAGTGGTTAAGGAGTTTGACTCGAAATCAAATGGGCTCTGCCCGCGCAGGTTCGAATCCTGCTCCCTGCGACGTTTCTTGATGATGTCGGTATTACCGTGTCCTGAATCCACTCAATTTTCCCAAGTTAATAGGAGCAGTGATGTCCGAGTGGTTAAGGAGTTTGACTCGAAATCAAATGGGCTCTGCCCGCGCAGGTTCGAATCCTGCTCGCTGCGAGGTTACTTTGATAATGTTGAACTTACCGTGTCCTGAATCCACTTGCTTATCCGTAACTACTGGCAGCAGTGATGTCCGAGTGGTTAAGGAGTTTGACTTGAAATCAGATGGGCTCTGCCCGCGCAGGTTCGAATCCTGCTCCTTGCGACGTTTCTTGATGATGTCGGTCTTACCGTGTCCTGAATCCACTCCATTTTCCCTAGTGAATAGGAGCAGTGATGTCCGAGTGGTTAAGGAGTTTGACTCGAAATCAAATGGGATCTGCCCGCGCAGGTTCGAATCCTGCTCGCTGCGAGGTTTCTTTGATGATATCGATATTACCGTATCCTGAATCTACTTACTTGCCCGGAATAACTATAATCAGTGATGTCCGAGTGGTTAAGGAGTTTGACTCGAAATCAAATGGGCTCTGCGCGCGCAGGTTCGAATCCTGCTCGCTGCGAGTTTCTTTGATGATGTCGATATTACCGTGTCCTGAATCCACTTACTTGCCCGGAATAACTATAGCAGTGATGTCCGAGTGGTTAAGGAGTTTGACTCGAAATCAAATGGGCTCTGCCCGCGCAGGTTCGAATCCTGCTCGCTGCGAGGTTACTTTGATAATGTTGAACTTACCGTGTCCTGAATCCACTTGCTTATCCGTAACTACTGGCAGCAGTGATGTCCGAGTGGTTAAGGAGTTTGACTTGAAATCAAATGGGCTCTGCCCGCGCAGGTTCGAATCCTGCTCGCTGCGAGGTTACTTTGATGATGTTGAACTTACCGTGTCCTGAATCCACTTGCTTATCCGTAACTACTGGCAGCAGTGATGTCCGAGTGGTTAAGGAGTTTGACTCGAAATCAAATGGGCTCTGCCCGCGCAGGTTCGAATCCTGCTCGCTTGCGAGGTTTCTTTGATGATGTCGGTCTTACCGTGTCCTGAATCCACTCCATTTTCCCTAGTGAATAGGAGCAGTGATGTCCGAGTGGTTAAGGAGTTTGACTCGAAATCAAATGGGCTCTGCCCGCGCAGGTTCGAATCCTGCTCGCTGCGAGGTTTCTTTGATAATATCGATATTACCGTATCCTGAATCTACTTACTTGCCGGAATAACTATAATCAGTGATGTCCGAGTGGTTAAGGAGTTTGACTCGAAATCAAATGGGCTCTGCCCGCGCAGGTTCGAATCCTGCTCGCTGCGAGTTTCTTTGATGATGTCGATATTACCGTGTCCTGAATCCACTTACTTGCCCGGAATAACTATAAGCAGTGATGTCCGAGTGGTTAAGGAGTTTGACTCGAAATCAAATGGGCTCTGCCCGCGCAGGTTCGAATCCTGCTCGCTGCGAGGTTTCTTTGATGATGTCGAACTTACCGTGTCCTGAATCCACTTGCTTATCCGTAACTACTGGCAGCAGTGATGTCCGAGTGGTTAAGGAGTTTGACTCGAAATCAAATGGGCTCTGCCCGCGCAGGTTCGAATCCTGCTCGCTGCGAGGTTTCTTTGATGATGTCGATATTACCGTATCCTGAATCTACTTACTTGCCCGTAATACTATAAGCAGTGATGTCCGAGTGGTTAAGGAGTTTGACTCGAAATCAAATGGGCTCTGCGCGCGCAGGTTCGAATCCTGCTCGCTGCGACGTTTCTTGATGATGTCGGTCTTACCGTGTCCTGAATCCACTCCATTTTCCCTAGTTAATAGGAGCAGTGATGTCCGAGTGGTTAAGGAGTTTGACTCGAAATCAAATGGGCTCTGCCCGCGCAGGTTCGAATCCTGCTCGCTGCGAGGTTTCTTTGATGATGTCGATATTACCGTGTCCTGAATCTACTTACTTGCCCGAATAACTATAAGCAGTGATGTCCGAGTGGTTAAGGAGTTTGACTCGAAATCAAATGGGCTCTGCCCGCGCAGGTTCGAATCCTGCTCGCTGCGAGTTTCTTTGATGATATCGATATTACCGTATCCTGAATCTACTTACTTGCCCGGAATAACTATAATCAGTGATGTCCGAGTGGTTAAGGAGTTTGACTCGAAATCAAATGGGCTCTGCCCGCGCAGGTTCGAATCCTGCTCGCTGCGAGGTTTCTTTGATGATGTCGAACTTACCGTGTCCTGAATCCACTTGCTTATCCGTAACTACTGGCAGCAGTGATGTCCGAGTGGTTAAGGAGTTTGACTCGAAATCAAATGGGCTCTGCCCGCGCAGGTTCGAATCCTGCTCGCTGCGAGGTTTCTTTGATAATGTTGAACTTACCGTGTCCTGAATCCACTTGCTTATCCGTAACTACTGGCAGCAGTGATGTCCGAGTGGTTAAGGAGTTTGACTCGAAATCAAATGGGCTCTGCCCGCGCAGGTTCGAATCCTGCTCCTGCGACGTTTCTTGATGATGTCGGTCTTACCGTGTCCTGAATCCACTCCATTTCCCTAGTGAATAGGAGCAGTGATGTCCGAGTGGTTAAGGAGTTTGACTCGAAATCAAATGGGCTCTGCCCGCGCAGGTTCGAATCCTGCTCGCTGCGAGGTTTCTTTGATGATGTCGATATTACCGTGTCCTGAATCCACTTACTTGCCCGGAATAACTATAAGCAGTGATGTCCGAGTGGTTAAGGAGTTTGACTCGAAATCAAATGGGCTCTGCCCGCGCAGGTTCGAATCCTGCTCGCTGCGAGATTTCTTTGATGATATCGATATTACCGTATCCTGAATCTACTTACTTGCCCGGAATAACTATAATCAGTGATGTCCGAGTGGTTAAGGAGTTTGACTCGAAATCAAATGGGCTCTGCCCGCGCAGGTTCGAATCCTGCTCGCTGCGAGGTTTCTTTGATGATGTCGAATTACCGTGTCCTGAATCACTTACTTCCGTAACTACTGGCAGCAGTGATGTCCGAGTGGTTAAGGAGTTTGACTCGAAATCAAATGGGCTCTGCCCGCGCAGGTTCGAATCCTGCTCGCTGCGAGGTTTCTTTGATGATGTCGATATTACCGTATCCTGAATCTACTTACTTGCCCGGAATAACTATTAGCAGTGATGTCCGAGTGGTTAAGGAGTTTGACTCGAAATCAAATGGGCTCTGCCCGCGCAGGTTCGAATCCTGCTCGCTGCGAGGTTTCTTTGATGATATCGATATTACCGTATCCTGAATCTACTTACTTGCCCGGAATAACTATAATCAGTGATGTCCGAGTGGTTAAGGAGTTTGACTTGAAATCAAATGGGCTCTGCCCGCGCAGGTTCGAATCCTGCTCCTGCGACGTTTCTTGATGATGTCGGTCTTACCGTGTCCTGAATCCACTCCATTTTCCCTAGTGAATAGGAGCAGTGATGTCCGAGTGGTTAAGGAGTTTGACTCGAAATCAAATGGGCTCTGCCCGCGCAGGTTCGAATCCTGCTCCTGCGACGTTTCTTGATGATGTCGGTCTTACCGTGTCCTGAATCCACTCCATTTTCCCTAGTGAATAGGAGCAGTGATGTCCGAGTGGTTAAGGAGTTTGACTCGAAATCAAATGGGCTCTGCCCGCGCAGGTTCGAATCCTGCTCGCTGCGAGGTTTCTTTGATGATATCGATATTACCGTATCCTGAATCCACTTCATTATCCGTAACTACTGGCAGCAGTGATGTCCGAGTGGTTAAGGAGTTTGACTCGAAATCAAATGGGCTCTGCCCGCGCAGGTTCGAATCCTGCTCGCTGCGAGGTTTCTTTGATGATATCGATATTACCGTATCCTGAATCCACTTACTTATCCGTAACTACTGGCAGCAGTGATGTCCGAGTGGTTAAGGAGTTTGACTCGAAATCAAATGGGCTCTGCCCGCGCAGGTTCGAATCCTGCTCCCTGCGACGTTTCTTGATGATGTCGGTCTTACCGTGTCCTGAATCCACTATTTTCCCTAGTTAATAGGAGCAGTGATGTCCGAGTGGTTAAGGAGTTTGACTCGAAATCAAATGGGCTCTGCCCGCGCAGGTTCGAATCCTGCTCGCTGCGAGGTTTCTTTGATGATGTCGGTCTTACCGTGTCCTGAATCCACTTGCTTATCCGTAACTACTGGCAGCAGTGATGTCCGAGTGGTTAAGGAGTTTGACTCGAAATCAAATGGGCTCTGCCCGCGCAGGTTCGAATCCTGCTCGCTGCGACGTTTCTTTGATGATGTCGATATTACCGTATCCTGAATCTACTTACTTGCCCGGAATAACTATAAGCAGTGATGTCCGAGTGGTTAAGGAGTTTGACTCGAAATCAAATGGGCTCTGCCCGCGCAGGTTCGAATCCTGCTCGCTGCGAGGTTTCTTTGATGATATCGATATTACCGTATCCTGAATCTACTTACTTGCCCGGAATAACTATAATCAGTGATGTCCGAGTGGTTAAGGAGTTTGACTCGAAATCAAATGGGCTCTGCCCGCGCAGGTTCGAATCCTGCTCGCTGCGAGGTTTCTTTGATGATGTCGATATTACCGTATCCTGAATCCACTTACTTTCCGGAATAACTATAAGCAGTGATGTCCGAGTGGTTAAGGAGTTTGACTCGAAATCAAATGGGCTCTGCCCGCGCAGGTTCGAATCCTGCTCGCTGCGACGTTTCTTGATGATGTCGGTCTTACCGTGTCCTGAATCCACTCCATTTTCCCTAGTTAATAGGAGCAGTGATGTCCGAGTGGTTAAGGAGTTTGACTCGAAATCAAATGGGCTCTGCCCGCGCAGGTTCGAATCCTGCTCGCTGCGAGGTTTCTTGATGATGTCGGTCTTACCGTGTCCTGAATCCACTCCATTTTCCTAGTTAATAGGAGCAGTGATGTCCGAGTGGTTAAGGAGTTTGACTTGAAATCAAATGGGCTCTGCCCGCGCAGGTTCGAATCCTGCTCCTGCGACGTTTCTTGATGATGTCGGTCTTACCGTGTCCTGAATCCACTCCATTTTCCCTAGTGAATAGGAGCAGTGATGTCCGAGTGGTTAAGGAGTTTGACTCGAAATCAAATGGGCTCTGCCCGCGCAGGTTCGAATCCTGCTCGCTGCGAGGTTTCTTGATGATGTCGATATTACCGTGTCCTGAATCCACTCCATTTGCCCTAGTTAATAGGAGCAGTGATGTCCGAGTGGTTAAGGAGTTTGACTCGAAATCAAATGGGCTCTGCCCGCGCAGGTTCGAATCCTGCTCGCTGCGAGATTTCTTTGATGATATCGATATTACCGTATCCTGAATCTACTTACTTGCCCGGAATAACTATAATCAGTGATGTCCGAGTGGTTAAGGAGTTTGACTCGAAATCAAATGGGCTCTGCCCGCGCAGGTTCGAATCCTGCTCGCTGCGAGGTTACTTTGATAATGTTGAACTTACCGTGTCCTGAATCCACTTGCTTATCCGTAACTACTGGCAGCAGTGATGTCCGAGTGGTTAAGGAGTTTGACTAGAAATCAAATGGGCTCTGCCCGCGCAGGTTCGAATCCTGCTCGCTGCGAGGTTTCTTTGATAATGTTGAACTTACCGTGTCCTGAATCCACTTGCTTATCCGTAACTACTGGCAGCAGTGATGTCCGAGTGGTTAAGGAGTTTGACTTGAAATCAAATGGGCTCTGCCCGCGCAGGTTCGAATCCTGCTCCTTGCGACGTTTCTTGATGATGTCGGTCTTACCGTGTCCTGAATCCACTCCATTTTCCCTAGTGAATAGGAGCAGTGATGTCCGAGTGGTTAAGGAGTTTGACTCGAAATCAAATGGGATCTGCCCGCGCAGGTTCGAATCCTGCTCGCTGCGAGGTTTCTTTGATGATATCGATATTACCGTATCCTGAATCTACTTACTTGCCCGGAATAACTATAATCAGTGATGTCCGAGTGGTTAAGGAGTTTGACTCGAAATCAAATGGGCTCTGCCCGCGCAGGTTCGAATCCTGCTCGCTGCGAGATTTCTTTGATGATATCGATATTACCGTATCCTGAATCTACTTACTTGCCCGGAATAACTATAAGCAGTGATGTCCGAGTGGTTAAGGAGTTTGACTCGAAATCAAATGGGCTCTGCCCGCGCAGGTTCGAATCCTGCTCGCTGCGAGGTTTCTTTGATGATGTCGAACTTACCGTGTCCTGAATCCACTTGCTTATCCGTAACTACTGGCAGCAGTGATGTCCGAGTGGTTAAGGAGTTTGACTCGAAATCAAATGGGCTCTGCCCGCGCAGGTTCGAATCCTGCTCGCTGCGAGTTTCTTTGATGATGTCGATATTACCGTATCCTGAATCTACTTACTTGCCCGGAATGACTATTAGCAGTGATGTCCGAGTGGTTAAGGAGTTTGACTCGAAATCAAATGGGCTCTGCCCGCGCAGGTTCGAATCCTGCTCGCTGCGAGGTTTCTTTGATGATATCGATATTACCGTATCCTGAATCTACTTACTTGCCCGGAATAACTATAAGCAGTGATGTCCGAGTGGTTAAGGAGTTTGACTTGAAATCAAATGGGCTCTGCCCGCGCAGGTTCGAATCCTGCTCCTGCGACGTTTCTTGATGATGTCGGTCTTACCGTGTCCTGAATCCACTTCATTATCCGTAACTAATGGCAGCAGTGATGTCCGAGTGGTTAAGGAGTTTGACTTGAAATCAAATGGGCTCTGCCCGCGCAGGTTCGAATCCTGCTCCTGCGACGTTTCTTGATGATGTCGGTCTTACCGTGTCCTGAATCCACTCCATTTTCCCTAGTTAATAGGAGCAGTGATGTCCGAGTGGTTAAGGAGTTTGACTCGAAATCAAATGGGCTCTGCCCGCGCAGGTTCGAATCCTGCTCGCTGCGAGGTTTCTTTGATGATGTCGAACTTACCGTGTCCTGAATCCACTTGCTTATCCGTAACTACTGGCAGCAGTGATGTCCGAGTGGTTAAGGAGTTTGACTCGAAATCAAATGGGCTCTGCCCGCGCAGGTTCGAATCCTGCTCGCTGCGAGGTTTCTTTGATGATGTCGATATTACCGTGTCCTGAATCCACTTACTTTCCCGGAATAACTAGGAGCAGTGATGTCCGAGTGGTTAAGGAGTTTGACTCGAAATCAAATGGGCTCTGCCCGCGCAGGTTCGAATCCTGCTCGCTGCGAGGTTTCTTTGATGATATCGATATTACCGTATCCTGAATCTACTTACTTGCCCGGAATAACTATAATCAGTGATGTCCGAGTGGTTAAGGAGTTTGACTCGAAATCAAATGGGCTCTGCCCGCGCAGGTTCGAATCCTGCTCGCTGCGAGTTTCTTTGATGATATCGATATTACCGTATCCTGAATCTACTTACTTGCCCGGAATAACTATAATCAGTGATGTCCGAGTGGTTAAGGAGTTTGACTCGAAATCAAATGGGCTCTGCCCGCGCAGGTTCGAATCCTGCTCGCTGCGACGTTTCTTTGATGATGTCGATCTTACCGTGTCCTGAATCCACTTATTTTCCCTAGTTAATAGGAGCAGTGATGTCCGAGTGGTTAAGGAGTTTGACTCGAAATCAAATGGGCTCTGCCCGCGCAGGTTCGAATCCTGCTCGCTGCGAGGTTTCTTTGATGATGTCGATCTTACCGTGTCCTGAATCCACTCCATTTTCCCTAGTTAATAGGAGCAGTGATGTCCGAGTGGTTAAGGAGTTTGACTCGAAATCAAATGGGCTCTGCCCGCGCAGGTTCGAATCCTGCTCCTGCGACGTTTCTTGATGATGTCGGTCTTACCGTGTCCTGAATCCACTCCATTTTCCCTAGTGAATAGGAGCAGTGATGTCCGAGTGGTTAAGGAGTTTGACTCGAAATCAAATGGGCTCTGCCCGCGCAGGTTCGAATCCTGCTCGCTGCGAGGTTTCTTGATGATGTCGGTCTTACCGTGTCCTGAATCCACTCCATTTTCCCTAGTTAATAGGAGCAGTGATGTCCGAGTGGTTAAGGAGTTTGACTTGAAATCAAATGGGCTCTGCCCGCGCAGGTTCGAATCCTGCTCCTGCGACGTTTCTTGATGATGTCGGTCTTACCGTGTCCTGAATCCACTCCATTTTCCCTAGTGAATAGGAGCAGTGATGTCCGAGTGGTTAAGGAGTTTGACTCGAAATCAAATGGGCTCTGCCCGCGCAGGTTCGAATCCTGCTCGCTGCGAGGTTTCTTTGATGATATCGATATTACCGTATCCTGAATCCACTTCATTTCCGTAACTATGGCAGCAGTGATGTCCGAGTGGTTAAGGAGTTTGACTCGAAATCAAATGGGCTCTGCCCGCGCAGGTTCGAATCCTGCTCGCTGCGAGGTTTCTTGATGATATCGATCTTACCGTATCCTGAATCCACTTCATTTTCCGTAACTAGTGGCAGCAGTGATGTCCGAGTGGTTAAGGAGTTTGACTTGAAATCAAATGGGCTCTGCCCGCGCAGGTTCGAATCCTGCTCGCTGCGAGGTTTCTTGATGATGTCGGTCTTACCGTGTCCTGAATCCACTAGATTATCCCTAGTTAATAGGAGCAGTGATGTCCGAGTGGTTAAGGAGTTTGACTCGAAATCAAATGGGCTCTGCCCGCGCAGGTTCGAATCCTGCTCGCTGCGAGGTTTCTTTGATGATGTTGAACTTACCGTGTCCTGAATCCACTTGCTTATCCGTAACTACTGGCAGCAGTGATGTCCGAGTGGTTAAGGAGTTTGACTCGAAATCAAATGGGCTCTGCCCGCGCAGGTTCGAATCCTGCTCGCTGCGACGTTTCTTTGATGATGTCGATATTACCGTATCCTGAATCCACTTACTTTCCCTAATGACTATTAGCAGTGATGTCCGAGTGGTTAAGGAGTTTGACTCGAAATCAAATGGGCTCTGCCCGCGCAGGTTCGAATCCTGCTCGCTGCGAGGTTTCTTTGATGATATCGATATTACCGTATCCTGAATCTACTTACTTGCCCGGAATAACTATAAGCAGTGATGTCCGAGTGGTTAAGGAGTTTGACTCGAAATCAAATGGGCTCTGCCCGCGCAGGTTCGAATCCTGCTCGCTGCGAGGTTTCTTTGATGATATCGATATTACCGTATCCTGAATCTACTTACTTGCCCGGAATAACTATAAGCAGTGATGTCCGAGTGGTTAAGGAGTTTGACTCGAAATCAAATGGGCTCTGCCCGCGCAGGTTCGAATCCTGCTCCTGCGACGTTTCTTGATGATGTCGGTCTTACCGTGTCCTGAATCCACTCCATTTTCCCTAGTTAATAGGAGCAGTGATGTCCGAGTGGTTAAGGAGTTTGACTTGAAATCAAATGGGCTCTGCCCGCGCAGGTTCGAATCCTGCTCGCTGCGAGGTTTCTTGATGATGTCGGTCTTACCGTGTCCTGAATCCACTCCATTTTCCCTAGTTAATAGGAGCAGTGATGTCCGAGTGGTTAAGGAGTTTGACTTGAAATCAAATGGGCTCTGCCCGCGCAGGTTCGAATCCTGCTCCTTGCGACGTTTCTTGATGATGTCGGTCTTACCGTGTCCTGAATCCACTCCATTTTCCCTAGTGAATAGGAGCAGTGATGTCCGAGTGGTTAAGGAGTTTGACTCGAAATCAAATGGGCTCTGCCCGCGCAGGTTCGAATCCTGCTCGCTGCGAGGTTTCTTGATGATGTCGGTCTTACCGTGTCCTGAATCCACTCCATTTTCCCTAGTTAATAGGAGCAGTGATGTCCGAGTGGTTAAGGAGTTTGACTTGAAATCAAATGGGCTCTGCCCGCGCAGGTTCGAATCCTGCTCGCTGCGAGATTTCTTTGATGATATCGATATTACCGTATCCTGAATCCACTTACTTTCCCGGAATAGGAGCAGTGATGTCCGAGTGGTTAAGGAGTTTGACTCGAAATCAAATGGGCTCTGCCCGCGCAGGTTCGAATCCTGCTCGCTGCGAGGTTTCTTTGATGATCGATATTACCGTATCCTGAATCCACTTCTTATCCGTAACTAGTGGCAGCAGTGATGTCCGAGTGGTTAAGGAGTTTGACTTGAAATCAAATGGGCTCTGCCCGCGCAGGTTCGAATCCTGCTCGCTGCGAGTTTCTTTGATGATGTCGGTCTTACCGTGTCCTGAATCCACTCCTTTTCCGTAATAATAGGAGCAGTGATGTCCGAGTGGTTAAGGAGTTTGACTCGAAATCAAATGGGCTCTGCCCGCGCAGGTTCGAATCCTGCTCGCTGCGAGGTTTCTTTGATGATGTCGGTCTTACCGTGTCCTGAATCCACTTCATTTTCCCTAGTGAATAGGAGCAGTGATGTCCGAGTGGTTAAGGAGTTTGACTCGAAATCAAATGGGCTCTGCCCGCGCAGGTTCGAATCCTGCTCGCTGCGAGGTTTCTTTGATGATGTCGATATTACCGTATCCTGAATCCACTTACTTTCCCAATTACTAGCAGCAGTGATGTCCGAGTGGTTAAGGAGTTTGACTCGAAATCAAATGGGCTCTGCCCGCGCAGGTTCGAATCCTGCTCGCTGCGAGGTTTCTTTGATGATATCGATATTACCGTATCCTGAATCCACTTACTTGCCCGGAATAACTATAAGCAGTGATGTCCGAGTGGTTAAGGAGTTTGACTCGAAATCAAATGGGCTCTGCCCGCGCAGGTTCGAATCCTGCTCGCTGCGAGGTTTCTTGATGATGTCGGTCTTACCGTGTCCTGAATCCACTCCATTTTCCGTTAATAGGAGCAGTGATGTCCGAGTGTTAAGGAGTTTGACTTGAAGGAGGCTTGCGCAGGTTCGAATCCTGCTCTGCGAGGTTTCTTGATGATGTCGGTCTTACCGTGTCCTGAATCCACTCCATTTTCTGCTAGTGCGATGTTGTCCGAGTGGTTAAGGAGTTTGACTCGAAATCAAATGGGCTCTGCCCGCGCAGGTTCGAATCCTGCTCCGCTGCGAGGTTTTGACTCGATATCAAATGGGCTTAGCGCAGGTTCATCCTGCCGACTCGAAATTGGGAGCCGGCGCAGGTTCGTGTGCTCGAAATTTCTTGATGATGTCGGAATGGGAGAGTGGGTTGGTTAAGGAGTTGTGACTCGAGTGGTTAAGGAGTTTGACGAGGTTGGGCTCTGCTGCGCTGCGAGGTTTCTTGATGATGTCGGTCTTACCGTGTCCTGAATCCACTCCATTTTCCTAGTTAATAGGAGCAGTGATGTCCGAGTGGTTAAGGAGTTTGACTTGAAATCAAATGGGCTCTGCCCGCGCAGGTTCGAATCCTGCTCGCTGCGAGGTTTCTTGATGATGTCGGTCTTACCGTGTCCTGAATCCACTAATTTGCCCTAATAACTAGGAGCAGTGATGTCCGAGTGGTTAAGGAGTTTGACTCGAAATCAAATGGGCTCTGCCCGCGCAGGTTCGAATCCTGCTCGCTGCGAGGTTTCTTTGATGATGTCGATATTACCGTATCCTGAATCCACTTACTTGCCCGGAATAACTAGCAGTGATGTCCGAGTGGTTAAGGAGTTTGACTCGAAATCAAATGGGCTCTGCCCGCGCAGGTTCGAATCCTGCTCGCTGCGAGGTTTCTTTGATGATGTCGAACTTACCGTGTCCTGAATCCACTTCTTATCCGTAACTACTGGCAGCAGTGATGTCCGAGTGGTTAAGGAGTTTGACTTGAAATCAAATGGGCTCTGCCCGCGCAGGTTCGAATCCTGCTCGCTGCGAGGTTTCTTTGATGATGTCGATATTACCGTATCCTGAATCTACTTACTTGCCGGAATGACTATAAGCAGTGATGTCCGAGTGGTTAAGGAGTTTGACTCGAAATCAAATGGGCTCTGCCCGCGCAGGTTCGAATCCTGCTCGCTGCGAGGTTTCTTTGATGATGTCGATATTACCGTATCCTGAATCCACTTACTTTCCCGGAATAACTATAAGCAGTGATGTCCGAGTGGTTAAGGAGTTTGACTCGAAATCAAATGGGCTCTGCCCGCGCAGGTTCGAATCCTGCTCGCTGCGAGGTTTCTTGATGATGTCGGTCTTACCGTGTCCTGAATCCACTCATTTTCCCTAACTAATAGGAGCAGTGATGTCCGAGTGGTTAAGGAGTTTGACTCGAAATCAAATGGGCTCTGCCCGCGCAGGTTCGAATCCTGCTCGCTGCGAGGTTTCTTGATGATGTCGGTCTTACCGTGTCCTGAATCCACTCCATTTTCCCTAGTTAATAGGAGCAGTGATGTCCGAGTGGTTAAGGAGTTTGACTTGAAATCAAATGGGCTCTGCCCGCGCAGGTTCGAATCCTGCTCGCTGCGAGGTTTCTTGATGATGTCGGTCTTACCGTGTCCTGAATCCACTCCATTTTCCCTAGTAATAGGAGCAGTGATGTCCGAGTGGTTAAGGAGTTTGACTCGAAATCAAATGGGCTCTGCCCGCGCAGGTTCGAATCCTGCTCGCTGCGAGGTTTCTTTGATGATGTCGATCTTACCGTGTCCTGAATCCACTTACTTTCCCTAATTACTAGGAGCAGTGATGTCCGAGTGGTTAAGGAGTTTGACTCGAAATCAAATGGGCTCTGCCCGCGCAGGTTCGAATCCTGCTCGCTGCGAGGTTTCTTTGATGATGTCGATATTACCGTATCCTGAATCCACTTACTTGCCCTAATAACTATAAGCAGTGATGTCCGAGTGGTTAAGGAGTTTGACTCGAAATCAAATGGGCTCTGCCCGCGCAGGTTCGAATCCTGCTCGCTGCGAGGTTTCTTTGATGATGTCGATATTACCGTATCCTGAATCCACTTACTTGCCCGGAATAACTATAAGCAGTGATGTCCGAGTGGTTAAGGAGTTTGACTCGAAATCAAATGGGCTCTGCCCGCGCAGGTTCGAATCCTGCTCGCTGCGAGGTTTCTTTGATGATGTCGATATTACCGTATCCTGAATCCACTTCATTTTCCCTAGTAATAGGAGCAGTGATGTCCGAGTGGTTAAGGAGTTTGACTCGAAATCAAATGGGCTCTGCCCGCGCAGGTTCGAATCCTGCTCGCTGCGAGGTTTCTTTGATGATGTCGATCTTACCGTGTCCTGAATCCACTCCATTTTCCCTAGTTAATAGGAGCAGTGATGTCCGAGTGGTTAAGGAGTTTGACTCGAAATCAAATGGGCTCTGCCCGCGCAGGTTCGAATCCTGCTCGCTGCGAGGTTTCTTGATGATGTCGGTCTTACCGTGTCCTGAATCCACTCCATTTTCCTAGTTAATAGGAGCAGTGATGTCCGAGTGGTTAAGGAGTTTGACTCGAAATCAAATGGGCTCTGCCCGCGCAGGTTCGAATCCTGCTCGCTGCGAGGTTTCTTTGATGATATCGATATTACCGTATCCTGAATCCACTTACTTGCCCGGAATAACTATAAGCAGTGATGTCCGAGTGGTTAAGGAGTTTGACTCGAAATCAAATGGGCTCTGCCCGCGCAGGTTCGAATCCTGCTCGCTGCGAGGTTTCTTTGATGATGTCGATCTTACCGTGTCCTGAATCCACTCCATTTCCCTAGTTAATAGGAGCAGTGATGTCCGAGTGGTTAAGGAGTTTGACTCGAAATCAAATGGGCTCTGCCCGCGCAGGTTCGAATCCTGCTCGCTGCGAGGTTTCTTTGATGATGTCGATCTTACCGTGTCCTGAATCCACTTCATTTTCCCTAACTAAAGCAGTGATGTCCGAGTGGTTAAGGAGTTTGACTTGAAATCAAATGGGCTCTGCCCGCGCAGGTTCGAATCCTGCTCGCTGCGACGTTTCTTTGATGATGTCGGTCTTACCGTGTCCTGAATCCACTTATTTTCCCTAGTTAATAGGAGCAGTGATGTCCGAGTGGTTAAGGAGTTTGACTCGAAATCAAATGGGCTCTGCCCGCGCAGGTTCGAATCCTGCTCGCTGCGAGGTTTCTTTGATGATGTCGGTCTTACCGTGTCCTGAATCCACTTGCATTTTCCGTAACTAGGAGCAGTGATGTCCGAGTGGTTAAGGAGTTTGACTCGAAATCAAATGGGCTCTGCCCGCGCAGGTTCGAATCCTGCTCGCTGCGAGGTTTCTTTGATGATGTCGATATTACCGTATCCTGAATCTACTTACTTGCCCGGAATAACTATAAGCAGTGATGTCCGAGTGGTTAAGGAGTTTGACTCGAAATCAAATGGGCTCTGCCCGCGCAGGTTCGAATCCTGCTCGCTGCGAGGTTTCTTTGATGATGTCGATATTACCGTGTCCTGAATCCACTCTTTTCCGGTTAACTAGGAGCAGTGATGTCCGAGTGGTTAAGGAGTTTGACTCGAAATCAAATGGGCTCTGCCCGCGCAGGTTCGAATCCTGCTCGCTGCGAGGTTTCTTTGATGATGTCGACTTACCGTGTCCTGAATCCACTTGCTTTTCCGTAACTACTAGGAGCAGTGATGTCCGAGTGGTTAAGGAGTTTGACTCGAAATCAAATGGGCTCTGCCCGCGCAGGTTCGAATCCTGCTCGCTGCGAGTTTCTTGATGATGTCGGTCTTACCGTGTCCTGAATCCACTCCATTTTCCCTAGTTAATAGGAGCAGTGATGTCCGAGTGGTTAAGGAGTTTGACTCGAAATCAAATGGGCTCTGCCCGCGCAGGTTCGAATCCTGCTCGCTGCGAGTTTCTTGATGATATCGGTCTTACCGTGTCCTGAATCCACTTCTTTCCCGTAATAACTAGGAGCAGTGATGTCCGAGTGGTTAAGGAGTTTGACTCGAAATCAAATGGGCTCTGCCCGCGCAGGTTCGAATCCTGCTCGCTGCGAGGTTTCTTTGATGATGTCGATCTTACCGTGTCCTGAATCCACTTCTTTCCGTAATTACTAGGAGCAGTGATGTCCGAGTGGTTAAGGAGTTTGACTCGAAATCAAATGGGCTCTGCCCGCGCAGGTTCGAATCCTGCTCGCTGCGAGGTTTCTTTGATGATGTCGGTCTTACCGTGTCCTGAATCCACTTATTTTCCCTAGTTAATAGGAGCAGTGATGTCCGAGTGGTTAAGGAGTTTGACTCGAAATCAAATGGGCTCTGCCCGCGCAGGTTCGAATCCTGCTCGCTGCGAGGTTTCTTGATGATGTCGATCTTACCGTGTCCTGAATCCACTCCTTCCCTAATAACTATAAGCAGTGATGTCCGAGTGGTTAAGGAGTTTGACTCGAAATCAAATGGGCTCTGCCCGCGCAGGTTCGAATCCTGCTCGCTGCGAGGTTTCTTTGATGATGTCGATCTTACCGTGTCCTGAATCCACTTACTTGCCCGGAATAACTATAAGCAGTGATGTCCGAGTGGTTAAGGAGTTTGACTTGAAATCAAATGGGCTCTGCCCGCGCAGGTTCGAATCCTGCTCGCTGCGACGTTTCTTGATGATGTCGGTCTTACCGTGTCCTGAATCCACTCCATTTTCCCTAGTTAATAGGAGCAGTGATGTCCGAGTGGTTAAGGAGTTTGACTTGAAATCAAATGGGCTCTGCCCGCGCAGGTTCGAATCCTGCTCGCTGCGAGGTTTCTTTGATGATGTCGATCTTACCGTGTCCTGAATCCACTTATTTTCCCTAGTTAATAGGAGCAGTGATGTCCGAGTGGTTAAGGAGTTTGACTCGAAATCAAATGGGCTCTGCCCGCGCAGGTTCGAATCCTGCTCGCTGCGAGGTTTCTTTGATGATGTCGGTCTTACCGTGTCCTGAATCCACTCCATTTTCCCTAGTAATAGGAGCAGTGATGTCCGAGTGGTTAAGGAGTTTGACTTGAAATCAAATGGGCTCTGCCCGCGCAGGTTCGAATCCTGCTCGCTGCGAGGTTTCTTTGATGATGTCGGTCTTACCGTGTCCTGAATCCACTCCTTTCCCTAATAATAGGAGCAGTGATGTCCGAGTGGTTAAGGAGTTTGACTCGAAATCAAATGGGCTCTGCCCGCGCAGGTTCGAATCCTGCTCGCTGCGAGGTTTCTTGATGATGTCGGTCTTACCGTGTCCTGAATCCACTCCATTTTCCCTAGTTAATAGGAGCAGTGATGTCCGAGTGGTTAAGGAGTTTGACTCGAAATCAAATGGGCTCTGCCCGCGCAGGTTCGAATCCTGCTCGCTGCGAGGTTTCTTGATGATGTCGGTCTTACCGTGTCCTGAATCCACTCCATTTTCCCTAGTTAATAGGAGCAGTGATGTCCGAGTGGTTAAGGAGTTTGACTCGAAATCAAATGGGCTCTGCCCGCGCAGGTTCGAATCCTGCTCGCTGCGAGGTTTCTTTGATGATGTCGATATTACCGTGTCCTGAATCCACTTACTTTTCCGTAATAACGGAGCAGTGATGTCCGAGTGGTTAAGGAGTTTGACTCGAAATCAAATGGGCTCTGCCCGCGCAGGTTCGAATCCTGCTCGCTGCGAGGTTTCTTTGATGATGTCGGTCTTACCGTGTCCTGAATCCACTCCATTTTCCCTAGTTAATAGGAGCAGTGATGTCCGAGTGGTTAAGGAGTTTGACTCGAAATCAAATGGGCTCTGCCCGCGCAGGTTCGAATCCTGCTCGCTGCGAGGTTTCTTTGATGATGTCGATCTTACCGTGTCCTGAATCCACTCCTTTCCGTAGTAACTAGGAGCAGTGATGTCCGAGTGGTTAAGGAGTTTGACTCGAAATCAAATGGGCTCTGCCCGCGCAGGTTCGAATCCTGCTCGCTGCGAGGTTTCTTTGATGATGTCGATATTACCGTATCCTGAATCTACTTACTTGCCGAATAACTATAAGCAGTGATGTCCGAGTGGTTAAGGAGTTTGACTCGAAATCAAATGGGCTCTGCCCGCGCAGGTTCGAATCCTGCTCGCTGCGAGGTTTCTTTGATGATGTCGGTCTTACCGTGTCCTGAATCCACTCCATTTTCCCTAGTTAATAGGAGCAGTGATGTCCGAGTGGTTAAGGAGTTTGACTTGAAATCAAATGGGCTCTGCCCGCGCAGGTTCGAATCCTGCTCGCTGCGAGGTTTCTTTGATGATGTCGATCTTACCGTGTCCTGAATCCACTTACTTGCCCGTAATAACTAGGAGCAGTGATGTCCGAGTGGTTAAGGAGTTTGACTCGAAATCAAATGGGCTCTGCCCGCGCAGGTTCGAATCCTGCTCGCTGCGAGGTTTCTTTGATGATGTCGATCTTACCGTGTCCTGAATCCACTCCATTTTCCGTAGTTAATAGGAGCAGTGATGTCCGAGTGGTTAAGGAGTTTGACTCGAAATCAAATGGGCTCTGCCCGCGCAGGTTCGAATCCTGCTCGCTGCGAGGTTTCTTTGATGATGTCGATATTACCGTATCCTGAATCCACTCCTTTCCGTAGTAACTAGGAGCAGTGATGTCCGAGTGGTTAAGGAGTTTGACTTGAAATCAAATGGGCTCTGCCCGCGCAGGTTCGAATCCTGCTCGCTGCGAGGTTTCTTTGATGATGTCGATCTTACCG
Source organism: Parascaris univalens (assembly GCA_037576465.1). NCBI lineage: Eukaryota > Metazoa > Nematoda > Chromadorea > Rhabditida > Ascarididae > Parascaris > Parascaris univalens. The sequence continues at coordinate 230,922,814 of CM075173.1, read as the reverse complement.
TGTCCTGAATCCACTTATTTTCCGTAATTACTAGGAGCAGTGATGTCCGAGTGGTTAAGGAGTTTGACTTGAAATCAAATGGGCTCTGCCCGCGCAGGTTCGAATCCTGCTCGCTGCGAGGTTTCTTTGATGATGTCGATCTTACCGTGTCCTGAATCCACTCCATTTTCCCTAGTTACTAGGAGCAGTGATGTCCGAGTGGTTAAGGAGTTTGACTCGAAATCAAATGGGCTCTGCCCGCGCAGGTTCGAATCCTGCTCGCTGCGAGGTTTCTTTGATGATGTCGATCTTACCGTGTCCTGAATCCACTTGCTTATCCGTAACTAGGAGCAGTGATGTCCGAGTGGTTAAGGAGTTTGACTCGAAATCAAATGGGCTCTGCCCGCGCAGGTTCGAATCCTGCTCGCTGCGAGGTTTCTTTGATGATGTCGGTCTTACCGTATCCTGAATCCACTCCATTTTCCGTAGTTACTAGGAGCAGTGATGTCCGAGTGGTTAAGGAGTTTGACTTGAAATCAAATGGGCTCTGCCCGCGCAGGTTCGAATCCTGCTCGCTGCGAGGTTTCTTTGATGATGTCGGTCTTACCGTGTCCTGAATCCACTTCATTATCCGTAGTACTAGGAGCAGTGATGTCCGAGTGGTTAAGGAGTTTGACTCGAAATCAAATGGGCTCTGCCCGCGCAGGTTCGAATCCTGCTCGCTGCGAGGTTTCTTTGATGATGTCGATATTACCGTATCCTGAATCCACTCCATTTTCCGTAGTTACTAGGAGCAGTGATGTCCGAGTGGTTAAGGAGTTTGACTCGAAATCAAATGGGCTCTGCCCGCGCAGGTTCGAATCCTGCTCGCTGCGAGGTTTCTTTGATGATGTCGGTCTTACCGTGTCCTGAATCCACTCCATTTTCCGTAGTTACTAGGAGCAGTGATGTCCGAGTGGTTAAGGAGTTTGACTTGAAATCAAATGGGCTCTGCCCGCGCAGGTTCGAATCCTGCTCGCTGCGAGGTTTCTTTGATGATGTCGATCTTACCGTGTCCTGAATCCACTCCTTTCCGTAACTACTAGGAGCAGTGATGTCCGAGTGGTTAAGGAGTTTGACTCGAAATCAAATGGGCTCTGCCCGCGCAGGTTCGAATCCTGCTCGCTGCGAGGTTTCTTTGATGATGTCGATCTTACCGTATCCTGAATCCACTCCATTTTCCGTAGTTACTAGGAGCAGTGATGTCCGAGTGGTTAAGGAGTTTGACTCGAAATCAAATGGGCTCTGCCCGCGCAGGTTCGAATCCTGCTCGCTGCGAGGTTTCTTTGATGATGTCGATCTTACCGTGTCCTGAATCCACTCCATTTTCCGTAGTTACTAGGAGCAGTGATGTCCGAGTGGTTAAGGAGTTTGACTCGAAATCAAATGGGCTCTGCCCGCGCAGGTTCGAATCCTGCTCGCTGCGAGGTTTCTTTGATGATGTCGGTCTTACCGTGTCCTGAATCCACTCCATTTTCCGTAGTTACTAGGAGCAGTGATGTCCGAGTGGTTAAGGAGTTTGACTTGAAATCAAATGGGCTCTGCCCGCGCAGGTTCGAATCCTGCTCGCTGCGAGGTTTCTTTGATGATGTCGATCTTACCGTGTCCTGAATCCACTCCACTTTCCCGTAGTTACTAGGAGCAGTGATGTCCGAGTGGTTAAGGAGTTTGACTCGAAATCAAATGGGCTCTGCCCGCGCAGGTTCGAATCCTGCTCGCTGCGAGGTTTCTTTGATGATGTCGGTCTTACCGTGTCCTGAATCCACTCCATTTTCCGTAGTTACTAGGAGCAGTGATGTCCGAGTGGTTAAGGAGTTTGACTCGAAATCAAATGGGCTCTGCCCGCGCAGGTTCGAATCCTGCTCGCTGCGAGGTTTCTTTGATGATGTCGATCTTACCGTATCCTGAATCCACTCCATTTTCCGTAGTTACTAGGAGCAGTGATGTCCGAGTGGTTAAGGAGTTTGACTCGAAATCAAATGGGCTCTGCCCGCGCAGGTTCGAATCCTGCTCGCTGCGAGGTTTCTTTGATGATGTCGATATTACCGTATCCTGAATCCACTCTTTTCCGTAATACTAGGAGCAGTGATGTCCGAGTGGTTAAGGAGTTTGACTCGAAATCAAATGGGCTCTGCCCGCGCAGGTTCGAATCCTGCTCGCTGCGAGGTTTCTTTGATGATGTCGGTCTTACCGTATCCTGAATCCACTCCATTTTCCGTAGTTACTAGGAGCAGTGATGTCCGAGTGGTTAAGGAGTTTGACTCGAAATCAAATGGGCTCTGCCCGCGCAGGTTCGAATCCTGCTCGCTGCGAGGTTTCTTTGATGATGTCGATCTTACCGTATCCTGAATCCACTTGATTATCCGTATTACTAGGAGCAGTGATGTCCGAGTGGTTAAGGAGTTTGACTCGAAATCAAATGGGCTCTGCCCGCGCAGGTTCGAATCCTGCTCGCTGCGAGGTTTCTTTGATGATGTCGATATTACCGTATCCTGAATCCACTCCATTTTCCGTAGTTACTAGGAGCAGTGATGTCCGAGTGGTTAAGGAGTTTGACTCGAAATCAAATGGGCTCTGCCCGCGCAGGTTCGAATCCTGCTCGCTGCGAGGTTTCTTTGATGATGTCGGTCTTACCGTATCCTGAATCCACTCCATTTTCCGTAGTTACTAGGAGCAGTGATGTCCGAGTGGTTAAGGAGTTTGACTTGAAATCAAATGGGCTCTGCCCGCGCAGGTTCGAATCCTGCTCGCTGCGAGGTTTCTTTGATGATGTCGGTCTTACCGTATCCTGAATCCACTCCATTATCCGTAGTACTAGGAGCAGTGATGTCCGAGTGGTTAAGGAGTTTGACTTGAAATCAAATGGGCTCTGCCCGCGCAGGTTCGAATCCTGCTCGCTGCGAGGTTTCTTTGATGATGTCGATCTTACCGTATCCTGAATCCACTCCATTTTCCGTAGTACTAGGAGCAGTGATGTCCGAGTGGTTAAGGAGTTTGACTCGAAATCAAATGGGCTCTGCCCGCGCAGGTTCGAATCCTGCTCGCTGCGAGGTTTCTTTGATGATGTCGATATTACCGTATCCTGAATCCACTCCATTTTCCGTAGTTACTAGGAGCAGTGATGTCCGAGTGGTTAAGGAGTTTGACTAGAAATCAAATGGGCTCTGCCCGCGCAGGTTCGAATCCTGCTCGCTGCGAGGTTTCTTTGATGATGTCGGTCTTACCGTGTCCTGAATCCACTCCATTATCCGTAGTTACTAGGAGCAGTGATGTCCGAGTGGTTAAGGAGTTTGACTCGAAATCAAATGGGCTCTGCCCGCGCAGGTTCGAATCCTGCTCGCTGCGAGGTTTCTTTGATGATGTCGATCTTACCGTATCCTGAATCCACTCCATTTTCCGTAGTTACTAGGAGCAGTGATGTCCGAGTGGTTAAGGAGTTTGACTCGAAATCAAATGGGCTCTGCCCGCGCAGGTTCGAATCCTGCTCGCTGCGAGGTTTCTTTGATGATGTCGATCTTACCGTGTCCTGAATCCACTCCATTTTCCGTAGTTACTAGGAGCAGTGATGTCCGAGTGGTTAAGGAGTTTGACTCGAAATCAAATGGGCTCTGCCCGCGCAGGTTCGAATCCTGCTCGCTGCGAGGTTTCTTTGATGATGTCGATATTACCGTATCATGAATCCACTCCATTTTCCGTAGTTACTAGGAGCAGTGATGTCCGAGTGGTTAAGGAGTTTGACTTGAAATCAAATGGGCTCTGCCCGCGCAGGTTCGAATCCTGCTCGCTGCGAGGTTTCTTTGATGATGTCGGTCTTACCGTATCCTGAATCCACTTATTTTCCGTAGTTACTAGGGCAGTGATGTCCGAGTGGTTAAGGAGTTTGACTCGAAATCAAATGGGCTCTGCCCGCGCAGGTTCGAATCCTGCTCGCTGCGAGGTTTCTTTGATGATGTCGATCTTACCGTATCCTGAATCCACTCCATTTTCCGTAGTTACTAGGAGCAGTGATGTCCGAGTGGTTAAGGAGTTTGACTCGAAATCAAATGGGCTCTGCCCGCGCAGGTTCGAATCCTGCTCGCTGCGAGGTTTCTTTGATGATGTCGATATTACCGTATCCTGAATCCACTCCATTTTCCGTAGTTACTAGGAGCAGTGATGTCCGAGTGGTTAAGGAGTTTGACTTGAAATCAAATGGGCTCTGCCCGCGCAGGTTCGAATCCTGCTCGCTGCGAGGTTTCTTTGATGATGTCGGTCTTACCGTATCCTGAATCCACTCCATTTTCCGTAGTTACTAGGAGCAGTGATGTCCGAGTGGTTAAGGAGTTTGACTAGAAATCAAATGGGCTCTGCCCGCGCAGGTTCGAATCCTGCTCGCTGCGAGGTTTCTTTGATGATGTCGGTCTTACCGTATCCTGAATCCACTCCATTTTCCGTAGTTACTAGGAGCAGTGATGTCCGAGTGGTTAAGGAGTTTGACTGAAATCAAATGGGCTCTGCCCGCGCAGGTTCGAATCCTGCTCGCTGCGAGGTTTCTTTGATGATGTCGATATTACCGTATCATGAATCCACTCCATTTTCCGTAGTTACTAGGAGCAGTGATGTCCGAGTGGTTAAGGAGTTTGACTCGAAATCAAATGGGCTCTGCCCGCGCAGGTTCGAATCCTGCTCGCTGCGAGGTTTCTTTGATGATGTCGATCTTACCGTATCCTGAATCCACTCCATTTTCCGTAGTTACTAGGAGCAGTGATGTCCGAGTGGTTAAGGAGTTTGACTTGAAATCAAATGGGCTCTGCCCGCGCAGGTTCGAATCCTGCTCGCTGCGAGGTTTCTTTGATGATGTCGGTCTTACCGTATCCTGAATCCACTCCATTTTCCGTAGTTACTAGGAGCAGTGATGTCCGAGTGGTTAAGGAGTTTGACTCGAAATCAAATGGGCTCTGCCCGCGCAGGTTCGAATCCTGCTCGCTGCGAGGTTTCTTTGATGATGTCGGTCTTACCGTATCCTGAATCCACTCCATTTTCCGTAGTTACTAGGAGCAGTGATGTCCGAGTGGTTAAGGAGTTTGACTTGAAATCAAATGGGCTCTGCCCGCGCAGGTTCGAATCCTGCTCGCTGCGAGGTTTCTTTGATGATGTCGATCTTACCGTATCCTGAATCCACTCCATTTTCCGTAGTTACTAGGAGCAGTGATGTCCGAGTGGTTAAGGAGTTTGACTTGAAATCAAATGGGCTCTGCCCGCGCAGGTTCGAATCCTGCTCGCTGCGAGGTTTCTTTGATGATGTCGATATTACCGTATCCTGAATCCACTCCATTTTCCGTAATTACTAGGAGCAGTGATGTCCGAGTGGTTAAGGAGTTTGACTTGAAATCAAATGGGCTCTGCCCGCGCAGGTTCGAATCCTGCTCGCTGCGAGGTTTCTTTGATGATGTCGGTCTTACCGTATCCTGAATCCACTCCATTTTCCGTAGTTACTAGGAGCAGTGATGTCCGAGTGGTTAAGGAGTTTGACTCGAAATCAAATGGGCTCTGCCCGCGCAGGTTCGAATCCTGCTCGCTGCGAGGTTTCTTTGATGATGTCGATCTTACCGTATCCTGAATCCACTCCATTTTCCGTACTAGGAGCAGTGATGTCCGAGTGGTTAAGGAGTTTGACTTGAAATCAAATGGGCTCTGCCCGCGCAGGTTCGAATCCTGCTCGCTGCGAGGTTTCTTTGATGATGTCGATCTTACCGTATCCTGAATCCACTCCATTTCCGTAGTTACTAGGAGCAGTGATGTCCGAGTGGTTAAGGAGTTTGACTCGAAATCAAATGGGCTCTGCCCGCGCAGGTTCGAATCCTGCTCGCTGCGAGGTTTCTTTGATGATGTCGATATTACCGTATCCTGAATCCACTCCATTTTCCGTAGTTACTAGGAGCAGTGATGTCCGAGTGGTTAAGGAGTTTGACTTGAAATCAAATGGGCTCTGCCCGCGCAGGTTCGAATCCTGCTCGCTGCGAGGTTTCTTTGATGATGTCGATCTTACCGTATCCTGAATCCACTTATTTTCCGTAATACTAGGAGCAGTGATGTCCGAGTGGTTAAGGAGTTTGACTAGAAATCAAATGGGCTCTGCCCGCGCAGGTTCGAATCCTGCTCGCTGCGAGGTTTCTTTGATGATGTCGATCTTACCGTATCCTGAATCCACTCCATTTTCCGTAGTTACTATAGCAGTGATGTCCGAGTGGTTAAGGAGTTTGACTCGAAATCAAATGGGCTCTGCCCGCGCAGGTTCGAATCCTGCTCGCTGCGAGGTTTCTTTGATGATGTCGATATTACCGTATCATGAATCCACTCCATTTTCCGTAGTTACTAGGAGCAGTGATGTCCGAGTGGTTAAGGAGTTTGACTCGAAATCAAATGGGCTCTGCCCGCGCAGGTTCGAATCCTGCTCGCTGCGAGGTTTCTTTGATGATGTCGGTCTTACCGTGTCCTGAATCCACTCCATTATCCGTAGTTACTAGGAGCAGTGATGTCCGAGTGGTTAAGGAGTTTGACTCGAAATCAAATGGGCTCTGCCCGCGCAGGTTCGAATCCTGCTCGCTGCGAGGTTTCTTTGATGATGTCGATATTACCGTATCCTGAATCCACTCCATTTTCCGTAGTTACTAGGAGCAGTGATGTCCGAGTGGTTAAGGAGTTTGACTCGAAATCAAATGGGCTCTGCCCGCGCAGGTTCGAATCCTGCTCGCTGCGAGGTTTCTTTGATGATGTCGGTCTTACCGTATCCTGAATCCACTTACTTTCCGTAATACTAGGAGCAGTGATGTCCGAGTGGTTAAGGAGTTTGACTTGAAATCAAATGGGCTCTGCCCGCGCAGGTTCGAATCCTGCTCGCTGCGAGGTTTCTTTGATGATGTCGGTCTTACCGTATCCTGAATCCACTCCATTTTCCGTAGTTACTAGGAGCAGTGATGTCCGAGTGGTTAAGGAGTTTGACTTGAAATCAAATGGGCTCTGCCCGCGCAGGTTCGAATCCTGCTCGCTGCGAGGTTTCTTTGATGATGTCGATCTTACCGTATCCTGAATCCACTCCATTTTCCGTAGTTACTAGGAGCAGTGATGTCCGAGTGGTTAAGGAGTTTGACTTGAAATCAAATGGGCTCTGCCCGCGCAGGTTCGAATCCTGCTCGCTGCGAGGTTTCTTTGATGATGTCGGTCTTACCGTGTCCTGAATCCACTCCATTTTCCGTAGTTACTAGGAGCAGTGATGTCCGAGTGGTTAAGGAGTTTGACTCGAAATCAAATGGGCTCTGCCCGCGCAGGTTCGAATCCTGCTCGCTGCGAGGTTTCTTTGATGATGTCGATATTACCGTATCCTGAATCCACTCCATTTTCCGTAGTTACTAGGAGCAGTGATGTCCGAGTGGTTAAGGAGTTTGACTTGAAATCAAATGGGCTCTGCCCGCGCAGGTTCGAATCCTGCTCGCTGCGAGGTTTCTTTGATGATGTCGATCTTACCGTATCCTGAATCACTTATTATCCGGAGTACTAGGAGCAGTGATGTCCGAGTGGTTAAGGAGTTTGACTCGAAATCAAATGGGCTCTGCCCGCGCAGGTTCGAATCCTGCTCGCTGCGAGGTTTCTTTGATGATGTCGATATTACCGTATCCTGAATCCACTCCATTTTCCGTAGTTACTAGGAGCAGTGATGTCCGAGTGGTTAAGGAGTTTGACTTGAAATCAAATGGGCTCTGCCCGCGCAGGTTCGAATCCTGCTCGCTGCGAGGTTTCTTTGATGATGTCGGTCTTACCGTATCCTGAATCCACTCCATTTTCCGTAGTTACTAGGAGCAGTGATGTCCGAGTGGTTAAGGAGTTTGACTTGAAATCAAATGGGCTCTGCCCGCGCAGGTTCGAATCCTGCTCGCTGCGAGGTTTCTTTGATGATGTCGGTCTTACCGTATCCTGAATCCACTCCATTTTCCGTAGTTACTAGGAGCAGTGATGTCCGAGTGGTTAAGGAGTTTGACTTGAAATCAAATGGGCTCTGCCCGCGCAGGTTCGAATCCTGCTCGCTGCGAGGTTTCTTTGATGATGTCGATATTACCGTATCCTGAATCCACTCCATTTTCCGTAGTTACTAGGAGCAGTGATGTCCGAGTGGTTAAGGAGTTTGACTCGAAATCAAATGGGCTCTGCCCGCGCAGGTTCGAATCCTGCTCGCTGCGAGGTTTCTTTGATGATGTCGGTCTTACCGTATCCTGAATCCACTTACTTTCCGTAATACTAGGAGCAGTGATGTCCGAGTGGTTAAGGAGTTTGACTCGAAATCAAATGGGCTCTGCCCGCGCAGGTTCGAATCCTGCTCGCTGCGAGGTTTCTTTGATGATGTCGATATTACCGTATCATGAATCCACTCCATTTTCCGTAGTTACTAGGAGCAGTGATGTCCGAGTGGTTAAGGAGTTTGACTTGAAATCAAATGGGCTCTGCCCGCGCAGGTTCGAATCCTGCTCGCTGCGAGGTTTCTTTGATGATGTCGGTCTTACCGTATCCTGAATCTACTTACTTGCCGGAATACTATAGCAGTGATGTCCGAGTGGTTAAGGAGTTTGACTTGAAATCAAATGGGCTCTGCCCGCGCAGGTTCGAATCCTGCTCGCTGCGAGGTTTCTTTGATGATGTCGGTCTTACCGTATCCTGAATCCACTCCATTTTCCGTAGTTACTAGGAGCAGTGATGTCCGAGTGGTTAAGGAGTTTGACTAGAAATCAAATGGGCTCTGCCCGCGCAGGTTCGAATCCTGCTCGCTGCGAGGTTTCTTTGATGATGTCGATCTTACCGTATCCTGAATCCACTCCATTTTCCGTAATTACTAGGAGCAGTGATGTCCGAGTGGTTAAGGAGTTTGACTTGAAATCAAATGGGCTCTGCCCGCGCAGGTTCGAATCCTGCTCGCTGCGAGGTTTCTTTGATGATGTCGATCTTACCGTATCCTGAATCCACTCCATTTTCCGTAGTTACTAGGAGCAGTGATGTCCGAGTGGTTAAGGAGTTTGACTCGAAATCAAATGGGCTCTGCCCGCGCAGGTTCGAATCCTGCTCGCTGCGAGGTTTCTTTGATGATGTCGATATTACCGTATCATGAATCCACTCCATTTTCCGTAGTTACTAGGAGCAGTGATGTCCGAGTGGTTAAGGAGTTTGACTTGAAATCAAATGGGCTCTGCCCGCGCAGGTTCGAATCCTGCTCGCTGCGAGGTTTCTTTGATGATGTCGATCTTACCGTATCCTGAATCCACTTATTGCCCGAATACTAGGGGCAGTGATGTCCGAGTGGTTAAGGAGTTTGACTCGAAATCAAATGGGCTCTGCCCGCGCAGGTTCGAATCCTGCTCGCTGCGAGGTTTCTTTGATGATGTCGATATTACCGTATCATGAATCCACTCCATTTTCCGTAGTTACTAGGAGCAGTGATGTCCGAGTGGTTAAGGAGTTTGACTTGAAATCAAATGGGCTCTGCCCGCGCAGGTTCGAATCCTGCTCGCTGCGAGGTTTCTTTGATGATGTCGGTCTTACCGTATCCTGAATCCACTCCATTTTCCGTAGTTACTAGGAGCAGTGATGTCCGAGTGGTTAAGGAGTTTGACTTGAAATCAAATGGGCTCTGCCCGCGCAGGTTCGAATCCTGCTCGCTGCGAGGTTTCTTTGATGATGTCGATCTTACCGTATCCTGAATCCACTCCATTTTCCGTAGTTACTAGGAGCAGTGATGTCCGAGTGGTTAAGGAGTTTGACTTGAAATCAAATGGGCTCTGCCCGCGCAGGTTCGAATCCTGCTCGCTGCGAGGTTTCTTTGATGATGTCGATCTTACCGTATCCTGAATCAACTTGATTATCCGAAGTACTAGGAGCAGTGATGTCCGAGTGGTTAAGGAGTTTGACTTGAAATCAAATGGGCTCTGCCCGCGCAGGTTCGAATCCTGCTCGCTGCGAGGTTTCTTTGATGATGTCGATCTTACCGTATCCTGAATCCACTCCATTTTCCGTAGTTACTAGGAGCAGTGATGTCCGAGTGGTTAAGGAGTTTGACTCGAAATCAAATGGGCTCTGCCCGCGCAGGTTCGAATCCTGCTCGCTGCGAGGTTTCTTTGATGATGTCGATATTACCGTATCATGAATCCACTCCATTTTCCGTAGTTACTAGGAGCAGTGATGTCCGAGTGGTTAAGGAGTTTGACTTGAAATCAAATGGGCTCTGCCCGCGCAGGTTCGAATCCTGCTCGCTGCGGTTTCTTTGATGATGTCGGTCTTACCGTATCCTGAATCCACTTATTTTCCGTAGTTACTAGGAGCAGTGATGTCCGAGTGGTTAAGGAGTTTGACTTGAAATCAAATGGGCTCTGCCCGCGCAGGTTCGAATCCTGCTCGCTGCGAGGTTTCTTTGATGATGTCGATCTTACCGTATCCTGAATCCACTCCATTTTCCGTAGTTACTAGGAGCAGTGATGTCCGAGTGGTTAAGGAGTTTGACTTGAAATCAAATGGGCTCTGCCCGCGCAGGTTCGAATCCTGCTCGCTGCGAGGTTTCTTTGATGATGTCGATCTTACCGTATCCTGAATCCACTCCATTATCCGTAGTTACTAGGAGCAGTGATGTCCGAGTGGTTAAGGAGTTTGACTTGAAATCAAATGGGCTCTGCCCGCGCAGGTTCGAATCCTGCTCGCTGCGAGGTTTCTTTGATGATGTCGATCTTACCGTATCCTGAATCCACTCCATTTTCCGTAGTTACTAGGAGCAGTGATGTCCGAGTGGTTAAGGAGTTTGACTCGAAATCAAATGGGCTCTGCCCGCGCAGGTTCGAATCCTGCTCGCTGCGAGGTTTCTTTGATGATGTCGATATTACCGTATCATGAATCCACTCCATTTTCCGTAGTTACTAGGAGCAGTGATGTCCGAGTGGTTAAGGAGTTTGACTAGAAATCAAATGGGCTCTGCCCGCGCAGGTTCGAATCCTGCTCGCTGCGAGGTTTCTTTGATGATGTCGGTCTTACCGTATCCTGAATCTACTTATTTTCCGTAGTACTAGGAGCAGTGATGTCCGAGTGGTTAAGGAGTTTGACTTGAAATCAAATGGGCTCTGCCCGCGCAGGTTCGAATCCTGCTCGCTGCGAGGTTTCTTTGATGATGTCGATCTTACCGTATCCTGAATCCACTCCTTTCCCTAGTTACTAGGAGCAGTGATGTCCGAGTGGTTAAGGAGTTTGACTTGAAATCAAATGGGCTCTGCCCGCGCAGGTTCGAATCCTGCTCGCTGCGAGGTTTCTTTGATGATGTCGATCTTACCGTATCCTGAATCCACTCCATTTTCCGTAGTTACTAGGAGCAGTGATGTCCGAGTGGTTAAGGAGTTTGACTCGAAATCAAATGGGCTCTGCCCGCGCAGGTTCGAATCCTGCTCGCTGCGAGGTTTCTTTGATGATGTCGATATTACCGTATCATGAATCCACTCCATTTTCCGTAGTTACTAGGAGCAGTGATGTCCGAGTGGTTAAGGAGTTTGACTTGAAATCAAATGGGCTCTGCCCGCGCAGGTTCGAATCCTGCTCGCTGCGAGGTTTCTTTGATGATGTCGATCTTACCGTATCCTGAATCCACTTCATTATCCGTAGTACTAGGAGCAGTGATGTCCGAGTGGTTAAGGAGTTTGACTTGAAATCAAATGGGCTCTGCCCGCGCAGGTTCGAATCCTGCTCGCTGCGAGGTTTCTTTGATGATGTCGGTCTTACCGTATCCTGAATCCACTCCATTGCCCGTAGTTATAAGCAGTGATGTCCGAGTGGTTAAGGAGTTTGACTTGAAATCAAATGGGCTCTGCCCGCGCAGGTTCGAATCCTGCTCGCTGCGAGGTTTCTTTGATGATGTCGATCTTACCGTATCCTGAATCCACTCCATTTTCCGTAGTTACTAGGAGCAGTGATGTCCGAGTGGTTAAGGAGTTTGACTTGAAATCAAATGGGCTCTGCCCGCGCAGGTTCGAATCCTGCTCGCTGCGAGGTTTCTTTGATGATGTCGGTCTTACCGTATCCTGAATCCACTTATTTGCCGTAATACTGGAGCAGTGATGTCCGAGTGGTTAAGGAGTTTGACTCGAAATCAAATGGGCTCTGCCCGCGCAGGTTCGAATCCTGCTCGCTGCGAGGTTTCTTTGATGATGTCGGTCTTACCGTATCCTGAATCCACTCCATTTTCCGTAGTTACTAGGAGCAGTGATGTCCGAGTGGTTAAGGAGTTTGACTCGAAATCAAATGGGCTCTGCCCGCGCAGGTTCGAATCCTGCTCGCTGCGAGGTTTCTTTGATGATGTCGATCTTACCGTATCCTGAATCCACTTGATTTTCCGTAGTTACTAGGAGCAGTGATGTCCGAGTGGTTAAGGAGTTTGACTTGAAATCAAATGGGCTCTGCCCGCGCAGGTTCGAATCCTGCTCGCTGCGAGGTTTCTTTGATGATGTCGATCTTACCGTATCCTGAATCCACTTACTTTCCGTAGTTACTAGGAGCAGTGATGTCCGAGTGGTTAAGGAGTTTGACTCGAAATCAAATGGGCTCTGCCCGCGCAGGTTCGAATCCTGCTCGCTGCGAGGTTTCTTTGATGATGTCGATATTACCGTATCATGAATCCACTCCATTTTCCGTAGTTACTAGGAGCAGTGATGTCCGAGTGGTTAAGGAGTTTGACTCGAAATCAAATGGGCTCTGCCCGCGCAGGTTCGAATCCTGCTCGCTGCGAGGTTTCTTTGATGATGTCGGTCTTACCGTATCCTGAATCCACTCCATTTTCCCGTAGTACTAGGAGCAGTGATGTCCGAGTGGTTAAGGAGTTTGACTTGAAATCAAATGGGCTCTGCCCGCGCAGGTTCGAATCCTGCTCGCTGCGAGGTTTCTTTGATGATGTCGATCTTACCGTATCCTGAATCCACTTACATTATCCGTAGTTACTAGGGAGCAGTGATGTCCGAGTGGTTAAGGAGTTTGACTAGAAATCAAATGGGCTCTGCCCGCGCAGGTTCGAATCCTGCTCGCTGCGAGGTTTCTTTGATGATGTCGATCTTACCGTATCCTGAATCCACTCCATTTTCCGTAACTACTAGGAGCAGTGATGTCCGAGTGGTTAAGGAGTTTGACTTGAAATCAAATGGGCTCTGCCCGCGCAGGTTCGAATCCTGCTCGCTGCGAGGTTTCTTTGATGATGTCGATATTACCGTATCATGAATCCACTCCATTTTCCGTAGTTACTAGGAGCAGTGATGTCCGAGTGGTTAAGGAGTTTGACTTGAAATCAAATGGGCTCTGCCCGCGCAGGTTCGAATCCTGCTCGCTGCGAGGTTTCTTTGATGATGTCGGTCTTACCGTATCCTGAATCTACTTACTTGCCCGTAATACTATAGCGCAGTGATGTCCGAGTGGTTAAGGAGTTTGACTTGAAATCAAATGGGCTCTGCCCGCGCAGGTTCGAATCCTGCTCGCTGCGAGGTTTCTTTGATGATGTCGATCTTACCGTATCCTGAATCCACTCCATTTTCCGTAGTTACTAGGAGCAGTGATGTCCGAGTGGTTAAGGAGTTTGACTTGAAATCAAATGGGCTCTGCCCGCGCAGGTTCGAATCCTGCTCGCTGCGAGGTTTCTTTGATGATGTCGGTCTTACCGTATCCTGAATCTACTTACTTGCCCGTAATACTATAGCAGTGATGTCCGAGTGGTTAAGGAGTTTGACTCGAAATCAAATGGGCTCTGCCCGCGCAGGTTCGAATCCTGCTCGCTGCGAGGTTTCTTTGATGATATCGATCTTACCGTATCCTGAATCCACTTACTTGCCCGAATACTAGGGGCAGTGATGTCCGAGTGGTTAAGGAGTTTGACTCGAAATCAAATGGGCTCTGCCCGCGCAGGTTCGAATCCTGCTCGCTGCGAGGTTTCTTTGATGATGTCGATCTTACCGTATCCTGAATCCACTTCATTATCCGTAACTACTAGGAGCAGTGATGTCCGAGTGGTTAAGGAGTTTGACTCGAAATCAAATGGGCTCTGCCCGCGCAGGTTCGAATCCTGCTCGCTGCGAGGTTTCTTTGATGATGTCGATATTACCGTATCATGAATCCACTCCATTTTCCGTAGTTACTAGGAGCAGTGATGTCCGAGTGGTTAAGGAGTTTGACTTGAAATCAAATGGGCTCTGCCCGCGCAGGTTCGAATCCTGCTCGCTGCGAGGTTTCTTTGATGATGTCGGTCTTACCGTATCCTGAATCTACTTACTTCCCGGAATAGCTATAGCAGTGATGTCCGAGTGGTTAAGGAGTTTGACTCGAAATCAAATGGGCTCTGCCCGCGCAGGTTCGAATCCTGCTCGCTGCGAGGTTTCTTTGATGATGTCGGTCTTACCGTATCCTGAATCCACTCCATTTTCCGTAGTTACTAGGAGCAGTGATGTCCGAGTGGTTAAGGAGTTTGACTCGAAATCAAATGGGCTCTGCCCGCGCAGGTTCGAATCCTGCTCGCTGCGAGGTTTCTTTGATGATGTCGATCTTACCGTATCCTGAATCCACTTGATTATCCGTAACTACTGGAGCAGTGATGTCCGAGTGGTTAAGGAGTTTGACTAGAAATCAAATGGGCTCTGCCCGCGCAGGTTCGAATCCTGCTCGCTGCGAGGTTTCTTTGATGATGTCGATCTTACCGTATCATGAATCTACTTACTTGCCCTGAATAACTATAAGCAGTGATGTCCGAGTGGTTAAGGAGTTTGACTTGAAATCAAATGGGCTCTGCCCGCGCAGGTTCGAATCCTGCTCGCTGCGAGGTTTCTTTGATGATGTCGATCTTACCGTATCCTGAATCCACTCCATTTTCCGTAGTTACTAGGAGCAGTGATGTCCGAGTGGTTAAGGAGTTTGACTTGAAATCAAATGGGCTCTGCCCGCGCAGGTTCGAATCCTGCTCGCTGCGAGGTTTCTTTGATGATGTCGGTCTTACCGTATCCTGAATCCACTTATTTGCCGTAATACTAAGCAGTGATGTCCGAGTGGTTAAGGAGTTTGACTTGAAATCAAATGGGCTCTGCCCGCGCAGGTTCGAATCCTGCTCGCTGCGAGGTTTCTTTGATGATGTCGGTCTTACCGTATCCTGAATCCACTTACTTGCCGTAATAGCTATACGCAGTGATGTCCGAGTGGTTAAGGAGTTTGACTCGAAATCAAATGGGCTCTGCCCGCGCAGGTTCGAATCCTGCTCGCTGCGAGGTTTCTTTGATGATGTCGGTCTTACCGTATCCTGAATCCACTTATTGCCCGTAACTACTAGCAGCAGTGATGTCCGAGTGGTTAAGGAGTTTGACTCGAAATCAAATGGGCTCTGCCCGCGCAGGTTCGAATCCTGCTCGCTGCGAGGTTTCTTTGATGATGTCGATCTTACCGTATCCTGAATCCACTCCATTTTCCGTAGTTACTAGGAGCAGTGATGTCCGAGTGGTTAAGGAGTTTGACTTGAAATCAAATGGGCTCTGCCCGCGCAGGTTCGAATCCTGCTCGCTGCGAGGTTTCTTTGATGATGTCGGTCTTACCGTATCCTGAATCTACTTACTTATCCGGAATACTATACGCAGTGATGTCCGAGTGGTTAAGGAGTTTGACTTGAAATCAAATGGGCTCTGCCCGCGCAGGTTCGAATCCTGCTCGCTGCGAGGTTTCTTTGATGATGTCGGTCTTACCGTATCCTGAATCCACTTACTTGCCCGAATAACTATAAGCAGTGATGTCCGAGTGGTTAAGGAGTTTGACTCGAAATCAAATGGGCTCTGCCCGCGCAGGTTCGAATCCTGCTCGCTGCGAGGTTTCTTTGATGATGTCGATCTTACCGTATCCTGAATCCACTCCATTTTCCGTAGTTACTAGGAGCAGTGATGTCCGAGTGGTTAAGGAGTTTGACTTGAAATCAAATGGGCTCTGCCCGCGCAGGTTCGAATCCTGCTCGCTGCGGGTTTCTTTGATGATGTCGGTCTTACCGTATCCTGAATCTACTTACTTGCCCGAATAGCTATACGCAGTGATGTCCGAGTGGTTAAGGAGTTTGACTTGAAATCAAATGGGCTCTGCCCGCGCAGGTTCGAATCCTGCTCGCTGCGAGGTTTCTTTGATGATATCGGTCTTACCGTATCCTGAATCTACTTACTTATCCGGAATACTATACGCAGTGATGTCCGAGTGGTTAAGGAGTTTGACTCGAAATCAAATGGGCTCTGCCCGCGCAGGTTCGAATCCTGCTCGCTGCGGGTTTCTTTGATGATGTCGATCTTACCGTATCCTGAATCCACTTATTATCCGTAACTACTAGGGGCAGTGATGTCCGAGTGGTTAAGGAGTTTGACTTGAAATCAAATGGGCTCTGCCCGCGCAGGTTCGAATCCTGCTCGCTGCGAGGTTTCTTTGATGATGTCGATATTACCGTATCATGAATCCACTCCATTTTCCGTAACTACTAAGCAGTGATGTCCGAGTGGTTAAGGAGTTTGACTAGAAATCAAATGGGCTCTGCCCGCGCAGGTTCGAATCCTGCTCGCTGCGAGGTTTCTTTGATGATGTCGGTCTTACCGTATCCTGAATCCACTTATTTTCCGTAGTTATAGGCAGTGATGTCCGAGTGGTTAAGGAGTTTGACTTGAAATCAAATGGGCTCTGCCCGCGCAGGTTCGAATCCTGCTCGCTGCGAGGTTTCTTTGATGATGTCGGTCTTACCGTATCCTGAATCCACTCCATTTGCCGTAGTTACTAGGAGCAGTGATGTCCGAGTGGTTAAGGAGTTTGACTTGAAATCAAATGGGCTCTGCCCGCGCAGGTTCGAATCCTGCTCGCTGCGAGGTTTCTTTGATGATATTGATCTTACCGTATCCTGAATCTACTTATTTCCGCGATACTAGGGGCAGTGATGTCCGAGTGGTTAAGGAGTTTGACTCGAAATCAAATGGGCTCTGCCCGCGCAGGTTCGAATCCTGCTCGCTGCGAGGTTTCTTTGATGATGTCGATCTTACCGTATCCTGAATCCACTTGATTATCCGTAATACTAGGGCAGTGATGTCCGAGTGGTTAAGGAGTTTGACTTGAAATCAAATGGGCTCTGCCCGCGCAGGTTCGAATCCTGCTCGCTGCGAGGTTTCTTTGATGATGTCGATATTACCGTATCATGAATCCACTCCATTTTCCGTAGTTACTAGGAGCAGTGATGTCCGAGTGGTTAAGGAGTTTGACTTGAAATCAAATGGGCTCTGCCCGCGCAGGTTCGAATCCTGCTCGCTGCGAGGTTTCTTTGATGATGTCGGTCTTACCGTATCATGAATCTACTTATTTTCCGTAGTTACTATAAGCAGTGATGTCCGAGTGGTTAAGGAGTTTGACTAGAAATCAAATGGGCTCTGCCCGCGCAGGTTCGAATCCTGCTCGCTGCGAGGTTTCTTTGATGATGTCGGTCTTACCGTATCCTGAATCCACTTATTTTCCGTAGTTACTAGGAGCAGTGATGTCCGAGTGGTTAAGGAGTTTGACTTGAAATCAAATGGGCTCTGCCCGCGCAGGTTCGAATCCTGCTCGCTGCGAGGTTTCTTTGATGATGTCGATCTTACCGTATCATGAATCCACTCCATTTTCCGTAGTTACTAGGAGCAGTGATGTCCGAGTGGTTAAGGAGTTTGACTAGAAATCAAATGGGCTCTGCCCGCGCAGGTTCGAATCCTGCTCGCTGCGAGGTTTCTTTGATGATGTCGATCTTACCGTATCCTGAATCCACTTATTATCCGAAGTTACTAGGAGCAGTGATGTCCGAGTGGTTAAGGAGTTTGACTAGAAATCAAATGGGCTCTGCCCGCGCAGGTTCGAATCCTGCTCGCTGCGAGGTTTCTTTGATGATGTCGATATTACCGTATCATGAATCCACTTATTTTCCGTAATTACTAGGAGCAGTGATGTCCGAGTGGTTAAGGAGTTTGACTTGAAATCAAATGGGCTCTGCCCGCGCAGGTTCGAATCCTGCTCGCTGCGAGGTTTCTTTGATGATGTCGATCTTACCGTATCATGAATCCACTCCATTTTCCGTAGTTACTAGGAGCAGTGATGTCCGAGTGGTTAAGGAGTTTGACTTGAAATCAAATGGGCTCTGCCCGCGCAGGTTCGAATCCTGCTCGCTGCGAGGTTTCTTTGATGATGTCGATCTTACCGTATCCTGAATCCACTCCATTTTCCGTAGTACTAGGAGCAGTGATGTCCGAGTGGTTAAGGAGTTTGACTTGAAATCAAATGGGCTCTGCCCGCGCAGGTTCGAATCCTGCTCGCTGCGAGGTTTCTTTGATGATATCGATCTTACCGTATCCTGAATCTACTTATTATCCGTATTACTAGGGCAGTGATGTCCGAGTGGTTAAGGAGTTTGACTAGAAATCAAATGGGCTCTGCCCGCGCAGGTTCGAATCCTGCTCGCTGCGAGGTTTCTTTGATGATATCGATCTTACCGTATCATGAATCTACTTATTTCCCTGAATAACTAGGAGCAGTGATGTCCGAGTGGTTAAGGAGTTTGACTAGAAATCAAATGGGCTCTGCCCGCGCAGGTTCGAATCCTGCTCGCTGCGAGGTTTCTTTGATGATGTCGATATTACCGTATCATGAATCCACTCCATTTTCCGTAGTTACTAGGAGCAGTGATGTCCGAGTGGTTAAGGAGTTTGACTTGAAATCAAATGGGCTCTGCCCGCGCAGGTTCGAATCCTGCTCGCTGCGAGGTTTCTTTGATGATGTCGATATTACCGTATCATGAATCCACTCCATTTTCCCTAGTTACTAGGAGCAGTGATGTCCGAGTGGTTAAGGAGTTTGACTAGAAATCAAATGGGCTCTGCCCGCGCAGGTTCGAATCCTGCTCGCTGCGAGGTTTCTTTGATGATGTCGATATTACCGTATCATGAATCCACTCCATTTTCCGTAGTTACTAGGAGCAGTGATGTCCGAGTGGTTAAGGAGTTTGACTTGAAATCAAATGGGCTCTGCCCGCGCAGGTTCGAATCCTGCTCGCTGCGAGGTTTCTTTGATGATGTCGATCTTACCGTATCCTGAATCAACTTGATTATCCGTAGTTACTAGGAGCAGTGATGTCCGAGTGGTTAAGGAGTTTGACTTGAAATCAAATGGGCTCTGCCCGCGCAGGTTCGAATCCTGCTCGCTGCGAGGTTTCTTTGATGATGTCGATATTACCGTATCATGAATCCACTTATTTTCCGTAGTTACTAGGAGCAGTGATGTCCGAGTGGTTAAGGAGTTTGACTTGAAATCAAATGGGCTCTGCCCGCGCAGGTTCGAATCCTGCTCGCTGCGAGGTTTCTTTGATGATGTCGATCTTACCGTATCCTGAATCTACTTATTTTCCGTAATACTATAGCAGTGATGTCCGAGTGGTTAAGGAGTTTGACTTGAAATCAAATGGGCTCTGCCCGCGCAGGTTCGAATCCTGCTCGCTGCGAGGTTTCTTTGATGATGTCGATCTTACCGTATCCTGAATCTACTTACTTGCCCGTAGTACTATAGCAGTGATGTCCGAGTGGTTAAGGAGTTTGACTCGAAATCAAATGGGCTCTGCCCGCGCAGGTTCGAATCCTGCTCGCTGCGAGGTTTCTTTGATGATATCGATCTTACCGTGTCATGAATCAACTTGATTATCCGATTACTAGGAGCAGTGATGTCCGAGTGGTTAAGGAGTTTGACTTGAAATCAAATGGGCTCTGCCCGCGCAGGTTCGAATCCTGCTCGCTGCGAGGTTTCTTTGATGATATCGATCTTACCGTATCCTGAATCCACTTGATTATCCGTAGTTACTAGGAGCAGTGATGTCCGAGTGGTTAAGGAGTTTGACTTGAAATCAAATGGGCTCTGCCCGCGCAGGTTCGAATCCTGCTCGCTGCGAGGTTTCTTTGATGATGTCGATCTTACCGTATCCTGAATCAACTTGATTATCCGTAGTTACTAGGGCAGTGATGTCCGAGTGGTTAAGGAGTTTGACTTGAAATCAAATGGGCTCTGCCCGCGCAGGTTCGAATCCTGCTCGCTGCGAGGTTTCTTTGATGATGTCGATCTTACCGTATCCTGAATCTACTTACTTGCCCTAGCTACTATAAGCAGTGATGTCCGAGTGGTTAAGGAGTTTGACTTGAAATCAAATGGGCTCTGCCCGCGCAGGTTCGAATCCTGCTCGCTGCGAGGTTTCTTTGATGATGTCGATCTTACCGTATCATGAATCTACTTACTTGCCCGAATTACTAGGAGCAGTGATGTCCGAGTGGTTAAGGAGTTTGACTTGAAATCAAATGGGCTCTGCCCGCGCAGGTTCGAATCCTGCTCGCTGCGAGGTTTCTTTGATGATGTCGGTCTTACCGTATCCTGAATCTACTTACTTGCCGGAGTACTAGGAGCAGTGATGTCCGAGTGGTTAAGGAGTTTGACTTGAAATCAAATGGGCTCTGCCCGCGCAGGTTCGAATCCTGCTCGCTGCGAGGTTTCTTTGATGATGTCGATCTTACCGTATCCTGAATCAACTTGATTATCCGCGATACTAGGGCAGTGATGTCCGAGTGGTTAAGGAGTTTGACTCGAAATCAAATGGGCTCTGCCCGCGCAGGTTCGAATCCTGCTCGCTGCGAGGTTTCTTTGATGATATCGATCTTACCGTGTCCTGAATCCACTTGATTATCCGCGATACTAGGAGCAGTGATGTCCGAGTGGTTAAGGAGTTTGACTTGAAATCAAATGGGCTCTGCCCGCGCAGGTTCGAATCCTGCTCGCTGCGAGGTTTCTTTGATGATGTCGATCTTACCGTATCCTGAATCAACTTATTATCCGCGATACTAGGAGCAGTGATGTCCGAGTGGTTAAGGAGTTTGACTTGAAATCAAATGGGCTCTGCCCGCGCAGGTTCGAATCCTGCTCGCTGCGAGGTTTCTTTGATGATGTCGATATTACCGTATCATGAATCCACTCCATTTTCCGTAGTTACTAGGAGCAGTGATGTCCGAGTGGTTAAGGAGTTTGACTTGAAATCAAATGGGCTCTGCCCGCGCAGGTTCGAATCCTGCTCGCTGCGAGGTTTCTTTGATGATGTCGGTCTTACCGTATCCTGAATCTACTTACTTGCCGGAATAGCTATAAGCAGTGATGTCCGAGTGGTTAAGGAGTTTGACTTGAAATCAAATGGGCTCTGCCCGCGCAGGTTCGAATCCTGCTCGCTGCGAGGTTTCTTTGATGATGTCGGTCTTACCGTATCCTGAATCCACTTACTTGCCCGTAGTTACTAGGAGCAGTGATGTCCGAGTGGTTAAGGAGTTTGACTTGAAATCAAATGGGCTCTGCCCGCGCAGGTTCGAATCCTGCTCGCTGCGAGGTTTCTTTGATGATGTCGATCTTACCGTATCCTGAATCCACTCCATTTTCCGTAGTTACTAGGAGCAGTGATGTCCGAGTGGTTAAGGAGTTTGACTTGAAATCAAATGGGCTCTGCCCGCGCAGGTTCGAATCCTGCTCGCTGCGAGGTTTCTTTGATGATGTCGGTCTTACCGTGTCCTGAATCTACTTACTTGCCCGAATACTATAGCAGTGATGTCCGAGTGGTTAAGGAGTTTGACTTGAAATCAAATGGGCTCTGCCCGCGCAGGTTCGAATCCTGCTCGCTGCGAGGTTTCTTTGATGATGTCGGTCTTACCGTATCCTGAATCTACTTACTTGCCGCAGGTACTAGCGCAGTGATGTCCGAGTGGTTAAGGAGTTTGACTTGAAATCAAATGGCTCTGCCCGCGCAGGTTCGAATCCTGATCGCTGCGGGGTTTCTTTGATGATGTCGGTCTTACCGTATCCTGAATCTACTTACTTGCCCGGAATAGCTATACGCAGTGATGTCCGAGTGGTTAAGGAGTTTGACTTGAAATCAAATGGCTCTGCCCGCGCAGGTTCGAATCCTGATCGCTGCGGGGTTTCTTTGATGATGTCGGTCTTACCGTATCCTGAATCTACTTACTTGCCCGGAGTAGCTATACGCAGTGATGTCCGAGTGGTTAAGGAGTTTGACTAGAAATCAAATGGCTCTGCCCGCGCAGGTTCGAATCCTGCTCGCTGCGAGGTTTCTTTGATGATGTCGATCTTACCGTATCCTGAATCAACTTATTATCCGCGATCACTAGGTGCAGTGATGTCCGAGTGGTTAAGGAGTTTGACTAGAAATCAAATGGGCTCTGCCCGCGCAGGTTCGAATCCTGCTCGCTGCGAGGTTTCTTTGATGATATCGATCTTACCGTATCCTGAATCCACTTCATTATCCGTAACTACTAGGCAGCAGTGATGTCCGAGTGGTTAAGGAGTTTGACTTGAAATCAAATGGGCTCTGCCCGCGCAGGTTCGAATCCTGCTCGCTGCGAGGTTTCTTTGATGATGTCGGTCTTACCGTATCCTGAATCTACTTACTTGCCCGAATACTATAGCAGTGATGTCCGAGTGGTTAAGGAGTTTGACTTGAAATCAAATGGGCTCTGCCCGCGCAGGTTCGAATCCTGCTCGCTGCGAGGTTTCTTTGATGATGTCGGTCTTACCGTATCCTGAATCTACTTACTTTCCGTAGTTACTAAGCAGTGATGTCCGAGTGGTTAAGGAGTTTGACTTGAAATCAAATGGGCTCTGCCCGCGCAGGTTCGAATCCTGCTCGCTGCGAGGTTTCTTTGATGATGTCGGTCTTACCGTATCATGAATCCACTCCATTTTCCGTAGTTACTAGGAGCAGTGATGTCCGAGTGGTTAAGGAGTTTGACTTGAAATCAAATGGGCTCTGCCCGCGCAGGTTCGAATCCTGCTCGCTGCGAGGTTTCTTTGATGATGTCGGTCTTACCGTATCCTGAATCTACTTACTTGCCCGGAATAGCTATACGCAGTGATGTCCGAGTGGTTAAGGAGTTTGACTTGAAATCAAATGGGCTCTGCCCGCGCAGGTTCGAATCCTGCTCGCTGCGAGGTTTCTTTGATAATATTGATCTTGCCGTGTCCTGAACAAACTTGATTATCCGCAAGTACTAGGGGCAGTGATGTCCGAGTGGTTAAGGAGTTTGACTAGAAATCAAATGGGCTCTGCCCGCGCAGGTTCGAATCCTGCTCGCCGCGAGGTTTCTTTGATGATGTCGATATTACCGTATCATGAATCTACTTACTTGCCCTGAATAACTATAAGCAGTGATGTCCGAGTGGTTAAGGAGTTTGACTTGAAATCAAATGGGCTCTGCCCGCGCAGGTTCGAATCCTGCTCGCTGCGACGTTTCTTGATGATGTCGGTCTTACCGTATCATGAATCCACTCCATTTTCCGTAGTTACTAGGAGCAGTGATGTCCGAGTGGTTAAGGAGTTTGACTTGAAATCAAATGAGCTCTGCCCGCGCAGGTTCGAATCCTGCTCGCTGCGAGGTTTCTTTGATAATATTGATCTTACCGTGTCCTGAACAAACTTGATTGTCCGCAAGTACTAGGAGCAGTGATGTCCGAGTGGTTAAGGAGTTTGACTTGAAATCAAATGAGCTCTGCCCGCGCAGGTTCGAATCCTGCTCGCTGCGACGTTTCTTGATGATGTCGGTCTTACCGTGTCCTGAATCCACTTCATTATCCATAACTACTGGCGGCAGTGATGTCCGAGTGGTTAGGGAGTTTGACTAGAAATCAAATGGGCTCTGCCCGCGCAGGTTCGAATCCTGCTCGCTGCGAGGTTTCTTTGATAATATTGATCTTACCGTGTCCTGAACAAACTTGATTATCCGCAGGTACTAGGTGCAGTGATGTCCGAGTGGTTAAGGAGTTTGACTAGAAATCAAATGGGCTCTGCCCGCGCAGGTTCGAATCCTGCTCGCTGCGAGGTTTCTTTGATGATGTCGATATTACCGTATCATGAATCTACTTACTTGCCCTGAATAACTATAAGCAGTGATGTCCGAGTGGTTGAGGAGTTTGACTCGAAATCAAATGGGCTCTGCCCGCGCAGGTTCGAATCCTGCTCGCTGCGACGTTTCTTGATGATGTCGGTCTTACCGTGTCCTGAATCCACTCCATTATCCGTAGTTACTAGGGAGCAGTGATGTCCGAGTGGTTGAGGAGTTTGACTCGAAATCAAATGGGCTCTGCCCGCTCAGGTTCGAATCCTGCTCGCTGCGAGGTTTCTTTGATGATGTCGATAGTACCGTATCCTGAATCCACTTCATTATCCGTAACTACTGCCAGCAGTGATGTCCGAGTGGTTAAGGAGTTTGACTAGAAATCAAATCGGCTCTGTCCGCGAAGGTTCGAATCCTGCTCCCTGCGACGTTTCTTTGATAATATTGAACTTAGCGTGTCCTGAATCCACTTGCTTATCCGTAACTACTAGGAGCAGTGAAGGAGTTTGACCAGAAATCAAATGGGCTCTGCCCGCGCAGGTTCGAATCCTGATCGCTGCGAGGTTTCATTGATCTCGAGGTTACGTTAAAGTGGTCTCGAGGTTAGTTTGTTACGTATAATTTCTGGGGGCAGTGATGGTTTTTTCTTCTATGCTTGCGAAGTTACCGCATAATGAGTTCACTTCAATTATCCACGATTCGTAATAGTAGTTTTGTCCGAGTAGTTAAGTAGCAGTAAGGTTTCGATGAGTTTGTTATCGACGCTGCGAATGCGGTTTCCCAATTTTTGCTTTTTTTTTCATCTGCATTGTTTGTTTATAAAGTAACTGTTTGATGGTTATGTTGCCGGCTTTTCTGTTGTCAACGAAAGCTCGGTGGTGCCTCTTATTCGAAAAACGTTTTCGCTAAAAAAAATATTCGTAACGCTTTTCCATATTCCCGCCAAACTACTTTACGCTTATGGTGAAAATTCGTGGCAGTGAAAATCAGAATAAGGAAAACGCTGAACGTTTTATGACCTTCTCGGGATTCTTTACCCTGATAAATGCACTAGACGAGTACTGTCACTTATGCAAAGCGTTTATGTTAACTTCTCTATGCGCTGTTGATTGCAGGCTTCCAGACTTTCTCCTTTTATGTCGTTGTACTTTATTGTTCCTTTCTTCTTGTGTATGCCAAACACTGGAGACGAGGCCAGACGAGGCCTGCGAACAGCGGTTAATGGAGATAGAAAACCAACTTAGGCACCACTGCTCGCTGCCACACCTCTCATCCTTTCACGGACGCAGTTCCTACATTTCAGGCATTTCATCCTGAGCAGGGGAAATGAATGTATATGATTATCGCCAATTCCGTTCACTCCATTGTGCTTACGTGAGTATTACTCTCTAAGTCGTTGTTTGCAGCATATACTAAAATTTGAATGCGGTTCACTTGCGAGATTTTCTTCTGCCATCGGTGCTGAAAAACACTAAAACAGGCTCTCCGTTCTGCCGATTTTCCCGTGCTCATAACTGACGTATACTTTTTTCCATGATATTTTGCACTATGAACAGTATGAGAGAGCTCCCATTTCAGCAGCAAAAACTGCGAATCAGCAAGTTTATTGTGTACTTCAATGGCACATTTCACGCCACATTTTCACACAAATGGAATGCCACACATGCGCCATTGTGCGGTGCCCGGAAACACTTGAATGCTTCATAAATGTACCTACGCGAGAGTAACGCAATATCCTGTGCAAACTTGTACCCACAAAGTTTAGTCGAAAGAAGACGATAGTGATGGGAAGCGTATGGCGTTGATACTCCGTATTCTCGTCTAGAAGCATTTGCGATGGACGATCGATGGTCCGGATTCATCGTATTCTTGTTTCGAGATCCACATCTGCAACGACTCAAATATTACTTACGAAACAAAAGGAATGGGAGGGGGATCGGATGACGTAGCAAGTCTGATGCGCCGTTGGTGAGATGACCCTTATGGATAACGGGTTGTAACCGGTGAAATGAACTCCTAAACTTGCAAAAACTTTATTTCAATTCATATATTACCAGGCTGTCGTACAGTCACATCTGATTTTGTGAGCTAAACGCTTTTTAAACATCTAATCTATTGCTATAAAATCCCTGATTTAAAAGCTGATAGCAAACCTGCTGAAAGGTGGACAAAGATGCGAGGATGGAACCGCCAATCCAGACAGAATACTTCCTCTCTGGAGGAGCGATGATCTTGATCTTCATCGTGCTTGGTGCCAAAGCTGTGATTTCTTTCTGAAATGCCCCTTTCAGAATGACGCTGATTCATGGATCTCAAAAAAAATTCACGTCGCCTACTTCAACTTTGACGCAGAAGCAGGGTGATAACACGGTGAACAGCGGAATATTCGTAGAATTCTTCTACATTGAGTTGCCGAATAAGACAGCTACTTCAAAAAGATATAGGCAGTTCCCTCCCCCTCCCCCTTCCCTTTCCCTTCTCCTCTTTCTCTTCGTTCTTTCTAAACTTGACAGCGAGCTTTCCGGCGAATTATGGGATTCCCAATGCGTCACATGTAAAGGTCACTTTTAACGTTGGTTACAAACAACTACAAGAAATTAAGAGAAGAAAATAACCAGTAAGAAAAACTTATTTGAAAGAGGGTGGGCACCTTTTCCAAACAATTTTATTCTTCAACCTTCCGATTTCCTCTAGTTGAAAATCATTTCAGGCATTGTCGCATTTCCATTATTTCGTTTCGTTCTCTTAATTATAACCTCGACCTAGCAAAAGTAATCGCCTCCGAAACCGTAACTCAAAGCTCACCAATAAAAATTGGTGCATCGTACATTGCGGCGGAACATTTAGGAAATGCATACGAAGCAGAGGAAGGAGGCCAGCAGAGAGAGCAGGAAGGGGTAGGGATACTCATGTCTGACTCGACTTATGCTTACATAGTACAGCCCTACCACAGAGGACTTGACGAATTCGAAACAGAATATCCATTAAGTTCAAAACTCCAAAGGGTGCCTTGCCTGCATGCGATCGGCGATTCCGGGGTACATTGTGCTGCCACCAGAGAGTACGTTGTTGGCATACAGATCTTTACGGATATCGATATCGCATTTCATGATGCTGTTATAGGTCGTTTCATGAATACCAGCAGATTCCATCCCTATGAACGATGGCTGAAATTTCATTTAATTTCATAAATCGGAATAAAATGTGCGGCTTACGATAACTGTGGATAGGCCAGAAATGAGGGAAAGGTTCGCATGAGGACGCAAAAACCTTATGACGTAGCATTTGAAAGCAGCAAGGGTCCTCCGTCACGAAGCTCCAACGACTGACACAAAACAACAGGTGATCGGAAACCGTGACGACATGCTTTTTCTATTTTGTAATGATTTAGAAGCTGCTGATGGATGCTGTTCATGAGATGGGAGAAGTTCCCACTGACCTGGAAGAGAGCCTCGGGGCAGCGGAATCGTTCGTTGCCGACGGTGATAACCTGTCCATCAGGAAGCTCGTATGACTTCTCGAGAGAGGAGGAGGATGCGGCAGTGGCCATCTCTTGTTCAAAATCAAGGGCCACATAGCACAGCTTCTCCTTAATATCACGAACAATCTCACGTTCGGCCGTGGTCACGAATGAGTAACCACGCTCAGTCAGGATCTTCATTAGGTAATCAGTCAGGTCACGACCCGCCAAATCGAGACGAAGAATAGCGTGGGGCAACGCATATCCTATAAAACGTGTCCATAAATGTATGAGGGGACCACCCTGGGGTGTATCTAAACTGAAATATGTTACGACAACATCATGTGCGCTGGCCGCTCAAATATTTATTCGCACTCCGTTATATTGCCATTGGGATAAATGCAAGGCTGCGTTTATCAAATATCATCAGGATGATTCACACCGTTCTATCGCCTGTACCCTCCTATTTTTCCCTCCTCAAAATCGACTCCATCATAACCTCGGCTGTATTCAACGAAATATTCGGTGTATCGGGGGTGAAATTTTGTCTCCCTAAGTGGTTTGCTTACTTGCGCGGGTGTATATTTGACTCTGCGCTAAAAGGCACAAATTTTTTTTTAATCCTGCGCAACACTAAGCATAACTGCTTCATACAGCTTAACGCATATAACAACATCCGGTCCATTTTGTTCAGATCCCGTTTGTTAAGCAGCGTTAGGTATCATGAAGGCGCAGAAAAACAGAATTCAATCATAAGAGAGGTTGAAGCACTGAGGAAATACGGCCTCCATGATATTGGATACTATCATTTGCATCACTTCTTAGCCAAATCTGCGCGGAATTTGACGATAGTAAAATCAGAGAGCTGAATGAACGAGCCTCATCTTCAAATCAGTTTTTCTCCCACGCGTTTGTATTGGAAAACATATAATACAACTGTTGGAACTTCGAAAAAAAGAAAGATGTGGAAGTTTCACTGCAGTACTTGGAAAGAGTCGACCGGCTAAAAAATAAGGTGTGGAAGAAATTGCACTCACCTTCATAAATAGGTACTGTATGAGTGACACCATCGCCCGAGTCGAGCACTACTCCGGTGGTACGGCCAGAAGCATAGAGTGAAAGCACCGCCTGGATAGCAACATACATGGCAGGTGTGTTAAAGGTCTCAAACATGATCTGCGTCATCTTTTCTCTGTTTGCCTTCGGGTTGAGCGGAGGCTCGGTGAGTAGCACAGGGTGCTCCTCAGGAGCAACTCGCAACTCGTTGTAGAATGTGTGATGCCAGATCTTCTCCATATCAT
Organism: Parascaris univalens; assembly: GCA_037576465.1. Taxonomy (NCBI): domain Eukaryota; kingdom Metazoa; phylum Nematoda; class Chromadorea; order Rhabditida; family Ascarididae; genus Parascaris; species Parascaris univalens. The sequence goes on along the minus strand of CM075173.1, from coordinate 230,894,066 downwards.
CCCAGTTGGTCACGATGCCGTGCTCAATCGGGTACTTCAGAGTGAGAATACCTCGCTTTGATTGTGCCTCATCGCCCACATAGGAGTCTTTTTGACCCATACCCACCATCACTCCCTGAAATATTCGATCATCGAAATTAATAATCTCCATTCTCAGCCAGCACTGCGTCGTTCAAATAATTAAGGGAATACCCCAAAGGAAGAGCGTATATGCGTTTTCGGAGGCAGAATGGATAAGACGTAAAATAAGCAACATGTTCTCTCGTGGAAAAAAACTGCACAAATCCTCAACTACTGTTCGTTTCTGGATAGCATTTGACTTGCTTTTGGGAAACCTGCACATACAAAATTTGCAGTAACTCACATGATTTCTTTAGTAACTAAAAAACTGTCGCTGATGGATATGTTTAGAAAGAATAGCCGAAAAATAAGATGTACCTGATGCCTAGGTCTTCCAACGATCGATGGGAACACTGCTCGAGGTGCGTCATCGCCTGCAAATCCGGCCTTGCACATCCCGGAACCATTGTCAACAACCAGCGCTGCTACCTCTTCGTCACACATGCTTTTCTATTGCTCACTCTCCAGAGAAAGTAAAGCTGCAAATTTAAACCGTCTTTCGTTGAATCTGTGCATCTGATAAGGAAAAAATCCACAACGCAGATCGAGAAATTCTCTGAAGACTTATCGCAACAACGAAGTTCCGTAAAAGAATTGGGAGGTGATCCACAGTGTTTAAACAGACCTAACCCTTATAAATTGGAAAACACTTGCTAATGACATACTCTTCCCGAATGACGGTTGTAAGGATTCAATTTATAGAGCCCTCTTTTACTGATAATCCCTCCAACTGTCTGAGTTGAGCACAACAATAAGTGCAATGTAATGTGAACACACTGAATATAACATTTCCTATATTACTTATCGTAATGGTTACTAGAACAGCGGCGCGTTTTGTCGAAAAATGAGCAAGTTTCATGCGGCCTCATAAAAAATCCATCGAGGCACAGAATGAGAGGAGCCGGAAAGCTTTCGCTGTGCTCGTTATCGCGAATCACAACTTCGAGAAAAATTTTTCAGCATTTCGAAGGACGCGATAAACATAACCAACGTATCGGCATTGCCGTCACTCGTAATTTTTTCTCATAACGGACCGCTGTGAAATCTTATTTCACTTTTTTTTAAAACCTCAGTTGTTCATTCACATTCTCATATAAAAATTCAGTCGATGGTAGGCCAACGAAACTCGAAAATCAGTATCTCCTATACCGGACAATGGTGAATGACCAAGTTAATGACTGAATAACCGACCTACATCAGTAAAATGTATGGAATGGCAAGCAGAATTCATAGAACTTTTCCCTCTCTCTCCTGCAAATGACATATATAAACATGAAACAGGAAAGTTTCTTCATAACTCTCTTTGTTAGTGCATCCGTCTTCGGTAGAGGTTATTTTTGGTGTCCTTGCAACGTTTCTTAGCTGCGCCATCCTTTGAAGGCGATTGCTTTCAAGCTCCAGGAACCGGTCAGAACAAGCACGAACTGCAGAGGGTGAGTGGATTGTAATGCAAGGAGGATTGGCTCCCGAATGAATTTGATATGAACGCGTTCTTGCTCTTCTTCTTTTAATTCTTTTTGCTTTGATCTTGTCTGTTCGCTTTCTTCTAAATTTCGATAATTAGTTACAAGTTTTGTTTCTTTTCGTTACTGTGCATTCCGTCTATTTCGGTAATTGTTTTGGATTACCAAAGCTCAATGAAACAACAATAAAGACAATGTAACGAAGCGGAAGAGCCGCTCCTACCTTACAAGAAAATATTCTGAAAGTGTATCCCACTGGATGCAAAAACTCAACACTGCCACATATCAGCCAAAAGATTCAAATAATCCTCAATAGGCAATTCAGTCAGATCTAGTCGTTTCAAAATCGAGCATCTATTACGTGACAATAAGTGAAAAATCCTCACACACCTCGCTGGAAATCGTTTCGGCAATCGGTTCTCATACGAACCAAAGAAACGGCCGCTCATACCACAATCAATATACCCTAGCTCTTTTACTTATTGGCTCACGAATTCAGCGTCGCCTCTAAACATCACCTCCCATAAACTCTCTACCTCTCAAATTCATCACTACCCTCTTGCAATGCAATGTTAATATGACCGTTATCTGTGCACTTCATGCACATTCAGCCGATTTTACGGACCGAAGTGTTGCGACACCCGAGAATATTTCCAGCGAAAATAATTGCAGTGGTTGGAATGACTGCTGAAACGACAGCTTTCTAATAAATACGCCATGCTGTGCACATCCTATCAAGGTCAATACGAATCAAAAAGGCTGTAGGGCCAGCCATGCTGATACATCAAATCTGAGAGCATTGCATTAGTGAGCAAGAAGTCTTAGCTCCCAGCGACCTAAGGAATTGAATGAAGCCTATCAGATAAATAGAAAATCTGAATATTTACGTATGAGGATGAGCATAACGGACCCACTGCATACTTCATGAAAAAATTTCAAAAGTCACGAGAAGAAAATAAAAACGTTGAAAGCTATGATGACATTTTATGTAATAATGTCATTCGGATCGCCCCGTTACACATTCGCTCAACTGCATCTGAAATCCGGAAAGTTAAGGGAAAACTTTTCAGTGTTTTACAGAATACAGAGTGAGAAAATCTCAGTGAAATTTTCTAGCGGAGCAAACAATGCTAACAAATTAAGTTAATGAACAAACTTGTACGACTAGATGAGATCGACACAAGCGTCCGAGTTAGCAACGCCACAACACTGCAAGATGAGTCTAAAGGCAGCCTTTTAGTAGTGACAGGCATTGAGTGCTAGTTACAGCTGATGTTGCACGATTGGGGGCATTTCTTCGAATCGTTGTTCGTCACAGATCTAAAGATAAACTCAGAAGAAAAACGTTCATTCTTCTCTCTCAATCCCGACTTTCCTTCGATTGATTCCTCCACCCCCGGATTCAAATATTATGGACACTATTTGCTTGTTGCCTTAATTAGACCTACTTTATGCTTTTTGAACAAATCTGTCTGCCTCTCGACTTACCTCATTCAATCAGCTCGTTTGTATACTTGTTTTATGCGTCAAGCTTCCTTGCTGCCTTGTTTGGCGAACTTTCCTCGTTCCTATGGGAAAGTCCGCTTGCAAGTTAGCAAACCTCAATCTACTTGCTTCCTTATGCCATATACACTGTTCGGTTTGCTGAAAAAGAATCGCATATAAAGATTGCTAACTTTTCCATGGCTTCTGCTGTTCAACATATACTACGTTAAAATCACTGTATTTGCAAAACTTTATTGTGAGGTGTGGATTCCCTTTTTCCGTTAGAATTGAATGAACAGCATCTTCTACATCTAAATTACTTTTATTTAACTGAAACTATGTTTTTACTTTGCTTCGAGATGCCTTAGCATACGTTGCACTATCGTCCACATTCTCCTGATAACTGTTTTGGCCTCTGTTGATGGAGAGATATAGGTTATCCAACTAATTAGTTCATCCGCTGATAAAAGAACGAACGAGACGTCAGCAAACCAAATTCCCGGATCTTATTTTGCGACGTCTCCTTCAAAAAAATTTGCTCAGTAATAAGATACTAGCATTTCGAATCCGATCTCTTAGGTTTAGATGGCTAATTTTTCGGTCTTAAGGGAAGGGTGAAGCCCACTGTTTATTCGAATGGCTTGACATAATTTCATGCAATGTGTTTCATCAGGACAGAATAGTGGGTGTACTGCATTAATTTCTTTGACAATTGTCAATGTTGAAGTTCCGTATTTGGTAAATTACTGCGACTAATCCGGCGTTATCTCCGAGCTCGTGGAGAATTCACTTAACGTACGATAGTTGTCTATCTTGAAGTTGCTTTCTACAGCCCTCTCATCTAACACATTATTTCTTTCCTGTTCGAGTGAAAATTGCTTTGAAACGCTGATTTCGAATTATTTGGGAAGAGTCGTCTCTCGAATTTTGTGCATTCGATTGACGTTAGCTCGACGAGTTTAACGCATATCCGCCATTCGACATTCCCGATCATACGGTCAGACACTGCGGATACCTATGAAACAAAGATGGGTAATTTTTTTTCTTAACCTTTAGATTCTGCTCCATGACGCATGACGCTCAGAGTTGGGAGGTACTTATTTAATGGGTGCATCAATTTATTTCATCTCTCTTCATCGTGATGATGTACAGATTTTCCGGATGTGATAGCCAATGGATGAATATAATCTTCAGAGAGTGCGAAAATATTTTTGAAACGTTATTGTGGATCGAAATTGACTCTCAAAATTGGCTTTTCTTAATTGTCCTCTTAGTCTCCTTCCAGTTTTCATCGTTCTGAAGTATTTCATTGCGTCGGCGGTTGTCTATATTCGCACAGTACCTTCGTCTTTTTTATCACTCGGCTGGATTCACTCGCGGAAAACTACATCGTTTTTTGTCAACTGAATTAAACAATACATGCTTTCTTCATTTTACACATCCTGCCGACATTTATTTTCAAAGTTTCCATTTTAATTTGTTTTCTCAATCAAGACTCCCATTGCTCATTACTCTGAAGCTCTACTAATACTCTATTCGACTATTTCTGTGTAATTTTTCTTATTCCACATCACTGTTCCCAATTAGCCGTCGAAGTGCTCTCATTACTGGAACGAACCCTGCATAAAGTGTAATCGCACGGATAGAACAAATTCCATATTATTCATCTTTTAACACAATTTCAGCTGACATGTGAATTTTTGTTCGTTTTTTATTGACCCCCACCATCCATTCATTGATCGATTTTTTTTTTGGTGCAAGAGAGATTCAGCTTTTAGTCGAAGGTTTCTGGTTAATATTTCTTAGAAGCATCTGCGATGGATGACAGACGTTTCGAATTCATCGTACTCTTATTCATGATCCATATCTGCAGCAATTAAATTTCCCATATATAAAACGGAAGGAAAGTAGTGCGGTAATGCACTCAATCCGATACGCCAGCAAAGACCACCGGTACGGACAACCGCATGACCCCTATCGTATTCAGTGCAAAGTAAATCCAATAGCATGAAACACCCTTAATAAGAAGTTGGATTTGAACCAGCGGCAGCACATCCCCTCTGCATTCAAATGAAACTCCTTGATCACTCCAACATCATTACCGATATGTATTGGATAATTATAGTTTCCCAATCACGCGAAACAACTTCAACACCGCCAAAAAACCTCCGCAGCGAAGAGGATTCGAAGCTATGTGGGCAGAGCCTATTTGATTTCGAGTCAAACACTCGCGGATTTCCGTTCGCCATTTATATAAATCGTTCAACTATCCCAAAAATTTTCCTGGCTAGAATGACTTGCACCAACGATGGTAGAGTCCACTTGATTTCAGTTCAAATCGCTCGGTCTCGGACTTCACTGCTAGGGTCACTTCAAACACTTCGACTCCGCATTCACGCAAGACAAGTCAACATCGCCAGAAATCTTTCGCGAGCTCAAGATCCGAATTGTGCGGCATGTCCCATCTGATTTCTTCCCCGACTAGCTGGAAAGGCGGACAACTGACTTAGATTTATGTACCACGCTTAACTAAGATATGTGTAACACCAGCAGGAAAGCTGCAACTATCGGAACCTGGACCTATGCTAGCAAAGCTCTAGTCAAGGTCACTATCCACTTAGACACCGCTGGCTGCTGTAGCCGACAATCTTCACTGTCGTTCACGTATGACAACAAGAGCGAAGGTCCAATATCTCCAATGACTACTTGATCATCATCGCTGTACTCGAAAATTTCACATCGCGTCCAGTGTAAGCTAAATGCAATCCGGCAAAAGAATTTTCGCAGCGACAAGATTGGAACGTATGTGGACAGATCGCGCTTGATCTCAATTCGAACTCCTTAAATGGGGAGAGACGGATATTGTCACTGACCTACTTCATAATGTTTACTCCCTCTTCGCCGTAGGACAAGTCTAATATCCGCAAAAGGGTTTCGCAACCTACAGGTCCCCATGTACAACCGGCAGACTCCATCTGACTGATGAAAGAAAACGTTACCCACTTGGACGTCGTTGCTGGCTCATAGTCGAAGTTCCGGTTGTAGGTTCAAGGTGAATCGTCAGCGAAGTCAAAACCTTCAAAAAACGAAAACAAAATCAGGACCTTATGAACCTATTTTATTTCGAGTCATACTCTTCAACCGCACGATCGTCATAGAGTCAAACATTGCCAAGATTAGCCCTTCCGCTCTACCCCCCACCCCCCCCTTCCCACTCAGTTTGTCCAAACGTCCAGGTTTCCTTCAGGATCTGCGCCCTCTAAAGCGAGTGAAAATGACGGAGAACAATTTATCAAACTTACACGATAATGCGACAGACAAGAAGACACTCGTCCACAAGGTTGGCTTCGATAGTCGGCACCATCTTGCGGTCGGTCTCGGCAAACTCCACGCTGCAGCCGATCTCCTTACACTCACCGACGTCCAGACGCATGCCTACCTTGCATAAAAACAGTTTAGAAGCAGGAATAAATATAAGAGCACATCACCTGCGTTTATATCCTCCCGATTCCGTCTCTTGATACATGCTGGGTAGTCGTCTGATATGCTTGTGTGCTCTTGACTTTCCTTGGACAACGCAGTATTTCCACTTGATCTACAGCCAACGGTAGAGCTTAAAAGGTAGAGAATGCTGTTTTAATCTAGAGAACGCAATTTCATTGTAACGTCATCGAAAAGGTTGTCGTCGGTGTGCGGATTTGAAGTCTGTAGTGCCGAACGGTTACCGGTAGGCTCGTTGACCATTTGAGTATGGCCATAGATGTCAAAAATATTTCGATGCAAGTAATTTCGTCGATTGCAGAGAGAGAGAGAGTTCAGAGCAGCTGGCAGTGGTTTTTTCCTCCGAACAGTGATTGCCACGTTCTACTTTCCAATATTTAATTCTATAATTACGATGCGGCGCAACTGCCGCTGGAGTGTCTAATTGGACTATTGGTGTTGAGTGTCTTCATAACAGATGTTTTTGTCACTTTCTTTTCTTGTTCTATCGTTTGTTATTTATTATGCCCCCTCCAGCTCTCCCTCCCTACCCCTCCATATTTGTGGTCTCCTCTCTTCCTGCATAGTTTCCAACGAGAACGACGCAATAGTGTTTACAAAGGCAAAAAGGATCAACTCCTCGTCAAGAGAGGGGACGAGAAAGGACGCATGTTCGTCCTTCAAACAGCCAACAAGGTAATCACTGCTTCTCTATTTCATCTTTCATTGACGATCACATTCAAATCCTCGTCACATTTCCCACTGAAATCACTCTCAGTGAGTTATCATCGAAAATACCAAATTGAGAGACGACGAGAACATCGCAAGTGCAAAATTCGAAAAAATACGTTTCAATTCATGTCCACCGCCAGGTGGATGTTGCCATGGGCACTCTGCATTCTCTTCCAACTCACTCAGTGATTTAAAGACTCTGTCGCAGCTACCCCGAGTCGACCAACTCTTCTATTCTGTGTCTTCGTGCTCTCAGTTTGCATAGGTTGTGGTGACGTCAGCTTTCAAAATGCGTCAGAGGTGCTACAAGTTGGCCAATAATATTCGATTATCGAGTTGGTCCCACGCAAACCTTCATATCACCTATTCATTTATTCCAACACTAGGTGGTCCGCGTATCAACTGGCTGAGCCGTTTTCTTGGCTTCTGTTTTTGCCGTAACCAACGATTCACGCTTGGCCATTCTCTCAAGCGTTTGTTTTTGAGCCTTGATGAGTCTGTTGAAAAAATTGCTTCGACCTAAGACTCGAGTTGTTTGCCCCCTCGCTTCCATAGCTGCTAGGAAAACGTCGTCTAGACTCACATGCAGCTTGCTAAATCAAAATAAGTAGGTATTGCTTTCTTTTCCGTCGTTTCTGCATATTTTCATAGGAAAAATGGTGAGGTTCCTCTCCGAATTATGCTTAACTCTGACCTATATTTGCATATTAAACCTTTGTCCATAATTGGTGTTTTTTTTGGAAGTCTACTGCTAATTAGTGGAATGTTTTTGGTTTTTAATTGAACGGTGACGCTCCTTCAATTTCATAATCATAGAAAATGTTCTAATTGAGCTGCTCATATTCTCTCATTCTTGCCTATCATTCCATCAAATAACTTTATTTCGCGCTGGAACGATACGATTCTTGCGTGAAGCTGTTGTGACCTATTCCCCTGGTCCCCGCTCCTCCCTCATTTCTTATGCGCCAAGTAGAGTTTGCACGCTTTCCGAGTTGTTCTCTACGCTATTGTAACGCTCATTTAAGAAAATATATTTTCGCATTTACAATGTAGTTAATCGTTTAAATTGCCTTAATTAAAGAGAGCAAATTGTTCTTCCAATTGTCTGTAAAATAGTAACGTCGCCGATTTATCGATAGTGGAATTTTTTTATTGAATTTTTCTAATTAAAAAAGCACAAATTATATTTCTTTTCAAGTATCTGTCACATCGATGTAGATGCGTAAGTCGGGAACGATAGTTTACATACGCTGAATGATTCCCGCTTATCTTATCTATTGCCACTATCAGAAGAAGAAGAAGTATTCTGTTATGGATTCGACTGCAAACAACGAGTTCTCATATCTAACTTCGCTTATTAATGATCGGGTTAGTTACTCATTTTTTCCAGATTTTCCATCTTAACCCTTACAGAGGTGTTTATTGGTCTGCGTGCTTGTCTGTAACATCTCTGCTGAGTTATCTGTTTGTTTATTTTCCTTTCGATTGCATCCTTGTATGTTTCTTTGCTTCCATAACTATCCATCGTGAGTTGTTAAAATCATGGTAGTAACATCTCATTGAATTGTATACAGTCTATACAACGAGAGGGTCCTATTGAATATTTGCTTAATATAGTCGTTTTCCGTATTAGCTGTTGGTATTCATTGGCGGCAATATATTAGAAATCATTTTTCCTCACAATGACGCGTGTCAAAGATAAGTTTGATTTGTTATGGAGTTGGTCAGTGAAGCTGAAGAAGGGTAGAACTCGGCCTTTTGCACCGTTGATTCAGTTGCGTGGTTTCATTGACGAAATTGCGCTAACTTTTTGACACTCGTTTGCACATATTTTCCCTTAATGAATTCCTTGGAAGGCGAATTTTCAGATCTGTGTAGATCTCTAACGCTCTATGAAGATCTTACTTCATCCCACAATGATTGCTGCATTGGGGAGATGTGAAACTTACTAGCAGATCAGTTTATTGTGGTATTTTATTGATCTGAAAGAAGTCTTTGACGCATACGCAGAGGTGTCTGAAAAATTTTGCTTTTCTTTCGAAGTAAATAATTATTTCGAAAGGTAACCGGATATTCAGGTATGAACAATGATTCAGCAGTCTCACTCGATTCAAATAGAACTTCACGTCTAGTCGATTCTATACTATAGCCTGTATTATCCCAATTTTATGGCAAATGCAAAGGAAAATCTGAATGATCTAACGTATAAACGAGGGAAAGCGTCAAGAGGGGTGGACGTCGTAGTTTTTTCGTGGTGAATATTATAGCAAAGATTATCGTTGTTAGCCGATGTGTTAGCACTACTACACAACTATTTGAAGCGTGCAAGAACGAATTATCTTTTTCGATTTCCTTATACATTTAGTATTTCATAAATTTTAAGTTGTGGATATCTGTTCTGTATGTGATGCGGGAGGAAAAGGGGATAAATTGCGTTTTGAGGAGCGAACATTTCTATAGTAGCTATTAGCGTTTTACGAATTTTCCTAACTTTTCCACTTCTTTTCTATTTTGTTTTTTTCCTCCACAGTTTGCTTTACATAAATATGTCGGGTTAATGATATGACGAGTTGGTCGCTCAGAGAATTTTGCCCGATTGCTTAAGAAAAGTTCGTTTTATTGACGGCTGTTAATAGCTGCATCGTCGTAATAAGTCTCTGAAGTTGTGAAGTGATTCAAAGTGGAATAGATGGTATCTTGAGATGATAGCAAGAATGATAATGACAGTAGTTGTATAGTAAAAGTAATAACAATAATAATGGTAAGAGCAGTAATAACAGTAGCCATCAGTGCATTTATATCTAGACGGTCATCGTGTTTCATTAAATGCAACAAAAACATAGCTGTGCTTTATCCCGTAAACGATGGGATTAATCGAATTCGAATCTTCTTTAGCTGTTGCTACTCTGTTTATTTTATAAGTGCTGATAGTTTTTAACTTCCTATCTGCCATATTTATTTCTCAAATTTTAATTCAGCTCAGCGCTTAATTTTCTTATGTTTTTTCACATTTTATGTACCTATGGTTGTTCACTTGTATAGAATCTCGCCGATAGTGTCGAAAATGTCATTACAGGAAACGTTTGGCCTACAAGGTGTAGCAGCTAAGCGGTTTCTGCAAGACGAAGAAACCTCGGATGAATGCTTCATCAATGGAAAGCTGTCACTTGTTGAGAAGGTTATTTTGCTTGAAATTTGTGAATTTTGCTTATAACTTGCTTCCTATTTGCATAGTTACATTTGCTTAAAGGAGGTTGATAAGTACTGTCTCTGTTTCGTCGATTGTCAACTAGTTTCTTGCGTAATGAGAAATTCGATCTGCATTGATTGTTTAAAATCAGCTTTCCAACCATTTAAAGTATAGTAATAGCTTTAGTGAGACAAGAGATTAACTAATTCGTTTAAAAAGAAATAAAGAAGAAATTTTCCTTCCTAATTTTGCATTCCTCTAAAAGTATGCGAAATTTATGGCTTGGCTAAGAATCTTTTCTCATTGTTTATTATAGTTCTCTAGAAAATTGAAGACATCAACCGTCCCACATTTCTGGAAAAGTAATTTGTAATTTCTGGATTCGTTTCATGGTTCTTTTGTAATAAAAGAAAGCAAGTTTTATTCACTTGCAATAACTTGTTAGAAATATGAGGCAAATTTTTTGGAACGTTTTTCATCCTTGCAGATACCCCTAACTGTTTTAAACGACCGTGTGGTGGCGCTCTCTGTGCTTTTAACTTGCTGCTTATATTTAAAAGTTTATGTTTATATTTAGCAACTTATATGACATGAAGAGTAGATTCGTTGACAGTGACTGATGTCAAAGGTCATCGAATACTCGGCGTTACCTCGGAACGCGAAGTTACCTTGTTATTTAATTAAACTATTGATGTTACGTGCACACTATCTATGCCGTTGTGATATTTTAAAGCAGCATTTCTATTCTCACATTTTAAAAGCCAAACGTTAGTGTTAGGGGTTTTTAAATGCTAAGTATCACGGGGATTTATCTGCTGGCGTATGATGTTTACCATATTTTTTATTGTGTTGGCGCGATTATCATCTGTTATCTTGTTTATGCATTCTTTTACGACACAGTTACCGTGCTCGAGTGTTTAGCATTTGCCAACCTGATGACCTTATTTGCGACAAATGACGTGAGCCATTTTCATTCAGTAGAATTTCTTCGACGCTTCTATAATGTTTACCCGGCAAGCATTTGAATTATGAAGGATTTCGCCTTTGGGTGTATATTCAGCGTGACAGTGAGGAATCACTGGTCTTATAGCATAGGTCTTGACACACTGTTGGGTTTATTTCCACATTTAGTGGTGCTTTCATAATGTTGGGGCACTCGTCCTTCTAAACTGCTTAGTCGTTTTTTGAAGACGCGATTATATTTGTGGCCTCCACATGTAATATTTTGTTTGAGTACGCATCGATGCTGAAAGTAGTAAAATTGAATGTTTTGCATTATTTCTTTGACTTAGAAACCACAGAACATTGAGGTCATAATACCGAGCAGTGCTTCTCTATGAAAAAACAGCAATAAGATATTTCTACCAATAATTCTGCTCATGTTTGTGATGAAGCACCACATTGAAACGTATTTCTGAGCACTTAGAAGTTAGCCGCATCCAGAACCACTGAAAACGCTTCTTTCTATATTTAGGCATTTTTCCCCAGTTTTTGTGAGATGATTATTTGCAAAAGCGATCGGGTTAGGTTTGAACCATTTTAGGCGAATGGTGTGATGATTGAGTGGTGCCCGGTTGAAGAAGATGGTTGGGTGTTGACGAACGGTGATGATGTAGATACGAGCTTGTCAAGATCACCGGAGAGTGCAGATTCACATCGAGAGAATAATTCAATGAAATTTTCTGTCGATATAAAAGATCTGCGTTCATTCCAGTGTGTCGAACCGAAAAAGGGTGGGTATTATGTTTTTTCTTTGAAAAATTGTAAGTAATTGAATGCATCCTTTATAGAGAATACAAGATTCCGAGTTCGAGTTCCGATTGATGCTCTCATACTTGATACTTAACGCCTCTCCTTTTAAAAAATTTCCATAATTTCTTTCATGTAAATTGAATAGGAATGAGATAATCAACTGCTAAAATGTATGTCATCCTTTTTTTGCTTTTGAATAAGCTGCATGTGATTAATCGTGATATTAGATGAAATTTTTTCGGGGAGTAGGTAAAATGCCATGCTGCCTGCAAACTGCATGTGTTGAAAATTCTGAGGCTCCACGCATCTTATGATTTGAAGGTTCGATTGATTAAAAACCCCTCCTAGTTATGGCTGATGGACTGACTGTGGGAAGTGGGTATTTCTTTGTCTGATGTCCTTTGAGTAGTAAGAATTGTGGACCAATAATGATATTTTCTTTAATATTCCGAAAGATTGATTGGTTACTGCATACGAACTGGTAGGTGTCGGATCTTGGTACTTTTCGTAATGCGTTATTATAACGCTTTCGATTAAGGTTGTCCTTGGATTCGTTTCATCAGTAAAGATGGTTCTGGATATATTCCACTGTATTTCCGTCAAGGAGGAATCTCCTCATTTATAGAATATCTTCAAAGGTACTGTTTTGTTTTAAACAGCCTATCCAATTCCCAATTTAAGGAAAAAAGGTTCATATAAAATTTAAGAAAGAGTAAGACTCAAAGAAGAGAGTTAAATAAAAGCGGCTTTCATAAACGGCGCAAAAGACCTGCACAGAATTCGACGAAGCATAGAGATTCAGTGCTAACAGCGCTTTCTTTAACATAGTCAGTCGAACTTTATATGGTTGAGACCATTAAAGTGGTGGTAGCTAAAGATGTGAGACACCGAGCATTTGTGCAAATGATCAGGTGAATGGGGAATAGGGAGAAAATACGTATGAATTACTGGTGCGTAATCTTGAGCTACGGATGTGTTGAACTATTGTGATAAATGCGGTTTCATTCGAATCTCAAACGTTTCCGTCCTTTCATAGTTCAGAGAAGGTGATAGATTCATTCTTATCGGAAGAGAAATTTGAAAGTGGGAAAAGGTGAGAAATTGTTCTCCATCGGATGATAACGTGCAGACGTTTTGCATTTTTTTCGGTGTTGAGGATAACCGATCATCCGTATTTTTTTAGAGAATTTTGATCGTTGAAGATAATGTGCAGACCACTTTTGTTGTTTGTGACTTTAGTAGTTGAGGTTCACCCGTCATGCTTAGCAAAGGTCATTTTAAGGGAAAAGTTTTTGGATTTTTATTATTTAGCTGATTGTGGCATATTTGAAGATATGCGTCATTAAAGCGCTCCGCTCGTGAGGCGAACCTCGTATTGTTTACGGACGAGCGGATTGAAGCACTCGAGCAATCGGTTTCAATCCTCAATCTGAATAGTGATTTCTTCTCGGTACGTTGTTATCTTTTTCAACACTACTTTGCTGTCAAAGAGCAGTAGGGATGTTATTTTTGTAGTCTCAAAATGGAGGCTTATGTCCAAGAATGGAGCTTTTTCAGAAGAGAGGATGTATTTTTCTCATGATGTTATATTTGTAACAGCTTAAGACGCTTTCTTATCAGTTTTTTGCAGAAAAAGGCCTTGTTCGAGCTAATATGATACACGAATTTTTCTGGAATTTTGAGTTTTTCGTTGAAGCAGCAGATACGTTAATCTTCTCCAACTGCTTGCTCTCATCTCCGGGTGAATTTGCATAGGAGGTTCTTGTAAGAGGAGTGCTTCGAACTTTTGATGAAGTGTGTATCTCTAGTGGTTTATCTTGAAAGACCGCATCAGCTTGAAAATGGGATTACGAATGTCACTGAAGATGGGCGCTTTGTATAGCGTCAGATTCATCATCCATTCAGCCGCCCACGATCCTGTGATATTGATTCACTGCTTATAATAAGAACGCAAGAGCAATTAACATTTTGGGCCATTTGTCTTCGCAAATTTAGGTTCTAAGGTAGTTGAGATTATTTTAATCGGTTCTCATGAGACATTGCTATACCTTGATGTGGCTGCATTATTTGCGTAAGTACTTCAATTTAGCGCGTGGTGGCACAACCCTACGCAACCGCAATGACTGGGCTAGGAAAGGTTGCCGGTTTTGTTCAAGATCAGGTAACTGTTCCAGAATTTCTGTTGTATGATGTAATCTCCGTTGTCGCTCAGCTAATTAGGTTTTTCGTTGTAATGAGTTATAAATCAAAGAAGAATCGCATCTTTAATAATTTTCTTTATCGTAGACTTATATCGTTCTGTATTTTTGGATCCGAAAGAAGGTTAAATTGTGCTTCTGTTGAGATGAGCTCTCATTGCCTTAGTACTTCTTAACTAAATATTGAAATGTATTTCGAATTGAGAACTTCCGCTGTGATTTGAGATTTGGAGTAGAAAACAAGAAAGCGGGTTTACAGATTTCCAAATCTTTCAGATTTTACTTTAATTAAAGCCCAATTGCAAACAGTGCTTTGACATTCCATTTCGTCCTTTGAACCAAATGTCAGCAGCTGCTGGCAGCTTCAGAATTGCTAGCCAGCGATATTCCACAGTGTTGCTAGCGCACACTGCGTAATAGCTGAAGGGATCAAACTGAGTGAAAGGTATTTTGCATTCACATACTTTATTCTTCAGCAGTGACATTTAGCTTAGAGTGGTAATGCTGAAGTTATTATTATGAAAGTTTACAGTTCAGTATTTCAGGTGATTTCATCGCTGCTTGATTCGGATCCAATAAGCGTCGAAGAGCAAATAAAAGCGATGCGGGAGCTTAGGGAACAGGAGGAAGAAGCAGCTGGAAGATTGAGGTAAATAGCCTCCCACCTTTAGTCGACAAAGAACCCATTTAGACTGAACTGCCTCTCAAGACATCTGAAGTATTTCTGCTGTTGTTGTTTTCCTCCTCATCCACTGATCGGGAAAACGCCTCAGTAACGCTAATGCGCTATGCGCCTTTTAAAACATGGATGTGGGTTGTATTAAGTGATGGGTGAAACTGGATAAGCGTGCAAGCGAGGCACAACGCCTTTTCCAAGAACTGCTTGTTCAGGTATTATTTGATAAATGCTGTAATCTTATCCTTGTGAATTCAAGTCTTGGTTATTATCCTACACGCAGTAACTTACGTAAGCCACTGTAGTAACTTTGCACCCATATTAAGTAAGGATGCTCTTAAATGTTTATAGATTGCATAACGATGCTGGTTTCGAACTCGTCACTCAGCTCGATTTACCACAACGTCCAGAGTTTAGCAGGGAAAAACCATTAACGGACGATGTATGGAAGTGGCACAAGTCGGTTTTATTGTCTTAAAATTTGTTGTAAGACTGCTTATAAGTTTTTCACTATCAACACATAAACCTTTTTTGCAAAAGTGTGCGACGGTTGTAAGTCCTTCTTGATGAGCTATGAAAATTTGAGGAGAAGTTAACCAAAATTCGGGCATTGGTTATGTTTGTTATAATATATTTTCGCCTTTCTGCCTAGCCCCTTCTTCCCTTCCTCTTCCCATCGAAGTCGTCTCCCTGTCCTCAATTTTTTTTTTCTTTAATTAACCTATCCGATTCAGATTTCTTGCCTACGAGCTGTTTGATCATTCTCCATATTAAAGTCGAACGAAATTCGAATCTTTTTATAGATAAATAAAAAAAACATTTGCATTATTGTGTATCTCACATCTCAGCGCTTCAAAAAATGTTACACTGCTCTTGCTTATTCTGAAATAGAATTGTGAGACTTCAGTTCCTGTTAGCGCTCTAGGCTGTTCTATTCACATTGTTCGATATTTCAGTCTTCACTGTATATAGTAAGCCATGATTTGAATATCTCATTCAGGAATGCGGATGGCTCTTTCAAGGATATGCATTCGCTGAAAGTGCTCATCTTTCGAGGTGGCTTGACGCCGTCTCTTAGAAAAGAAGCTTGGAAATATCTCCTCGGAATTTATGACTGCAACAAATCGGCAGCTGATAATAATGCTGTTTGTTTTTTCTTCTGCCTTTATATTGTTTTCAGTTTTGCCATATAATTTTCGTGCTGGGAAAAGATCGTTTCACTTAAATACTGATAGGTGTGAGAAGGGTAAGAGATGTGATGTCTGAGGGTGCTCATTGGAGCGAGAGGAATTTAAGGAAAAAATGATCGCAATAATGTTGAAGGATATAAGCGACGCATTTTACTCAGGCGAAGTTCTCCGCTTTATTTTTAATTCACCGCTATCGTGGCTGGTGGTTTCTCCTTATTTCGACCTATTGAACTGAAAATAGCTTGGTAGAGAAGAGGGTGAGAAGAATGAGGAAATAGTTGTGTACCTTGGGGGAAGAGTGATAGAAAATAGTTTTTTCTCAAACGTCAAGTTAAAAGTGTTCGTTTTAGTGTTGATTTTAGTCTGTTTCTTGACAGTTACTACCGTTTCCTCATAATGCAGTACAGCGTATCTTTGAAACTTTCTTTTCACGCACTCTGTTACATGGAATGCATTAGGTGAAAGGTTGGCGTTAGTGGATGGTAGTTTTCTTGCAGTCCCTTGCAACTCGAGGTATTATTTTTGGGAGATTCATGATGCAGAAATATTTCTCCCTCATCTTTCCACCGGTTTGTCCTCAGCACCCCCTAACACTGCATCGACTACTCAAGTCCACTTTGATTTCAGCATCAAATTTCCCATAAAAAATCGATGTTTTTCGTTGTTGTTGATTCCAAATTGCTCACCTTACTTCGCCTATATGAGAAGCATCGCATTTGTCTCTCTTTACGTCGATGTTTGAGGGTTTTATCCGTTGCACCGATTTCAGATTTCGTGTATAAATAATGTTATTCATGCATCATATGTTTTTTTTTTCTTCGGAGCTAATGAAATTTATGTTTTGATATACGGAACATATGTTGACTTCAGCCACATAGATAATCACGAAAGCGGATTAGCTGATGGTGTTTTGATCATTGAGGAAATGATTGCTGACATGAGAATGAGTGAGAAAATTATGCGACCGTTCTAATTGCCTCTGAATTTGGTCGGCAAAGGTTTTTTCCAGCTTTTGGGCATCGAAATTAACTTTGGTGAATGCTCGAAATTTCGCTTGTTGACTGATCTGTTATTTACTATCGCAGACTGACGTGATTGCTGGTATAGCGTTTTCTACATATTCATATCATCTGAAGAATATAATGGTTCCACTTCTTAATTATGTATTCCTTTTTTCTTCCGGCGTTTCTTCTTTACTGGCAGAGGGAAGTTGATTGTCTTTATGTGATTCAAGGTGTCGAGTTTCTTATTCGGCTAATGAGTTTGATCTTTTCTTGTTATATTGATAGTATCCTATTTCATCCTAATATATTCCTCTTTTTTATAGCTGAAGAAGAAACAAGAAGAGGATTACTTCAGAATGAAATTGCAATGGAAAACGATCAGCGCAGATCAAGAGTCACGTTTCAGTGGATTTGCAGCACGAAAAGCACAGATTGGTGAATATTTCATTGATCACTCCTTGTATCTTTCGTGTTGTTTCTTTGTCTCTCTCACTACTTCTGAATGGAGAGAAGAAGGGATTATTGTGATACAGTTATAGTGGGTGGTGATTCTGTGAATAGCACAAAGACGAATGGGGCTCATTTCAGTTAACCGTAGAGCGAAGGCTGTAAGAAGTTTTGATTTACCTTAAAGCCGCTATTCAACCCACTTTTTTTACTAGCAGCCTGAGAAAAATAATCGTTCTCTGAATAAAATGTTTTTAGAACTTTCATTCATCTTCATTATTTAATAAAATCCGGAAGGCGACGTGTCTTCGCATTGTTCCTTACTAAAAGTATCCTTTTCAGTAAGGTCCGTTCGTATGAAATTCCCTCCCAAGCAAGCGGAAAATTTAAAGGTGATGCTACCTATAAACTCTTTTTGGATTCATTAGTCAAGAAATTGCAAACCGAGTCATAGTGATATTTGGCAGCACCTCGGAAACTTTCCAAACGCGTGAAGCAGTCTGCTAAAGCAATTGAAACGATGCAGAAAGAAATAAGCGACGTATGTGGATGGCAGGGAAATGGGCATTTGAGAGCAAAGGTGAAATTAGAAGCCGGAGAATAATGCCTTGTGCCTCTTATAGGATTAAATTTTTCGCTTAATTTTCTCAAACTTTTTTTCATATTCGTCGATCGTCCGTCTCTCTCCTCTTCATTTTACTTCACTTATCCTCTCCATTTCTTAGTAGATAGTTTGTACAGTCTTTTCTCGACCGGAAATTGCATGTTGAGTCAGCGTTGTTTCAGATAAAGATGTTGTACGCACGGATCGGACGCATTCTTTCTTCGGCGGTAACGACAATGTAAACGTGAATATGCTGAGTGATATTTTGATGACATACTGTATGTACAACTTTGATCTCGGTATGTCTTTGCCTGCCTTATATTTCTAGACTTGATAGAGGGGAGAGAGGGAATGATTTGGCTAGAGGAAACGAGCATGAGAGAGCTGATAGTTGAACGTTGCTTAGTTCTATTTTCTGTTATGCAGAACTTCCACACTATGATTGTAATGCGTCAGAATCCGATGCAAAATTCCATGTCTTATCTCAGTCTTTATCTGATATTTATTCGAGGCTTAATGGGCCAATCTTTTCTAGTCGCGATTTGTTTCTCGTCATAGAGGTTGTCTATGTCCTTTTGTTGGGAATTATTGTCGGGATTTTATAAAGCTTTTTAGGTTACAATGAAGTTGTTGAGTTGAAAAGCGTTGCGTCGTTGTTTGTTTTTATGGGAATTCCAGCGTTTGTATAAAATGACACATTCGTTATGAGAGATAAGAGACGATGGAATTTCTAGTGGATTATTCACTGGTTTTGTTTGTGCTGTGTGCTGCGTGTTTATTGATCATCGATTATGCAGGCTGTTTGAGCTGTTTTTAATTGCTAACCCCTCTCCCCATCAAAGTCATCTTTCCGGTGCGCATTCCGATCCCATCTGTGTGGCCAAAACCCCTTCGTTTTCTGGTACGCTCCTTGAAATGCCGAAATTAATCACTCCTTCAGGCTTTTGCATAGGAAAGTAAGGATGGGAAAAAGAATTGCAAGTTAAGTGAGTGGATAGTGTTTGCATATTTTGTTTTGAGGTTATGTGCAAGGTATGAGCGATTACCTGTCACCGCTGTTGGTTGTAATGCAGAATGAGGTGGACGCTTTCTGGGCGTTTGTGGCTCTCATGGAAAGAGTTGTAAGTTGGCCTGATTTTTATTATTACCCGTTGTATGCCAGGCACCTTTATGTACAAGCGCCAAGGAATTTTAAGCCATCGGTGATGGCCGATGATCACTGTAATTCTATCAGACCTATATGGGTATTCCTCTTCTGTCTCCTCCATCCCATTCATTTTTTTTCCTCCTTCACCGGTAACAGGGAAAGCGTAATGATATAATATGATATGAAACAAAAAAGCTACGCTATAAATCGCCAAAAGCACTTTTGTTCTGTGCAGAAATGAGCACCGTTCTCTTAGTGAGGGCGCCGAAGTGGCGGGTGAGGGAAAATGCCCAGAGGACCTTAAAATTGCAAGAGAAAAAATTCTTCATAAGTTCGAAGAGGGAGAAGATCCGTCGTAAAGTTTCTATGAGCGAGAAAGAGGAATTTGGAACTGTTCCGTGCGATGTTTCGACGATTTACGAGGTATCAGAGCCCATTTCATTTTTCCAGCAAATGATATTTTTGCTGTAATTTTAGAAAACTGCAGAATTCATTCGGTCACAAAATTTATGACCTTTAGTTTGCATCATTTCACAGTCATACTTTGTAAAGGCGTGAAATGTGATCCGCTGAGGTTTCTTGTTTAGCATGGCAATTTTGAAATGGACCAGGTGGTAATGAAGAAGCAACTGATGGATTTGCGTGATTTATTGATGGTTGTCAATCCGAAGCTAGCCAACTACCTTGGTACGTGTCTTATTGGTTTCCTTGTAATATTAATAGAGAGAAAGTGAGAAGGTCTTCGAAGCATTTTCCGTCCGAATTATTTTTTTTCACCAAGCCACCAGCATAGTTTTCCTTAACTACTTAACTCATTACAAATTATTTTCCTTAATTCAGTTCCTTAACTTCCTTACTCAGTACAAATTATTATATTATTCTAGCTGTACGATGTTGCAAGATTAACTTGCTGGAGCTCTGTTCCACAGATCTTTTATTGTTCACGGCGCCGAAGATCGCCTGAGGAGGCGCTAGTAGATGGATCATTGTCCTGCTTCCTATCATCTCTTAGCCTGTATTCTTGCACTGTGTACCTTCATACCTTACTTAGTGATTTGTTATGGAGTCAGCTGAGGAATATAGTGTAATTGATCGCTGAACTGGGCTTCAGGAGCATTAGCTGCAAACAAAAATATCTTTTATGGTACTTTTCGACGGGTCAGCACTTCGGAAACCAATCGGTTTCAAATACTGCAGCTAAATTTCTTAAGTTTTATCCTTTGCTATTAAATACTCACTAGTGATACCCGTTTTACTGCTGCCACTTTTCGAATAATAGATATGCGATAGCTGTTCAATTGGCGTACGTTTGATTTTAGTTGTGTTGTGAGATTTCATATATGGCAGTGAAGTGATTATTTCAACTGTTTCTATGAAGCCATAGGGCAGGGAAGACCAGGACTTGTACACCTTATTTTATGACATACTGATTAGAACCAGTAATCTCCAGTTCCAATTTTGAGGAACTGATCGCGCAGTTGAGTGTGTATATGAAGCTTTTACAGAGAGTCATCAGTCGGACGATATGTATTTCTGCTTCCGGTGGGTGCTGGTTAGCTTCAAGCGGGAATTTTCGTTCGATGACATAATGAAGTTGTGGGAGGCTAGTTGTTTATATTCTTTTCGCTTATTTTTATTCTTTTAAGTGTTTATTTCACTCGCTAAACCCTCCACCTGTAACGTATTTTAAAAGATTTTATGTTTTTAGGTACTTTCTTTTAAATTTGTTAAGCAGTTGTCGCTTATAGACACTGAGTGTTTACTCAGTGTTTCTTTATAATCCCTGTAGGTAGGAGATAAAGAATGCAATTAAGAGGAAAGTTTATCGATTCTTAGGGGGATACGGGGACCATAACCAGATTTCATTGACATTTGTTGATCCGAGGAGAACGCTGTAAAGTTGGTTTATTCAATTCTGCATACTGCATTTCTTTTTAATTCTGGAAATTAATGATGCTATTGGGGCAGTTCGATTTGTGATCTCTACTCGTTTTTAATTTGAGCTAGTTGCAGGTTTTATGGACAGATCTGCCTTGTGCAAACTTTCATCTTCTGATTTGCGTTGCTATCCTCGACAAGCAAATGAATTATATCATTGAGAACAAGTTCGGTTTGACTGAAATACTTAAGGTCTGTTATCTTTTGTTGCATATGTAGGTGCTGAATTAAGTCTAATTGGGGATTGTTCACCGGGAATATATTTGGAATGTTCACGCACTTAGTAGAGCTCACAAGCAGATTCCGCGAAAAACAACAAAATACAGCCATTCGCAGGAAATGTGCGATGTGGCAACTGATATTGTGAGCAGTAAATAGTAACCTTCTTAAGGAGTTGGTCATCGCGACTGAAGGTTGTTTAATCCTTAATTTCCCTAATTATCCCCTTTATTTTTCATTACATTGAATCCAGGCTTTGGTTTTTATATCGTTTTGAAGGAAAATTTTTGTCACAGAAAATCTGTTGTGTAAGTTGAAAACCTTTTTTTGTGAGACTGTAGAGAATATTGCGACATTCTGTTTGATTATTGATTCGACCGTCCAGTCAGCAGATTTCACTTTTAATGGTTTGAAATGTTTAAAGCCAAATTCTAATGCAACAAGTGCCTTATTATTTTTATGTATCTTATTGCAAATAATATTCTAGCAGGGAGAACACTTTTTGGCTTTTTTATAACAGGAAATGAAGTGACATATTCCACGCCTACATGAAGTTATTTTGCCACTGCTTATAGAGTGATGTAAATATGATTAATATTAGCTTTTAAAGGATCTCTTGTGCTCTCGAAATCTTCTGTAGAGGTAGTGAACGCATGAATGCAGAATTAGTTTATAGCACGTGAACGATTTGTCGATGAACATTGACTTGGATGAGACGCTGACGTCTGCAGAAGCAATATTCCATCAGTTAGCGGCAAGTCAAGATAAACTTCCCAAACATGTTTGCAACATTTTATCACTTGGTGGCACTTGTGAGGAAATACAGCAGTAATGCTCTTTGTCGTTTTCGAAGATTCCTCGACCGTGATCAGCTCTCCAATCTACAGCTGTTATTTTCTCCTCGCTGATATCAAACTGCTCTTTCATAATATACCGTACCAGGTATGGTTATTGAGAGTCGCTAAATTGCAGCTATATTCTCCTCCTTAGTTCCATATGGAATCCTCATTTTTGGGATTGGTATTATGGTCTGTGTACGTTGTTTGGCAGTAACTTTTCCTAAAAACTTCTATTGCGAAAAAGTTGTCGTTATGATGCATTGTTGTTGGTCGTTGAAGCGATGATTTAAGATACATGGAAGAGCGATATATACGCGAAAGCTGTTATTAAAACACTTATCGTGCATGTTTCTATTTCACTCTTTTTCCCCATGTTCGTTTCTGTTTTATATTTTATTATAAAGTTTATTCTCTACCATTTTTATCTCTGCGCTGTTTAGAGATATCTCTTTGGACTGTGAGCATTTTTCGACTTGGGTGAAGTTCTACTTTCTTGGGGCATTGAGTTGGCAAGCTTTCTTAAAGTATTAGGAAAGCTTGCCAACTGTTTACGTTAGCGGTTGACGTTGACTGAACGATTTTAGTTTAGGTGGTTTTGATAGTTTAATGAAGGCGACCGTCTTTTTTTATAAAAGCGAAGGTTCGAGAAAACCAGATGCCATCACCATGGCATCTGGTTTTGAAAGAGTTGAAAGGGGTGATCAGCTCATTTCAGAACTAAGAACCAGGCGACAAGTTCTTTCCCTATAAACGGGATTGGTGGAAACTATCAAAAGATGCCAGTTGACGTTTGAACGTTTTCTTTTCAAAGAGATCGAGGGAGCGTTGATTAAGTTTTTATTCCGTTTTCTCGGAATATTTTCGAGAACGCAAATAAAAGGGTGCAAATCGCTGTTGCCTCTGATGGTGTTTAAGTGGACACAGAGTTTTTATGCAGTGACTAATTACACGAAAGAATTTTTTACAAATAGGAAGATTGATAAAATATCTCTGTATCAATATGAAAAAAGACGGTATCGCCTCAAGTGTGGCATTTTTAGAGGTTCTCCAGACTGGAATGTTTCTTGGCGATTTTGCTGGCAGAATATACCTGTTGATTTAGTTGTTACACAGATGTCCGCTGTCGCTCTTTTTTGTGATCAAAAATGTTATTCGTCTGTGATTTGTATCCATATTTGATAAGAATATCGAGTTTCCTTTGCTAAACATCTTGGTTCCTTGTTTCATCTTTTCCTCTAATTATTGTTTCTCATATATCTATGTGGACGTCTTCTTCGGTTTTAGGAATTAATCGTATATATCAGATCAGCTGAAAGATAAAAAATTACGAGATGCATCATTAGCGGAGAATAGAGTTTAGCTGAAAACGTTGCTATGCGTTTGTGTTTTGATTACGTCATTTTTGGTCCTTTTTGATGTATGAACCGTTTGGACTGTGTCTAGCCATCGGCGCTTAGCTCATAGGCTAATATGATGCATCATGTTCGTACAAAATATCTCTTGAAAAAAGGTAGTCCACAGCTGCTTTGGCTTTTCCAAATTATCGTTTGAGTAATGAAGTAACGAAAAGGGCCAACGAAATTGGGATATGGGAGGACAGTGATACTTCATGGTTTATTTGAAAAGAAAACGTTCGTGGATGATAAACAATGATTGTTGACGTGAAGATTCTTTTTTGATAGGCATTAACGAGTTGAATAAACCAACTTCCAGATAAGGGAACAGTTGATTTGAATCATAGATGATTTGGCTGCTGAGTCGTTGAAGAAAACACAATTGAGCGATACAATATACGCATTTTATTCTTTCATTCATATTTTTATTCCGAACAATGATACCCTATGCGTGATGAAATGTATGGATATTGTAAATAGCTTAGCATCGTTCGTTGTGCACTATGCGGGGTTCTTATTCAATATAATTTACGGTTGTGCCAAGTTTGCACCTTTATACAGCAGTAGTTTTTACTGAGGATTCCATCCTGCGCTATCATATTATGCCAATTAGAGCCGCACCTTATTGGAAACTTCTTAAGCAATAGGGACTTCTTCAGTTTGGGTTACATCTCTCTCATAAGATTTTTGAGGCTATTATGAAGAATCTCGGAGGCATATTCAACTTAATATGGTAATTTAATCTCGAATTCATAAGTCTTTTTCCACATTAAAATTCAGTTATCGGCTGGGAAGGGTTATGCTTGAATAAAATTAAGGAACATGAAATAACCCCGTGAAGTAGAGATATTTTCGGAGAATTCGGCACAGTTAACGAAGGTAGCAGCAGTTGAAGCGTGGCAACGAGTAGTGTTGAGTGGCGAGGTGTCTTTTAAAAATTGCTCTCTTGTTAAGTTCTTATATTTTATGTTCCTTTTGTTTCCATTTTCCGTTCACGTTGATTAACTTATTCTCTTCTAACTTACCACTTTCATCCTATAATAGTTTCAGAATTATATCCATGTTGTTTTGTTTTTATTTAATGAACACCCGTCGATTTTGTATTGCATAAATGTTGATTTCTTTTACAGTTGTGGTTGAATTTTATTTTACCGGCCAGTTACCTCACTCTCTTTCTTTAGAGGATATGCTGTGAACGCCACATAAGTAGACGACTCGCTAAATGAACACTCTCGATAAAAAATACAAATATCACATTCCGAATATGAAGCACACTAAGTAAGCTAGTTGCGCATCAGTTAGTTGAAGCATCTGCCATGTGAATTAGTGAATGATGGGATGCTTTCTCAGTGAATGAAGTTTCCGAATTCACCGAACGAGTAATGGCATTTCATATCGACGACTCATATTTGATGAAATACTGATTAGGTAAGTATCAGAGAGTAATGACAGTTGGTGCTTCATATCGGATGTATTGATTGGAGTGAGTTACCAAAATTTTACTGATCGTTTGGAACTGAAGGTAAATCGGATATAATGATCATGATTTCTCTTTGTTGAAGTTTCGTCAGGACGGCAATTACGATCGGGTTTTTTTTCGGCAAACCTAAGGAATCCGCAGTTACGCTACTTGGAAGTAGTGAAATCAGCATCAGGTGCAATAACGCATTGCATGAGTGATTCTTTGCTGTAGAAAGAGTGCAGTTTTGCCTATTCGACCACTCTCCGCTCCAAAGATCCTTTTCGTCTGCCAGGGTTCGTGTCATCCAGCAAAAACAGGTCCTACTACCCATCATCTACCCTTGCCGTAATTACCGCTACTCTGAAAACTTTTGAAGTGTAAGAAGAGAGGGATGTGTAGAAAGTGGGAGAAAGGAAGTGAGAGAAATGGTGTGAGGCTGAGTCCGCAGCTTCATTTTTTTCTAGTTGCGTCCGTGGTACGGATTTCTTTCACCTGACGTTCAGGTTTGTCATTTCATATGTAATGCTTGGTATCTTAGGCTTTATAAGGCCGAATTATGCATGGATGTTGTTGTCACCACTTATAATCGTCGTCATTTCGGACGTTTTCGTCAATCCTGATAAAATTCTATGAAATTTGCCCAATGGCTTTTGTTGAAACGTGTAAAAATCAGTCTATCGGCTAGTGGCCATGGATTAGTCCTCTTGTCAATCCATTCGCCGTTGCTGTTGCTCGATTATGATGAGTAGAGCTCGACGTCCTCATATGATCAGCCAGTTTAACGGGGCAGCTTTGACTTTTCCTCAAACAGTTTGCTATAGAATGTCGGTTCAGTTTTCTCATCATCTGTGAGACACCTACTCTGAAGTTGTTCAAGCAGAAATTATTCCGAATCGCTCTTAACGCTAAATTTATGACCAACTGTTGGCTATTCATAGTCGATGTCGGCGTTGCCAGCGGTGTTCTTCAGCATGGATCATTCATCTCAATTGATGCAGCTAATCAGTCCAGCTGCAAACTTCGAATCGGTTAATTTTGATGAACTTCTTTGGTTTCACTTCAGTTGTTAGAGTCCGTTCCCACACGATTTATCCAATTCGACAGAAGTGAAGGTTTTGCAGATGGCTTTATTTATCATTAATCGGGACCATTCACTCTCATCAGTAATATGGAACAAAGTCTTTTTCAAAGGTCACTCCGAAAATAAAGCCCAATTTTTTTTAAACAAGCATAATCCCTTATTATAACCAGGTTTTTAATAAACAGCGATGACTTCACGCATTCCATTTCTCGTTCACTTCCGGATTTATAGTGTTGCTAGTGGGTGTAAAGCCTTTTCCGATCGCTGCTGGAAATGTATCGGAATCTTGACGTTTAATGTTGAATGCCACTGTGCTGGAGGAGTCCATTCACGTGGGATACTTTTCAGCCACAATGCTCCATTTTCTAAACCTAACGCTAATATCCACCGGTATTGCTGTTTAAAAAATACGTAAGTATAATAATTCTAGTTTAGATGCTTCAGAAGTCTCTGTCAGTTCTTGTTTCTCCCTTTTCAGTCTCACTTCTATTTCGCAATCTTTTTTCATCATATTTGATTGCTGCCACCGATGTCACCTCGTACACAACAGATGTTCACCCATCACTACCTCCCTTCTTTACTTTGGTGTCAAGTTTTAACACTGCCTGAGGGTTTCTATCGATGGTACATGTAAACTAAATGTTTTTGACTGATATAGTATAGCATTTACGTGATTTGCTACACCGTTGTACGTGTCAACTGACTTGCGAACGCTTCAATCAGTAAAGTATGAGACACACTCACATGTGTCTCTTATCTTTTCTTATCATGATGGCTGCTTATTGCTACTCTTTCGGTACGCCTCCCCGACAAATTGCCTATTAATTTTTGCATGTTGGACGTTCTTAATTAACGTTTTTAATCATTTACACAAATATGAGCCAAACGTCCCGGCTGGGAAAGTGAAATTAAAGGTTATCTACAGTAAAACATGATCAGTCAATTCATATATATATATGTTTCAACCAATAAATATATATAGAAATGCGAGAAGAAGTAACAAAGTAGAATTTATTTACCTAGAAAGTAAAGGTAATTGCAAGAAAAAATTCAAGTTTAAAGCTCCACGTTTATGGCAAAAAAAGAATGATCTTAGCTCAGTGAATGTAAGTTCGTTATTAATTTTCATTCAGCGAATAAGATATGGATGTTGAATTTACCAAAGTGATTATTGTTCCTCGCAGTAGTCTTTATTGACAATTGTCCTTACTGCACTAATATTCCAGCAGTCAGTAAAACTGTCACGTGGCCATTATGGCATTGAGATACCTCACATTTTGCGCAATATCTCATGTTGCCTACAGAGGCGGAGTAATGCACCTGAAATACCATAGATTAACCTTATGGGTCAAACTTCGCATTTCTATCTGGAAGCCAACCACTGCCTAAGTTTCATGTGAAGGCCCTCTGGTCCATCTGGTTTCAGCAGTATCTTTTTGCACGTGCATTTATTACATTTACGTTAATCAGCTAGGCTGGCATTCAGTGAGCACCTTTCCGATGGAAAGATGGCCGAAAGAACAGCTCTGTGTGTACTTTCAAAACCTGAGTGCACCATGAATCGATAGGATTGGCTGAAGTGATAAGATGGCGCCAGGCGCCGATAATACGTCACACACACTTCCATATCAAATTATGCCTCCCTCTTTCTTTTGCCTGAAAGCGTGGGCATCGATGGATGGAGCAGTGAAACGGCTAATTCGCTGGCGAGCTGTTAGGAAGCTTCTGAATCCCAGACATTAGGTCGACGTGGATTTGAAACGAATCTTCCAGAACTATACAGTTCAGGATTTCCGTTCTTCAGTTGCTTCTGCTGTGGATTTGAATTC
Organism: Parascaris univalens; assembly: GCA_037576465.1. Classification (NCBI taxonomy): domain Eukaryota; kingdom Metazoa; phylum Nematoda; class Chromadorea; order Rhabditida; family Ascarididae; genus Parascaris; species Parascaris univalens. Next base: position 230,865,816 of record CM075173.1, on the reverse strand, counting down.
AATCCGGTCGCGTCTAGCATCGAGGAAAGCTTTGACGCAAGAATGTGTGGCGAGATACTAAAGGCTGTTAGCGAGCTTTGTTTTTTTTCGCCGATTTCTCAGGGAAGATGCATCGTACAACGAAAAGAAACAAGGTTCCCTTCGCCATTTTGTCTCTTTCCCCGACGAAAGCCCAATCGAATAAGCCAGCCACCCTACAGAAATTTTGACTGACGCTCAGAAATACAATAGTGGCGTGAACTTATAGCTGCCGAATTACTTTTATGGTAAAGAATCACCAGTAAAGGGTTAAAAATGACACCGCAAAGTTTCTAAAAGAATTAGGAGAAAGCTCAGAAGATTCTCCTCTTGTTCGAGATGCGGGTGAGCGAGGTCATCTTCGCTGAAATACAAGTTTATGAGAGGGGCGGGAGGAACGCTGTGCTCTCATTTTGGCCACGGGTTAGGTGTGACTATTTCAGGTCGTGGCTAAGATCAACGATCACACTCAACCCAAACACATTCGAAAAATCTCGTGAATTTCACTTCCCTCCCAACTCTTTTATATAACCCAGTGAAATAATTACGTGAGTTTCATAGCAATTTTCCAACGGACCCTCATAAACTGAAATTTCAAAAGTCACTTCAAAGTAAACGAAATACTGTGGCGGTAGACTCGATACTGCAGAAGTGAAATACGAACCACTTTGTCTCTTGCATATATGTCGTCGCTTGCATTTATCTCGATTTTTGTAGTTTGTGAAGAGGAGATGATTGTTAATCGCAACAGTCATGATAAGCACTCAGCAACGAATATTCTCTGAACGGTTTCGGTTTAAATAAATGATGCAACGATTGTCCCGTATTGTTCAAATCACTACTAAGAAAGGCTATCCCTATTGCTACTCTTTGTTTTCTTCATTTGCTGTAGCTTTCACATCAATGCATCGTTATGAAAGTCGACTTATTCGCTGCTTCATTTAATGCAAAGCTCGACGACACCTCCAGGCCCAGGCATCTGCATCCATTAGTCATTATTACATCGAATGGATCAGACACTTTTCAAATTCAAAACAAGCTAAATGTGTGCAGTTCCGTAGAAAATGAATGAGAGTGAGTTTCAGTATCTAATAGCTCTAAGAAACAGATGACATTAATGCGTACATGGGAGAAGCTGAAGAAAAATCTTTGATATTGAAATCGGAAAAATATAAGATTAAGAGTTCGGGAAAAATCTCTACTGTTGAAATAAAAACAATGCTATTGAATTATTCATGGTTTAATTAATTAGTGGTGATATGAGGAAATTATTAAAATAAGCACCGAAAAAACACTAAAGCATCAGCGAATTGTTTAGTGTTATCATGTCGCCAGCGTCATTCCAACAAGAGAAATTTCCCACTGATTAATACCGCAAACTAACCGCTCTTGAAAACTTTCACATTTCCTTTGTATTGTGTGAATTAAAACGGAAGTGATGATCACTTTAGAAGAGGCGCGGCAATAGTTTGCATCATTGTGTACGAATTTATTTTGCTCTTCACTGCATATAAAAGCGATTCGTTTTTTTCAGCTCGGGGAGCTCTCAGTGAAAAGTCCTTGTTGCCTTATCCGAGCGAAATAATTCACGGCAAGCAATATGGTCTTCAAAGAGAAAACTCAGCAAAATGCCTATCATACGTAGATGTAAACGCAAGAGATTATGCAAAATGAGGATGACGAAAAGTGAAATCACAAATGGCCCTCTCTCCCCTCACTTTCGCCTAACGTTTCATAGTTAGAAGGTTGAGTCGCAAAACTCATTGGATCACAATCATACGGCAAAAGTGTAGAAAAATTGGAAATTTCATTTGAAGATAAATTACGCAAGAGTGCAAGTCCTCTGCCACTTTTGGTGCCTTACTCGATCTAGTCAAGGCTCGTTACTAGAGAATCATTCAAATAAACCATCTGTACCAGTTTTGTAGAGACGAAGAAATTCAACCTCTTGTGGAAGAAAAGGTAGTTGCTAGACTATCAATTAATAAGCCATAAATCTTAGCCAAACTAGCCAATTCTAGACTCTAAAAGAGGAAAAGAAGTGGCAACAAAAAACTGTCAGAAACGATGAGGCACAACTCATGATTAATGATAGTTAAAAAAGAAAGAAAACTAAATAATTTTTTGCCTTACAAGTAACAAAGTCTAAGTAAAGATTGTCGAGAAAGTTAAAAACGGTAATAATCAAACTGTGATCGAGGTTTCTATTCCCGAGCAGTGCCACGGTAGGCGAGAGAAACGCGAGCAGTTGTGAAAACATGAACTGCAATAAAAGAAATTCAAAACTGGGGATTTGTTGAATAGGATGAAGTTCAAGGTGAACATCGATCGAGGGGCTGTGCACAAAAGTGTGCATAATATCACCTCAAAAATAAGGATTTTATGCACAATTCAATGCACGGCACCGTACGACCGGTAATGTCGAATGTCAACTGCACTAAAAGAGTTGAATCGGACGGGAATATTAGAGGCGGAGACGTCTGTCGGCAATCTGCATGAGAAGATGGCAATTCGCTTATCTTATCGCTGTACCGCTCGCTCTAGCGGCACTGATAACAATGCAGTATCGTCAAGGCTTACTACTCATAGCAGGCTCCAAATAAACTCCGTTGTACTATTTCATATGTTCTTAACGATCCATAAAATGCCACCATACTCAGCATAGCATTAGTCTTCTTTTTGGGAGAAGTTTTCACAAAAATGTCCACACATTTTTACTTAACCTACCGTACATTAGCTTCGATATATAAAATAGCCAGGTTAGGAGATAACAGAATGGTTTTATAATGCGCTTAATGAAACGAACAAAGGATATCAGAAGCGAGGGAAGTCCGACAAGAATATATGTCGATTAGAATTTTTTGCATCTCTCTTGTGCATCTCTATCAGCTAACTATAGAAATTTTCCCAAATAAATAAAAGTATATAGTAATGAATGAGTGACCATTGCTTCATAACATCATCAAAAAAAGAAAGAAATCAGTTCTCAGTTAACTGTCCATTCATCAATCGCAAAAAGATTCTTCTCAAATTTGAGTATTCAAATTTTCGACTTCTTCAGGCGTTAATAAATTGCTTGTCAATGAAACGACAAGCTATCGAGTTTCTTCGCCTTATCTTTTATGCTTTGTAATTAGGCAGTACCAAAATAATTTGATAGACATGCACATTCGATCCGAATAGATGTGATGTCTTTGGAGCGATTCCATAAAATTCAGGAAACTTCAGAATTCCTTAATATGGATGATCTGCTGGAAGATGTACATTTCAAAAATGAAATCGACTATGGATCTCGTTTAAGCAAACATCGATCATCCATGTAATGATTAAGAACTTCGCTGTAGAAAAATTAAAGCACATGATCAGACGATATTCATTCAGCGCATTTGTGATTTTAACTAAGGTAATATCACTTCGAATTGAGGTTGATGGGAGTGTTTTGTTCTCTTTTTTTTGCATTTAGCACTATTGTGATAGCATTATTGATAACCGCTAAACTTTATTCGCATAAGTGGAGTTCATTTCATTCAATGATTTAGGAAAGAGTGTGTAAAATTGACGTGCCGAGCTCCGATAGGCTGCGGAAGGGCAAATTGCACAATTTGAAATCATCTGACTTATCAAATTACCGCATGATTTAACTAATCCGGCACTATGTTAGATTCTTTTAAGTGAACGATCCAGCGGTGCAAGTTCATACAAGAAGCTAAACCTAGCGAGATAAAGCTGTTTCAAGAGAAGTTGCCTAATTTGTCCTCCTCGAATTCAGTTGGAAAAGAAAAGGAAAAACTGTGATAACCATTAATCGATCAAGGAGGAAGCCAAACTTTAGGGAAATCGAGAACTTCACTTTAAAAATGTTTCCTATAAATTTTCTGAAAAATATGATGAAAAAGATCTCCAAAGATTCGAATTCCTTAGTGGGAACGTAATTTTGCTTCTCACATTTCCCTCTCAATCATAATTTTCTGCACACTTTGAGCATCACCAAGTAATACTAATTTAGAAGATCAAACGCTACAGTTAATCCCCTTAAACAGCTATACAAATCACCATCTGTATAAATTGGATTCCCTAGCAGAATCACTGACAACCTCATAGCGACTGCTGTTCAGATGGATAGAGAAAAGTGAACATTAAAGATGAAAAACGAAATGAAGGGCAAAGGTCATTCGCAATATCGTTAAGCTTTCATTAACTGTTTTAGGGAAACGATGGAACAGAAATTTAAATCTCAGAAAAAACAAACTCCAAATTAAGATTTATCCCATCAAAGAACCTAAAGATAGAGTATACCGCCTTATACATCACCATCCCCAATCGTTGACACCAAATGAAATGGAAAAATCACATAGCTCTCTCAATATATCATACAATATTCGCTATTTCCATCCGAAAAAAGGCCTTTTATTTCGCCAACGGACTGGCAAATAATGCAAAAATTCGACATTTAAACATACTTTTATGGTTAAGTAAACGCCATAGATGGATGATATCCTGCATAAAACTGCAAATATAATCAGCTTTATGGCTGCATAACAGTGCACAAACGCCAGAAATTGCTAGCATTACGCCAGTACAAATAAAAACTCCGCTCTCCGAACTGAATTTGATGACTATAATCGTGGCCGGATTCAATGCATTTCAGGAATGTCTGGCTTTAAAGGAAGAAAACTCTTGAGAACTTCCACTACCAAAACTTTTTCTTAGCAAATGCAAGATTACGTTTATCCTACCTCTAAACCAATGTACACAGACTGAACCTGCGTACATTGGTTTAGTGATTTGCAGATTAAAACCGATCAATTCCATGTTGAAAAATAAATTTTCACAGAACCTCGGAGCAGTGATGAGTGACCCTGGAATCAGACGACTCCCCGGAAACTTATTCGCCCCATTAATTAATTCTGATCAGACCGGCCAGAGAGATGGTGATGATATCCATAGTTAATTAAAAAAGTTTTACCAAACGTAACTCGGATTAACCATGGAAATACTTAGATAAATATCACCTTCAACTTTATTGCCATTAAAAAACAATTCAAAAATAACGAGTACATAACGGCAAACAGTGGTGGCATAATACCCAACAATAACCTGCAGCCGCATAAGCTTGAGGATGGATTAGTTCAGTTTTAATGATGGATTGTGCTCAAAAATCCTGCGGAAGACATCCGCTTCTTAACCTCCTCATTACATAAAACTTTAGGCTCGCAGGTAATTCATACTAGGCCCTTTTTCTCCCTCGATAGGTGGGTTCAATACCTTTAAATATCGACCTCCTCCCATCTTGACACCCTCCATAAACATTTTTCTGATAAAACTTCGATAAAACGCAAAGCAGATAATTACACAATGTCGCAAAATTTGGCAACGAACTTCATCGATTACTTTGAGATGGCACTAACTTCGATATGATCGATCAAACCGAACGCTTTCGCCTCTTCGGCGCTCATATATTTGTCTCTATCGAGTGCGGCTTCTATTGTCTTCACATCCTGACCTAAAATGTCAAACATTAATGTTGAACTAGGTCTCCGATGATTGCTACGAACTTAATAGCATCCAGAACGACGAAAAAAGTAACGAATGGACAGGCAAATAACCTTGGTGGAGTCGAAACCAATACTGGCTAACAATAAGAGCCAAAGCACTTGAATATCTCACAATGGATAACGCTTGGTTCCGTCAAATTTGTGGGAAGAGATCATGGAGGATGAGGAACGGTCGGAGATGGTCAGCAGTAATCTTAGAACAATAATCTCAATTATGTCAAGCAAGACTTGAGGCAGTTTATATCGACCAAGTGGTTGACTTCCACAGTGGTTGAGAAATCCGGAGTTCAATGTGAGGCTCAAAATCAAAACACATACCACACCTCTATAATACACACAATGAAACGCATAATTTTCCTCATTCCTATAAATAGCCCCGCCTCCTTAACTTCCACTTAAGCGTGCGATTGGAAAACCTATAATGCACAGTCGAATTTTCCTAGAAGATACTGAAGAAAGAGAACTTCTATATTCAATGCTGCGACAGAGATGAAGGCAAGGGAAGAATACCTCCTTTGCAGCGAATAAGAGGAGGAAATACCCCCCTCACCCTCTCCCCTCGCACAAAGGAGGATATAGTTTACGCCGAAATGCTCAAACCCATTGTAATTTCCTCTTTGCAACACCCTCTTCAATGTAAAAAACATAACTGTTTAAGAATCAGATTCATTATTTCATCGTGAAATCAAACATAAAGATGTACCTACAACTAAAAAGTTTCCGCTTCTCACTGGCTGCAGCTCCGTGGGAAACAATATGAATATAAACAATTCAATACATGCTTGATTCTTTATTAATCGACAATTACGCATTTTTGCCATTGATAAATGAAGACTTTTCGGTTTCGTTAGAAAAACGATGCAACAACGAATTATTCAAATGCTGTTGATAGATTTTGGATAAACACTTAAATGAAGAATAAGACCTATAAGAGAATGCACGAAGACACGAGTAGAAGGAGGATCTGGCTCAGATGTGACGATACCACTATTTACCAACAGCAGTAATATGTCCCCTAATGAAGCACCAACATTATCTGCCAACAACAGACTTGAAAAGCCGTTTTAGCGACGATTAAAAAACTTCTATGAGGCTTTTATACGTTAAGACACCACTAGAATGGAGTGGAATCAAGCACTGTCAGCTGCAAATGTAAGGTACCCGTATGTTTCGCATAGAGTTCATTTAGTCGCTTCCTAAGTCGAGCTATCTCTTCGGCTCTTATGATGACATCTGAAGCTGTACCCTGAAAGAAAAATATTGTTTTACGACCAATAAAGATAGTTTTTCGCAAGAATCCATCCGAACGATGAGCAGACCCGTAAAAAAAGCGCCATTCATCCAGGGATGCAAAATCAAAAACGACATTCACATTAGCTAAGAAATATAAATCTAAGTTTAAAGAGCACAAAAGCATTAAATTCTCATTGCGTTTTTATGCCTGTTAACGAAACTAATATTTTCGATTGATACTAAGATCAAATCGATCTCGCACTTACCGGCAAAAACGATGCAGTAAAATGAGAGGAGCCATTAATTCGCCTTCTAATATTTCTCCGAACCTTACTCAGGACATTTTCCCAATTATTGAGGATAACAAGCGAAAGAAGAATGCCGGAAAACATACGCAAAATGTATAGATACTCTTTGATATTTTCTCTATGGAACATTTTTCAATAGCTTATTTGGACTTCGATATTCAAAAAACAAAGAAGCAAGTTGAATGGGACAAATTTTTTTTTGCATCAATTACGAATATTTTTTAATTCGAAATTCTGGAACTAAATTACATTGAGAAAGCTCATCTTATACATAAGACATATCTCAGAATGGGCTAATGAAATATAAACTCCGCAACTCATAAAATTTCCCATCCCGTTTACGAAACGTTTATTGTTTTATATCGCCTATGATATTGCGCTGCTTCACAATATCCAAAACACGATTTTACTATTATTGCTTTCGGTAAAATCTATCTTGGCTCTTATCCACTCGACTATGTTACCAGGCTGGAAATCTGCAAACTGGGAATGTTGGAAGTTTGAATGCAATCTGATCTCAAAATAGGTATTTCAAAAAACACTGGGTAACTTTTCTCGCACGTCACTCTGCACAGTTTTTAGGACGGATTCCTGGACATGAATGACATGGATAAAAACTTCGTTAACCAGAAAACCGCTTAATAAAAGAATACTTTGGAGATCTATGATTATTACATTACACGCACATGGAAGATTCTCTCGGAAATATCATCAAATGATATTGTTGAACGTTTCATGGGACATCAAAACGTTTTGATGCCCACTTCATGGATGCGCACTCTACGTTTGAATGTCCACTTCTCTGCAAAATTCCACTTTTTTTTTAAAATTTTCCCATTGACTATATCCACAAAACGACATTTTACGTTTCATTTCTATGCTTTCCATGTTGAATTTTGTACGGCAACTGCTAAGCATGCATTATATTTTTTTCTTTTCTATTTAATTTATTAACTCTCTAAATGTTTTACGCTTCTGACATATATCTAAGGAGAGATTTCTCCTATAAATGACGCTGAAATAATCAACGAATAAATGAAAATAGGTGAGATGTTAGTTATTAAAACGGACAAAATTACATCAAATGAAATAACGAAGCCAACCTCAGCACCGCCACTTGGCTGGTGAACCATAATTCGTGAATTCGGTAAAGAACTACGCATACCTTTTTCACCTGCACAAAGCAGTAAACTTCCCATGCTGGAGGCCTGAAATCACAAAATACAACAAATCAAAGTACTTAAAAACAGCCATCCCTAATATTTTCTCAATAGTTCATATACGTAATCATAAATCATTGAAAAATGATCGTTATAAGAACGAAATTAAAATTCGGCTTCAGCACTTCCGTTTCAGGTTCTTTTCACACTGAAATATGATAACGACTGATTATCATCAAATAATCACAAACATGAGAAATTAGGCGTGTGGAAATTTTCTGTTTCTTTCCCATAACAACACCTTTCTTACTTGTAATCGCTTATATCACGGAAGGTTCCCCAAAATCATTCATCATTCTGCAACATTTATTTATTACGATCAAGAGGATATATTAAATGTTAATGTTTTAATCACTCTATAGATAAAAAGTCCACTGTAGAGATAAATGCATTGCCATTACAGCAAGTTCGCAAAAATTCTCGTAATTTTTGGAAAATTCAACGAACAAGTTGCTTATATACTACTCATTTCTTATTTTCGTAAGAGAACAGCAGTTACCCGGATCTGGTTTTAGGGAGGCTATCAGAACATCACACCCAGTGGAAAATAAAAACCTCATAGAAAGGATGAAATGGCTCAAATTGTAGATGTTATGAAATCCCCGATCACATTTTGTTTGCCTGTGAATGTGCCTCTAAATCTCTAAAGCCAAACGTACCCTCAGGTTAATCTAACTCTATATAAAGAGAATAAGTATATCGTAAAATCAACTCTCGCAGCTATCAATCATGGCGTTTATTAATGTACCTTACATTTTATCAGTAGTTTTTACAGTCACATATATGCGTTCCACATATGTACAGGTGCAGGTATAATTAAAAACACCAACTGTCTTGCTTGATGTCAGAGAATTCACAGTTTGTTGGCATTAACAGAGAAAGTCCCACATAAAATTCCACGTCATCTCCTTTTGCTGTGTTCAATAAAAAAATATCAATCGTTGTCCCAAAATCTTTACCGGTCATTTTGAATCGTACGGGGAAAAATATTTTAAACTTTGAACATACCGATTCGATGCTTTGCAAGTGCAACCGAGGAAATATGACATTAGAAATATAAGCTATTATAACGATTGAAAGAAATGAATACCTGCCCAATACACCATGTCGCAACCGGTGCACTGATATATTGCATCGTATCATAGATACCGAGGCCCGCCGTTACGCTACCGCCTGAAGCATTCTTCCAGAACATAGCTAAGAATAAGTTTGCAAACGAAAGGGTGAAAACGAGCATCCAGTTCGTTTACGAAATCCTTTTTTTACAGGGATGAAACAAGAGTTGCCAGTCAGCTCTCATCTTCTCACAGGTCTGAATAGGAATCAAAACAACAGCAACAGTGATGTACGATTGCATTTAAGAAGATGAGTGAAGCAAATTTCCCACTCATGAGGAGCTCAGTGAAAGATAAAATCTTATCAAAAAAGCGAGGAAATCAAAATATCTTTAAACAAGCAAGTGCGTATAAGCTTTGAAGATAAGCAACGTTTTTGATGAAACGCTAAGAAATTCAAGAATTCGGTCCTCGAAATGTTGTGGTAGAAATTCACTGCGAACTGTGAAAAGGAAGAAAGATGAAGGAACGAGGTAGCAGGGAACGGGAAGGAGAGGCGAAATGGCCGTAAGTGGCTCGGATATTCACCAAGAAATATTAAATAAGAAGCCTCACCTGGACTGTTGATATACATATTGATAGTACTCTTTGAACTTTCCCCTTGCAAATATAACAACTGCGCTATTATCGCCGATGCCACTTGGTCGTTTATCTGCAATGAGAAGTAATGCGGTGTTCGCGATGTCGGTTTACTGGGCAACCCACATCATGGAGTACTATCCAACAATTAAGTGTGGTGCAATGAGAGATACGAAAATTGTGCCACTAGGTGGGAGGAGAAAATGAGAGGAGGAGAGGGAGGCGAGCCGGGAGACGGAAGCAATGGGAGCAAAATTTTTCCTTTGGGCATGTGGAAACTATTGACGTTCATCAAAGAATTAGAAGGCGAAGAAACTATAAAAATCCCATCGCTGCATACTCGAAGGGGATTGGAAGGCGGGGAGGAGCTTTCGAGACGAGCACCTTCCCACCAGCCTCTTATTTTCCGCTGACGTTCTTCAGCGATACCGATTTTGGGCCGTCCCTCCCCTTTGCACGAAACGAAGCAGAATGCATCTGATTACTCTATAGCTGCCTCATCAAAAGCCAAGTTTGATTTCGACGCAAGAATTGTGCTGAGAGGATTCACAGACGGCGATGCACAACTTACTGGAGTCATAACACAGACGATACGATCCTTGAGCAATCTCGAGTATATGTCATAGACTCGTTCTATTCGACCGTCATTATCGATCACTAATGGGATACTCTGCGCTCGCAAAATGCCCCAATGCAATCGCCTCAACGATGTGAAATGACGAATCGTTGGCAGCAGCTTCATCCTTCAACAAGAGATGTGGGGAATGCGGAAGGGGACTATAGGAAGGAAGAGATGGGAGACGGAAGGGAATGGATAGTGATAGACAAGGTAATAACGCGAGAATATTTTTTATCTTTCAGAATCATCCACTCGGATCATCTAAATAGAATTAAACATGTCGGCTGCCTATTATTTATGAAACAAACGAGTGCACCCACAGGCTGCCGAATTCAAATTAACTATGTAAACGAAGTGGAGTTCCACTTTAGAATCATTCACAACCTTTCAGCACAGAATTATGTTGAAGTTCATGGGAAGAGTGACTTCAAGATGGTTCAGATTTCAGTAGCGACCATTTAAGCGCTCACAATATGAAGGGTGAATATCCACGAAATGTCATGATCCTAGCTTCATTTGTCCTCGTGTTGAAACCGCTCAACCGACAGACAGACAGACAAGCGCATACACCGGCATAGATAGGAGATGAGATTGCAAACAGCTCAAGAAACCATTTAAAAAAAGCACCAAGAGGACAAAATCTGCAACACTGACCGACCTTGACACCCATATAGCGCCGATAATAAAACGATGCAAAGAATGCACAACAAAAATTATTCATAACAGAACTCGAATTCATAATTCGAATATTAATAATTATTATTGTGATATATCCCATCTGCTATGACATATCTAATGTTTTTTGCAAATATGCATTTATTTTGCTATTAATATAAGAAGCCGATGAGAATTATAAGCTAAAAGATAAGCGAGTAGAAGAGAGGTGATAACGGACTGAAGGATATTGGACATCGTGAGAGACCATAACGGACTGAAGGATGTTGGACATCGTGAGAGACGATAACGGACTGAAGGATGTCGGACATCGTCTTCGGTTCAAACAACACAACCGCCGTGCGAGTTACTCGAAAATTTCCACGTTCTGTGCAAAATTCCTCAGAAAGTAAGCGAGATGTCAAAGTTTGAAGACAACAACATTGCGGATCGCTTATCACTTTCTTGAAATGTTCACTAAATTAACTTAATAGTTCTCAAAATTGCTCTCCTAATCATCCCTTCTGACGGGTGAAATTTCTTCAATTAACCCAAAAATAAGATCTCATTATTGTGGCCATATGAATTCACTCAAACTCGCAGCTATATGAAAAATTTGTTATAATATTAAAGAATTAATTGCAATACAATGTTGTTAGATGTTTAGTCTCGTTGATAACTTTATTATTTCGTCGTTTCCTTTCGTTATATTAATAACTTGGCCTCTCATAACCTCTGCTTCACTTCTAATTGCCTATGAGCAGTCATTATCGCTGAATTATTGCAGTGTATTGAATAAGAAAAAAAACACGAGAATAAACTGATCAATCAATACAGCCTCATTAGAAGCCATAGTGAATGTTGTTCTGAGCCAGCTGCCATGAAATATCCCGTTTCGTTCAGCTGGGGAGGCATTTTACAAAGAGAATGGGCAATCGGTGATAACGGTGCACTCACACGTCTCCTAATCACCACAGCATCTTGTCACGTTTGTCTTGTTCCATTCCGTAGAACAGTATTTGAAAAACGAAGTGTTCTTTTAAGAACTTTCAGGACATGTGAAAGGAAGCGGTGGAGGGAGGATAGTGAGTGGTGGGTGAAGGGGGAAGAGTGAATCAAATGCTTACTGACTAATTCGAACTTTACATGAATGAAATTCGCTCACTTACCTATCTCTGCGAATTAAATTTTATTTGCTGTCTCTCAGTTTACTTAGTCGTTCTGAAGGATTTCAACGCAACATATTTCTCGTCCACTTCCTCTCCCTCAATCTCCTCTGACTAACCTTTCACCTCATATCAGCTTACCTTTCGCACGCCGGCTCACTTATTACCAGCTGATGACTCCTTCTGACAGCTTTCTTGAATATTTATTTTTTCCCTAAGACTTGCATAATCCAACAAACAAATATCGCAAGGCAACGCTCGTATGAAGTTGCGGCTCACTTTGCAGACTAGCGCCATCCGGATGGTTCATTTCGCATGCCAGCAGACGAGGACACTTTTCACGGAAATTTCAAAAAGCTCACCTCTATTTCCCCGTGTAGGACGCAGAAAGGACAAATGCATTATCTCATGCATTATTTGTAACTTCCCTCTCATATGGAACCTCGTGTTCCCCTTCTCCCATCTCCCTATGGTCCTACTTGAAAAAATGAGCGAAAGCCTCGGAGAACAAAGAATCTCGCGTTTAAAGGTTGTCTCAGCTGAGACCGAATTCAAAACACCATTCCCTTAATCAAACCGATGGTTGCACTCATCCTTAAATCCAATACGAGTAGGTGTCCTCAGTTGAACGACTCATCATCAGCGTGGATCTATAGGCTGTTGCGAATCCCCTTTGAAATCGTCTTCGAAGGATGAATCGAAGGGGCCCTTCGACCTGCGATCATTATTAAGCTATTTGTCCTTCGACTCTTTCCTATCGATGCAACACTTATATGTAGAATGTCAAGAGAAAAATAGACTGCAAAATAAACGCATTCGGTATGACAAGAAAACATCCATTTCCATTACTTTGTTATACAGCTAGGATTTATCACAGATTTTATCGAGTTCATATTTACTTATTACGCATTCTAATCCCTAATCAATAACAGTGATAAAGAAAAAAACTCAAAAGAGTCAAGCAAAACTAGCAATACAATGAATATATCACAATATAGGCCATAGATAATAGTTTCGACAACTGCTGCAACTATTTCAATTAGGTTCCCGAATTTAGTTCCAACTCTAACAATTCCATTTGCCCAATTTAAGCTCCCAAACTTGGCACAAGCTATTTCTCCTTCATAGCGTTTTGGCTTCTTCAGAATAAGAAAACAATTATTATGCAGCAACACATCCACAAGACTCATATCGTCAAATCTAGTGAGAGTGAATGCTCTTATCTGCCGCTCATAACTTCTCTATATCATCCTCAGAAACGTCGGAGGTGACAAATCACTTCACTCTCGATCTCTAAGCCATTATTAACTTTTTACTATTTTCGTTTTTTGAATAAACAACTCTTATTTACTTCAAATAAATATAGAGAATAAGATGAATAAACTGCAGCTTATGTCATCGACACAATGCAAAATATGGAATGTCTTGTCAGACAATGGCAGTGCTTCGATATCAACGGAAATCGTCCGGATTGAACATCCCTTTTGCCCGACTCATGATGCTGTCCTAAAAAACAACAACAATGATGAAATAACCGACAACAAAAAGGTCGATCTGCTGAAGCTCGTGAGGAAAACTTGGAAATGAAAATGCTCCTCACAGACATAGATTCCAACTATGAGGGGAATTCGTCGCTTATCTGCCAAAAATTGATAAAATGCAGTACTGCTCTATACGGCCCTGAGGAAAGCATTACCTATACACATGACCAATTTGTTACTGATCATCTCCCATTCACATCTAACGAAACCTGCTTCACAAGTTAACAGTCACACTCCTCGCAATGCTTCGTAACAAAGCTCAAAGGACTTTTATAAATTAATTCTTCCGCAAGAAATTCATAAGATGGATCAAAAACGATGCGGCAAGCTAAATAATGAAAAATCCGTTCAAGATGAACGCAGTGGCAAGTAAAAATATAGCAGCGCTTTTGCCATCAATATCACTTCAAGAAGTATGAACAAACGACCGCAGTCCTTACATACAAAAATTGGCCTACTGCAGCTCTTTTACTGGAATTCATGAGGCCTAAAATCATGATAGAAAGAACTACCTCAGACATCATCTGCTTTCAACCAGTAGTACGAGAGATTTCATTCATCCTCTATACCCCTCTCGGCTATCTATATTCTACACAGCAAGAATGTATAGAACCTCACTCCAAAATCCCAAGTAAATGGTAAAACAGATCCCGGGGGACTAGCATAATACGGCTTTTTTTGAGATTCCATCCCTTCTCAAAACGTGAAGAATGAACGCACTTCTTGTGCAAGCAACTGGACCCTTAAACTTCCAACTAAAAATTCCTCATTAGACTTCATCATATAACCAAAAATCTTTGAATACCAACAACTTAGACGACCATAAAGAATTAAAGACGGTTTAGGAAGCTATTCTATGCCGTGATATGGCAAGTAGAAACTGCACAGTGTCACCGAATAGTAAGTTGGAATTACCACATAGGCACTACAGGCATATGACGGTACCACTCCACTTAATGTGAGAGTTCTGATAGTTACCGGCAAGAAATAAGTGGGCGTTGCAACAATTACCATCAATATCATTTCAACTCGTTTACTCCCAACTTTACCATCTCACCCAGTTCCACCTCTCCGATTGAGAGTATTCATGAGTTAGAAACCATTGAAGGTTGCGAAAGCTTTCTCACCTTAGATGGATCGTAGGGTGCTTCTTTCGATGGGATTTCCAGGACGGCCGGCACACTAGCAGTATGCTGATCGACCGTATACCGTATCATTTCAGCAATATGTTGATTGATAAGTACAATCGCAATATCATCCCTCGCGCAGAACGTCTTGAACGTATCCTCGATTTCACTAACTGACGTCGTCTTGTCTACGATCAAATAATTCGGCTTACGCGCCTGAAAATCACTTATTCAGCTACACTTCACGAATACGCTCTAAAATAAAGTGCGGATGTGGAAACCGGCTAAAACTAAACTCCAAAATGAAGTCTAAACCAGTAGTCGAGCCAGTATCATCCTCCAAGGTTTACCCATAAGGCCATCAACTACCCATATGCATTGCATGTAACTTCATAGTCTCGTTAACACTCAGATGATGACTAAACAAACTTTTACATTTTTTATATGGCACGAATTTTGCTTATCATTAGATTAGACTACCATCATCATCGATCTGCTGCTGAAAAATACAAACGATGGGGCAAGAGAAAACTATAAATCTATTATGTACCAACGATCCGATCTGACTCAAATTTTTTGAAGCCACAAAGAGGTGGATCAGAATCAATTAATTTGTCTACATTATAACTGGAAAATGCTTAATGCGGTCATTATATCATGCGAAGATGAAATCACAGATCACTCTGCGCTACATCGACCAACTGCAAATGCCGCGATCACGAGCCTCAACGGAACATGAAATGAACTATGCTTTGGAATATAAAATAAAGATGATTCCACCACCCGAGCTAACTTCAAATATAGAAAAACTTTTATGAAGCGAATTTCGTCGGTCAATTTCTCGATCTTCCAATGCCATCACCCTACAGATGACATTAGAAAAATCAATATCATTACCATGAACTCATTAACATCGCTACCAGATCTGCAATCAAACGCGATGTTTCCCTTTAGAAAAGAAATGAAATTTTCCACTGATTTCAGAAAAAAAGAGAAGAATATTTCCTTTTCTTAATATTTTGCTATTTTGGGTGCCCTCTCAGACAAGAGAATTTGGGTACCACTTTTAATTGAGAACAATTTGAGAGAACTGACAACCATGAAACTGCTATCGCAGCCTTGAGATTTGATAAGAAATCTGCAGCACCATATACGAACTGAGGATCTCCAACAACCACGGTACTATACCGCTTAATGAAAAGCTGTGAACTCGGTGCCTAAGGCTAACTGCTCACTTCCGGCCCTTAATCTCTATTTATCCGTCCGTCCTCTAGCATATTCAAGGAAAACTTATTCTACATATTTGCTACTTTCATAAATTAAGACGCAACTAACTGCAAAAAAAGATGAAATCTGCATCATTACCTTATTCAACTCGCCAACACCACCAAGTAAAAATCCAACGACTGTGTCTTCATCGCCTATTACTGCGAGAATCTTTCCTTTCTGTGCCGAGTGTGCCATTCAGATATCTGCAAATTCACACACCATAGTCTCTCATTTATAAGTTTAATGCATCTGCCATTAGCAAATTCGGAAATCAGCACATTCGTGAAGAGCATTTTTGGAAGGTTTATGCTTATAAGTCAGAATAAATTAAAAAATTAGTCAGAGGACGAAACTAAAACTAATGAAGCTATGAGAAATTAAACATAGCAAGATAAACGGATAAATACAACAAGAAAATACTCTAACGCAAGCAACCTGTAAAAGTAGGAGATTTTGAGATGAGTAGACTAGCATTACCTTCGGTCATTCCTTTTCTTCCTCTCACGTTAAAGCTTCTTCACTCTATATAGTTCTTTAAAAAGCTAGTGCCACCTGTCGCCTTTTGTCTCCGCCTTGTTGCCTATACTTTGACGCTTGCCCATAAGTGATTGAGTGTAAAGGACAGGGAATGAACATAGTCGATGGCATTAGAATATTGGACGTGAACACTATCACAGACGAGAAACGCCTAATGAAGAATAAGAAAGTGAGAGAGTCCATAACGGTAGCATATCCACTTAGTTTACGCCGAACCTCTGAAAATGAACAATAATATCGTATAGAGAGAAATATTTTGTGATTGAAGTAAGTGAGAGCTTCACGAGTGAATGCCATCATACCCTACGGCTTTCCCCTCACAACGATGGAGTTGCGGGATTATAAGCTTGCTGGTGACATGAACAAGAACCTATAAAGACGAAGTGAATAGGCGAAATGCCATCATATGCTCCATTGTAGAAGTTGGATTAGGAAATTTTGATTCACGCGAATAAGCAATCAGCGATCGAGAACAAAACAGAGAGAAAATCTCGGAAATGCTTCTCTTGAATCGGATTACAACATATTGGCAGAGTTCTTCTTGAAGTACTCAGCTATACCGATAGAATTTCAACAATGCAGGCAATAAACTGCCACTCGTTGGGCACATTTCATCATGTTACCCACTCACTCTTCATTCTAGGTGCCTTAAAGTCGAGATTCGCATCGAGCTCAAATTGTTACAAAGCCCTGAGAGTGAAAGTTGGCCAATATGGAGTTGAAAGCCTTAAAAATTAAATGCTGGACTTCTCCCTTCCTCTGCCTCTTAAAACGATTAAGACTATGCTCCAAACCCTCTCCTGACAACTAATGAAGTTAACTCACTTTAGGTATTTGAGTGATTCGTTAGAGGGCGAAAGGATTTTTTTCAATTTTTTGTTCAGCATCCTAAAGCTCGAAAAGAGCCACTTGTCATGTAAAGGTTCTTTAAGCATTTCCGGGAAATTTTCAATTTCTTAACTAAAGCAATGAGAATTATTTGGGTATTATAAACACAGCGCACGGCATTAGCTTATGACTGTGGGATTTATATTTGAGGAAAGAGATGTGGACAGGTGCAGGAGGGCCGGGGAGAGGGGAGAGAGTGGAAGGCCGGAAGGAGTCGAGAAAGGAGTCCAACTTCTACAGTTGCCCAAATATTTTGAGATGGAATGTGTAAAGCGAGAAATAATATACCAATGTGACAACAACGCAAATCAATGTGTCACTTCCAGCAATTCAAAACAAAAGGCAAAATATCCGAATCCTCGACGAACTTCAACGATTCAAACCCGTCGATCGTCGCGGTTCGATCGGCAAACAACGAACAAATTGGATAAACGATCAAGAATCAATCGTAGGAGGAAGTTCTCGCTGCAAGATGCTTCGACCGGCTATTGCAGCTATCGATACGGGCGATAACATTGCACTCGCTCAGTGAGGCGTTTAATTGCAATAAGCACTTATTCTTGTCTCTGCTGATCGGAGATGTTTTCCATCTCTTTACGGTATGGTTAGGTGGATGCTGCTCAAAGCTTGTCCCTCTTGATTGTCCACATTTCATTGTCCACTATGGGAATACCTCGGATGATTTAAAGGATGACTGATTAGCAGACTACTGTCCTATAGCGCTGCTTTCGCCAAAATTTCTCGTTTCTTCGTTCGGGTCGATTTGGCCAATATTTCTCCGAATAGTAAGCGGAAATCTTTCGCCGACAACGAAAGCTCGATATATCCTCGATGGTTTAGCTGAACTGGATCGAACCGGCGTCATAGAATTTACGAGGTATTCGTTTCGAACTAACTCTTTTATTTGCATCAGCTAATACAAACGAGTACGGAGACTACAGAGTACGCACGTTTGTTACATGATTGCCTCAGGCGATATTGTGAATTGGAATTCGGAAATAGCGACGTGTAACAGGAACATTCCAATAGTTCCTGCTTAACCGGTTTTGTTGATCGCTTCTCTTACCATCCAGGAATGTTTTTCCGCTTCGATGTACATACGCATCAATTCTCTCGCCTCACCTGGGTAAACATCTGTCGTCGTTTGTTTTTCTCATTTCTTGCGCTCTGCGGTCGTATTTGTCGTTTTATCAAATTCCTTAGGGCGCACCGAGCGTCGTTCCCATCTTTGGTGCATTTCCCGAATTGTACGATCAACAACGTCGAGCACTTTTGTATTTGTGCAAATGCTTCTTTTAATTACTGACGTCGAATTGTTCTGTTCATCGGGTTGTGGATCGGCTCGAGAGGACTATAAATTCGAGAAGACGGGAAAGGGAAGAGGAATGAGCAAACGGGGCATTTCGATAGAGGAGCCTCTAAAAGCTTACTCGCATCTTTTTCAGCACCAAAGTCTGCATAATGCACATCTCCTATCAGTGGCTATTCTTCGATAATTCCTTTATTTCTTAGAAATAAGTTGTATTTACCTCATAACTTACCTTAATTATAGATTTTCTATTCGTCTAATATTCTCTTAGTCAATATTGTTGCATTCTCTTACTAATATATCTAAAGTTAATGCTCGCACTAGGTGATACTCGTTTATTCGATTTGAGTTTTTAGTAAATATAAAGTTTTTCAAGTTTTATTAAAGTTCTACGTTTAGGATTTATCTTTTACAGCGGCCACAAGTGGAAAAAAAAGCTTCGTGAAGAGGATCGATTCATTATATTTTTGAGAAATCACCGACGGACTCGATCGTTTCTTTACGAGCTTGCCATTTTCCATTGGGTAAGATTGTTTCTTCAGTTTTCAATGCTTCCTAGTTCCTTCTTGCTTGCCCTGAAATTATTATTACTTCACTTATGAGCTCTTATGGTTACCGTTTTTTGTCAAGGTGTGGGATTTCAATATCACCTACTTTTCATTTCAGCTCCCATTCACGCTCCCACTCTCTCATAGGTTCTTTGGGAATCAGCTCGAGCCAACGACTATTGAACTTACGAGATTGAACTCTATGAATATAATACAATTTTTGCATGAATACTATATAATTGCTATATTATTTAACTTATTTTATAAAGATTACAATAGAATTGGGATGAGAACAGTGTGAGATTGAGGTTATTTCAAGGTGATATTGATTAACGATGAAGTCGCTGGTCGATGGGGATTGCTCACATGCAAATGCACTCGTCGAGTTGTCGAGAACAGCAGCACAAAGCAATGCTCGACTCCCATCTTCTTTACGCTCGTCAATTTTACAGTCATCTTCATCAGTGGGCGATGCGGTAGGTCGTAGTGATCGTGCAACGTCCCTCTTCCTCAGCTCTTTATCCCTCGAGAAAGTGGAATTGCTATAAAGGTTTCCCCGTTGAATTCAATCTCTTTTCAGATAGAGTTCATTTCTTTGCATCTTTCACAGATGATTTTTTTACACATATTCTTCCTTATTTGAAACTTTCCTCGAATTGGACTGCCTCAGTTCTGAGCTGCAGCTTCATGCCAGTCTCTCGACCCCATTTCTCTTCCAAGCTTAAGCCTATCGATGGCTTACTGGAACGTTTAATTCAGTTATTTGTGATTGTATGTGCAACTGTTCATACATATTCACGTTTAAGTGCACATGATTGTCGTTCGCACTATGCGTCCGCGCACTTGCAGTGTGTTAGTGTAGGTATGCGAATACCTCATTTTCTGTATTAGAACTGCGGGTTTTATTTCTTGAAATGTAGGAGTTTTTTGGTTTACTTGACTGTATATTCGGCCACTTATACGCGTAATATAGCATGCGACTAAAAGATAATACCGCATGCTGTTGTATGAGGTGACATCTTGGAAGAGGGCGTGGGAAGTTAACGAATCTACTTATTCCCGTGGGTGGGGAGAGGTCTTATATTCAAGGAGATGTAGTGGTTTTCATGGTGCCCTATGCATCGGGAACTCATTGAGACACTCATCTTTTTCTGTTATGTACATCCGAGCATTGAAAAGTGCTGCTTGAGAGTAGGTGTATTTATGCCTCTGAGCTGTCGATTTTCTACTTCAAGCTGAATGGGTTTTCTTGACAAGAACCGTACTACAAGTCCACATAACATTTACTGTCCTCTTTTATGGGAAAGGGGAGGGAATGAGAGACGTGGAGTAATATATTCCCAGATCTTTTTGCAGACAAAAGGGAAGGGGGAAGGCACGGGTATCCTCACGTCTGTATTTACTTTCATAATTTTCTCGCTCTCATTACACATTATGACTTACATTATAACTTCATATATGACTTACAAGACCTTTTGAAGTACATCTCAGAATCTGATTCAGAAAAATGTCTTTTAAGTTTTCAGTATCGAGTAGTCAGTTATTTTCAGGTGGTATATTTTTATCTTCGCTGAGTAATAGATTGCAGTTTGCCAATGAATATCTAACGGATTTATCACGCTCCACATCGGCACCATCGACATTTTCTATGCAACAGTTGGCAGAGCAGTTACCCGAACAAACAGCACTTACGGCAAGAAATTGGACTAACCAGTATATCAGAGAATTGGACAACGCTCGTTTGCAAACGCAAAATTTGTCTGGTCAATGGACGGATCAGTATATTCCATCTACCAGTACAAGACTGGATTCGTGGGCCGACAAAGCTTGGGAACAAATCGTGCAGCATCCTTTCGATAAGTGGGAACATTTATCTATGATTCGATCGTAACGTTGAGTATTTTTTAAAATTGTCCCCTTGTTTTTCAGTAGCAGATCAGTGGTGCATCGAGATATTAAAATAAAATACAGCGTAAATCTTTACGAAAGTTTATAATTGTCTGTTGTTTTCGGATCTGAAAACTGCTGAACATAAGAGATAGTTGGTCCTAGCCGAGTGGGATTACTATTGGAAGCAAGGTGAAACTGCTGTGGAAATTACGCAGCGTTCTAGGAAGTAATCTGATCTTGCTAATGCTCGATCACGTTTCTTTTGGCGTACCTGTAAGCGATATGCTGATGTTATTACCTAGGAGGTGAGGTTCTACCTCGCGCTATTGCGCCCACAGAAACGTTTATGCCGTCATCGTACTTTGGACTAAAGGTTTTGAGCATAAGGATAATTAGAGTGTTATCTCTGTGAAGTCGTTTCTTGGAGGGGACGGTTGTAAGAAGAAGTTTTGGGATATGCTTAAACGAGGGTCCGTTCGGAGAGGTATCATTTAAAATTTCTATATGGGGTCAACTATGAAATAAAATAATTTTAGCCTCGTTGTGGGATCTATGTTTGAAGTATTGAGTTCGCCGTTGTAGGTTACAATTCACGTTTCTCAAGGAGCGATTCGTTAATGGGATAAATTCGATATTAAATTCTAGTAGTACGATCAGTAGCCGAGATTTTCATGTATGTGGATGTCGAAAATGATGGCATTGTATCACTTTTAGGTACCCATTTTTATTCTTCCAGTTACGTAGTAGAGGCAAGGAGGTATAAGGTCGAAAGGTGCAATAAAAAGTGGTAATGTATGATAGTGTCATGTCACTGTTGAGCCACTAGCGCATACCACAGCACCATTGTGTCATAGAAGGTGTTGATTTCCCCGTTTTTCCTGTCTCATACTAGCAGTCGCTTACTACCGGCGTTTTTTGATAAGCTAGCTGCGTTGGTGACTTCTGACTGCCATAGCATATAAGGACGTGACCCTGAATGCGATCGCTAAAATCGGCCGTATTCTTCTCAGAAGTCGGACATTCGTATTCAGCGTAACAGGGAACTTACAGTGGAATCCGAGATCGTTGTAGGTTTACTTCTTCGGAAGACCACGATTTTAGTAAGAGGGATCACGGAACCGTTGCCGTTGCGAGAAGTGTAATGTCGTGCTTAGAAGGCCTCTATTAAACATAATATGGTAATTGTGCCATACTTGCCATAACTGGCGAATGCAGACGTGCCAAGAGTATTCATTTGATAAGCTATATACTTGATAATTTAAATGGTTTCTCTTCGGAGTTTTTTTTTGCTGAGGGATCTTTCATTTTTGCATCAGATCAAGTCTGTGCTTACAACATATCGGCTTCGTTCGTGCTTTTCAAGGTGAGCATCTTCTTTCGCGGAATGTAGTTAAATGATTGAAAAGTTGTCTTGATGTTTTCTCCCCTTTTTCCATTATTCACCCTTCCAAGTAGCAGAACTAACGTCAGTAATGAACAGTCACACCCCGCCCACCCTATACGGTCATCACAAAGTTTACCATATGGGCAGTTCACAGTGCAATTTTTATGATATATTCTTCGTAAGGAGGATTTTGCATCGATAAATGGATAATGCAATCTATCAGTAATAGCAAAACTTTAGTTGAAATATTTCATGCGATCGATTTCACCGAAATTTGGAAGTGATGTCGTCGTCGGTGATGAGTGAATTTGTTCGATGTTACCCGATTGCTTTATGCATTTTTCAGTGAAATATTTGTTTATTCGACTGATTATTCAATATTCGAAAGAGTTTTTGTATTCGATATTGAAGTATTTAGTTGAGCGGTGAAGTGGTTTATTCGGTGTAGAAGAAGTTCTCAATTGGGAGCATTAATTAACCGCAGTGTTTTAGTTCTTATTTAGTGCGCCATCAATCGCGTAATATAAAGCAATTTTTCTATTTATTTATTCACTTTTATATTTTATCGTTTATAAAAGAAACGATAAAAATTACTATTTTTTATTATTATCGGAAGAAATTCTTAACTTCGAATAAAAAATCATGTGAATATTGTTTTCGATGTGCATGAGCGATAGTTTGCTGTGGATTCGTTTACGCGCTGAAATGTTCATATTCGTCCGAAATAGAAAATTAGATGTTCGGATATCTGCCCCTATTTAAATTATAACCTAATCTTTAGTCGACTCTCTTCTAAAACGGGAACTTTTCAGTGAATCGGCGGTCACTCAAATGTGGTCATCCGACTATTTGGCAAATTTCGATCAGCAAGTCGAAGAGCCTACAAGAAAATGGGTCGACGAATATTTGACGGTTTGAATTTATTAAAATAAAGTGATGATCGAGAAAAATAATTAGAAGGTATGAAATATTTTCAGAAATTGTCTCGTTTACTCGACGAGGAAAAGGAAAAGAAAAAATGAGAAAACGTATCGGAAAAGAGAATGATTGAAAAAGAAGGAAAGATATTACGCATTTTATCAATTTTTGGAATGATGCGCAATAATTTCTTCGATTATTAGCATATAAACTCATTATAAGATGAAAGATCACGAAGGGGAAGGGATGAATTCATGTTCTTTGCTTCTGCGCTTTTATTGTTTATCGTTTATTTATTTTTTTCCCCCTATTAAGGGGAAATCAATTCAGTAGGTAAGCATACCTATCGTAGAGCATTTATGTAATCGCCTTCATCGATGTGTGCAGATGTCGATTTTTTTGCGTCGATGCAATATAGAAAAGAAAAGGACGTTTATTTAGTTTTATTTATTTTTTTGAGTCATGATGAGCGCTTTCATTCTCACGAGATGCATTATAGATGTTAGAATGCTTTCATAGCTGTAGGCGGTTTTTGATATCTTCAGGAATTCGTTATCCTCCACTTTTGTTTTCCTCTGGAAATTAAGGATTCTGATATTTTTTTAATATTTGAGATTTTTTACATATTTCAGAATTTTTTGTTTCCTTTTTTTATATTTCAGTTTATTAGAATTTATTAAGTTTTATTTTAGGGAAGAGAACAACCAATAGTGGAGTCTGGAGACGATTTATTTCGATATATGGAGAAAGAATGGGAAGCGTTGAAAAAGTTTGCTGCCTTTGTTCATTTTTTTTTTCTCGTCAGCAGTAATCAGTTATTGAAGAGGTTTCAAATGTCTAGTAGTTGTTGGATTTTTTGGAGGGTTTTCAACGACCACTAGAAAGATGGTCATTGGTCAGTGACCAAAATTGATCTTTTCGCATACGGAAATGAGCCTAAGGCGTTTTATTTACAACGGGGATGCTGTACATCCGAACTTCCTCGCGATTATTCACTTGCCATCATGTGTTTTTGCGAAGGTTCCATTTGTGATCATTTAGCAGAGTTGCCATTTCTGACATCTGTAGGCGGTTCGAAGACCATGGAGTAGTGTTTATTCAGCGATCCAGTTCCACTTCTAAATAAAAGCTTTCATTTCCATATATAATTAAACTTGCAGTGGATTATCGACAGTAAACGTCGAGATGCCATCTTTAAGCGAATATGAAATGACGACTGATAATCCTTATTTGAACGAAGAGAATCCATTAGAACGAGGAGAGAATTCCTTGTTGGCTGGTGATCTACCAAATGCAGTACTTCATTTTGAAGCAGCCGTGCAAAATAACCCTCATGATTCAAAGGTGATCATTTTTAATTAAAGGTACGAATAATTGCAAATAATTAAATAAAATGTTTATGTGTGGGATATCTTTAATTTGAGTTTAACTGAAATATAAACATAAGTGGATAGCAGCAGTTCGTTAATTTTGAAGAAAATTAGTCTTTTCCATGCAACCTGCAATAAGTTGGAGTAGCAATCTACCTTAACGATTCGTTCAAATAGTTGGAAAACAAATGCCTCAAAATTCGACTTGAGATGATTGGTGAGGCGTTGATGATAGAAACGATCTCCTTAGGAAGGCAAGCAAACGCGTAACGTTCTTTCTTTTGAAAAATCAGAGCTTTATTCTTGTTAACTTTGTGGCATTGTTTCGAAGGTGCAATGGTTAAAGGGCTGGGAAGATTTGAGGGGATCACCAGAGTGGTTATTATTTCTTTATCTGGCTTGTTCGCGAGATTTCCAAATGAAGAAGGGGTTGGATTTTCTCGAACGATTTCTTGATTTCTTTTTGGGATGCAGTGATTTTTTCCTGAATTTATTTGGACAGTTAGGGAGGGATTTCTAATCCGTCGCGTTTGTATTTGTTTTGTATATTTCTGAAATATTGTTGTAGTTGGTTCCTTTATAGGTTCAATCTTTCTTTTGTTTCTAGGCTAAAATATGTGATTAATAGCGCCTAATGTAGAGCCTGAAGTAAACCTCTTGAAAGGTTTTCGAAGTAGAAATATCGTCGCTCTCTTCCTTAACAACCTCTTCATCTGTATATCTTGGAATATGATGAAAGGATCTTTTAAAAAGTCGTCATATGTTCCGAGTCATCAGAGCTTCAAAGTAAAAATCGACATTTTGCTTGAAAAATTTTCGAAAACCCATCACCCTGTGTTTTTATAAACAGTTATATGGTATAAAATCTAATGTTCTAATGAATTAAGGTTGATAGAGTTTATAGGTTAAGCTGTTTTACAGGCATGGTATATGTTAGGAATGAGTCAAGCGGAGAATGAAAAGGATTTACAAGCGATCGCCGCATTTAAGGAATCTCTTGATGTTGATCCCAAAAATTTGGACGTAAGCATTCCGCATTATTTAACAGTTTTTCGTTTTTTCTCCAGGGTTTTCTTTTTTCATGCCGAGGGATTTCATGAGAGAAAGAGGTATGAATAGGATGAAATTTGATATGAAACTTGTGGATTTAATAAAATCTTCGATAGCAGCACGTCATATCCAATGCATTCATCCTGAACATTTTTTTTTTTTAAATATAAAATTTGAGAAAAGAAAGTTTTTGGTCGATTTTAAGAATTAAATTGATCATCGCTGCATCTGTTTTTATTTATTAACTATTTTTGTTGTAATTTTGTGGAATTTATTTCATCAAATATGCTTGGCATCATTTATTCTTAGGCATTATTAGCGTTATCTGTATCATACGCTAATGAATCTATGGAGAACGAAGCGCTCGCGCATTTGGAACGTTGGTTGAATGTTCATCCACTTTATGGTGGCTTTGAAATGACTCCGCAATCGAATTATATTACGTCACCTTTTCTAGATCAGGGCAACTTTAAACGGGTTTCTTTTGCCGTTTTGTTTTATTTATATGTTTGCATTAATCTCGGTTCCTCGTTCAAGTTGAAATGCATCAGCTGAGCTGAATTGAATTGTGCGAAGCTGGAAAGAAGATTCTTTGGCTGAAGTCGCTGCCGGAATTGCTGGACATCGAATCCATTTGAAGATGCTCTCTTTTTTTTCTGCTATTGGCATTTTTATTTATTTCGAAAAGGAAGGTGAAGTTTAGTAGAAAGAAAATAAAATAATCTGATTAAATCGCACTTTTAAATCAGCTGTCACCATTCCGCGTCTTTTTATCAGTCTTCCTTACGTTGACGTAGCGATACTGCGTTAGAACATTTCGAACCTTTCCAACAACATTGATTATACCATATAATTATTGAATATCTATAGAGATAGGTCGTTAATGACAGGTGGAGGATCGTTTCCTTGCTGCGGCACGACGTCAGCCGGAAGGAGGTGACGCATCGTTGCAAAATGCCCTCGGCGTATTGTATAACCTCAATAGGAATTACGAGCGTGCCGTTGATTCTATAAAAGCTGCACTAACAATCACGCCTAATGTAAGTGGATTTGTTAAGGAAGAGACGAAGATTTAAGAGGACATGCTCATGTTTAAAAGCTATGGATTCCTTGTGTCTGCGATATTGCAAATGAGCGAAATAAGCCGATCATGTTTCATCGTCAACCGCAGACCCTTTTAGAGACAGGTAGACAGTACAGATTGAAGGTTCCTATGGTAAAATAACTCAGCAAGGTGAACATCAACAAAATTAAGGCCGGAAAGAAGTCGAAAATCATCAAAAAACTCTTAAAAGGTAAAAACTTTGTAGCAAATAGCTCGGCGGGGTAGAGACAGTTTTATCCTAGAGGGGCAAATGCGAGGATAAAAACTCTTTGATGATAAAAATTTAGAAAAATTGCTCGTGACATATTCATTCGTTATATGAATTCGAGATGGAGGACGACCATTTGTACACTGAATATTTTAGCTTTCGTGATTATTGATGATTGGGGGTGCTTTAACCACTGCTTTAATTCTTTATTGATCTGACTGTCGTTGATATATTAGCTGCAAATCTGCGAAGGAATGTTAAGAAATCTGATACAACGAATCTGAATTCGAGAATTCAATAGTATTGCTGTTGGTGATGAGCCGCCGCCTGATTCAATTTGTTGCTTGTTTCACAGGATGCGCGTTTGTGGAATCGCCTTGGAGCAACACTAGCTAATGGGGATCGAACAACTGAGGCAATAGTAGCTTACCGTCAAGCGTTGGCCCTCTTCCCGGCATATGTACGTGCCCGATATAACCTTGGTATATCATGCGTGCAGCTGAGCTGTTACAAGTAAGTAGTTTTTTAGTGCTTCATAAACCTGTTGGTGGTATTTTGCGGTTTAAAGTAAACCTGGCATTGGCGACTTCGGTCAAAATAGAAGTGTTCTCGAAGTATGCAAATGTGAATCCTGACATCTTTGATCCCTTTTGTGTGTTTTGAGCATAAACTCTGTTCCTTTTGAGGTTTCTCTGAACTTACAGGTGTGCACTTTTTAATGATTCCTTCACTCGCAAAATATTTTTTTTCTTTCATTTAAACAAGTAATGAAGGCAGAAACACTCAAGCTTGAACGGTAATAGATGGTCAGAGGCATTACAGTATTCGTTGAATTGAATGCTTCTTCGACGTCACTCTAAGTTGAAATGAGCAAATAAATTAAACAAAATAAAATGTAAAACGCTACGTGGAGAAAAGCAAGGGAATTGTCGTGGCCAATTAGTTCTTATGGGTCAAAGGAAACGTCTAAAAAACTGAACATTTCGAGCAGTTTTTCTCTCACACCGCTTTGTTCTGCAGTCATTGTTTAGTTTGATCAGACCATGACTAGTTAAAATAAAAAGTTTGATCAGACCAGGTCTAGTTAAAATAAGAAGTTTGATCAGACCAGGTCTAGTTAAAATAAGAAGTTTGATCAGACCAGGACTAGTTAAAATAAAAAGTTTGATCAGACCAGGTCTAGTTAAAATAAGAAGTTTGATCAGACCAGGACTAGTTAAAATAAAAAGTTTGATCAGACCAGGTCTAGTTAAAATAAGAAGTTTGATCAGACCAGGTCTAGTTAAAATAAGAAGTTTGATCAGACCAGGACTAGTTAAAATAAAAAGTTTGATCAGACCAGGTCTAGTTAAAATAAGAAGTTTGATCAGACCAGGACTAGTTAAAATAAAAAGTTTGATCAGACCAGGTCTAGTTAAAATAAGAAGTTTGATCAGACCAGGACTAGTTAAAATAAAAAGTTTGATCAGACCAGGTCTAGTTAAAATAAGAAGTTTGATCAGACCAGGACTAGTTAAAATAAAAAGTTTGATCAGACCAGGTCTAGTTAAAATAAGAAGTTTGATCAG
This sequence comes from Parascaris univalens, assembly GCA_037576465.1. Classification (NCBI taxonomy): domain Eukaryota; kingdom Metazoa; phylum Nematoda; class Chromadorea; order Rhabditida; family Ascarididae; genus Parascaris; species Parascaris univalens. The sequence continues at coordinate 230,836,637 of CM075173.1, read as the reverse complement.
ACCAGGACTAGTTAAAATAAAAAGTTTGATCAGACCAGGTCTAGTTAAAATAAGAAGTTTGATCAGACCAGGTCTAGTTAAAATAAGAAGTTTGATCAGACCAGGACTAGTTAAAATAAAAAGTTTGATCAGACCAGGTCTAGTTAAAATAAGAAGTTTGATCAGACCAGGACTAGTTAAAATAAAAAGTTTGATCAGACCAGGTCTAGTTAAAATAAGAAGTTTGATCAGACCAGGACTAGTTAAAATAAAAAGTTTGATCAGACCAGGTCTAGTTAAAATAAGAAGTTTGATCAGACCAGGTCTAGTTAAAATAAGAAGTTTGATCAGACCAGGACTAGTTAAAATAAAATGTTTGATCAGATCAGGTCTAGTTAAAACAGAAGGCAAGTTTAATATCGTTATGACTTCATATGGTTATGTGATCTTCAGAAAAATGTTGGTGACGGTCCACTGAGAGTTCATAAAGGGCACTTAAATAATTCGAACGCAAACATTCAGAAAGATGAAAATTAGCAATTTTTAGGGAGACGGAAGATAGGAGTATAGCCTCTTAGAAGCATATAACGTCTTCACCTGAAACAAGCAAAAGTGAACATATATTTTCCGCAATTTAAAAGCATTTTGGAAGGAAATTACGCAACTAAGGTGAGTAGGACCTGTTGTACTGGGGCTCAGAGTGTGACGGGTCGGTGTTACTTTAGCTTTTTTCGGTAACGACATTATAACACAGTCGTAACGCAGTGATCATAGGTCACAGAATATTTTGTATTAGGTGGGGCTCCGGCGTTTTTTACTTCGATTTCAGTTTGTAACGCCATTCGCTGTCGAAAGTGGGTATTCGGTAAAGCTGTGTTATAGTTTGGATTAGTGGTTTTTTAGTCTTTTTTCTCTCTTCTGTAAATGATATTTAACAAAAACATATCAAGTAAATTGTCGTTATGGGAGGCGCAGTTCAGAAGTTTAAAACCCTAAATTTTCTTCAGTGTTGTTGTCGATAAATGTAGAAGAGTACATTGCACAAACCGTTTGCTAGGAGCCGATCGAACCTTACTAGTCCTACCTTATCGTATCGTCATGCTGATTCTATCCTATCATATCACCACATTTTTTCTTGTTTATAAGCTTCTGGTCTTATGTGTTTCGCAAATGGAAACGAATTTGTTTTGTTGAAGAAATGCACGTCATTAAGGACAATGCATGTGTTTGAGTTGGGACGGGAATTTATAGAGAGTGAGCCTCATAAACGAGGATGTAAACTATGTAACGATGTGTTATTTTTGCTTTTTATGGCATAAAATTTCGTGCTTCTGGTAACGTTTTAAAGCGTAATAGTTTTATTGCCTCTGATTCTAAACCAACTAGACCTGCGTATATTGGCGAACGAAAATTGGACGTTTTTTCGGAGGTGTAGGTGTCATTTGTGGCAAATTGTAAAGTTCAGGTTATTAGAGACTTGAGGAACGTTAATTATTTTATGTTCATCTGTTCAGTTGATTGGATCTCAGCGTGATTATGATTAACATATAATTTTTCTCAAAAGAGTATTATGCAGTCTCATATCGAAAATCTTCTTAAGCGATCGCCATGGTGATACGTTTCAGGTCCGATGAATTCGCTGCGGTAAGCCTTATGCGTTTAGGACAAGTTGAGAGAAACTCTGAGCTTAATTTATTAGTGAACAGATATTACGAGGGGTATCTCTTGTGCGAATAAGAGATTTTCTATATAGAGAATAAGAGATTTTCTATATAATTCGGTTATATTGGCGTTAGTCGGTCGTACGGCTGTTCATTTCTGTCGTTTTTCGCGAGAACAATTTGGCAAAGCTGTTGATTGCCCTGCTCATAATCATCTTTGGAAATATGGTTTGGATTGCAAAAAGCAACAGAAATTTCGCATTATGTTGCAGATTACTCCAAAAATATAAATTATTTACATTTGTAATACTTTGAGGGTGATATGTTACTTTTTGAACGAATTAAAGTAATCTGAAATTAAAGCCCATCGAGAAGATTCTTTTCAGCTGTCATAGATATTTAGTATTTCAAGAGCGGTATTTGCCTGTGTTATGTTCCACTTTAGTGATTGAACTCAGTTGGAATAAGTGAGCATTGTTTCTTCTTGATATAATCTTTGCACAGTGATGATGAGCGCGCTAGCACTTAATCTCTCACCGATTTATATGAAACAATTTTAAAAATGATAAGGATGTGACATCAAGTCAAGTATTGTGTGTGTTGAGATGTACCCGAAATAGAAGCATAAGTTAATATAGCACTCGTAGAAGCAGTTGCATTTAGCATTTAGCAATGAGGGGTCGGATCACCGACGTTTTCTTGTTTAGGCAAACATTATTGTTTGTTCTATACACTAGCAGAGGTGAGATACGTGCCCTTATCATCGCATAAAGTGGAGGGTTAGGCGAAATGTATAAAAAGTTATTGGCGACAGAAGTATGCTGTCGAGATGACTTCACAAATCTGCTGCCGCGATTTTCATCAAAGGCACTGATGGGGATTTATATCGCTCAGAAGCGGTGCGAAAAACGATTGGAACTTTATTGTCTCATTTTGTGATGTGAATATTGACAAATCTTTGGACAACTTTTATGAGTAAATTCTTGGGAAAGGGGGAATTTTCATGTTTTTCGCGCTTTGCTTCTTCTTCTGTTTCGTTTTTTGCAGTTATGTTTAGATAAATTTGATCTCTAAAAGTTTTTTCCCATTACGCTAAGTTATCTTCTTTATGCCCAGGCTACGGTTTTAGTAAATTAAATGAAAGCAGAAATTTACAGTGAGGCAATCGAGCATTTCATCTCGGCATTGGAGTTGCAGCAGAGCTCGGGTTTGGGTTCTGGTTCTGGCTCAGGTTCAAGTTCATCGATTTGGCAAACGTTGCGTTCGGCCATTATTAGGAGTGGCCTACCGCAATACAACGAACTCTTGGCAGCTGTCGAAGCTCGTGATCTTATCCGGTTGAAAGGAATGCTCGCGTTGAGATAATGGGTACAAAGAAATTGATTAACGCCCCACCCCTTTTGTTCTATCCACATTGCGTGCACTGAGTCGGCTGTATTTTGTGTTGCTCGACAATTTATTGCTTTTCGTTGCCGCTGCTTAACACTTTTCCGGTCATCCACAGTAACACTGCATCCTTTCGTCCAACTGTTATTCGTACTTAAAGAATGTTTCCCGCACAAATAAATGCATTTTTGCTCGTCGAGCTATTTTCCACTGTTATTTCTCGACCACTACTGTCTAGTGAAGTTGTTTATACAATTTTGGCTCATTCTGGTGGTGCCAGTGATCGAAGAGATGGTACTCTTCAACAGTCGGTTGGTGACGAGGGGAGTCGGCTACCAGAAGTTGGTGAAAAAGGAGTTGATGCGGCGTTCTCTGAAGTGCTTGAAGAACGAACATTGGTTCATGAGTTGCAGCATACGAGCGTTAAGTCAGAGTATTTGGCTGTTGTGCCAATTTCTAGAGAGTTGCCAAGTCGGGTGGTTGCAACAATCGATCGTGGGAATCACGAAATGAGTGGTGTTTATAACACTGGAAGTACAGGAGATATGGGGACGGTAGTAGCGATGGATACAAGCGAGCAGAATGTGGTCTTGTCGGATGAGATGTCTTTTGAGTCGGCAGTTTCTACGACTCCAGCATGTGGGGTTGGCCCGAACGATGACTTCCCACATGCCAGTGCTCCCATCGTGAAAGCGGGTTCCGAATTTCGCGATTCTGTCGTCGGAGATGGGAACCCGAGTTCCGAAGTCTCGGATGTGCGACGAGCGAAGGATGCTGAATTTTTGAATTCAGGGGACAGTCTTTCGGCCCCTCCATCTGCTGTGGACCTGAAAGATTGGAGTACTTTGCAGCTGAATTCTTCAGAACACCCTTCACCCAGTTCTTCAGCTATTGTTTACTCTGATAAACAATCCGGAAACCCGGGCAGCAAAAGGCATGCAGGCCCACCGTTAGGAATGGAGTCACCAGATGCATCTGACGTTCTTGATGTGCCTTTGAACTCAGGTAACGCCTATCCCGCCAATAATAGTAGTGTATTTAATCAAAAAGAATCAGTATCAGAAATACTCGAACAATCCGAAGAGCATAGTGACCCTTTCATAAAAACACACGATCATAAGGTAGAAGCTGCTCAAGACGAGCCAATACAAACGGATCCTAAACTGGTACCTGAAGGGCTAAAGATTTCTGGACCGAAAGATGCATCTTCCGGACGGATTATTGATCCCCTTGAAACATCTGTGCAGCATTTAGAGCAGCAAAATCTCGATAAACCGGATCCATTTAAAAGTGAGAGTGAAACGATTGTGGTTGAGGAGGAAAAACAACTCAACGTTGGGGAAGAAATCAATAAAGATTCTATAAATGACCTAATTAAGAGTAAAACGATTACTGAAGACGTTGAAGAATCCGACAGGATGCCCAACAAATATCCGTCGGAATCGAGTAAACTGCATCCACAAGTGATCTCTGAATCCGGTGTTACGAAATGCTGTGTTCGAGAGTCGGCTACATTAGCGTCCACAACTCAAGAAACTTTATCGGAAGGTCAACGACAAGATATTGATAATGCTTCACATAGCGAGAACACAGAAATTAACGATGCTGAAGAAGAAGAGAGTAATTCAATTTTATCGAATAGAATTTGGTCATTTTGGGATAAGCTCATCGCTGGAATAAAGTGCTCGCAACGAGATTGCAGCGAGGCACTTCATACGATTCCTCGAGCACGTAGACCGCTCGTTGAGCCGTCGATCATTCGACGTGCAAGAAAGCATTCAAACGACCACTAATATTTATTTCATTTCATTGCGATTTTGCATTCGCATGCGAATTTCTCAGTAAAAGAGTTGCGAACGTTTATTTATTAGAAGATATTGATATTCCATATTCTCTTGTTACATTTTTCTTCGTAATATTGTTTCATTTGATGTTTCAATAATCATATCGCATTTCTTCAGTTAATTATTTTCCAAAGTTTACCATATTAGCTAGAAAATCACCCGGGTGTTCAATATTTGAAACTGCTACGTAGTATCGCGTCGATCGTCGATAATGAATGAGGTTTTATACTTGATTGACTTTGTCATCTTGAAGTTTCGATCGATCTGCTCGTTCGAATTTTACTCACCCAGTGGTCACTTATCGGGTAAGTATCTTCTTCTTTCATTAATCCAACTTTAATTAATTTTCCATTTAATGTGCTCATTCGCAACTAAATTTGGCGAAGAAAATTTGCTGAATTTTTGTTTCTTTCTTTTCTGAATATGCGAGAGTACTTTTGAGGCTACAAACAATTCGTGGATATTTTTTTGTTGAAAAGATTATCCATGTAATATCCAAACTTAAGAAAGATAAGGCGAGGAAAATAAAAGGCATTGCTGCTATATTTAAGGGGATATCGTATTTTTAATTATTTAATCAATTTATTAGCTGCTTGCATTTTCAACATTTCCGAGACCACTTCTTTCCTTAAGGGGAACTTCCCATTTTCCAATATTCCGTAATATTTCGCTATTCTATTCTCTATTTGTGGAGACGATAATCGATATTTATATATGTGGGTGGTTCGGGTAGATTTTTCGTAGATCGTTGGACTATTTAAGTGCTAGTAAAAAGCGGTCTCGGTGGATCGTTCTCAACCTCCTCGATGTTCCCGCAGAATGATATATGAAACTCATTATGAGTGATGAATGAAGTCATTTTGCCACGCGACTAGCGATGAAGCTCATCTTTCTGCATTGAAACTGAATTATTTTCCATTGGAATATGAGAGCCGGTTGATTAATGTTTCGTGAAAAATGGGAAGTGATAAACAACGGAGACAATGTAAAACAACGGTCAATGTAAACAATAATCTTATTGCTTATGAATTCGATTTAGAGAAAGTCGAGAAAATGAAATAATCGACTTTGATATTTTCCGTTTTTGATTATTGTAATTTGCCTAAGATTTCTGAAAATTAGCATGAAAAAATCAACAACGGCTTCACCATGGATATTGGACTATATCCGAAATACAAAAGGTTCCAGCTCTTTGGAGCGTTTTATTGATCATATTCGCTTGCGAACAGTTAAGTGATCGTGCGAAATGGAGAAGATGGTTCCATTCTGAAAACGAACAAAGGAAAAACAAAAACACGAATGGACCAGTTAATGAAGATTCTCTTTTCGAACGTATCAATATCATCACCAACATATTTGGCACTATCTGCAGATCTCTAGGATTACCATCCTCCTCGGGCGTTCGTCTCATGAATATCACCTTCAGATGGATCGGCAGGCAAGTGTTAAACATGCTGAGTGATGTATGGGGGCTTCGTTGATTCGTGATGCTGCAAGATTCAAGTTTTCATCGATATAAGGGAATATGTATCTTGAATTTTTTGACGCTCTTCTTTGTTGCTTTCTGATGAAATCCTATAGAAGTTGTAAGATATTTTCGTTTCATTTGACGAAACATATGGTGAAATGGAATATTCTTTCTCATTTTCAACAACGAAATCAATCTCCATAATTTGAACTTTGACCTTTAGGAATCAAGAAATATATTATTTCTTCTTTTGTTTTGTGTATTTTATCTCCTCGTGTTGCTTTTTTGTATCTATTTATTCATGTTTGTCCATATCGGAAATCAATGGGGAATTTTGCATACTCTGGGCAAAAATTCGAGCACCACTAACCGATAGCCTCGTCACTAGACCCATCCTTTCAAACGAGTATCCTTCGGCGTCGCGCTGGAGTTGCTGTAGGCTGTTTCCCAATGAGGCCATCCTCCCCTCCTCCATCGTAAGCATCCCTCAAAAGGAAAGCGCTTCGTCAACTATCTCATCAAATCATATCGGTGTTCACCGATGTAAGTGCGTTCTTAAAGCCCTCATCGAACAAATTGTTATTTGATTGCTGCAGACTTTTCCAAAAACACTAATTATCAGCGTAGGTGAAGTGACGCGTTTATATCTTAATGAAGTTTAGATCATGACAACATATGAGGTGACGCGCTCCTCATATCAGTGGCACATAGGCGATTTTTGGGATGCGTTTCGTGCGGCTTTCGCAAATTTCCGCCATCTGCAAGTTTGCATATATATACTTTCGAGGAAGCATCCGTTGCTAAGGTTGACAGGATGTTTGAAAATATTGTGACGGAGTGGCTTTTCCACTTGATTAGATCTTCCTTCCCGAAAAGAATTTCTGTATGGGTGGCATCGAAAATGAGACATCCAAGCTAAAAATGATCGTTGCGAAAAAACGACTTATTGCTCGCTAATCTTCAGAGCTTGCAAAATAGAGTCGGTCATTTCATCTGCTCTTAATGTTTCCACTATTTAGTTTGCTATTAGTATATCCGTTGCATTCATTGGGATCATTGAACGTTAGGTTAGAGTAAGCTGATCTCGGTTGAAGTAAAACGTGTCTTGTTTCTTCCTGAGCATACGCTCACAGCTAGAGTCAGTATATATTTCTGCGCCAACACCTACTTCTTTGCATGGAACAAAATTCGAGAAAGGTAAAGTTCCCCGATGGGAAAGTTAGATTCCACTTAAAATGTTATAATCCATATTGTGCGACGTCAGCGACATGTCATTCTGTGTAACAACATGTGAAGATGCCGTTGTTGGTTCGTAAACCAGAAGGTTAATATCGCTGAAGTTTAAAACGATTAAGCTGCACCTTTTATGAGTTGACTCCAGCTTAATCATATTCTTTTGTCCAGCTTCATTCACCGTGATAAACGAATTAGGAAAGTTTTCTGAACTATAATTAGGGCATGAATTTTCTGGTGAGATCTCTCCTGACGTAGTTTTCTTCTATAGGAAAATGCTTAGTAAAAGCTGTTTCATTAGCTTTGGTAAATAATTTAGCAACGAATCAGTATTGTTGGCTAAGCTGCAAAAAGCACTCCTCCTATCATCTTCTTGCTTTACTTCTTTTGTTTGTCGCAGGAACTCGTTTTCAGCTTCGTTAATAATTAATAGTCCTCTAGATGGATATTAGGCGGATAATTGCAGAAAAACGTCAGGACCGATCTTTCAACTCAAAGCACTACCATTCCTCCTCTACGCTCTCGAACTCCGAAACCTTCAATTTGGGTAAACGATTCGATTGCATTTATTTTTTGAGTGCAGATTATCGTTGTTGAAACCTCTCTAAAGGAGTGAAACGTGTATATCAGCATGTGATATAGTGTCATATAAATTCCCTATAGATTAATATAAGTGTTTATAAAGTGTATTGTTTCTTCGTTGGAATGGTAATATTTATAGTATCCATCGCATGATTATATATGCCAAAGTGTTATGTTGTTGAATTGATGAGTTTTTTGATATCTGTGTAATCGAGTGCCGCGCTAAAGGTGCTTAGATGATCGCCAAATTTTATCCATCGGTGAGGTTTTCGAAAACGAAGTCGAAGATGCGAAAGATTATGTTTTTTGTTTTTTTGGAGAGATGGAAAATTTATGAATTTGGCGGTGATCCGAAAGCTTCAATGAATCGGCCTTATGAACGTCTTTAAAGTTACGTCATAATTTCCTTGCTTACGATAAACATCAATAAAATTTCATATTATCAGTGGGCCCATATAAAAGATATACGCGGCTTTTATTTGAGAAGGTTGTCGAAGATGTGAGGGCAAAGAACGAATGAACAAAGATCGATTGAGGTAAAGTTATGCGCAGTTCTTCGTGAAGAAAGAGCTCATTACTGAAGTTCTATTATATGCATGCAAATAAGCCTCTCTAGCTGAAAATAATTAACTGAAAAGCGATCTTATTCCTCGAGAATTACGCTCTTAAACGATCACCGACTAAATGCTGAGATGCAGGATTTCAAAATAATTTAAGTCGGATTTTCTTTTTTTAAACTTCAAACCTGCTAAATATTGAGCTAATATTTTCGTGGTTTTTGGTTATGTCCTTTCCCGGCCCGGCTTCGGTAATTAGATCTGTTTCAACTATGAACCTTTTTTGTTATGGTTTCTTGTCTTCATCATCCCGAAATCCTCACTACAATAATTTTTAAATGTACTTTTTCGCCATTCTCATATGTCAGCAATCGTGGATCATCAAAATTATAGAAGCGCAGCATCACGTATCATTAAAAAAACGTTGGGTATTTTAGAGGTACTTCGGCATCGAGACTCGAAGCGACAACTGCAAATTATGATAGACTATACGAAATGAAGTGCAATTGAGATGTTCCACTCAGAGAGCACTGTTAGGTAATATTTGGAGTTCTTTGTTACGAAAAATCACTAAGTTCTCGTTTGAGTGGTTAGTAGAAATACGCATTCGCTAATGGGCCATCATTGTTCATGATGTTTTCCTTGAAACTACAAAAGGGTCAGTGAAACGAACGAAATAATGTGTCAATGTCAAGAAAAAACAACGAAATATTCGAAAAATCTGCTCGTGTACGAATAAAATCCAATGAAATAAAGCAGTAAATGAAATAAACTGATCGATATAATACAATGAACAAATATCGATCATTATTTGTTCATCCGATCGGTGACTGTAATGACGCATTTATCGCCTCGAATATCATCTAGTAGCAATATGAGCATTACTACTGGCATTCATTCACACCTGATCGAAATTTCCATTTTGAGGCACTTTATCAACTTAACGATCATATCGACCATACATTTCTGCACTTTTTCCGGTTATCAGATAATTTCTATTCGGCCTTCTCTAATTCTATTTGGAGAAATGTGAACATGTAATAAATGATTAATGCAAATCATGCAATCAATGGAACAAACTTTAAAACATGCTGTGAAATTAGAGGAGTTAATATCGATAAAACAAATGTGTTATGAACAAATATCGGTCATCTATCATTGTTTCGCATCCCATCGGCATAAACAGCCTGAATATCATTGACTTATACAGAAAGATGAACTGCAACGCGTAAATGGTGAATAAATCTTGCTGGATGATATATGTAAATGATAAGTGAGGAATGATAACATCAGTGAGATGAAAATGGAAAATAAATAGAGAATTAAATTCTCTGAATTCAATTTTCTATTTATTTTCCATTGGAAAATCCTCTCAAATATCGGTACATTTTGAGAATAATGCGAAAGAAGCACTTGATAGAGAGGCACGTGGGTTCGCTAACTCCACTACTTAATTGATGGCCTTTTCACGCACTTAGGTTCCCATTAACATAAATCAATTTTGGCATACCGTTGTATAATCCGAAATTTTCTCTCTTTCATCTGCTACGACTCGTTGAGACTCGCTGATCGTTTCATGCGTTATGATCCATCATTCGTAATGTTCCCAGTGCCTTCCTTTTCATTGCTTGGGTTAGTGGTGAATGTTTCCCTATATTTGGATACTGCGGAACAAGTGTAATCGAACAGTGTGGGCACAAATCTGTCACAGATATCTGTGAATTAAACATCTTTTGTTTCTACACTCCAGTCATTTTTCTTTGGGTTATCCTGTTCGGTAGAAGGCGAGCGGTGAAGTTAATTCGGTATGTTTCTTGAGGAAAAAAGCAAAGATGCGTTCTCCTCATCGAGGGTTCTTTTCTTGAGGTTCAGGCTTCCTTTACGATGGGAAGGTACCACTGCTCTGTTTAAATGCATTCCAGTAGGATCAAGCAGTTAAAGAGAGAAAAATTTCCTACAAAATTGCAGCGAATACAGTCTCTTTTCTTGTGTTCACCGCTCGATCACCGTGGTCAGCGTTCAAAAATTCCTCGAACGTATTTCTCCTTCTTTGCCGATAAAAATCCCCGGTGACGTATTTAAATGATTGACTAAGTTACCGTCTATGGGAGCAATAATCCTTCTTTCACAAATTACACTAGTCAACCGATGAACTGAAACTTGTCTGGATGGTGTCGAGAAAATTACAGACGCTGATCTCTTGAGGTATTTCTAGGTGTGGTGCTAAGAGCGCCCCACACAACGGTTGTTTGTCGTTAATTTGTGTCGCATCAATTTGCAACTTTCCAATATGAGAAGCGTAGCAACTCAATGAAGTAGAAAGAAAATTTCTCCAGGGAGTTCGCTAACTGAAATGAGAAGACGGTATAACCAGTCAAGAGCTGTACTCTTTAGTCAGCTAATCCGATATCCTTAAAATTATTAGGATAAACCTTGTGAAGAATCGATGATACGCACATTAAACTTGTTTCATTGAACAAAGCAAAACTAAATTATAAGCGCAACAAGGAGAAAATAAGCTTAAAGAGAAAAAAATTGCCTAAAATCTGTTTTCAAAATAGGCCGTTGGATGATATTTGTGTAGAGAAGAGTGCAACTGTATGTGGGGCCATGGATTTTGATAACTGAGGTACGTGAATAAGTGATGAGGAAAATATATAATGGCAATTTGAGAAGCTGTTTAGCAATGACAACGAGAGATGAAAATCTACTGCAGTTCTTTAAAGCAATTTCTTTGCTCACTCTTAAATAAGATGTTCTGAGGTATTTCGACGAATGATCTCTGCAAGAAAAAACCCTTCAAAAAGCTGTATTCGAAAAAATAGTTTAACCTTTTGCATAGGAAAAGATAATTGATGGTAATCAGAAAACTTCTCCTCAATTCAAATAAAAGAAATAACCTCCAATGATTCAAAAATTGGAATTTCTTCGATTTCACATTCAATGCAAAGGAAAATATTATCCCCGATGGAAAGCTGCGCGCAATTTTTATTGATAATTTATATTCGCTGCAGTTTGTGATTTCCTTTTCTGACGTAAAAATTCATTTATTAATTAGTTTGGAGGATATGATGACTACAAGAATAAGCCGTAATATGCTGTAATGAGCTGTATTAAGCTATAGTAAGCTCTAGTAAGTTATAGTAAGCTGTAGTAAGGTTTAATTAGCCATAATAGGCTCTAATAAGCTGTAATATGTTTATTGTATTGTATAGGGAGTTTTATTCTATAATGACCTTTAAAATTTCATTTTATTCTTCCGTCAGCGTATGCAATTTATTGAAAAAGATCTCATAAATGCGGAAAAATTTCGGGTGCCCTTTTCTTTGAATTTTCAGAGACTCATCTTCAACAGAAAATATGAAAATATCGTTTATTGCTTTCGTGAAGATTCATTAAGAGATTACAGCTATAGAAACTTCCTTCTTACGAATAACTTCTCTTTAAACTGCAGTATCTTTTTCGATAGTATGCTGTTGTTTCTTCAGTTTACCGCATGGAATCGATATTCAGCCGGAAGTATTTCTTTTTTTTTAAGGCGCCTTTATGGTATATTTGAGCACATTGATCTTTTAGGATGCCCGAACGGCCATAAATTTCTGTACAAAAGGTCTTAATTCTCTCACTTGCTCTAAAGTTCAGTTAACGTGCAGAAAGTATATTTCCTTGATAGAAGCCATCGATGCTTACCTTTTATTTTAACGGAGAAGGTTCGCCCTAAAAAAAACTTCTTTTCCTGGAGTCGTGGGTATAAAAGAGGACTCAAATTTATTAGGATATTTTCTATCTTTTCATAGTTTTCAATGAAGGTTTTCTTCTGAAGGTGGAGTTTAGCTCAGAATAAGAATGTAGAGGCAGCATACTATCGAAAATTGACTTCCTTACTGGCAATGCTGAAATCCAGTACGATATCACTAATCCACTCTATTTTCAGTGCAGAAAATGAGTTGATTAGCGGAAATTCTTCCTCATCATTTTTGCAAATCCTTCTCTACATAGTTTCATTGTGTTTTTCATTAGTACTTATCTGCTAAAAAATGGTCTAATTTTGATCGCAGTTTATTGATGGAATTCATCCGACATTCAATTTATGAGAATATAGAGATTATCAGTCGATGAAGTTGAATATCTCTAATCACCGCTCTAAACGAATTGACTTTATCGTTAAGTATGATATATGGATGCCGTTCATGAGGATGATGATTCAGATGCTTTTAACGTTTTGGCGGAAATTTTGACAGCATTCTATGAATATATTTTCGAACATTTGGGCGTAGTTCGTTGAAGAAATAAGTGGAAAATATTTCTGCCTGCCAAAAAGTTCTTTTTTTCTTTCAATTTCTTTCATTTCAAACGTTTCGAGGTTGTTCATGAAGAGCTCGAAGAACGCTTCGTAATAAAAGTTAATTTATATTTCGAGCATATCAGCTAAACCTTTGATGCAAATTTTCATCTTCTCAAGTACCTTTTCATTTATTTATTATCGTATACTTTTCTATAGAAATTACTTCTCAATGATTTCAGAATCTCGAATAAGAATATACAAAAGTAATTTTTTATGAGGCTTCTGCATCAATTGATGGATCTCTTTATAATTCACTGTCACTTTTATTTTTTAAATTCGAGAGAGCCTTATTGCTTATAAAAATGCACTAGAGCTCCTATTATTTTATAGGATACATAAATGAATAACGAACGCTCTTTGAAGAGGCAACTTAATAATTCACGAAAGGAATGTTTATCGAAGATTGGAGATAGTTTTTATCTGCCGACTCCATTTTGGTGCACTATTTGCTGGAATATCCATGGATCAAGTGGGTAATCTAAAGAGGCTATAATAAGACCTCCGTTTATTAAAACGTGAGAATTTATGTGGCTTTTTTTCGAAGATATTTGCGAATAGCTCGAAATTGACTTCCAAAGATTTCGAAATAAAGCGTTAAATTAAATACTTTCAGATGGTGTTGACATCGTTGGACTGTACTTCACAAGAATGACTATCGAAAAAAGGTTTCTTCAATCTTTAAATCTAATATATTTTGCATAAATGTCGGATATCATTCGCGCTGGTGGCAATGCATCTGAACATCGATGTCGCTCAGCTTACTTGCATTTTAGGACTTTGATGATTAACATTCATTGATTGTTCGTGTAGTAGCAGGTCTGAGTATTTCCTTCTCGCAAAATGCTCAAGGAGTTCAATAAGATTGTTGGTTCTTATGCACACAACGGGCTGCATCTTCTTAATTAACGTGACTGAGGGAAATTTCTACACCGATCTAGGAAGCAGTCACTCTCGTGGATGTATATATTTAGTTGTATTTATAAATATTGTTTTCATTCTTGATTTATGTGAACGTGAAAAGTATATAGACTGTGGTGGTGTGCAGTTGATGAACATATTCGTCCCTTCACGCATGAATGACCGGCAATGAATGAACGGCCTTGTGTGCGCTTTGGCCTTGCTTCGTTCGAGTAGACCCATTTGCGCATAATGGTAGAGAAGTTCCTTTGATACCCCATCACCTCTCCCAGACCTTTACTGGAAACAGGGGCGGGAAATGTGAAGAAGTTTCCAACCGTAAACTACTACAACTGGTTCGAAATTCTTTTATATTCGCAGAGAAAAAAAACGTGTGTGTTAATCGATGCTTGCAATCGCCGACTAGAAAATTCTTATTATTATTACTTTTATTATTATTATTGTTATTATTACTACTATTATTTTTAATTTTTATCACTATTATCATTATTACTAATATTGTTGTTATTACTTGTATTTTTATCGCTATTATAGAACACGTCCGTTAAAGTTGTTGATTATCTCTCTCATTATTTCAGAACCTTTAATGAAAGGATACCGTCGTCGTTTCACAAAGAAGATAATCGCTAAGTACAAAATACAAGGAAAGATACAAAGATAATGTTTCATCATCAAGAGTAAGCCCAGAAAGGCGGCGAATGATTCGTTAGCCTTTTGAAAGGAATTTGTTGAAAAGCTTCTGTTGTCAACCCTAAACATCCAATGAGACAATTCACTTCTGTATTTCTCGCCGCAGTCGTCCAGAAAATAAAAGATGTTATTTCTCGTTTGCATATCTCTTTCATGCAATATCCTCTCTAAAACGATAAATTTCTCAATTAAGCGTAACTGGCGGAAATAAAAATTCTTTAATTGAAATATTCTCAAATTTTAAGCATCGATACTTTTACTTACATATACTTTTACTTAATAAATAATAATTCATAAACGAAACCGAAAAAATCAATTTTTTATTAACCAATATGCATCAACTTTTATTTTTCTGTAAAATTCATTTCGTTCAATATATTGATTAGTGAATTTGCTATCCTTCAAGTGGAATATATAAAACGCTGAGATGTTCCTTTACCAATTTACTTCCTCTTCATTTGCTATTCTTTTATCATTTCGATGCATCGATGCACTCATATTTTTTAATTCATTTTTCAGAGCTTTCTATTGGAATATTTTATCGTCTTCGAGCAATTTTTTTGCTCGCTCGTATTTCATTTTTGATAAGCGTATTGCGGTTTCAATTCCTCACTGAGCATATTGAAGCACTTTTGTTTCCATATATAAATTTTTCAAGATTCGAATCAATCAAAATTCCTTTGTGCTTCGTTATTTTGCAATCCTGAAATTAGATCATCCAGAAAAGTTTCAAACAAATTCCAGAATTGAATTCTCTTCTTTCCATATATAAATAGTTCGTTTTTATGTTTCTTTTTGTGTAGTGTATCTATTCTTTATTGAATAGTTGCATAATTTCTCAGACAAGATTGTGGAATAAACTGAAGTAAAGATCAATAGGTTGAAATCGAATCGATATTTTTTATCGTAAGGGAGCTTCATCGTTGAGAATTTTCAGTGAACTGAATTCCTCCAACAGAGATAAGTCTGAAAGGAGAGTACCACAAAATTTAGGTCAGATGATTGGTGTCTGCGCACACAGCTGACTGCATTTCCTTCGCAAAGTTGGCTCATAAATTCTTCTTTATGACTATCAAAGTCACATTCATTCCACCTGACAAGAGAAATTTTCAACTTCCACCTCATTAGAGATGAGCACTTAACGTTATGACTGGCATACGTTGAGAGAGCTCGACGCTGAAAGTGATCGCAGATTTGAATGCAAATAACAAAAAACCACAGAACATTTAGAGTAAGAGATATATGATGAAAAGAAATAGCGTAGAAAATATGGGGGCTAAAAGTGCTACTGAGAAAAAGTGGAAACGTTTGAAAGGATAATGACTTGAGGACTATACTGCGTCTCAATGATGGCCGAAGCAGAAGACATATTTTCTATGGCATTTCATTCTTATTTGTTGTATGAATGGAAGTGAGTTCAATGATGACCAACAATGTGCTATCAGTAACCCATCATCTAATTTTAGATCTCTGAAATTGCACGAAAAGATTTCTGTTAAAAATTGCTTATTAATGAAATTTCCATCACTCACGAATGAAGATTGAAGATTACAGTTTCTCGACACTCTCTTTCCTCATCCTTCCCCCACTCCTTACCTTTTCCTTTGCACTCCACACCTCACTCCTTATCCCAAATTATCGTATAGATTCCTGCAGTATTTTATTGAGCAGCAAGTAGTCACCATTTCTGGAATATGTCAACGTCAACGCGTTTCATGTGGCGACAGCTTCGTAATATGCGTTCCTCGTGTGCACAGTGCAATGTCCGCCATTCGAAGATTTCATTCCTCTCCACTCATCTCTTTTTATTTTTGCCAGCGCATCTGACGAAAACGTTCGTTAACATTGTGTTACCTTGACCTAAAATTGCTTGCAATAAAGGGTTTTTAAGCAAAAATCACTTGAGCGATGAGCGTGCTCAAATAAGCGATCTTTAGGTTGCGACTTATACTTACATTTCTTTTTCTGATTTAAGTGAACGTTAACGTTAAATAATGAAGAAAGGAATGCTCGAGTCTACTTTATTGGGTTCAATTTTCATTTTAGTCCCTCAGACTAGAGGAAATTGATTTTTCCTTGGGGGGGGGGGGGTTGGACTTTTACGAATAGTCAATTTAATTAAAGTACATATGGGAAACTTTGGTTCCTCTTATTTACCGACAGCTTGTCAAATTGATTGGTTAGAAGAGTGGAAAATAAGAAGAGCATTTTGTGGTAATTTCTGTTCCTTGCTTCTTGAAAAGTGAGTTCGATTCCCGCACGTTTGCTCCCCTGCATTTTGGCTGTAACACTCGAGATGTTCATTGATACGAGAGTAAGGTTATGGTTGGTTAGATGTTTTGCATGCGCCACAACCATTTTAGGTCGTTATGCAATGGCACCAAAATATATTCCTGCACTAGACATTTGCGCCACGATGAATGAGCCCAATATTTTTGACAATGAAAGACCTACGTTGGCCATATAATTAGAGAAAAGCGATTCGCGGATATTTGCGCAAAACGCCAATCGGATCCGTAATTTTCATGTTTCATTGCATATTTGCATCACCACACTCGTCGAGGCTTAATTTGGATTTATTGCCGTTAATCGCTTTATAGAAATGTTTATTTCCCTTATTGGAGAGCTTTGTGTTCTTCTCGAGTTCCGATTCAGTTGATCGAGTCTTTAACGGCAGAGATCTCTGCGAATGAGGAAATTTTTTATATTTATTTAGCATCGTTTAGCATTCTTCTTTTATCGAAAAATTCTATTTTAGATGAAATTTTGCAGCAATTCACTAATGATTTTAATTATATCGCTAATTATTTGAAATGAAAAATTCATTTTAATTGAAAAGTCTCTTTTGCCATAATAAAGTTTGAATTTTAAACGTTTTAATTAAAGGCGAACTTTCGTTTCGTTCCATAAATCATCGCAAATATTAGAAATTTTAAGATCTCTTAGTGATTTTCAATATTTTATTTCGAATATTGCAATAGTTTTCGCATTTTTTTTTTGTCGATTTTTCATGAAAATCTCCGAAATGTTGAATCTTTTCATTAAATGCTTAGCTAGAGGATGTTGTGCTATTTTACGCATCGTTTGATCGGATTCACTTTTTTGGAAAACCGGAAACTTCCGCCCGATCGTTGCCTTTCCATCTCTCTCACTCTTTCAAATCTAAATAAAGCAGACGGCATAATTATACATCTGAGTGAATAATTTTCAAATTTCATCTCAGCGAAGTGTCAAACATTGTTCAGCAGCCGTTAGCCGAGAGTTGATAGCGCGTTCTTTCAATAGAAGTTCACCTTGTTGTGCCGTTGAGGTCTATTAAAAATCGTTGCCTCATTATAACCTTTCTACTCGGGAATTTTTATATATTCGTTTTTCAAATTGAATTTCGATAAGTGTCGATTGCAACGTTAATTTCTTGGATCCGTTCACTGCCTACATGGTTATATTAGAGTATATTTCGAAGTCGTTTATGTCGTTGTTCAACTATAATCAGCAAAAATTGTCGTTGATGTTGTCCATCGGAAAAGAAACAGAGAAAATCATATAAGTTAAAGTTGAGGTCGTTTTGAATAGTAAACGAATCCCACAGAAACGTTGAAGTGGATATTCAATTAAATAATTAGGTTTGAATATATAGGAGAAAAGTATGACGAAGTTTGCTGAGGTTTTATATGGGAAGTGGTTTTTAATTTGTTGAAAGCGCACAAAATTAATGAATAAAAGGATAATTGAGGCGAGGAAATGACCAGCGATGCAAAGAAGTCATGGTAATCTTTGTTGTAGTTTCGTTTGAGGTAATATAACGAGGTTTGTGGAATGTAACGAGCGCCGCAATAGATTTTCTGAAGCGATAGAAAATGAAAAAGTTAACCGCTTGTGAAGTTCTTTTATAAATTCTGATTAAGGAGATAAACGGTTATAGCATTGAGCCACAAACATTTTCAAGAAAACATCTTCTCTATCATCTTTTTCAAAGAACTATCTCAGCAGGCATCAAATTAAAGTCTTGCTGAAGAAGAGACAGAAGCCCCCGATGGGACCACCTCACAATTCCGTCTTCCTCATTTGGAGGGAAGGGTGGATCCCAGAAGCCACTTGGCCGCTTTTCATTACTGCCTATTTGTGGCGCCGAATACCCTTTTTGTGGGCTCGACTCGTCTTGGTGGCTGTCGTCACAGTTGCATGGAATAAGTTACTACTGGAATAAAGACAACGAGTTCGTGGATTATGCAGGACTTGTCTAGGTCAGAGGTGACGAGGAGAAACTACTTTAAGAGAAAATGGAGAGGTGAGCAGTTAGCGTTGTTGTGCGCCTTTCCTAACAGATATTGCCACTCCCGAGTTGAAATTTCTTTGGCTCTTGCTAGATGTGCGGGGCTGCAGTTGGCTTTCGCCTTTCTTGAATAAGGAGGATGAGCGAGGGAGATAGAGAAGGAATATTAAGACTTTCCTTAAGGTCGACATAAAGGTTTTTTGTCGAGAAGTAAAGAAAGGGGGATTAGATTGCCCATTATTGATTGCATTGATTTAAAAAATCGTTCATGAAGCTTAAAAATTCTATTGTTATTGTTGATACCGTCAAAAGAACCTAAAAATCTCACGTCATTGATCATATTTCTAGACCAAAAGAAGACTGATTCATTAAAGTGCAAAATAATATCTCTCATAGTACTTTGATTTGTCGTTTCATTTAATAATAACCCACCAGTACCTTACTTCGCAAACCTTTTAGAGGTTCTGTTTCACACATCTCGATGTGATTAGCTCGCTTCTCAGACGAAGGCACCTCAGACGTCGTTTATCTCTTCCGTTCGTTTAGGCTCACGATATTGCACAGTGGATTTACGTTACGTTCCTTTCTCGCTGCGTCCAGCAGAAATTTAAACAGTGAACAGGTAGAGGTAGGTTATGTCAGATCACAGTCAAGTGATGACTTTTTATCCACAACAGACCTGAATCGGGCGTGGATTTAACGCATTCCCATACGATCATGGATGAGATCAAATGCCGTGGCTCGCAGTGATAGGGATCAATTATGACCGACACCTATCAGGTCGTCCTAGAACGTATTTAAACTGCGGATATATTGTAACCATGTGGGTGGATACTAATGTTGATGAAAACCTTTCGTGCATCCAAAAGATCTGAAAAAAAAAATTAATATGCGATTATAAACGATAAATTTTTTCCCTTCTATTTCCGCCTTCAGTTGCATCGATGTGATTGTCTTTGAATTTGTTCCTTTGAACTTTCAAGTTTTAAACCTCTTTTGCTAATCATGTTTCAAAAAGTGGATAATTGATTTAAAGCAAATTCTTCAGATATTACTGAACTTATTTTCTCAGAATTTCAGATTATTTAATCAGAGAAGAAGGGCTGAAAGCACAGAAAGAATCTTCTTTTAGAGATGTTATTCACTCTCCGTCAATCCCAGAATCTGTTCCAGAAAATTATTTTTCTTTTCATTTAATGAATAGGCAAATTTGCATGGTTTCTGTCAGAAACTGCTATCACTGATACCATCAGCTGTTATTTTTTCTGGCACAGTTGTGCTTTTCTGCGGACAACTCTTTTCTCTAAAAGTCAATAAAGTCTCTCATTTTCTTCCTCTCTCTTTCCTTCCTTCTCGAGTGCAGATTTTTTGCACTATTCAAATACGTTGAGCGAATCACTTCATGATGTGTGATCTGACGTCAGCATCTTTGCTAGGATGACGTAATTTCCGTAACTTTGATAATGTGATCTGAGGCCGCTATCTTTGGCAGGGTGACTTGACTTTCACCTTTACTGGCATGGTCTGACCTGCTCGACTTTGGTAATATGCATAGTCTTTCCATCTTTCGTTTAGTGACCTGACCTTTCGATCTTCGGTATGGTGACATATCTTTTCCAGTTTCGACCTGATTATATTTTTATCTGTTTCAATATACTTAAGTTATGGCAACACTGTTGATTGCAATACGGAAGCACTTAGGCATGGTAGAGGTGACCTTTGTTGGTGATTCAATGCGGTGTGTTACTGCACTCTTTTTGAAATCGATTATTTTGTGAACTGCGATATGGCGCTCATCTGATAGCAATCATTTAACGCTATAATGCTCACGGTGTGCGCTGATGCGTTCCTACTGGTTTTGCTGCGTTATCAACTGCTCTCTCGGCTCTATTCCTTCCATTTCAGAGTACACTGAAGGGGAAGGGGGGGGGGGGAGTTATAGGCTGGAGGAAACAAGTTGTTTTTGTTTAATTCAAGTTGAAATATGTTTTCGCCTCCTATCAGGCGGAGGAGGGGCAAGACATAAGTTGAAATTGAATTCAAATCGTTCGAAGATAGAATAATTATGACTACCACTTTTTAGTTGGTTCAGACGTCAAAAAAAAAAAATTTTGTTTTCGTTTGATAATTAGGGATATCAAAAAATTATTTAGCAAGCATTATTCCGCCCACTTACAAGCATTTTTGATGTAAAGATGAATTTGACGAGTCCATTTCCTTTAATAAATCCATAATCCTTGACAAGTCCGTTCTGTTTTGCAAGTCCTTTCCGTTTAGAATGTCCATTTGTCTCGCTAACTGCATTTCCTTAAACAAGTTCATTTCCTCTATCACTTGATGAGCTGTATGGAAGTGTTTACCAATCTTTTTAATCTCTATGCGACGCTTTCAAGTAATTGAATAAAATTAGGCGATAAGAGATTGCCGATCACATCGGTAGAGGGTCCGACCGGACCGTTGTTTGAAAATTGTTGAAAGAATTTACACTTTTTCTACGCACATTCATCGCTGTATTTATTTGCTCCGGTTTATATGGACGGCGAACTGCGCACTTGATTTCGATTAGCAATTGATATTGGTTGGTTAGTGCTCAAATAGAGTGCTTCTGGCAGTAGTTACTCTTCGCAATTTGTAACTTGTTTGAGCTCGAACTCAGTTTGTTGCAGATTAGCTGAAAGTCGATATGCTTTGAGGACCGAGACATCGAACTCAAATGCAATCGTATAATGTGCGGTGCTGAGATTGCACTTGATATTTTGTAAAGAATTTGTGGGTGAAGTATGTAAGAGATGGAATAATATTTTCTCCGGGTATTGTGGAAGTAAACTTCGCTTAATTGCTGCAGATTTCTGCATTTTTTGTCCACACATCACCTTTTTCTCTCTACAGGCACGTGATGTTTGCTGTACATCTAATTTACTTTTTTTCTTTGAACATGCCGTTTATCGTTGATATTTAGTGATCATCTGTATGTGTAAATAGCTGATGAGGTTTCTTCTTACCTATCTCCTTCTCTCTATCTTTTCGTTTCCTCGCTTGCTGCGCTCCCCATGGGAACAAAATTTATTGGAATGAAACGTTCGCTCACCCGCTCTCCTGGGGAAGAATCTCTCGAAAGCATCTTATGAAGCTCTGTTGCCGTAATTTGGCTAACGTTAAGGACAGTTTAATCGATTTTTATGTGAATGATAAGGGATATTCCTAATCCGTTTCTAGTTCTAAAGTGCCTGTGAACTGGTCTTTTCCAAATCTGATGTGTGATTTGGAGTTAAAGAGGTAATGATAGGGGCGAAATAGGATTTGCAATACCAAAGTGGCTGAGAAAGGCGAGAATATTCATGAGTGAAAATCTGTGTGGGCTTTTATTAAAAAGATATACTGTATGAGAAGTTGTAGAGGTTGTTTTATTAAGAATTACGCTGTATAACTACTCGACTAATTTCCTGGAAAAATTAATTTTTTTCTCTTCCTTCAGCAATGAGTTTTCTACATAGGGCAGTGGTGTTCAGTTTCTTTATCAGTCGTATGCGATCTGATTTTTGTTTTTTTTCCTCGCCGTTTGAATTTGGCGATTCTTTATCGCGTTCTTTATCTCTCCCTATTCAGTTCATCGGGGCGTTTTTAATTCTCTCGCAGTTTCCATTTGATTAATTGGCATTTTGACCGCTTTTGAATGCTGTATAATCTGCGAGTGAAATGTTAATGCCCATTTAAAATAAACCTTTATCCATTTTTCTTTCTTTTTAAGATGAGCGGTTAGCAACTCCCAGAGGTGTTTTTTCCCCTTTTTTTCCTCTTTTTTGAGAAAGAGAACGTGTGCCTTTGGTTATTTGACCTAAAGTTCAATCTATCGTTTTACAGCAAGTGGAATTGAATTGAATCTATAAAAATTTAGATAGAAATTTGAATAATTTCCAGGAATTTCTCTTAGGGGCAGTTCAAAAGATTTCTTTCAGAGGTCACAGTTGGATATTAAATAAATGAATATAATTGGATTCTCTATTCATTGTTCGTTAAAAAAAAAAAAAAAGTCAATCAACGATTTAAGTCAGTGTGTGATGCTGATTTAATTTCTTGCCAATATGAGTGGGCACATTCCTCTGTTGCCATCAACTCTGGGCTTTTATTTGACAGCAGAGGGTTGTCGTGATTGCTGTGAAATGCATGGAGCGTGCGACATCCCAAGGGCAACATTTTGTTCAGTTGGCCGTTGTTCGACTGTTGTTGTGGACAGTGTGCATTTTCCACATTCCCTTTCTTTTGTATTGCTGTCACTTTATCTTCTCTTGTTACATCTTTTGTGCAAATCACGTCAATAGTAATTTCCTCGTCAGGCGTTGGCCGGAAAACATCTTCGAAAAGGTTGGGGGACGAGGGGGGGGGGGGGGGGAGGGTAAGGTGTTGTTCATATATGGTTGTCAAGTGGATACAAAATGATATGTGCACTGCTTTATCGATAATTGTTTTGCGTTCAATTCAGATTATTTATATTCACCTGTTTACATAGGTAAACACACTTTGTGTACAAAGAGATTAGGCTACTTTGAGGTTTTAATTCCAACTAAGTTCTTCCAGAAATCCACTTATATATAGGTGAGCAGAAGGAGTAATGATATACTGTTTCGAAATAGACGCGGAGATAACGTGTTTGGAAGGGTGAATCAAACTGTAATTCTCTTTGTAATCTCGTTAATTTTCTTTACATTTCCGAGTTTCTTCGCCGTATGAAATTATTTATTCACTATTTGATATTGAAGTTTCATGAAATGCTTCGAAAGGTTCCTTTTGCTAAGCTCAACTTATTTTCAAGCCAAGGCATTTTAAAATTAAACTTGATTCCTTTTGCCTTTGAGAAGTTGGCTCTTAGTTTTTTATCTCAGTGGATCGGAAAAATATACTGAAATTCGCAGAAAATCGGAGCAATCCGCTTTTTCATGGTTTTTTTCTCTTACAAGTCTACAACATCTCAATCGGAACGAAGGGAACTTTTTTTTTCTTTCGGTCGTGATTGAATGTTTACGCGATTTCATAGCGATACTAACAGCTGGACAATGAACGATTTCTTATGGTTGTTTGAATGCGAGTATTGCGAATGCGTTTTGCAGATCAGTGAGGAGAGATGCCCATGGGAGATGAAATCTTCCACGCTAATACTGACTTGTGTATAATCTATTTACGAGTGAAGACGATCGCGTTTGTAGCAGTCGTGATCAGATCTATGTTTCCCGATGGGAATTGTGGGAATTACTCAATCTTTATGTATCCTCGATTTGGAACATGCATTGATAACATCATTAGAATGGCCGACGAATAGGGATCGAGTAAAGTGAAGCCAATGCGCCATATTGATTTAGGCAAGAAAATAAGAAAATCAAATTAGGAACATGGAGTAGTAAGATTTCACTTCTTGAATAGCACGCCAGTTGAATACCCCAGCCGAAAGTGTATAAATTATTTTTGATTCGGAGGAGTTTGTTAGGGCCTAAGTGCGTTTCAAGTTGATTGGCCATTGTACTTATTGTTTATTTTGTTTCAAAAATGAGTAAATATAGAGGAATATATGATTCAGTAAGCAATAAGGAAGATCTCCTGTATGATTTTTAAATGTCTCAAAAACAAATGGTAGATAAAACTCTTCAATTTTGTTATTCATATTCTTTGCTAAGTGATCAATAAATCCAAGCATTTTCATGATACCTATTGATGGTCTTTAGTATGAATCGACGGTATGAAATGTGTGTATCTTAATTATGCTCTGTAACAGGAACACTCATGAAGACAGGAAATGAAATATTCGTGAAACCTTGAAAGTTTATTCAATGGAATTTTTTTATTTGAATTATGTTGTTCAGTGTAAGCTGTGATCTGTGAACACTATATTCTGATATGTAAAGTACAGAGCTGTGAACTGAAAGATTTGCATTATATTAATTGGTATGTAGGCATTACTTGTAAAATATAAGCCATATACATGAAAGGATGTTGGCTTCGTAAATGTGAACGTTATTTCTATTGGAACGTGGAAAAATTATTTTACCTATCTGCAGAACATTATGTTTCCATGGAATGTCGGAGATGCCGGGAATATAGGTTACTCTAACGTCGGTGAAACCGTTTATAGTTCAGTGGAGATGTTGGATCAAAATTTCGATGTTCTTAAAGCAGTGAGCAAGATTGAATTGAAAATGACGGCATTTATTCGAGCGATTTTAGATGTTATGGGATTTTTGGAATTATTTTTCTTCAAAAAGTTGGATAATACAAGAGAGGTGCGATGGGTGAGGTTGAGGTAAGATTCGAGAATGTCGGCGCGAGAGGATAGTGCTACGGGCAATTGTGTTAAGTATAAATATTAGCATTGAGCGCCTTGAAGAATAAATTTGTTTCCGTATTTCGGTTGCGACGAAATTGAGGTTGGCGAATTTCGACTGTTTGAAGCGGCTGCCCTCATTTGCTTTTGTATTTTATTTTGTTTTTCATCATCTCCATTCCACGCGCACATCTTATCAGTGAAGTTAAGGAGAATGTCTATTGTGTTGTTGATGAGTTTTTTCTGTAATGTTGAAGAAATAATTATGATATAAAATGTGGAAGTTTTGAGGATATAACTGGAAAAAGTGCGTTTTTCTGTTGTTTTTTCATTTTTCTCGCATAGTTTCAAACGCTGAATTCAATAAGATATTAAATTCAAATAATAGATAAAAGAGCCAGAAGAGAGATTTAATTATTAGCGTTGATGAATGAATGGTTAGAGTTTCGCATTATTGTACATCGGTGCCTACAAACGAGGAGAGTGAAATATGATCGATTCGTTTATTTTTGAGGGAATGTAAACGTTGCGGATTTTGAGCACTTCAGCGAGGATGATACACTTCCCCTCGTAAAATGCTTATTTCTTTGCATTTAGAGGGCACTACTAGTGTACATGGAATTTCTGGAAGGGCAACGAGGTTGGGTAATATAATATGTGATAGACTAAATATTGCCCCCATGGGATAATCTGGAATGGATTTTCCGGGAGGAGGGGGCGGGGGAAAGTGCTATTGAAAGCAACTCTCTTTTTGCATTTGCAATCAAAAAACATGCCATTGTTTCAGAAAATTCGAAGATTTAGAATTTTTTTCTACATATTTCAACTGGAGTGGATTTTGACCAGCAGAAGATTTCAATACTAACGATATTTTCTGGCATAGTCGTTATGGTGACCTGATCTGATACAGAAACGTCTTTATCACCGTCTTTATCACCTGCTTTACATGTCCTTATTCTCTTTTCACTGTCCGTTTTCTCATACTCTACCTCCATCCGGCGTAATGATCTTAGAGGTAGGTTCCTATTAAGTCCTACTTATGTGCTTTCATATATTTTCATTCACATAGAGCAATGTACGTGTGCATTTATCCATCCAGTAGTTCAAATTTGAGACCGTTGAAGCCGTATCTGCGAAATTTAATGGGAAGAGGCTAGCGTAGGGGTATTTTTTGTGGTGATTGAGCTTCATCATTCAATCTCCAAGAAAACCACTGACAGATATAAGCGTTTGAATGTTTCTGTGTATTTTTTGTGTCCGTCTTGTGAGTGAGTGGACGAGTTGAGGCAGCAGATGTCTTTTGTGGAGGCCTTTGTGAACAGTTGGTTTGATGAAATTCTGGATCCACAGTTACTCATTTGTTGCAATTATTTTCACCTTTTTTATAATCGTTTTGTTTGATTAGCGCATATTGTTTGTTTTTTAGTGCGTTTTCCCACCCGTTTATTGCTCTATATTAAAGTAGAAATTTTTAACGCTTGTGTATCGATTGAAGATAACATATACGGATGTTTAATTTTAGGCCATTTCTGCTTCCACCCCTTTGCTTAATTTGCAGAAAATGCCGAAGTTCGTTGTCGTTAGTTTTCTTGTCCGTGGCGCAAAGTCTGAAACTTGTAAGTTATCGGTCGGCACGTCGTTGGATATGTTGTTAGTGTTATTGATAAATCGACCTTATATGTCGGTGCGCTTGAAAAGCGTTGGTTTTATATGTTTTCGTTGTTCGATGTTTTATTCAGTTGACAGCTATTTCGTCTCAAATAATATTTATTCTAGAGTTTTACTTCGCCGGTTAAATTTTGCTAATGCTGATATTAACAACGATGAATTGGTCGAAGTGATCGATACTCGAATTTTTAAGCTCTTTTCACACATTAATTTAGAAAAAAAAGGAAATGTATATTTAAAATGCTGGATGCAAGTGTAGCCAACATTCACCGCATGCTGCAGTGACATGCAGTATGAAGTTTAACCAAATGCTGTCATTTACGTGGCTAATATAACAAACAACAGTGTTGATAGCTTTCAGTTTGAATGCAATATGAAGGTGGGTTCGCAGTTTTTTGTATTCTCACTTATCTTTATTTATAATTGTGTCTTTTGTTTGTTGAAAAAAGGAATCGCCGAAATCGAAGAGTGACGTGAAGAGTAAACTGCATACTGAAATCCGAGATTTAGTATAATATTTATATTTAAATATTTATAATTTATAAAATTTAAATATATCTCGATATTTAAATTTTATAAATTAGCTAGAAGGATTTAGTAAAATTCGACTGCATCGTAAGGCGTTGATTCCTTGGCGCTGTAAATGAAATGAATGAATCAGCAATTATCTACTGCGAAGAGCAAATTGTTTGCTGAGGAGTAGTGCTATGAAAGTGACTTATTAGGGATTTGATGTAGATTCGAGAGGAGTTTTGGGGTAGAGGGTATCGATGAGCGATTTGAGTGTCTCGACTTACTGGCTCTAGAAGAGCGGTTATTCTCGCCCATTTATTGAACTGTTATTGTGATGCTTATCTTTTTCCCTATAAGTGCTGCTCATTGAAACATCGTAGTTGTCTTGAGGAAGCGACTTGACCAGGACTTCGGTCGATCGAGGGGATGCTTGCCCAGTAGCATCTACTGACAAAATATACTGGTCGAAGAGATGGAGTAAGCTCTTAAAACCACCTGGACCGGTGAGCTTCATGGAATCACTGCCTCCATCCTCTTGTTCAGTTACGAAGTGAAGGATTATTCTTGCATGCAACAGTCATATCCTGCAACTCAACACTAGCTTATCACTTGTAGCAGGACATAAAATAAAGGGAAGAGGTTGGAGGAAGGGCAAGTTGGGAGAAGGAGAAGCACCTGAGCGTTATTGAAAAGGGTGGAATCACCGCCTATTTTCCTGCTTATCCTTTGAAATTTGCTAGATTTGTTGAGAAGGATTGGAGCTCAGTGGTTTGTTTCTCGTAGTCTATTTCATTCCATTAATGCTTGATCTTATAGGAGAAAGAAGCGCAGTTGATAATATCGTAAGCTTCTGATAAATATTCGGTTTTTGTTGATAAGGATTTAAAATTATCGATTTGATTTTTCAATTTTCATTGATTTTATTGTCAGCGCACAATTTACAGAATTTTTCAGTTATCGTATTTCTTGGAGATATAAACCCAGGTCTTTTTTGGCGTGTTTCAATGAGAACGATTCTTCTATGCAAGAAGAAGTTTTCGTTTAAGGGCATTTTCGTTTCCATGAGAGGTTAGATCCTCAATTTCGATCAAGTGTTGGGAGGGAGTTTCCTATGTTTTTTTTTTGAGGGGTTTTTTTACTGTCTGAAACGATGCCGAATGTCCTATTTATTGCGCTTCTCATGAAGATGTTCTGTGACGGTAAATGTCTGGAATATTCAAATTCATTATTACTATGTTATTAATTACAGTACCGATTTTAAGTTTCGCGGGAGATGTTAGTGCTGAAGATCTGCGGCGTTGTCATCGAGAAGTGTTTTGAATTTCGTTAGCGAAGATGTGAGCGAGAAAACCTGAAGCCTAATGTCGATATTGTTGACGTTGTGTAGTCGTGACGCAGTCTTTAAAATCACATTTTTCTGCTTCCATAGTTTACTGCGGTTAAAATTCACTCTCGCAATAGAATGAGCAGAGTAAAACAATTACTCGAAGGTTATTTTAGTAATCAGTATGGAATATTTAGTAGGGAATTTTTTAACTAATGAGAAAAAATAATTGTTTGCATGCATTCATCTAATAGTCTTATGGATTGTTGAGGTGAAGCAATTTATGTGTTGTCTATGAAGATTGCTAGAATGATCGCGAGATTTTAATATGTGATTTGCTGGTGGCACCAAGATATGCCAGTGGATGTGAGGTGATGGTGGATTGGGGTTTAGTCTTCTGATCGTGTTGATATCGTCGATATCGACGATATATCTCATTTAATACCTTTTTATCTGGTTGGATGCAATATTTTTTATTTTTATTTCTTATCAAACGAATGAGTTCATTTGAGAAATTTTTCTTTTTTTCTATTATGAAAAATGGCTGTAAAGGTTTTTATAAGGAAATTCAGTTTCATCAGTTTTGTGACTTGAAGGTGAGATTTTCCCTTGAAGATTGCTAACTTTATTGAGAGGAACCCTTTTTTGTTCATCACAACTTCCTCGAAAGCTAAGGTTAACTTTCTGCTAAGAATGTGAGGAGGCAACATTGTAGTACTTAACGTTTCGCAGTATACACAGTGATTTATGTAGATGTCAAAAATGTATTATTTAAAGTTAGCTGATAACGCTAAGATGGGAGCCGTTGATCATTAATAGTGCATTTAACGGATATTTGCATAGACACGAAGAATATCAGTGGTATGAGAGTGAAATTCTCGATGAGATTTTGTGCCTTTAATTTGTTAATTGTTTCACTGAACGGCTAAGAAGGGATCGTGATGAGTTGAATAGCCTACCTTCTATCGTTTTTCAGGAATATCACGTCTGTTGGATAAAATTTGCCGTCCCAATGTATATTGTTGTCCTAGGTTGACGACCCTTGAATAGAGGACTACTCTGTCTCTTTCTCCCTCCTTTCTCTGTTTTTCTCCCTTTGTCCGTGCCTCCTTCCTTCATTTGTATGAATTATTTCGACGAATAAGGAATTCTCTAATTCGTCGTATTAATTTTTTAAAAGTTTGTTTCAGCTTCGCTGTAATATTATTCTCGGAGAATTAAAGGAATGCCAAGCGAAGAAGACATTGAACTTAGAATAAGTAAAAGAATTGCCTTAGTTCTACGATAGTTGTTTTCAGTCTTTACTTGAATGGTAGAGCAAATGTGAACAAAGCGTTGATATTGTACGAGCAGGGTTCGTATTACACATAACCGCACACTTGTACGGTGTACTTCCGTTGTTTTCGTTCAAAAAAACGAATCGTTTTGTTGTGTTCGGCAATGAAATTAATCAACGAGGTGAACGGCTACAAGAGAGCCGCCATCTGTTCTCTCTGAAGTTTGTTTATCTCTCAGCAGCTTCCAGCATTTTTGAGTATCAAGCCGAGTAGGGATCTCTTTCGTTCCTCCTGCCCCTTCCTCCTCTCCCGGCGAGGATCGTTGAACTTAAAGTAGAGCCGTTGCTGTAGCAGGATTTTTATGAATTTGAAAACAAAGGCGATATGATTTGAGCAATGCGTACAAAGGTCACTCGAAGCGGGCTGGTTGATTCGTATATAAAAATTCAATGAGACATGCGTATTTGCAGGTTGATGTATGGATTGTCTGCTTACGTGAATGTGATGCACGTCAGCGGTTTTTCGATACTGTTGAAAGTGTAGAGCGCTTTTTACGAGTGCATTTCTAAACATTATCGGATGTTTCACCGTTGGGGGTCGAACCGGAATTCATTGTGCGACATACCACCTCTTTACCGTTTCGTCTATCCTTCATAATTGGTCGTAATCGCCACTTGAGTTTTACTTCAATTTTCCCTTTTCGAACAGTTTTCCCCACAAATGTCTGATCCATCAGATTTTTGAGAAATGCGTTTTGCCTGAAATATTTGCTGATTGCTTCACTGCGGTGTGCTGAGCGCGCTTGCTTACTCCATTCTCCAAAAATTATACCAAATATGTTTATTGCATTTATCCGCTTTCACTAAAAAAAATTTTGAGGCTATATGTTTTCATTTTCCCTTTTTTCTTTACATGAAGTATCAATTTCTCGTACGGGGATCTTCGAAACGCCGGATACGTGACTTTCTCTTCTCATCGCTCTGTGTTCCCTGACTGGGGTCTACTGCTTCTCGCCCCCCGTTACCGTCCAGCTTCGCTTCTTTCTCCTCCCTTCTCTCCCCTCCTTTTCAGTTTGGTTGCAGTGATTTGAACCTTCGCACGCATGATTGCACGAGCAGCTCAAAGAGTCGTAATGCAGTATGGTTCGAATTGCACTGCTAAAGAGAGAGGTGCAATCGTTTATTTAACACGAATAATAACGTTGTAATGCGTCTGCGTTGCGTGCAACTTCCATCATTACACTCTGCTGTGTTGTTTCGAGGTGAGCATCATAAACAGGTAACTAATCAGACAGGAAAGAGTATGGAACTCTCAGAGAAAGAGTCATGAATACGGCTAAAGAGTCGCAGACTATAACTTGACGTGCTGAGAGGGCGCTCATTACACCATCCCTTAGGCACGAAGGTCAACGAGCACGCCGCTGCGCTTTGCACTGATAGTCTGACCCTTGACCATATCTGCTTGAGTGCGTTTGCAAATCTTTGTCCTTCTGGAATTTATGTGTTATGCGATAATATTGCTGTTATAGGAGTAACTGTCAACTTCGGTTTTTGTTTAGTAGCAGACACATAGATGAGGCCCAAAACTTGAGGGATTTTGTTTCAGGTGTCTGAGGTAGGAGGGAGGGGACGGAGGCAATTGTTAGAGTGTTCTGGAAATTTGACTGTAGTGTAAGTTATCATGTTCACCATTGGGATGCAGAAAACATTTTCGTTGACGAAGATAGTGATGTATTCGGGGGAATTACGCGAATTTCAGTTGCAAGAGGAGATTAGAAGTAAATTAATGAAGATTTTGGATGAAGTGCAAAGTCTGTGCTTGAGAGGGGATAGCTCGAGCTCCGGCAAGCAGCTAAACGAGGTTACTATATTGTTTTTTTCCTATGTATAGGAATAACGCTGTATTGTCGATTTGTTTCGTTATACTATTTATGAATATGCATTAATGCTATTTCCTCGCTTCAAAATAATGACGTTGTTGGTGTGGCCCCGTCCTCCCTGCTGCACCCACTCCTCCACACCCTTCTCGCCACCCACTCTTCTCAAGTGGCTTCGATAGCGCTGTTGACGATATGCAAATTATTGATGTTAATCTGGCGACTTCTTTCATAGCTTCAAACCATTTCATTTCAGCCGTTCGAATATTTGCAAGAAAGATTCCATTGATGTTATTTTAGTTAACTTCTTGAACGCCCGAATTATTGCATATAATTTCTTAATGGCGTTCAATTACATAGCCAATGAAATAATTCGATATATCGCTGCAGAAAATTTGCCCACATCGATTCCTACGTATAATTTGTTCGAATATTTCTCACTGTCCCTCACCCTTTCTCTCCACCCTCTTTCCCCTCTCTCTCTCGCCCCTCCCTGCTACTAGGTGTTGATTTCCAGTGAACGGAACCACTTTTGAATTTTGTACTATTTAGAGCATTTAATATTAGTATAATAAATTTCAATTCAGGTTTTCAACGGCATTTAAAATAAAACGAACGAGAGAGATGAAATGAGATGGAGATGATTGAATCGGCGATCGATGCATTTTTTAAATTTGCATTAATGGCGCGTTCCGTGTTTTTTGTTTCGAGTACTCTCTTCAATTTATTTCAGTTGACGGAGTTTGTTTAATCCTAATTTTATGATTTCTGTCGATAATTGAACGAAATTTAATGTGATCGTTATTTTTATTGCTTTTTATATTTTGCGTATAATATTTGAAGTCGGATATTATTCTCTCTTTCTTTGGTTTTAATTTATATTCTTCGAATTTAGTGAAGTAATTATGATTTTCGACGATGGTTTTAGGAGATCTTTGCAGTTTTTTGCTCCCATTTTTTGGATTTTCGTGCTAAAAAGTTACTCATACAACAGCGGTTTTGATGGCTAATTTTAAATGAAAGTATTCCACTCTGAACACTCTTCCAATGGCGTTATTTGAAGCGACAACCATATTAGCTTCTGTGTTTATGAGCATGAATGCGATTTTTAGCCCTATATGGTCGGTTAAAATAATATTTCATTGGCTCTTCCCTCAGTGAGCATAAATGCGATTTTTAGCCGTATATGGTTGATTAAAATAATGCGTTATTGGCTCTTCCTTCATTATTTGATAATTTAAAAGTTGTTTGGAAATTTGGAGTCGGTGTAGCGCCATTTTAGATTTTATATCACTCAATATCTGATGGACACTTCGTGACTTACTCTGAACTTCGTTGTAGCGTATAGACATGTAACAATTGCGGCGTTCTCGAGTTTATAGCACGATGATGTAACGATGTTATGAATTCAGAGTTCTTTTACCGCTACAGTCGTGCAATGTACGATGAAATATAAGGAGTAAAATGTTTTGTTTGATTGGAAGTTTCCACCAATTTTTGTGAAAGTTTTCGTTGAGAAATTGCATAGCGGTATTTAATATAGTTTATGGAAATATTTACGAGCATCCATATATAATTTTGTATTTGTTAACAATGATGTTTAAACTTTTAATAAGTTTATGCCATTTTGAGTTTGTTATTAATGAAAATGGCAAAGAAAAGCTCATCGATTATCAGCAATCTTATCACATTATCAGACGTCTTATCAAGTTGTGCTCAGAAAGGAAAAGGGAAGAAGTTAACGGGTTTTGCAGACTAATGCATTGTAGATATCAGCTATACTATAAAGTAATATTGATGATGATGAATGTGAACATTGATGATTGTGTTTTATTTCGATGTTTCTTGATGTTGAGTTTTTTGTCCCATCGAGAAATGTTGGGTACATTCTTCGAGAAGTAAATGTTGCAGTCGTGATTTTGATCGTTTTTGCGATGGGTTACATTGATCGGTTCTATAATTCGATTAACGTTTCACCTCATTAACCGCTAAACTGTTCCCAAAAATGTTAATTTATTCAACAAAAATTAAGAGAAATATCTATGCGAAACTATACATTTTTACCGAGTCGATTTATTCAAATGTTTTTCGCAAATGGCATTCGTAAATCACAGCGTTCATCATCGAAATTATGAATTGAACTTAAAAGACTTTAAACCGAAATTCACAATCGGTCGATTTAATAATAGCCTCAGAACTTTGCTTTGCATAATTGTATACGTAAATTTCAAGAATTGAGGTTTTCCACGTCTTTCTTTTCTATTCAATTCTATTCTACTGTCTTCCATAATATTCTGGAAATTGGATATCCGAGCGAGTTGTAATCCAGGAACACACAATAATGGTGAAAAAAATAGTGCGTAAAATATTGAGGGAAGCATAAGAGAACGCGAAATTTTAAGTTTAAACGAATTGTTTTCCGGATTTTCTTGTAAAATAGTGAGTAAGCGTTCCTTGTCGCTTTGGAAACTGCAGTTTTCTCTTGCCAAATCATTTAATTTTTCGTTTTTTTGCTATTTTTCTCGAATTCAATAAATAAGTTCTATTGTTCATGAAGGAATCTTTAACTGGCACACTATTGGCTAGAGTAGAGGACTTTTAAACTTTCTTTGCTCAGATAGTTGCATTCAGTTCCTTTAAGATAGAAAGTATCATCACATCCTTCATTCCTTTCTTTTTTTCTTGCTTCATTCCCTCGTGTTCTCGCATCCTCTTCAATTTCCTCTTATGTCGAAAATAAAACAACCAATAATTCTCTACTGCTTCTTTTTACTAGAGAAGTGTTGGCACTATGTTATTCCCAGATTATTAATTTAGTTGGGTCTTTATTTCCGAATTACGGTAATGACTGATTTGTAATGAATCCATTTTCTAGGTTCTCTATTCAGTAAATGAATGTTATTTGTATGAATGACATTAGCAGCTTAATCGTCAACAACGTGCGAATATTCCTATAAAATTTGATCAGCGAGTGCGTTATATTTATATGGCTGTTGCGTAGTATGCATATTATAAGTGCTGTTAAATTTTAAATTTCGCTCCCATAATGCATAGTGAAAATTGGA
The DNA here is from genome assembly GCA_037576465.1 of Parascaris univalens. Classification (NCBI taxonomy): domain Eukaryota; kingdom Metazoa; phylum Nematoda; class Chromadorea; order Rhabditida; family Ascarididae; genus Parascaris; species Parascaris univalens. The sequence continues at coordinate 230,801,668 of CM075173.1, read as the reverse complement.
CATTTTTCACTTCTTTCAGTTTCAGTGGGCATTTTCACTTGATAGATGTAATATATTAGTAATAGGTAATTTTCATTTGGGTAAAACTTTCAAGGAATAGGATGTACATTGGTAAAAAACTCTGTGATCTGTGATAGTACTTGCCAAGAAAGGCTCGCCTCATTCATACAGCCATTTTCACCTTTATTGGAATTGAATGTGGTACTCGGATTTATTTATTTCTAATCTTTCCACCCATTGTATTCAAATAATGTTGTCTTTAGGTTCGACGAGAATTCAAGGATATGCTAATTGAAGAAGACTCTGAAGTAAACATTTGTTTTTTGATGCGAATGTTTATGAGGGTGATTGATTGTGACATTTGAAAGGGGCTCAATCATCATTTTGAGTACAATAATGTATTCTTTCTCTTCAGTAAGCAGAGATTTTCGACATAACTGTAAGATTTGATTTGTGTTTGAAAGTTTCCGTCAAAAAGAATTTCAAACAAAAGGGAATCATAGGCATTGTGAGTGTTTTTAGGCCTTTCCCGTTGAAACTCAGCGCTAAGTGCTCATTATTTTACTGTTTTTTACTCATTCATGTGACCATATTTCCTTCTTATTTAGTGCTCTTTTCGTTACAGAGAACTTCCTTCCGTCCTTTTTTATCTTGCATTTTTAGGTTTTGTCTTGTGCTGTGCGAGTTGTTCTAGCTCTCTTTAACTCTTTCCATCTCCGTCCATATGATCGAAGTAATTTCGGGCTGCTCTAGTATGCTGCTCGTCGGTGCAGATTCACTAATATGAATTACCTGTTGAAAGGTGCTCGAATTAGTGGTGATGCTTAAGTTATCGGCAGGGAGAAAATAGCCAATACGAGCAGGAAAAGGTTGTTTCGTTGATGGAAGGGAGGCAGAGTTTATGTCGGGTGTAAATGTGCATTTGTTAGGAAGGAGGCGTATGGCGCGCAGCTGTCCAATGCGTCTCGAAAAACCGGCGTTTGCTTCGTTATCAACCGAAAATCCTTTTGCATCGTTGCTTCTCGAAAACTCTTTCAGACACCCCTTAGGAATTGTTATCGGATGTTCGTTAATCTCAGCTTTTAAAATTGTGACATTTGCGCCTTCGATATGTATTCACCATGTTGCCAACAACTTTAAGCTCGCGTTTTAATGTTTGCTTGGCTTTATATATGATGTCAAAACATTACATACCTTTTCCAGGATATTGGATGCCAATATCCTGGAAGCAATTAACCATCAGATGGCAATAGCATAGTATTTGAACGCTTCACGGTGAGTCCAAACATTGGCACTGTTTAACATTTTACTGGAGGCAGGGAAAGTGGATTTCATTGTCGCAAAGATTCGGCAGAACACTGTCGATTATTAATGCGGGGGTAATAAAAGTGATATACGATAGCAGTTGCCGCTTTTTCACGATGTTTTCATAGATGGGAAGTTCTCCATCGCCTTTCTTTTTCTTAAAGCTTCAGTTTATTCTTTTTCTTTCTTAGTATAGCGGTTTTCTCAAAAATATGTAGCCTTGTAGGATTGCAGTGCCCATCAGTCATCTAATTGTTTAAATTTAGCTTAGTTTCAGCTTATAAGAATTATTTAATGATTTAGAAATAAGAGATTCATCAGCTGCGGGTGGGGACGAGTCTTCAGCCAGCCGCTTGATAAGTGGAGAGCTCTCCTTCTTGCCCCTTTTTTGAAGTAGTTTTCCACCATGCAATAATTTTCGTTACAAGAGTTATTGATGGTTAACGAATCTTAAAAGAAGAGGGTATATCCTTTTATGCATTGCATAATTCACTGATTAGCAGTATCGCTATAGGAACGAGTAATTTAAGAATATAAATGAATGGGGCATATATACGGGAAAATAGAGATATGCACGATAATCTTTAAATGAGAGAATATATGCACGATAATCTTTAAATGAGAGAATATCTTCGAGATTGCAAACTGAAATACTCATATTGCAAACATAAAGTATTGCCTCGAATCTGTGTACATGCCACAATTGGAACGTTTTTTGAGTGGAGGTTTTGCCACTTAGATGCTTCGTTGATTCTTTTTGATAGTTCACCTTTATTTCCCTCATTCGCGAATAGTATAATAAATTAATATCAGTTGTCTTCTCATTGTGGGTATTTATTTGGAAGGTGCTAAACTCGCTGATAATTAAGATGTTGTCCATGAATTTGACTTATATTTAAGGCTGTTTTGGGATCTCCCGGATGTTAGACTCGTTTTGGAACTTTGAGGGTGTTCAGGCTATTGAAATATATGGGCTAGTGAAGGAATTTTCGGATATTGGATCCCTCTCGGGATCTTTTAGATATTCTTGATGCTTGAGGATTTTCTACGTCAATTTTCCTTGTATTTCAGTGATTTAAGGTGGAAATATTCATGTTTAGATCTTTAAAATTTTACTGATTTTTTGAATTAAAATATTATCCGTTCTAAGGTAATTTTTTCTTCATTCTTTCAGTTGTTTTCCGTTATTGAGAATTTGTAAGGTGAAATTTGAGGAGTAGGAGTTCTCTTCAGTAAGTGGATGAGAATTTGACGTGATCGCATCATCGAATGACCTCATTTTGTACTCAAATATGTCACTGGGAAGGTGCAACGCTCTTTGTGAATAAGTTACCGCGCTCAGATTGTCGCTTTAATCATAGGGATTTCATCTGCGTTGCTTCTTTTATGGAATTCACTTCGATGCACTTCCTGGTACTTGTTTTTTAAATTCAGACGACACTCATTTTGTATATCGTCTTTGGTTTAATTTCTGAAATATTTCACGTATGGGTATTTATTCATTCATTTACATACCGCTGTACTTCATTTATGCTTCGCATATTTTGTTCGTGAGAGGGACCGTGGTATCGGTTAAGAGATGAGGGCGAGAAGGGGGAAGGAAATATAGATCAGGTAATAGTAGTCGGAGGAGATTTCTGGTATTCGTGGGTCGACCAACTAAATTTGTATCATCCTGTCCCCCCCCCCCCTCATCTCCTTTTGTCTTATCTTATATTGCGTATTATACTAATATTGAGGGCGAGAGGGGTTGGTAAGCAATATTCTAATGACTTATTTTGTTAATGCGTAACAGCTACGGCAATAGTTGGGGCGGACATTTAGTATTGAATAGTCATCATATGCCCTCCCTCCCCTCCACCGCACTATGCATCCGTTATATTCAACGAATACATTCGTCGCTCCGCCCTCATTTCTTGTTCCTAAGACCAGACAAATCTGGTTAATCTCGATGTTAAACTTGGTGAGTGGATAATATTATTGTGGTTTATGTGGACTATTTTTATAATCAGTTGATTATGTAAGGTGATGGCAAATCAGTTCGTATCACTGTGGGGAGCTTTGGCTAGCAAATCGTTAAAATCTGCCGATGGTAGTATGGCGAATTGTATGCGTTTCGATTTTGCTTTGGAGAAGTGATTTGCGACCAAAGAGAACACAGCCGGCTCTGCACATGGAATAGGTGAAATTTGATCCATTCACTTTCTCACGTCTCTGATCCAGCGAGCACGGTGCCTCTGATATGCTGCTAAATCTCAGTTAGAGCTGAACGGGATCGACATGTGTGAAAGAGGTGTGCGGTGGAGGTGACGGCAACGATTTTACGCTAATATTTTTCATCTTACAAACAATATGAATGTGAGGGAAGGAGAGGGGAGATCAACGATGCATTTGATAGGAAATTTAGGTTGATTTTGGTGAGGAATGTGTGTTTTATTGACGAGTTGCCGTTAGTGGGAAATATAGGTTTTATATTCTTCATGCAAATAATAGTTAATTATGAAATGCAGTGTGCAGTATACTATTTCCGGTGGCGCACTTATTCGATGAAGTTTCATCGGCTCTTCGTATATCGTCGATGCGTTCGCTGTTTTGATTGTTGATAAGCACTAGTGGTCTGTTTTTCTTTGAAAGCTGCGATATGTCTGCTGTTTCTTAATTTAAAGTAGACAGCACCGCATATATATATTTGCGGAAGTTTATAGTTGTTTATGGAAGTTTCTTATAGTAAAATATATGTTTATGTCCGCTTTTTCTTTGATTTTCGAGTTTTACGTTCATAAGTCGTGAATAGTTCTTTGAAAACTTCGCTAAGGGAAAGGGAAGTGAGGAATTTAATTAATGAAACCAAAGAAGCAATATATCTCATTGAATTGCATTTTATATTGATTTGAATCGCTTTGATAGATTATGAAACTTATTGATAGTTCTAAGAGAGGTTTCTTCGTTAATTCTCTATGCCGAATGTCGATGTCATTTTTTGCTTCTCTAAAATGTATCTTCAGTTGCTCATTTTTATTTGTTCGATAGTTTTGCTCTATCGTTATCGTTGATTGAAGATATAACAGTGAAATTTGGGGAACTTTTTTAGGCTTTGAAAGAGATTGGATCCGATATATATGAAGGCAGAAGACGGTAAATTAGATGAGCAGTCAGTACAGACGAATGCCTCAACGGCTAGAGAGCCCGATCCGGACACGATTAAAATGTTTGTCGGTCAGGTTGGTGCTTATATTTGCATAGTTGAACTTCGACGAATTATATCTTTTTCGCGAGTATCGGATGTATGGATTTGTTTATTATGATTGGATTTTTGTTTATATTCTCGTATCAGGTAGCCTAGCGTCATTCTATTAAATTAGGACGATTCTGTTGCTGTTGCCCCTTTTTTACCTCTTATTTCTATTCAGAATATTTTTTTGGAGAGATGGTGATGTGGGAGGGGGACCCAGCAAGAGGGCAGGTTAAGGAGTGTTTGAAAATATTATCGTGGCTGGCACTAGCTCGTTAAGTAGATGCTGTGCGAAGGAACCGTTTTCAGTGAATTGGTGTTCCTATGATCGTACACAGAATCTTTTTTATTTGCAAATTAGTGGTGCATATTTAATAAGTGAACGAATTGAGATCGAATTGGTGCATACATTAGGGCATCATCTAGTTTGCATATTGAATTTGTGGTCCTTTAATGGATTCTCTCAGTAGTCGCCCAGTTAAATGTTCTGAAAAGAAATCAAAAAATCCATTATTGTTCCGGAAGTTGAAAAATCGTTGTGTTTTAATAATTCGAAGTTGGTTTTTTCATCTCGAAGAAGATATTTTGCAAAGAATTATTGCTGAATATCCACATAAAGATCCCAGTATTTTATAAATTTTGGATTATATGCATCGTTGAGCGTTTAGATGAGCGTAAATTGAATGGATATATTTGCAGATTCCACGATCGTGGGGTGAGCAAGAATGCCGTGAATTGTTTGAACAATTCGGATCCGTTTATCAGTTGAATGTTCTTCGCGATAAGACAACACAGGCTAGTCGGGGTTAGTTGTTAGAAGTTAAAATTGCATTTAGTGTTTTAACACTGAAAAGGTTTTAGATCTAAACGAAATATTGCGTTCTCCCTTTACCCCCATCCGTTCCCCTATCCTCTCGCTATTCCTCTCAAACTACCTAAATGCTGGGAAACCGTTTGAAGTGTTCGCTTTATGAGAGAGGTACAACGATGTGGGGGATGAATGTTTAGAGCGAGGATGGCGCATACATTGTTTTTATTTGCATCTAGCTGTAGAGATTGTTTATTAAATATTGCGCTCACTCTCACTCTGATTCCCATATTGATAAGCATGATTGTGGTTGTTGGTGCGCTTTGCATCTGTGTGCACCGTCTGCTTTTAAGTGGCCATTGATGAAATCCGTTTCATAGGGCTTCATTTGTAGGCGATATGTTAAAGTGATATGATCAGTGATTGAATTCAGGCTGTTGTTTCGTAACGTTTTATCGCCGTGCAGATGCAATAGCAGCACAAGCGGCATTGCATAATATACGCGTGCTTCCACAGATGCATCATCCTGTACAGATGAAACCGGCTGACAGCGAAAATCGTAACGGTACGTCGGTTTCTTTGTTTTAAGAGTTCAAGAACTCCTGTTGCGTAGTGTGACTTATCTCATAGGAGGACGTTGACGAATTTCACGAGCCGACTGCCTGACCTTTCGGAGTTACTCGTTTTCCCCGTGTTATTATTTATTGTTGTTTCTTTAAAAAAAGCTTTTGTTGCTGTCGCTAAAAATAATGAGCATCAATGATTTTCGATATGAATGTGAATCGTCACGTAAAGGACGGCAAGTTAGCTTTTTTCGTCAGGGCTGCACATCCTGAAAACCTTTCGTTCTCGCGGGGATTTTGAGTTATGTTCTGGAATCACCTTTCAGGTCCTCTGAAGGTTTTTGAAGGTAGCATTTCCACGAACGAGTTTTTCCATCAGTTTCAAGATGTGACAGTAGTTTGTTGCTAAAAGGATCGGCGAAATTGCTAGAAGTTGGCACTGCGAGGCTGAGTTATAAAAGGTGGCATGCTGATGCGATAATGTTGAAGAGGCTTTCTTTTATCTCTGCAAAGTTCTGTTAGCAGATATCGATTCCCTCAGCCAATTGAGGAAATTGTTAATTATTGTTGTCGTATCTATCCTGATAATTAGCATGGAACAGATGTGAAGACCTATTTTTAGTGATGTAAGTTGATGTGATTTCCCAGAAATGCTTATATTGTTGACGAAGAAATGATTTAGATTATTTTGCAAGTGTATTTTTCCCAGGCATGTGTAAATAATTCGATTTCCTCTTGTGGATTGAGACGTAATCGAAGCATCCAGGAAGCTCTAAGTGAGAGCGGCACTTTCACTGCGCTATTTAATGTCGATATATGAGCGAAGCCACTTGAAAAGCTTCTGAATATTTTAGTGACTTTTAAAACTGCGATTTTCATGGCTCACAAGTATCGCTTTCAAGGGAAAGTGCGTGAAGCGTGAAGAGAATTTCTGTGCTTAAACGAGCGGAACAAGTCGAAAATGTTTGAGGTGAAATGAAATAAAAAGCGCTTTCTCGGAAGTTTTCGTTCCCGTCCCGCTCCATCTTAAATGCTTGAAGGGGAAAAGAATAAGGTGGAGGGAGAAGAGGGTTCTAACACAACTAAGTAAAAGATGATGGGGGAAAACTACGCATTGTTCAGCTGCACCGAAAATATTGCCGAGAGGGGCTTTTGGGCCGCGAAAGTTTTGGATAACCTTATTTCTTTATGAACGCCAACTAACATAAGTACGATGTTTCACTAACGTTAGGAAAGGTAGTTGATTTTTATGCGTAATTACCTACCTATTCATATTAGATGCCTTTTTGCCTTGTTATCCTAATACCGTGCAGTTTGGCAGCAATTCGCACCGAATTTCATTGAAGTATTTAAAGGGTCATTAAGTGAAACGCAAGATGGTCAACAGGTATATTGGTCAGTCCTGTTTGATGCAAAGAGAACCTTCTCCCACTCCCTCCCGCTTCATCATTCCTCCTTTCCTTCACTATCGTCATGTGGAAAATAAGTACGTCACAGGTGGCCATTGAGATGAGATTCTCTGAAAAATGCATTACTGCCTCAGTGGGAGGTTTGAGGGGAAACGTTTGCTCGTCGGTTCCGACAAATAAGAGCAAAGCACAAGAATTCTGCACTAATACAAATTCCAAAGAGCAATTTCCATGGCAATATTCATAAATTTCAACGCTGTCGCTTAAGTCCCTTTTCCCGCAGTTGTTGACAGAATTGCAAGCTTATATCCGCTCATTAAGAATGCATTAGTTGCTTTCTTTCAAAAAGCGCATCTCGAGCTTTCAATTATCCATCAGCATTATTAGCCTAAAATGGCATCCGTGTGGAATGCTTTCATTGTTTATGATGCTTTGAAATATTTGCACTTCGCAATTTCGGAGGACATATCCACATTGAGCCAACTCCTACCGCCTTTAGTGGAGGGGTATAGGAGGAAACGGATAACTGAAGTGATAACAGCGATCGTCAAATGTTTTTTCTAGTGGCATTTCATAATGTATCTATCTTGTCCCCCTTGCCTTTCTTGTTCTTTTCCGCAATTTTTTTTTGCAGCCTCTTCTTTCAGTTATTGTCTCTCAGGTGGAATGAGAGGAGAGAGGGGAGCAAAGGTGGAGATAAGATTGTTTACGCTGTTATCGTTTTGTTCGTCCCTGGTTTCCGTAAAGAGCGATGATTTGTTTAGTGAACCAGGGTCAAATAAGTTGTGGTCCTCGGTGCATGCTTTGGTGACGTTGATACAGTTTTCGGACATAGGGGGAAACAGATCGGGCTGCCTCCATTCCACTAACCGTGTTGCCCTAACGAGTCCTGAGCTTCTGGACGTTAGGGAGGGATGAGGTGCCCCACAGTTTTTTTGGTGCTGCGCATGCCCAATGGGCATCGGCACTTTTTTTTTTACGTTCTGAGGTGTGCTGCTGTGAGGATAAGCTGGTGTGCGTGCCGCACTTCAAGAAAGGCTGAGTAAGTAGGGCAAAGTGAAGTTGTCGGTTGGGGCACTGCAGTCGATATGAGTTGACAGGACTGTAGTCATTACAGTAACATAAATCCATCACAGTAACAAACAAATCGATTTCGCATTCTGCACTTCATTATCGTCATTAGAAAGAGGACTTGTTAGAGTTTGTTGACTCAATCTTGTCGTTGCACTTATGCGTACAATTGAGCTAGATCTATATGGAATATCGTAGAGGGGATTTCCAAGTGTATTTAATAATCGGATGATGAGGCGGCTATTCTCGGAAAGAGCGGAATAAAACATTTGCAGTTGTATTCATAATTGCAGATAGCAAAGGAAGGAGGGAGGGGTTGAGAGAGAAAAGGGAAGAGCACCTCTTACGCCTCCGAATTCCTCTTTTATTCAGTGCGAGATTATCTGCGAGTGTTTTCTCACTTGAGCAAAGTTTTTAGTTTCAGAGCGGAAGTTATTTGTTGGGATGCTGAATAAGAGATTGACCGAAGAGGATGTAAAGGCGATGTTCGCACATTTTGGGCATATCGAGGATTGCACTGTGCTGAAGGATTCGGATGGAAAAAGTCGAGGTAAGATCATTTTCAGTCATCATTGACAGCCGCTTTTCGCAGCAGGTGATTTGGTTTTTGCACAACAAGAAGATGTAATACATTTGTGTTTGCTGATCTCTGGTTTTTGTTCCGAGATAAAATAAAGAAGGGAGGGGCTTCATCTTGCCGGAATTATGACATCCAGTGAATCATCAGTCATTATCTGCACACGACTAGTTAATAAGTTTTTTAATGAAATGCGGGTTGTCAGTGGTTTATGTGACATAGATTTTCATCTATGTTTTTTGTGAGGGCTGAAGTTCACTGAAAACAAACCTAAAGTTCATTGGAAAGTCGGCCTGGAATTCCTCGAAAAATGAGCGGCAGAGTAGTCGCCTTGAAAAAGTTGTGGCATTGTGATTTGTTTAATAGAGGCAAAGCGCATGCAGTCTATAGAGACATGAAGTTAATTAAATGAAGAGGCCTGTGTCATTTTGTATGAGCACTTATTTCAGTCGTGTTGCTGTGAAATGCTTTAGTTTTCCGACTTCGAAGGGGGAGAGGGAGAGGCAGAGGTCATCTTCTCACTGAGCTGAAAGTATAAAGAAGGCGGTTACATGCTTTCGAGTGATAAAATGGCAGTTGAGGTTATTCTTAGCTCTGCGGCGATAATAGGCGCATTTGTTTTATGTGGGGAAAGGATAGCCGAACTTTTTACATCCCTCTCCCCCTTCTTCCGTCACTCTTCGCTTTCCTCTCGCTCCACTTTTTTTGCCACTCAGAAGCAACGTAGTGTTTGTTTTTGTGAGGAAGAAGAAAAGAAATATTTTGTCGCAATAGTCTGAGCGGAATAAATGAAATAAGCTTGCTTGGATAATCAACTAAAATATTACTTCTGGGAATTGATTAGCAATTTGAAGTTCGATTCAGGATTCATTCGATATTCATTTCATAAAGGCAACCTATGTTTGACGTTGCTATGTAAGTGACCGCATCGGAATGTTCTTTTAAGTGGACGGAAAAAGCGTTCCCAACTCGTATTTCGTTATCAGTGAATGTGAATCGCTTGCAGCTTTGTGGTTTATGCTTTTATTGTCCAATAGTAGTTGGAGAGTACTCTTAGGTAGTTACCAACCTCTTTTTTACTATTATGGACGGTTTGTCGATATTATCAGTTCCGCTGTGATCGGCTTTTGATCGGTGGAAGTCTTTTATTTATCAACTTAGGCGCCATTTTTATTATCTTTTTACTTGAGATTTCTACTTCAGTTCTTCAAAGAGGTTTGTTGCTGTTAAGGTAATTTACCTTCGGAAATTTCATTGTGAAGATTGTTTCCGTTTAGTGACTGTTAAAGAACTTAATGCAGTACAGAAAGCAGTCATATTTCATAGTAACGTGCGATATTGCTAAGCGTTATTTGAATATGATGTTCTTGAAACAGGTGAATCGTTTATGGAATAATGGGAGCGGAGTAATGCCGGCCGATTTGAAATTTGCATGATTTTTAATTTGGATTTGAATAGCAGTTGAGAATGTTAAACTTTAAGGATAATTTTGATGAGTTGCTGGAATATTATAGTACCTTCGAGCTTACTGCACTGCTCATTCGCCAGTGCTGGTCGCCTTGGAAGGAATTTCCTGATATCGAAGCAGTGATCGTCGTGGTGTTAATGAGAGTTTCAGCTGCCATCATTTCTTTTTTTTTAGAATCACATCATTTTCACAACCTCGATGACGTCGTCGTTAAGCGCTTTCCGATCATGAAGATATCCCAGATGCTTGCTTCATGATGAAAATTTTTTTGCTGCTTTTCCACTAGTGAGATCATAGACAACAAATTCGGATGTGCTTTGTTCGAATGTTGTGTGTAGCCATATGTTTTTGATTAATCGTTGGGTTAAGGGAAGGTATGAATGGGAAGCACTCAATAGATTGTGTGGAACGAGGTAGCAATCTGTAGGTTGACGATAGCTGTCGGCACGGTGTGCACTGTCGACGACGGTATCACTCTTGTGAAGTATACCAAAAAATTTGAGATTGTGAGATCGACAAATTGCTCAAATTTGAACACGGATTTTTTAGCGAAACTTGAAAAGTGTTCTACAAAAGCTCCAGTACTGCGAGTTGCGGCTTTCTCTCCATAGGCTTTGAGAGTGGCGGCTTCGCAGTTCTGAAATCTCGAAAATTAGTGGAGGGTTTGAGTTTTCTCGATCACTAAGTGGAAACTTCGAATTTGTTCACCAGGTAGGTACTGGAGGTCCTGAGTTTCTTACATCCTCACATGATCCTGAATCAAGGGCACTCGATTTTGAGAACGTAGATGTAGCAAAGATTATATTGTTATGAATTAATTGCGTACTCTTTGGTTAGTTTTTTCATTGCGGTCATTGCCGATATTCAGACACTAATGTACCGATATTTTCTTATCCTCTTTCTCATTTTGTCCTGCAAATGGGAACTTCTCAGCCACAGAACGCTTCACTTCTCATAGAGACGCTAGGAGTATGCATGCGTTTATTCATCTTTGAATACCCCACTATGGTAAAAGTTGTCGTAGAATCTGAGCATCTACAGAGATGTTTTCCTGCTGAGACAGTTTTTGCTTCCCTTGGTTGCCTGCTTCAGTGCTGCCTCCCTTATTCTCTTTTATCTTCGTCCTTTCTTTCTCTTCTTGTTGTCTCATGTCCCCAACTTTCTTCTCTTTTAGGCTGTTCAGCTGCTCCGTGTGGTTTCCTCATTCCGCATGTGATTGCATTTCTATCGTTTATCCATCAGTAGAATGATAGCCGAGCTGTTCAATGCAGAAGTTGTGTTTTTGATTTTCGAGGGGTCTGTTTGGTTTTTATGCTCACTATTTGGTCAGTTTAATGATCGCTGCTAAGGATTTGCCGTTCTCTAAGATGTTATACCGCTTATTAATACATTAATTAGGGGAGAATCTGTTTTTGAAAAAGCAGAGCTGATTATATGATCCTGCTGGACCTCTTCATATACTTTACTACAGATGGGAAGGAACTAGAAAGTACCCGTCTGCCTAGATTGTCGTAGTGAAGTAATCTTGAAAAGGTAGCTCGTGCTGTAAACGTGGCTTTGTCATTATAACCAAATCCTTCTTTTGCGTTTTTAATACTTAACCTGCGGATTGTGATAGTCCGAGAATAGATCTGCGAATATTTCTTTGTGGATGTGCGTGAAGCAGTAACTGCTCGGAAGGGTACTGAATGTGCCATAAACACAAAAAATGCCGAAGTCATACGTAGACTGCTTTAAGCGCAGATGTGGCGACGTGACCGAATGTCGTCGTATTAGCGCGCATATGAGGTGTGTTCTGTGTCCGGTATATTTGTTCTGCTGAGGTCGATGTTGTCGTAGGGATTTTGAAATTATTTGAGGATATCGTCAGGATAAAAAGGCCGTCGGAGATACCTAAGAAATTCCCTCGCCCAGTCGTTCACTCTCTATTCTTTTTTCACATGCTTACAATTGGGAAGTTTTAGCTGGATCGTCCTTCGATCCTCTTCGTATTCATATTCATTAAAGGCTGAATCGTTTTTTGATCCTCTTCGTATTCATATTCAGTAGAGAACATCTGGCCGATGCAGAAGATTTTTGATATTGGTTATTCATTGTTCAAAAAGCCACCGAGAGAATTCTATATGCTGAAGATTGGTGTTGGCGTTGGTAAAGTCACACCTCCGAAATGTTTGCTTCATCTCGCTGATCAACGATTTTCGCATTTATCCGTTGCTTGTGATAAGTTACTGGGGAAGTGGGCATGAAACTGTCGTCCGAGGAATCTGCTTATCGGCGCATTCCTTTTGGAATTGCAGGTCTAGAAAGAGCTCGATCACCTATCTTTTTCACCTGTCCAATTTCAGAAACGCGATTTTGTATAGGTTTCCTTCGCTTGATATTAGTGGCACGTTGCATCTTCAGTGTCGTTGGTCCATTTAGATGCGAATTTTATGTTATGCACGTAGGCAGCATGGCTATCAAATTGGGTCGGTGTTAATCGCTGTCATTTAAAGATGTTCCCTTTGTTCTTTCTCTTGGGCGTCATTAAAAGAAGAGAATCTCAAATGCTTTTTCTTATTCCATTTGTTTGATGGATTGGTGCGTTGAGTGCATGTTTACTTTGTGGTTGCACTCAAAATGAAATGTTATGCGAGCGGTTGTTTGGTTCGAAGGAGTGTGATTTAACGTGCGTAGCTATTTGTTTTTCTTTCCTTTCTTGCTGAGTTATTCGTTTATGTTTATTTCCTCCTTTGGTTGTCCTTGTGTGTATCGGGCTGCTGATAAAACGACACCGACGCCCCGCAGCATCGTTATTTTGCAGTTAAAGTGCTGCAACATAACTTGACGCTCGGCTGCTCTACAATATTTTATGTCTAAAGCGGCAGCGAAAATATTCTCAAGCGGCGTTGCTGTTGTAGGCGGAATATCGGCGTCGGTTTAGCTGCACCCTGTGTGTTGCCGTGTGTATGTTTGTGATGATCGTAAATAGTGTTCGTTTCCAGGCTGTGCGTTTGTGACGTTTGCAAATCGTTCCTATGCGCAACAAGCAATCAGACTGATGCATCATTCGCAAACGATGGAGGTTCGTCGTCCTACCTATCTGCTTTTTGATGTTCACTCTCCCTGTTCTGCACTTGTTTTCTTTTTCGTTGTTGTTGTTGAGGGGAGCTGCGGCACCTTTTTGCAAGAGGGGACAGCGGCGTCAAAGCAGCAAATTCACAGGTTCGTCGTTGCGCCTTTATGAGCCATTGTGTTATATTGTTTTGTTAGTGGCACACAGCGGCCTTTTGAAGTAAGAAATCATTCTCTGCTTGCCATTTATGAGGGTTTATGATCGGTATAGAGAGCTGAAAATGCATAACACCTTGATATATAAGTAGCGGTTCCAACCGACTGCGGGTCGACGCATTTGGCGATGATAGTTAGAACAGCAAATCACTCGGTCGCCATATATTTCTATGACGAATTGCCAGCTATCACCTATATATGTGATGCATTGTCGCCTTTAACGCAGTACTGCTTATATCTTACTGCCCATTTTTGTTAGTTTCTTTTTTAAACGTTTGCTTTCTGCCGTTTCGAGAATCATTCTGCATAGTTGAAATGCGGATGCAGTAACACTTTTTCATTCAAAAAGTCAGTCGTTATTCGATCTCATCATTCGTCTTTTTCTTTTAATTTGAAAACCGGCTCGTATACATGCAAAGATTAATTACCTTATATATTATGTTCCGCCTGTATCACCTGCAGAGTGCATCATAGTTCAGCATCACTACCACCAATGTCAATGGCGCCACTTCTTTAATCCTACTCCTAGTCTGCTAATATTAATTCTCTGTAGCCAACTTCATTAAATGTAAAAGTTGGGAAGGAGAAAGAGGAACAAAAAATTCCTCGAATATGGACCTCGCAGTTTGTGTAATTGACAAATTTAAATGGTCGGATATTTCGAAGAGCTCAGTTGGGAGGGGGAAGAGGTGATGATGTATGAATTCGACAGAGAAGGCCATGGGGATCTTATTTTACTCAACACCAAGGAGCTTGTGTTCAAAAGTTATTGGATTGTGGTTATGGGAGGGAGCTCATAACCGAGCTCATTTGTTTGGTCGATGAAATCGGCGGGCAGTTTAACATGCCTATCGGTGTCTTGAACAAGTCATGTATGCTGCTTTTAGTTGCAAATTGTGGTGAGAGAAGGGAGGGAGGATAAGGGCTGGAGAAAGTAGAAGGGAAAGATTATTTTCCCTCTTCATAGTTTCAGTGATAGTGCAGCCGCCTGAAATTCTTATCACCGAGGCGTCAAGGTCTGTCATTGGTGTAACGAATGAAAATATTTTTATTTAGCGGTATGTTTGCTTCTTTCCGTCTGTGTAAAAATGTTGCGTTTCATGGTGAATGCAAAGCATTTTTTTTCATTTTCTCTCATGAGATCTTTGGCAAGCGGCATTTTTGCTGCATGCTTGTAATCGTGGAGAAAATGAGTAGCAGTGAGTCCTATCAATGGGAATATTTGTGAAGCGCAGAGAAAGATAGAAGCACGATGCTTTTATGTAGGTCACACCTTGCAATAAGCTGCATTCTTTCCCAACAAATGCGCGTCGCAGCTTTTCTCTTTATTCATGCTTTAATGAATATATGCTATACCTGTGCAGATGTAATGCGTCTGCTTGCCTGTGCTTCCAATAATTTCAACTTGCCAGTCTATATGTACCTTGGTAGGAGTTGACTGAGTGTAAAGAACGCTTGCGGCGAACTCCCGCCCTCATATTGTTTATGGGAAATCATATTTTTCACATAAGAGGGGACGCTTCTATTCGACGTTCAGTCAGAGATGCTATTTTTGTCTTCGAGGGGATTTTGCACACCGATCAATTTTCCCCATTATTTTTCGCGCAATTTGGCAACTCATTAACCGCATATGGACGTATTCCCATTATTCGTAGAATTGTTGTGTTCAGTAACTCTACTACCGAATCAGCTACGAAATGTTTTGATGATTGGAATTACACGTAATGCGTTTTTTGGATTTTCAGAGTGCAACGCTGCTTTATATTCGTCTGTATGCTTTGCTGAATTGGCTAGATAGGTTTATCAGCAGAAGCTGCTTTCAGCGTTAGGTGATTTTATTGTCTTCTGAGGAGATGAATTTTGGGACTTCGCAATCGAGTGAGCGTTAATTCATTCGTCCATCGTTATGTTATCATAATTGCTTTTCTCATAAGTGTCTTTTAAATTCGTTTTTCTTCTTTAGAGATATTAGTTCATTCACCAAAGTAAAATCACTGAGTGAATACCTTTTTTGTGGCTTTCAGTCTTTTTTACTTCGGATCCATTTGAATTGTTGCGATTCTCTGAGAGAATTTAGAGAACTGGAACATTTTATGCAGTGAAAGAATTCATCTCTTTGGGGAATGTGATGCTTTTTGGGAGCGATCGGTTTCTCCTGTTTAGTGATGAACGAGGAAAGTTATTTAGCAGTTGGTAGATTATAGGGATGAAGATGGCTGTAGAATGTTCAGTCTTGAATATGTGGGTGATATTCATTGCAGGGTTGCTCAACGCCGATCGTCGTTAAGTTTGCCGACACGCAGAAAGAGAAAGAGGCTAAGAAGACTGTTGGACCGTCGGCATCACCGACACTTCAGGGTACAAATAACATCGCCGCTTCCATTCAACAGGTATCTTTCCTCGCTTTATTTTTTCTCTTGCTTCTTCCCGTTATGTAGTGAGAGTCGATATTATAAAGGTAGAGGTACTATTGCAGCGGCTGAAGGTGACACAGGTAAAGGACTGTGAAATGGTATAGCTAAGGAGTCGCTTATTTTACAGGTTGTATTGATGTTTTTATTATATATACCATAGATGCCAAGAAGAGGCTATGCGTTACATGAATGGGGATCTTAACGTGGAAGGTGAAAAGAGGGATAAGATGTGTTGCATTTGTATTTCACCGGAAGCATTTAGGAGCACTTTCGAGCTTTTCAAAATTGTTTTCTTAAGAGATCTCAATTGCAGTTGCTGCAGTCGGCCCAACAACCATGCTTAGCAAATACGAACCCAGCTTTGGGAACACAGCTGTCTGTCCTTGCGACGCTTCTCCAGGGCTCCGGACAACCAAATATGTTGAGCATCCTTGGAAATGGTGAGCTACCCTTTGGATATCTTTGAGTTGCATACTGTAAAAAGTCTGATAGCAGAATCGACATAACTGCTCTTACTTTTATTGCAATGTCGATGAAAAATATAAAATTGATGAGGCTTTGGAATATTCTCAAAATATGCGATATTATTTTAGGCATCTTAATTGTAGTTTGCTAGTTTTAAAAGCAGATTCTTCGTAAAGTTTCAAGCGTTGTAGTTATTTAAAGTCTTTGAAGGCATGTATCAACATCTGCGATGTAGAGGCATTTTTTCGACGACTGCTCACCTGGCTGGTGTATAAAATAGCGCATCAGCAGAAAAATGGGTGGTGGTCTTGAGATGATGGCGAGTTATAAGAAAAACATTGACATATCAGTCGCCATGGCTAGAAGCTGATTTTTCGAATTGCGTTCTTATGGGGTTTGTGATGTCCGTCTCAGTTTGTTTCGAAAGAAGCAGTCCCGAAACAATTTTTCGGACTTAAGTGATCAATAACTGTCGACTTTTAGGTATAGTGAGTTGTGGATCAGCTATAATGAGGAGCTAATCGAAAGGTATTTTGAGAGGAAGGAGAGGGGGCATACCTTTAAGAGCAGCACAAGCATCTCTGGATTGAGCCCAAAAGAGAAAGAGAAGCACTTGCGGGTCATCTCTTCATAGAGTTAATAAGGAGCTAGATGGCAAGTTTTGCGTCTTTGAGCTGATAGATGCCGTGTGGTTTAGTCTTGTCTGGTATTGGACGTTTAACCGAGAGTGCTGCAACGTCATCAGGCAGTCAAAGAAGCTCGCTAGGTTCGCTTTCTTTGGCAGCTAGCCAACGGCAGCAAGCAGTGAGCCCGTTTGCGTCCTCCTTGTCTACGTCAGGGCTTTCGTCTTCGGAAAATTCAGGTACAAGAGAGTCCCCTGTTGAGCATGAATGCCGCACCTGCTCGCTCTCTTCTTACCAATACCTTTTGGCTACGATACATTCCGAGTTGAGTGAATCAACTGCCTGGGTGGAATGATTTGAAGCTTACTTTGAGGGCATCAGACGATAAGATAGGGAAGTATTGGTGGTTGTTTGCATTGCTTGAGTTATTTATCTGGCGGTTAAGTATCTTTCTATTCGGTGAAATAATCAACTGTTATGTTTTATTAAGTAGATCTTA
Source organism: Parascaris univalens (assembly GCA_037576465.1). Classification (NCBI taxonomy): domain Eukaryota; kingdom Metazoa; phylum Nematoda; class Chromadorea; order Rhabditida; family Ascarididae; genus Parascaris; species Parascaris univalens. The sequence goes on along the minus strand of CM075173.1, from coordinate 230,783,964 downwards.
AAATTGTGGGCCCGTTTTTGTTTAAATAGGCTTTCTTCTGTTAACTCGTGCCGCTTCTCCTGTATGCACCTTTTCAAGTGAATTTCTGTGGCTGCTGTGTTTGGTTCGATTTCAACTCGGAATGTTGAATTATAAATTTTGGTTATTTTCTTCTCTTCACCACTATTTGTTATTCTTCCACTAACCAGCCATTTTAACTGCCACATTGTATGCATTTCGCATTTTAAAGGCTTATAGGAAGTTTGCATACGCAAATAAACTTAACCTCTCCCCTTCGTTGTATATTCGATGTATGAGCATTTGCTATTTAACGCGAGTCGGTTTAGGTCTCTTTGGAAGGAGGCAAGTAAAGCATTTTGTGTTATGCGACTCAACCATCTCGTTTACTTTCCTTTCCACGATTTGTTGCATTTCTGTTTTTTCTGCTCTCTTTTTTTGCTTTTGATGGGAATGATTGCCACCGTTATTTGCATATCCTTGAGTGTCTCGAAGAACTAGAGCACATTGCTGACGGCCTATGAACTGTTAATATATTTCAATTCTCCTTTGTTTTTTCTTCGCTTTCCCTGCGTTCGCTGCATAATCTTGACTGTCGTTTTACCGAATTTATTACCGCATCAACGAATGATTGGTAGATTAATGGCATAGGAAAGGGTCGGAACGCTGAGAAAAATTTGAGTCACTTTTGTGTTTTGACTGTCTTCGTTATAGTACTGCACTAATGGAACCGATTTTTTAACCTTAGTATTTGGATTTCAAAAATTGGGAGCATACGGTCGAGACTTGGTTCCTCGTGCAATCGGGAGCTCCAGAAGTGGTTCGGGAACCTCCAGATCGTTTTCTAGTGCTCATAAAATCTCGTCCGCAAAATGCCAACAGATTCCGCGCGAACTAAAAAAGCTAGTGTCCAATTTATTCGCGGATAATGTCATATTCCAAAAGAATTAAATTCTGGGACGTCCGGTTTTCGGGGGGCAACTGATCGGCGGGGTTGACGGACAACTACAAAAGAATCGTATTCACCCGTAAGGAATAATTAAGCGAAATGGGTAAAACTTTAGAGATTAATTTAATGTTGTTTACCTTATAATTGTCCTGCATATCCTTCCTGCCGGGTTGTTCAATTTCAACTGGAATTTTAGAGACGGCATTAGCCATGGGGTTATATTTGGTTTTAGACTATAAGCCGAGGGATATGAACTTGAAGCAATATAGTAATGATAGCTAAAGTAAAGAGAGGTTTCATTATTTAATCATTCTGGTCGAGAATATCAATGTAGTTGATAATTACTGACTTCTTTTGCGCAACGTGTTTTCGATTTTTTCTCGTGCGTCCTATATTGTTTTCCCATTCCTCCATCAATGAGGATAAATGGAGGGAGATTTTATATATTTATCCAACGGAAACATGTAGGATTCCTTTATAATACAAATACTTCCTCGATTATGCCCACATGTAAGAGATTAGAGTGTTTTTGATAGTCCCTTCCTCCTCATCCCTATTTGAAGTCCGCCGTTCATTCTTCGTTTTCTTTCCTTTACGCATTCTGTCGTTCGATTGAGCCGAAGCAGTTCAAAATAGCCGAATTCATTCGTTTTAGAAGTTCATGTAATGGCTGCTATTTGTATGGTATAAGAGCAAATGTGCTTTGCAGTTGTGCTCAGTATGTGTCAGAAAAGAGAGGAGGGGAAGGAATTGGGAAAATTTGTTCTTGGCTATTCTTGGCCTTCGAAACGTTCGTTAAATCTGTAAGTACCAAGGGTGATAAATGTAGTTCAGCGGCGTTTATTCGCATAAAACGCTTTATTGTTGTTTGTTTCTTTCATTCGTTAATGACTCTTTGTTTTGTCTTTATTATTATTTTTTATTCATCGTTCATATTGCGTTGCATGTAATATTGTTGGGGGGGAGGCATTATTACGAGATGAATATAGAGTTGAAAAATTCGCTGAAATTGGGGATATGCAACTATCTTGATGCTTGAGAATTTACCTCTGTTGACGGCGAAGTTTGAAGCTAACTTGAGCTTTAACGTCAGTTCAGTTGCACTAAATTTAGTGATCCTACGGTGCTGAAAATGTGTTCGCTTCTTTCTTTTTTATGGCAGTGTGAGACTTGGGAGGGGGGAGGGGAAGGGAACTGGTTGAAATTTCGTACCTCTAACCGAAATTGCGGCCTCGGAGGTCTGACTTTTATTTTGCCTCGATTAAATGTGCTTTGACCGCAATGCATTGTGGCATTTTCAATATCGTAATATGACACACTCCAAGCGTATGCAGTGGCATTCGTTATGCACTTGTAAGTCGATAGTTGGGGAGCCTCAGTTTTTTTATAAACAAAAGTTCGCGAAAAACGAGGACTGGGGAGAGGAGAACTTGACCTCGAGTAGTTTGAGCACAAGCATTCATCAGTGTTCTATATAATAAATATCCTTCCTCCATGTGTTAGTTGAGGTGGGGAAATATTTTTTTATTTTAGCTCTAAGTAAACCATTTTTATAATCGATTATGAAGTTGATCTATTCGTGAGATGTTAAGTGAGTAGCATGAGGGCATACTTATTTATGCTCTGTTGTGTGATTTACCTGCCTCTTATAACTTATACTCTTACAAGAGTTGACAGTAGACAAGGGACACTTGGAATGTTGTGTGTTCCGATAGTAATATATTGTTGTGGCTTGACTCACAACCTAGTGGAATTTTTGGAATAGTGTAGTGATGAATTAACGAAAATCCGTAGCGAGCGCCACGTACTCTATTACTGATGTTTCGATATGACAGTGTAAATTGCTCTTATGTGGAAAATTTCAGCGAATGCGTTGCATCAACAGCAGCAGCAACTCATAGCCATACAACAGCAGCAACGACTACTTGAACTTATATCACAACAGCAGTTAGCTGCTTTGCCCGTTCAACAAGCTCCCACTGGTTCGTGTGTTTCGTTTTACCGCATAGTTGGACGATTTTCTTATTTGAGGAGGAGGGGGACGAATAAAAATATTAGAAAAGAGGAGAATTACAGCGATGGTGCTTCAAGTATGGGTAGCAATGGGGGTGAGGTACGGTTGGCACAAAGGTATGGGTCCTCTTTCTCGTCAATTCAGAAATCTACCTACAGGCATCGGATTGGTGTTGCCAGGCCTAATAGTTGGTTGGATCTTTAGGAGGTACCAGACTGGTTGGGTGAGGTGGGGAGAAGGAGAGAGAAGAAAACATAATTGAGGGAATAATATTTTAATAGGTTACAATTGTCCAATAAGTACTGGAGTGATGCAGTGAGGTGATTTAAACGAGATTCTGATGATGTTTCGTCTTTATTTTTCAAGAAATTGAGATGGGTACGCATTCTGGTGTCTAGGGAACTCTCGGCAATATGCATTAATTTCATGCAAAAGAATGTGTGATAAGCTTTCTCCTCTATCTTCCCTCTTTTATAGTTCTATAAGAACTTTGATCGATTGACATTTATTGACAGGGGAGTTGCCAGTTACAATAGCTGTGGGCATTTACAGTTATATTAGTGAGTAAAGACGGTCAGTGGAGGGAACTGCCTACAGTGGCAAATCGGTACTGTGAGTATGGGCGGATATAAGAGTATGGCTTATTTCTCATCCAATAAAAATACGCAGGTCCGTCGTGACGATACATTAACACAGTCATACCTGTTCAACCAAAGACAGAGTATGTAAAGAGAACGCTGGTGAACGAGCGAAAGGAAAATAGTGGAAGAGAATAGATTTATTTTTGTTCAATATTCGTGTTTGTTTCAGATCTTTCAACGGCGTATTATGCGGCATCGCATCCGGGCGGTGTACCAATAACATTCGCTACTGCACCTACGGAATCGCCTGGTCTATCGACTGCCTCCATCGTTCAAGGTGATTTTCGAATCCACCGTAAAAGATTGCGATAATCCACGAAAGGACGGTTTTATAGGGTTTTCTGTAATACGTATGGTATCTTTTTGAAGATAGAGCGCCTGTTCATTGTCGAGTTCCGACCGAAATTTGTCTTGGAAAGGTTGTTGAACGAGGATGATTACATCTTTTATGAAGTTTACAGCAGTTTTTGCTTACGATGAGTTCTATTAACAGTATCGTCAGCAAAAATATCCGATCAGGTTCACCGCCATTCCACTAATAAGCTGCGGGCGTTAGTAAATATATTTGGTTTTTACGGCATTTTTGATGGAAGCCGGTAATTTTAGATTTACAATTTATTTCCTTTTTTTCCATCAGATTTCTGTAGAATTTATCACTTTTATTTCAGAGGGATGGTAGGTAACTTTTTTGTTCAATTTTTGATGCTATGTTGTAAAGTATTACAGTCAGGATAGGTTTTATTGAATGTATCAGAAAATGAAATAGAAATTAACTAGTTGCAAAGAAGAAAAGTTGAATGAGAAAGAGGTGGATGCAGCTATTTCTGCTGATATTGCTTTCTAAGGCCATCAGCAATTCCCCACAAGTATTTGGAGATTCTAGAATAGGGGATTGATTGGCGTTTTACGTCCCTCTTCTCCCTTCCGATCACTTTGCCTGCCTATATTTTTACTCATGGGACTTCCATCCGGAAATCTTTCAAACTTTCAACTTCAGGTACATCTCCAACAGAAGCGAAAGCGAACTTCTTGTTGGGCAATGGGAGTAGTAATCTCATCCAGTTAACAGGTGCTGCAGCCCCGGCGTCAAATTACGATGCATTGCAACATGCATATGCTGGTATCCATCAATATGCGGGTTGGTTCATTCTGTTTTCAGCTTTTTTCTGATATATTTTTGTTTATGTCAGCAGTTGATCCTCTTGTTCGGAGATTATATGTTGCGATACGCTGAGAATAAATCGAATAAGGTGAATTCTCAAATATATTTTGGCCGATGGAAATAAGTTTCGCTAATGAATTTATGGGTCGGCTAGAAGAATGGCTAAGGTTCCAATTCGAAAGTTTTGCAGTATGATTACCTAATTGTTTGAGCAGAGTAGTGTCGAAATTGAAAGATTGCATCGTGGTTTTGCGGTGTTATTTTGCCTATTCGATTGTTTCCTATTTATGGTCGTGTCAGGTTTTGTGAGCCTCAAATGATGAATTTTTGAGTCGGAACGAGCTTGCATGCAGATAAATTCCCAGAAACTGCAAAGCGGAACTCTGATAAACTTCAGTGGAATGCAAGGTGGACTTGACAATCTTTTTTTCCTAGCGCATTGTGAAAAGGCTTAATAACAGTTATTGAGAAAGTGATCAGTAGAAATGGGCTCATCTATTTTTAGTCAACCTCGATGGAATTTTACTGTGGTTATCAACTTGTATGGGCTGGGGGAGAGGAGAGCGAAGAAGGGAGCTGAGGAGTTACTGAGAGGACTTTTCGAGATGCGTTAGGATGGAAGGGCAAAAAATTCAGAGAGCGTCTATCATTTGGCCACGCGGCAGATTCTTTTTCAGTGGTAATGAAGGAATTTGTGGTTCAATGACAGCACATCAATTCCCATCATATTGGGTCAACCGCTTTGCATTTCCTGTCGTAAGTCCGTTGTTTAGCGAGGTCTGCCAATCGAGCAGTTAAATCCATTGCTGGAATTGGTATTTTTTGAAGCAGTCAGGGGTCATGAAAAGCTTCTTTGTCGTCTATGTTAATCGAAAATGGTGGCAAAAAATATTTAATGTTTTGATGTTTGAAAAGGTGTTTTCAGCTGCGTTTCCGCAGTTAGCAACGAATGGCCAGCAGGTGTTGGTGAATGCAGCTACACCAACCATGTCAGTGGTAACGTCGACAACGAGTGGCGGTCAGTCGAAGGGACCCGATGGGTGCAACTTATTCATTTATCATTTGCCGCAAGATTTCGCAGATTCCGATTTGGTGACCACCTTCTCACCTTTCGGCAATATTCTCTCGGCTAAGGTTTTCATCGACAAACAAACCAATCTCAGTAAATGTTTCGGTTAGTGTTTTGGAAGAATAATTTAACTCGCCTTTTGTTTTCAAAGAAGAACATGTACGGTGGAGAGGAGAGGGGAGAGTTAGTCCCAGAGCGTCCCACGTAGATTTAAAGAGCAGGACTGAAAGCGAGTCCAGGAAAGGCGAGTGGCTTGAAAAATATTTGAGTTCATAAAGTGGATGCATATGTGGTTGGAACATATGGATAATCGAGCGGCTGCTTCCTTTGCTAGTTTGAGGAAAGAAAGGTTATCTTATAACATGACTTGGAGGAAGTGGGAAACAACGAAGAAGTAAGGCATTACAAGGAGAGATGAGAGGCCTCTTTTGCGCATGAGAAGAATTTCAGAGGTTGCGCTAATCGGTTAGTAGCTTGAATGATGATGTTACCGCGGAATAAATTTTTTGAAAACCATGTTCCAGGAACATCAAGGAATCTTCCGGAAATCTGAGCGGAAAATATGAAACGGCAACCGCAGTATCCTAGAGCTTGAATTCAGCAGTTAATTTTCTTCTTTAATGCGGAGGCATGTAAAGGTGAGGAAGGAAAGAACAAAATGAGGGCTCTGAACCTGAATGCAAGAAATCAGTTTAACTGTTCAGAGATTGGGAGATGCGGTACTGAATACAGCGTGTGCGTATTGATCCCTATTTGCATGCGGTGACATCGAATAAGATCATTTGAGGGGGAAGCGGAATTCTCACCTCTTTGCGCTTGGTTATTTATTACCGCTTTGCTGACATCGATTTACTGTAGCCTAGATATATTCGCTAGCATGGGTCTGTGCACCAATATGTTTTCGAAACTATTTCATTCAGAATTGATATGTGCGAATAGCTAGCAGGTCTCTCTTTAATAACGGGGTTATTAATGTTTCTACTCGAATTTGAATTTCCTGCACATAAAATGGTCGATTTTTGTAAGAGGACCGGGTTGCTGGCAGAGAGCAAAAAAAGGGAGAAGGGTGAGAATTGACGGGAAGGATAAGATTATTCGAGAAGGAATCCTCATTTACAGCACAGTTCCACGGTAGAGGAATCTGAAAGAGATTGGGCTTGATTAAGGGACTAATTTATATCTGGGATAGCTGAAAGTAAGGTTTTCAGGTTTTGTGAGTTACGATAATGCGGTCTCAGCCCAGAATGCAATCGCTGCGCTGAACGGGTTCCAGATTGGTTCAAAACGGCTGAAGGTTCAGTTGAAAAGAGGCAAAGATAGCAAGCCATATGTACATCCGGGCAGCTCAGCAGTGCCGACGAATGGAACAACGCTATCGGCTTGATGGTCACCGTCGGTCGATCGATCACCATAACGACGAATACTGTAAGGGCGTTCGAATGAATTACACAACGGTGTTGTTTAATTCGGACATTGTTTGTCCTTTGTGTTGATGTGCATCTCATGGTGTCCTTTGTATGTGCTGCATAGAATTGCCTGTAAACGGTTCAGCACTTGTGTCTTATTTCATCAATGTTGTGGAGTTGAAAGTGCGAAACGTCGGTTGAGATCCGCTAAATGGAAATTCCGTCCTAGTTCGTCATCGTCGTCGAAGGATACTGAGGAATATCTCTGTCGTCGATGTTTGCTTTCTCTTCCTCGATTCTGATCGCCCTCATAGTGTCTAGCTGAAATATGCAATTTATTTCGTGGGAACTAATATAAAGATCATATTAAGCGCTGACGAAGTGAAATTAAGAAAGCAATTCATCGTGTTCAGCGATTTTCAAAACACAAGTAGGAAGCGAATTCTTTTTTGCGGTTCATTAGCGCTTGATGTCATTGATTGGCTTTATATCTGCTTCTTTATGAGGGTTGGAGACAGATTTTCAGATGGCAGTTGATTCGAAGGAGAGAAATTCATTGTTTTGTCTCGTTCGGCTTTCGCTTGTGTCGCGTTCACCGTTTGTCTCTGTCTTACTCCGGGCGTTTTGAAGTGTGTATCTGTCTGCCACAGGGAATGCAATGAATAAGCTTGTGATTATTTGTTACGCGTTTCAGTTATAGGAGAATAGGATCATTGTTGACCGTGGTCGCATTTAACTCAGCAGATCTCTATCACCTGCTCTTCTTTTTTCGAGTACATTCATTGCGCACTTTTGAAATATCCCTTTTAATTTAAAATATGTGATCGCCAGAATGTGAGTGGTGGAATATTGGTAATTGAGGAGTATCGTAAGAGTGACAATGCTGTTGCGGATAATTGCGATTATTTTCAGGAGAATTAGTAAGAATAATATTATAAATGGAGGCAGCAGATTCCCGTAGCTTTTCTCAGTTAAGAATAGATTTTAAAGGAAATTTTCCATACACGGAACAACTGCCTCGAAAAATGCGTTTGGGGGCTGTATTTAGATGGGTTTTGAAGTTTCTGATAACTGAATATCCACGAAAAAACACAAACTGTATTTCCGAAATTTTTGATGGCTGAATCGGAAGTAAATTGGAGTATGTTCTTGAATGGCAAAAGCCTTGTGGCTATATCCTATTGATTTAAAATGATGCCAATTTTGAGTACCGCTTTGTATTCGAAAGTTCTTGCAATTAGTGTAGAGAGAAGCGGGAAGAAGCCGGATAAAGGGAGGGATGGGGAGTTCAGTCCAGCTCCTGCCTTGCCCATTCGGCCTATTTTGCCATATTTGACTGTGTACATTTCAAAAGCCTACTTACTATTTTTAAATTACCTGTATACTTTCATTTCTTTTGTATAATATATTGAGTGGTTATTTTGCGCTGATTGCATTTAGTTTGTTTTTTTTTTTGGCTAAATTTTTGAAGTTTGCGCAAAACCCTTTATTTCTTTTCCTTAGAATCCATTTTATTGTGGAATAGACCGTGTTAGTGGACAGCGTTATGAGGATTCTTTTATCTCGTTTTTGCGAATTATCTGAGTTCCACAGCCTATAAGAATTGTGCAGCAGAATAATTCGATTTTTTTTTCAGCAACGCGTCGTCCATTAAGATGGGTATATGTGCTTATAATTGTATCATCTGTGTTAGTTATTGGAGCATTTTGTTTGACCGCTTTGAAGCTGTTCCTTAGTTACGTTACCATATTAGCAATAATGCTGAATGGTCATGTAGCGTTAATGTCGGGTGGTCATCTGGCGATAACGTCCAGTGGCCACTTGCTTGCAATGTCCAGTGGTCACACTATGCACAGCGCCGGATGTGTGGAAGATGAAATGATTGTTCCCGGTATTGCGTAGCAAAAATTAATTTCTTCAGTCGCATGGGGTGCTGATATTTTCCATCACCTCATGCCTGTAGACGAGCTTCTTTTTATGAACCTTAAGTACCGATTACGCAAACTTCTTGGTACATCTGGTCCATGAATGAAATATTTTATTAGAGCTTCTTCCTTCCGCAGGACACGTTAAGAGGGAGTAACACATCACTTACATGGTAACGACTGTATTGCACTGCATATGTTGACCACTGGTCACTACCGTTACGAAATTTCGGATTTGCATAGCATGATTGATGGCACGTGGAGCGTTCGATTAGCCTGTAGTGTAGCCAACTTGAGACTCTCCCTCTCTTGCCCTCCCCTCCCATTTCATTTACATTCGCAGCACGCATGGCCTTAGAATGAATCGAATGAGCCCACGTTTGTAATTTATTTAAGTGCACTTAAATTCTGTGAAATAGACGGGAAGACGCACTACATATGCCGTTTATCATAGGGAAGAAATCTTGCAGTTATACGCATATAAAACAATGTGAACTTGCTTGAGTAACACGTTTGAATATAAATAGGGAAAGGATGGCATTGCAGCCTCGCTAGGGAGAACGGCATAATCTTTGCAAAGGGAAAGAGATCGCTCTCAAGTAGCAGGAGATTTGAATAATCAGCGGGAAAGGGAGAGTTAGGAGGAAACAACATGGGCCACAACTTGCGGAAAAAGTTCTAACCACGTCAGTGGTTTCTTCTGTGCAGTCTGCTTTGCTGTGTTCGTAAAGTTGTACGTTGAGCTGGTTTTTCTGTCGATGTTTGCTTTGCTTTGTTGATTGGCACATCATGTTGAATGGGTCGGTGGTGCAGCTTCAGCTTCTTAACGTTTGTGTGTATGAGAGAGAGAGAGGAACGTTGTATTGAGTGAATGCGAGAGGCCTTATGTTTGTTTTGCTGGTTCCCTTTATGCAGTCTTTGTCTGTTTTTGTCTTCGATAATCATCTCCTCGTTGTCCTTGCCAAGCGGTATGTTGGTCATCAGTGTTCTTGCCGTCGTATTCACTACACGCATTCTTGCTATCTTCCTATTAAAACGTTTTTTTCCGTTTAATCTCATTTGGCTATATGTGTTCCTTATGTTTGCTACTTAACTTAGTTTTATAAATGTTTGTTTGTTTTATAATTTAATGATTTTGTCTATTTTGTCCATATTTGCCTTTCGTTTATTTGTCATATATGACATTCCCTTCAAAATAACGCAAAAATCTACCGCCATTTGCATCCATTTGTTGTCTCAGTGTTCACGAAGTGGGTGAGAGGGAATCAGTCCCCTGCTGGTCATATGTGACATTTTGCTTGCCTTCACGTGTTGTTAACAGTAATCGTTGTAGCGTTTTTTGGAGAGTTCTGATAAAGAAGTGTTTCATTTGGTGCTTTGTGCTTAATCTTGCACTCTCGAGTTTTATTGAGCGGAAGGATGAAATACCTCCGATGTGATTGGTAGAAACAGGTGATGTTATGTTGCAAACATTTCAAGTGAATGCAATAGTTAAGCTCGGTAGGTGAGGTCATGGTGATCTAATATTTAGAGTTTCTATCCCTGTATTTCTAAGTTTTTTAGTCGAGGTATGAATGTTGGCGAGGTAACATGTTAAGAGTGACCAATGGCTCTCAATTGCTTAATGGTCGTGTTTGTTTCGCGTCGAGCACAACGCTCTTCGTCATACAGTAAGTTGACGTTAAATGGACCACAAATGGGCGTAATGCACGATACGTCTATATGTATGTCTCTCGCTTCGAATGGCTTTCTATTATATTTTGTATTTTTGAACGTAACGGTGACAATATCCCATTGATAATTGTTACGGCGTTGAACGCTTTGCAGTCATGTACGGTGTAAACCGTTCGAAAAACTTGTTCGTCCGTCCAGTGGAAGGTTATTTTGCTAGTGGTATACTTTAATATTTCATCCCGAAGTAACTGTTTCTGTGTTCATGCTAATATTGTTCGACGATGCAAGCGCGTGCGATCGTGGTGATCTACATTTGCCATTTCAAGTCCTCCTCCCCTTTCTTCCGAGAATTGACGGTTATGAGGGACCATTATGTCAGTTTTGCGTTGCTCACTCATAGGTAGTGTTCATCACTCCACAAAGGCAACCCTCTAGAGCTGCTGAAAGCGCAGTTTACTTGGCAGCGATATTTTTAGCGTGTTATATTGATGCCAGATTCGTAGCTGATGCATCCTATTCGCATTTAATCAGAACTGATTGCTATTTAAATCGGCACCCGCCAGCATCAGAATAAAACAGCGGCGGTGGAGAGAGAGTGGTAACAGGTAATACACCGGACTTCCCAGTATTATCCTCGCCGTTTGTAGGATGTCTCGTGGAAAGAAGTTTATGTGCTGCATTAAAGACCAAGGAAAAAGGTCGCAAATTCCGTCAGACTGTAATTTTCGGATGGCGACTTCCCTTTTTTTGCAGTACGATCCTAGTCGGATTGCGTCTTTCTGCATATGTCCACTTGGCGAATAGAGCAGTTTTAGTCTTGCGTTCGTTGAACTAAAGAGCAATGTCAGTGAATAAACTTTGGTCTTTTTATGAGTATTTGACGGAAATAGGAAATTCCTAGAAATACATTAAGGAAAGAAACATGTGAATTGCTGCCCTGAAAATTACCACTTGAAGTTTCTATTTATTGCAGTGGAAATGTGGTAAATCAGTATCTCTAGGCGAGAATAAATTCGATTCTACTGACTTTTGTGTGAGCGGATTTTTCTCTATCGTACGATATAAAAGAACAGAATAGTTCTTTATTTCAGTTTAGTTTTTTTTTTTAAATTTTATAACTCACACTTCATTCTCATGCATAACTTCGAAGCTTCTCCGCCTCTTTATGAACTAAGCATTTTTTATGATTTCAATGGTAGCAATCGAACTTTCGTCATAGTTAATGTGCATATTGGTTGTCACTCCGATATTAGTCGGCTTTACGATCGAAGTTCTGGAGGAATCTCCCTTTTCTCCTCTTAGGAAATAATTGTGCCAGAATGTACCAAAAAGTTGCTTGCACTAACATCGGTCTCTTACTTTCTATGCAATGAGATTCATCGATCTGCCTGACTCGAAGTTGGCCTGAAATTCCTCGTCACTTTAATACGCTTCTCGACCTTATCATTGAGTCATCATTGAGTGTGATCATTTTCTCAGTGAAATATCTCCATCTGTTGGAAGTTGCCGAACATCTCGCTCCGCTTCTTGTGCACTAGGAACTACGATCATCTTTCCTTACAAAAAGTATTGAGTAATAACTTCGGCCATCGTGAGAAAGCTTTTCACTGCGGCAACGGCGTCGTACGACGCTGTGGCATATCGAAGGCAGCAAATCTAGCTTTCGAAGTCCGCGCGCTCAAATTGAAAGAAACCACTGGCAACTGCACGCTTAACAAGGCGTGGGAGATGAAGCTACGTTTCAGCCATACGTTAGTTCTTTGTGATTAACTTTTGATTGCTCAGCCTCAGCTACGGCAATTTGAATTGAACTATAGCAGCACGCTGAACACTGGTATTTTGAAGCTTGCACATCTTGCGCATTCTGCATGAACTCCTAAAGGTGGTGATCAAGTTACTCAGACTTTTGTCATGAATACTTTGGGGAGAAAGTCTAAACCTCGGTCATAGGAGAAGTCGCGGAATCCCCATTGGTAGTGCGGAAAATGTTAGTTGCGGACTTGAGGACTCGAGATGTGAGTTTGCATGAGACCGAGCTCACAGTAGATCGTAAACTCGTGCCGCCACTTCGCGTGCGCAAGCTTGAATTTTTGAAATGACGCGCATCCGTTTGTTGCAGCGTTGCAAAATCTTTTGCTCACATTGGTCCCTTAGCAGCGGAATAATTTAAGCATTCGTATGCATTTCTTCGGTTAATATAACGGTAATGATAGGAAGTGGAGCGAAGTGCAGAACGAAGAGGCGACGAGATCTTTTAGGGCATTTGAAGAGGGATGTTTTCCGTTGCCCGAGGTTGAGTAAATGAACCCTTCGCAAGTCCAAATTTGTTCAGTAGCTGCGCCACTCGATCCGAACCTCTTCTAGCTTTTGTTGCAGGATATCATTTTGCTGTCTGAATTTTTCAAAGGGAGAAGTTGTTATAAGTTGAAATGGGCATTTTGACTTGCACTGGTATATTTATTGCAGTGAACTCATTCAAAAACCGCGCATATTTTCTGCAAAATAGTTTGGTCCGACGTAGTTGTAATAGTCTAATCTTCCCTGCAAATTGCCCCCAATCTTCCTTTCTTCCCCCTTGGTCCTTCCCTTTCTCCCATCTATTGAGGGGGATAGAGAGGGACTGCATAAAGTTTGACTGTTGTCCATATTAAAGATGCCGTAGGAGCGGACGCTGTATGCAGCACTGAATAGGAGGGACTGCGCCTCTTATGCAAATATTAGTAAACTATCAGTTACGAGCACACCGACATGCGTGTGATCTGTTTGATCGGCTTTTCCTATTGAAACTTTGTGGGACCTCTATCTCCATATTCCATTGGCCCACAGAGGCATTCGCATTATGTGCGAACTAGCATAGAATTACTTCCCCTTGACAGCTAGCAGAAGAATTATAGTGCTATATTCTTGATCGACTGCAAGCGAACTCTGTGATTTCTACGGAACGAATTTACTAATTCAAACGGCAGTGCTAGATACGTTAGGTTGCTTTGTTCCGCTATCGCTAGAAGGACGCAGAAAGTGTCAGCTTGATTGAATTTTTGACGATATAAATCTTCATTACAGCCTCCATTACTGCCTTACCTTCTCTTTTCAGTATTTCAACATGCAATCCTTTTCCAGTATTCATAGTATTGCAGTATTTTAGTATTTCTGACGGTTGCAGCAATAGCAAATAGAAAAACAGATCTTTATAGGTAAACGTTTAAATGAAGTCAGTGAAAGAGATCAGATTTTATAACAGATAACGGGCGCTGAAAGAATGGGGCATATGAAGAGAAAGCACAATTTTATAAATTAATAATTAAATATTTTCAGCAGATTATGTGATATGCAAAAGAAAAGCAGAAAGCGTTGGGCGGCAAGATACTCGTAAAGCGGACTGGATAGCTCATCACGCTCACATAGAACACAACCTTGAAGGGAAATGGTGAATGCCGAGCTACAAACTACGAAATGCGGAGTTCCGGGATTTTTGTTTACCGAGGACGTTGGTTGCATTATCCGGATAGATCTAATACACGCGAGACAGGTCGGCAATGATCATTTACCTACACGGTGTAGAAAATGAGGTGAAAATTACTATCTCAAAGAAGTACGTAAAACAGAGAGGGATACATTTTACACGTATAAAATAAGGAAACTCTGATCAAGATCAGAGGAAACAAAGAAGTCACACATAAACAAACAAAGGAATAACACATAAGATGGAGAAAACAAAGAAACTATGAGAATGGGACAAGAAATCTTGAATGAGATGTGTGGCATATTTGAAAACAGACAGAATGCTTGCTTGCCGAAGTAGAATTCCCTCCGGAGATGAGTCATTTGCATCCATTTTCCAGCCACTAGGTTGAAAGTTCTTATTGGAGGGTTTTTTGCACAATTTGCTGTCTCGAAGGAATCCGTGCGAAGCAGTAAATGAGTCGAGAGCTACTCCTTCTTCCCACCCATGCTGGTACGAATCATTCTTGTGATAGGCAAACTGCAAGTTTCATCCCTTAACTTTCCCTGATTCCATTTTCATGATAGTCCTTTTTGTTCATTTACTGCACTATAGTAAAATAAAGGGGAGAAAAAAGGAAAAAACAGTTGAGATGATATTTTTTTGGCCGATGTTTTCTCTATTGGTGTTACATGCTTTTAACAGTGGAAAAGCGAGTATCGTTAAATCGCTCATCCAATGTTCTTCATTCACCAACAACGCTTTCATAGGTGGTACTCTTGGTTAGCGCTCCAGAGTCTTGTGCTCCCTCTTCGCGGCTATGTTTCATTCCATAGAATCCATAGATCGCAAATCCTGAATATGTAGTCGCTGTTCAATATAGTACTCGAAAACTCGAACAGATTTTCTTGAAGAGATTTTCTCATTCCACTGATACTAAATAACGTCAAAATTTCTAGTGCGATGTTAATACTAACCTAAAGTACACACAAATATTTGTAATGTTGAATTTCAATGTCTATATGATTATATTAATCGTCGTTGATTGTTAGATTGTATATCTTTTTCCGCTCTTCAAATTTCACGTTTGTTTTTTGAGGATTTATTTGTTAATTTCGTTGAAGGGTTTATTTCGAGATATATTGAGGTACTTATGTTTCCATTTCTTGCTGCTCTTTCTTGCGCTTTTGCAAATTTCATTCATTTGATTTAGCGCTCATAAGTTTGGAAAACATAAACCATATACAGACTTTGGTGTTCGACTCGAATATTTCAAATACATGAAATCTGAGTAACACTAACCCACTCGAATAGTGTTATTCAAATTTGTTCTCATCCTATCGTTTTCTAACAATTTATCAGACCGGTTGCTCTGATGAAAAGGATTGCAAAAGCGTATATCGCGCCAATTTCTCCGACACATCACCTCTATAGTTGTTTTACTTCGTTAAAATTAAGATCGATATATATAAGACGATTACCAATTACAAGCCAAACAACGAGTCGTAACCATGTGATCGGTGCTAAATGCATCATCAGTAAGATATTAGTCAGCATACTGATCGATGGAATAAGTGGTACAAGTGGCACCTGCAAATCAACTTCTAAGGTATTATTTGTATTAAACCTGTAATCAGCATACGTGAAAACATTCTTGTTTCTCATATTTTCCATCCGCTGCCACTTTTCATCCTTCCTTATTTTCAAGCAGATATCCAGAAAATCCACGCAAAACGTCATTTAGCAAGGTTACAAGAGGAAGGAAGTCGAGGAGGATTCCCTAATGAGATGCTTGACGGGGAAGGTTGATCCCCCACCTTAGCAGTAGCAACCTTCTTTCCCTTTACTTCTGATTGTTGAGCTTTGATGGACAGATTGGTTTGCGTTTCTGAATGTCGAGTGGAGTATTTTACCCATATTGCTTATTCGATCTCATGTTCATATTGTACCATTACACTGCTAAACGCTGCTAATAATTTCATTTTCTTGCATTTATTAGATGTGTGCCATCCTTTTTGCGCAATTTAATGCTCGAACTTTTATATTTATGCAAATTTTTATATTTAAATATTCTATAACGAGAATACTATAAAATGGTGCAGAGCGCTATTTGTCAATGTAAACGCCGAAAAAAACGCTCTTATGGGAATAACAAAAAATGTTTACCTCAAATACAATATCCATTTCTCTTTCTCTTTCTCTTTTTCTTTTCCTACACCTACAAACAGTCACGCCTTTTCTTCTTATTAATGCCTTCATAGGAGATGGCCTTTGTGTCACTATCATCAGGAATCGGCCAGTGAATGAGTATTCTCACGTTATATGAAGTGAGTACCGGTTAATGAAGTGGAAAGCACAATATCCGCCGAAGCTTATTTACACAGTTCATTCAAACCGAACCGGTCGGTCACTCATCACTCATAAAATAATGAGATGCCATTAACTTCAGCTGTTGAAAACACTTGGATTAGTCATGCCAACGGATTGCACAAGAGTCTGACTTCAGAGTCGTTCATCAGTGAATGGGTGTTGACTTCTCTAGGCGAGTCTAAGTGACCTCCGTACTACCGAAACAGCCCGTCTATTATCTTTTATTTTACTCAAAATAAAAAGGGCAGAAACTGCACGTTCATTGCCACATGCCAACCAATCGGCCTGCGCATTTTCTGTATCTCTGCATATCTGTGAGAATATAAGACGCCTTGCCTATATTGGCTATTTTGCACTGTCACCTATCCTGAACCGAACCCTAAAAGATAATAATGCACTCATTGGCGATCACGAGTGCTCCTTACTTGTCAGTAAATGCTTCCCATAAAACTAACCTTGAAGTTGATCTGCGCCTTATTTTGGTGGTGCAGACAGATCAAAATGAAAGCAGCAAGCGACGTAACTGCGAATGATATACTGCCAAGCATACCGCTCATTGTGCGCGCATATCCGGTAGCGAAGATAACGCTTACACCAGCATCACCGACAATCATGGTGAATACACACCATGTGACTGCGACACCGGGACGTGGAACACTCAGCCAGCTCTGACCTGGCACCCATTCCCTAATACGACCTCCTGTAATGTAAGAAATTATCGGGAACAATAGGCTAATTTCTGGGTTTCTCCCTCCCATACTTCTCCCTTCCAAGTTAAAAAACAACTTTGAAGGCCATTATACTTCTCCTTATGAAAGACAGCTGCAAAACTGAAGACTGTCTTCAAAAGGAAGGCAGCAGATGAAGCCACATGTATCTGCTGCCTATCCATTTTTTATTATCATTTCTTTCACAAAACGGTTCGGTCTATGGACCCGCCTGCAACCTCTTTTTTCATAACCTGCGATGAATTCTGCAGGCATCAATTTTTGATCGAAATTTGTCAAAAATCTTGGGTAAAAATTCTCGAGAAATATATCTGACAAAGATTTCAAAAAATACCTTTGCGGAAACCAGCTAACTAAAGCTTATTGGCAAACTTGACTTTCAGATATCTTTCTCTGAATTCTTCGTTTAAGTTATTCAGTTTCATAAGCTATTACCAAAACTTATGTGATCGTAAATTTGTAGAAATTATGAGAATGTGAATATGCTGTAAGCACAATAGATTTAATGGGTGGAAATTATGCTGCAAAATTTTTGGTAGACATACGGTGAATCTTTGCAATTTTCTACTGCTTTCATAAACTACGCACCAAGTGACGCTGTACAACGTAAATAAATGAATAAGCAAATAAAGAGGTAAATAAATAACTGCGGGAATAAGTGAATAAATGGGTGGGTTTTACCGTTGCCTTCAGCGATTCCTTCTTCGACTGAAGTGGGACGATATCGCAATACAATAACGCACGCGGAAACGATAGTATAGGCGAGCAATGTACCGATCGAGAGGAACTCAACTAGAGTTTCAATATCGAAGAGCAGAGCTATTATTGACGTTGCAGCACCAAACACAACCACCGCATTCAGTGGCACCTGAATATATAAAAAAAGAACCTGGTGGCTGAAACAGTCCACTTAGCATAAACGGCCTGAATTTGGTGTCCTTTATATCACTAGGGAAGCAATACGACCCCACTCAAGTTGATGCTAAGCTTGAATTCCATCATATCATGCCACATCCTTAGCACGCCCAATTTAAAAACTTTATTATAATTACTATACCTCATAATTCTTGAAGAATCGCTTAAATCAAAAAAAGCTGTGTGAACAACGTTAATGAATGGGTGCATAATTTTTGAGGAATTATGAGTACAAAAATTAGACTGGTTCCCATTATTCCAGGTATAACTTATGACTGTAACGTACAGATAGAGATCGCAAGTCCTACTATATGTTGCCAGCCTGTATTCCCCACTGCCTAAAGAAAAGCTGGAAACTGCATCTGGACATGCGACTCATCGACTTCCAGGCTAAAATGCTCTCTTTCGAGTTATGCGTGATACGATTTTGTCGCGTAAGGCACTAAACCTGCTCACATATGACTTCACGCACTGTTGCATTCATCGCCACTCTAAGCAATCGTAGACATTCAGTTATTCGGATAGCCACTATGCTCCTTACGCCAAATAGCCACCTTCACCATTCAACTGTGGTGCACACTTCCGACTCTTGCATACCTGTGTTTTATCACTGATTTGCGCGAATGTTTTGAAGAGAAGGCCATCTTCTGCCATCGCATAGACACAACGTGGCAATGCGAACATCGATCCCACCTATAAAACAAAACGAGGAATCAATTTCCTACTTTCAGGAAGCGGTAAGATTATTTATTGCAAGCATATCTTTTGCTTTATTCAATTTCATTAGGTAAACTCGTACAAAATTCTGACTACTTACTAGCGCATGTTACACTTCTTCACGTCACACTTTTCCATATCATATTTTATGAGAAGTATTTTTCGAAAAAGAACATCGGAAACTGAAATATGACATAGAAGTCAGGGAAGCGCACAACAAAGCACGCGCCGCCTTCCCTCGTCTCCGTATCCTTTCTCGCAGATCACATCACTGACTAATTCACAGAAAGACAATAGGCCAAGTAACAGAGGACGGACTCGTAGGAGACGAGGAAATGGATAATAGACTAGCGCCTTCGGCGGAAGGGGTAAAATAGCTTAGGTCTTCAACATTAAATGCACTTCTGAATATAAGGCACTTGTGCAGCCTTTCTAAAGGGTCATAAAGAAGTGGACATCATTCGAAGAAGAACTTGTGCACAACGAGAGCCACCTTTTGGTGCTATGGAAAGGGGACCTTGAACCTCCTGCCGTTTTCCGCCTGCAGTTGGTATTATGGAAAGGGTGTAAAATCGTTTCTGTGGCTCTCTCACATTTGTTTCTGTCTACTTCCTATTCCCAAAATTACGGAAAAGCTCAACGTTATGAATCCTCCCGAAGGACCCAATGGCAGAACGATTTTCATATTCAGGACTTTTTTCTTCATTGGTATATAGTCGACGAAATGCGTCACATGACTGCACATGTAATGCAAAGAACAGTGAACATATTGTGACAAACACACAAAAACATATCAGCGAAAATGCTGAACTATGGGAAATCCGTATTATCCGGGATATCTCAATTCAGAAGCGCAATACATCCACCAAAAACAACAGGATCCGTAAGCACGGAATTTCCAACATTTTAGAGAAAAAATGACCCGAATCAAGCGAAGGTTCCTGGAACAATATGAACGAAATGGTAAAATAGCTTACTATTTCCTGTATTTTATGGAAAATATGGAGGCAGAGGATAGAGATATTTTTATATGGATTAATGAAGTAATTACTCGATCCAAAATCAATTAATTACTCGAGTGAATGAACTTACGTAGGTAAGCAAGAATACCATGTAACGAGAATACAAACACATCCTCTTTCTTTACATACTTCTCCCCCTCCCTCCTCTCCCCTACCCACCACAAGTGCTGAACTTGAACAGTGTGACTTGAACTACAAAGAAAATGCATGAAAATTAGAAGAGATTTTTTCATCATATTCCATCACAGAACAATAGCCCCACAGAGCTTTGTTTATTTTTCATATTAGTTCGAAATTGGATGAAGGCAAACAGATATAGGTGTGTGTTGGATCATTCAACTAGACATAAATATAAATTTAGTAAGAAAAATATAAAGAAAATTTAACCTCATATTTCTTGATGCAAATATTGTGCTTACCTTCTTTTACGCGTCGGTCGCGTCTATTCACAAGCCTTTAAATCCTCACGTTCTTACTAGGAAATATTTTTGCCTTCTTCATCAGCCACCCGTTCCCTCGAAGCAACAGGTGGGCAAACACGTGGAAGGTCGAAATCAGTTAATTAGTTGGTGGCTGCTGCGGCTACATTTGGAAGGAAATTGGAACTTCAAACATAAACTTTGCAGTATGCAAAAAAAGAAGAAGATAGACAGAAACAAACATGCACTTCCAGACTCAAATAATTCGCAGTTGGCTATGAAACACCCTGGCAAAGGCACCTCACTTTTGATGAATTGAGGTGAGATGAGGAGAAAATTAAGGGGACGATAGGCAGTGTGAAAATGCTTGATGATCATGCATTTACATTACTCCATTTTCCATATTACTCCAATTAATTTTAGCCACTTTCAAAGCTCACTTCTCAGTGCACGCGATTATATTTGCAGGAGATAATCATATTCCCTTAATTCCTCTTAGCTTCGAATATTTTTCGTGAAATAAAATTTTTCGATGCAATGATATATGATCTAAGAAAATTTGCACTAGACATAAAAAACAATTTAAGCGGTGGAAGAAGTTAATTTTTTTGCATTTTACTAACAAGACTGGTGGTCATGCCCGAAAGTGCTCCAACTGAAACAAGATATTTCGCCCATTCAGCTCCACGACTTGCGAATGCATCGGAGAAGGCTGCTGTGGGATTAACCTTAAATAAAGCATATTCCATAAGAACTAGAAGTTACTGTTCAGAAAACAATTATGAAGCGTCCAATTCCTCAATTTCGATTACATTTCAACTCACTTGTTTGAATGTTGTGCAGAATTCCTAATCATCAAGTTAGGATGAAGTCAAAATAAGGGTGGAACCTAGTTTACCTTTGAAATGCAATCATTCTACTTCTGATGTGAAACCAATCTACCTTTCTACTGGCTTTGTCTTCTGTTCAAGCAAATGATAATGTAAGGTTAGCGACTTTCGAATTCAACTCAATTACGTTTAAGCGAATCTAAATAAATTTATACCGATAGAGATTTCAGTACTGCCTCATACTGATTTATAGAATAACTGCAGCGGTCAAGTGCACTTCACAACTGACGTTCTCTTCACGGTATGATTAGCAATCTCACAGCTTTTTTTCTTCCTCTGCCTGAACTCCTTTTTTCGGGAAGAAAGAGATGACCGTAAAGCGCATTATGATGTGACTAGATCAGATGAAACCAATGCGGAATTTATATTCAGTCGAGAAATTACGCATAAACTTCATTGATCTGCAGCGAAGGATCGGTAGATAGAAAAACACTTTGAATACTTTTATGCAAAGCGAACTGTATTTACCTTACTTTCAAATATACATATAAACTGCATACCTCACGGAAAGGTACCATAAGGGTGAGTGCGGCTGACATTAGGATATAGGCAGCCGTTACGATTGACATCGAGATAAAAGTTGCGAGAGGGATCGCACGAGATGGATCTGCAATGAACCGCCTGAATCATCACTTCTCATTCGCCGAAAAAAAACCTTAAATTGCCTTCCACAAAGCCGCAAAAAGAATTCTTTACTTCAGATTTCTTATTCCACATTACATCTACAAATTGCAGCCTGTGGAAATTAAAACAGTTCATCTTCAAATATATAACTCTGGAGCTCGTATGAATTCTAAAAAAATGAAATCTTTTCTGGCATGAATGATTTCAGCGGACTCTTTTTGGAAGTAAAAAAAACATTAGTTTGTGTTTATGTGGGTCTAACACGCAACGTAAATTCGAGAGACGCTTATTGAAACTATTAAAAAGTTACTACAAATAAATAAATTCACCTATTCCTTGTGATGAATAAAAATTAATTCATCCCTTTTTTAAAGAAGCAAAACCATTGTTTAAATACTAAACATCAAATCTAGAATGAAAGTTCCCTCCCTATAATTAACAGAATTTCATATCATAAATATTATGAATTATATAAAATATTATAAATTATAAATATTCTCGGTGACCGATGCCACTAACTCGTAGACTATATAAAATCTACAGGATATTAAACTATAAAATGAGAACTCCACATTATAATCCTATAAAATAAATCCACAGGATATTTTCGGAAGTTGATGCCACTAACTTGAACGAACACTAATATTCCGTTCTTCAACCACTCTAACACGATAATCACTTAGTTAAATTTACAGAAAGCTTTTACTGCGGGAATTTTTATCCATAAGCAATCGGTTCGTCAATAGGCAGAACTCCATAAATAAATGAGTGATTGCTAGAAAAAAATCCAACTCTTCTAAAACTCTCTCCCTTCGTTTTCACAGATCTGCTAACGAACTCCATATTATAAATTTTACGATAGTAATCGGAATCAACAATTTTTTCGACACTAATGGAAATCAGTCACTGTTATATCATTAACTGAAATTAACTTATAGAAGCAACTGGAATTTATATCCCTGCGATAGTAGCTGAAATCAGCTTAGCTAGCATTTGATATCCTTAAATGTTTCATATTATATAGTTTGAACGGTACCAGAAGCTTCTTCTCCAGCGGTGGCAAGACCATCGAATCCGATGTAGGCGAAGAAACAACTGGCAGCGCCAGTCATCAATCCATTTAAGCCGAATGGCATGAATCGTGTATGACCAGTTTCTTCATCAATACCGCTCCATAGTGAGAAATCAGCGAACGTAAATCCATACACAACGACAAACATGATCACCTTCAATCATGATTTCATCCCATTTGAGATGCTTAGGTAACATAAAACATTCAGTGCCTTTAACCACAAATATTCAACGCGATCCCGTCAAAGACGCTCACAGAACGATTTCAAAAATTTCCTTATCCTACGTTTTATGATATTTTTTTAAGAAGAAAATTGGAATTCTGCTTAGCTGTAAAATTTTATTCTTAAACGGAGTGATACGAAGTGTTGCTTTCAGTCATATTACGAATTGTTGTGAATTAAACTGATAATTTTGCATTGAGCAGTTTGATGAAGACAGAAAATGACGAACATTATTTTCCACTTTCAATAAACAAATCACTAACTATAAAATACAAAGTTTTCCATCAGAATGCATCAAGGTAATGCACTGCTTTCAGCCTCCTGCTTCATTTACTTTTGCTACCGTCGGTACTTGACCTCCAGAACCTGCCTCCCCAAGGACATGACCGCTCAGCCTTCAGATGCCTCGAGGATTTTTGAAGCCTTTGAAACACAATGTAGTTCTGGGAATTTTCGGAAGGGTTCTTCACCTCATGATGCCAAGGATTTTGTGAATTGTCTTTCATGAGAAAATTTTCGCCTCGTCTAACTTTACTATGCACACGCATTTCTTATGGAAGTGGAGGATACAAAGAAAAGAACTTTAACAAATTCACATTACAAACATACCAACATGTTAATTAGTGTAAATATCGAGTTGAAATTGGTCGATGTTTTCGAGCCAAGTGCCACAAATATTGCAACTGCGACCACCACCGCGAATGCGATCAGATCCGGGTAATCGGCAAAGAAGGATGCCTATAAAAATAACCTTTCATTATACAAACTTAGGTTGGAAACGAACCAGCAATGTATTTAATTAGACATAAAACAGCATAAATCCTTCAATTTAACCAAACTGGAATCACCAAGTTCTGTACCCTACTATTCCTATATAGCTGACCCTAATTTCAGTGCACAGAGAATGTGGGATAAAAGCATATACAAAAAATACCCGGTGATAGCTTTGACTCTAAAAATTTTATACAATCACTCTTTCTAGGTTTTTTATATTTTCATACCTTTGATTCTGATAATAATGCCACTATGAGAGACCGAGTAGCCAAAAGAAGCCACTGATAATTCTCACTTATTGATTAGCATGGCCAATCCGTTGGAAAGAAAAAATGCTTTAATGCGGAATATTTGTACGAATTTTCTTTTCATTACTCAACATACTGCAATAAACTTCTATAACGTATTATCTTTAATTGCAAACTTGTCAAGAAGGCAGCTAAAGAAAGAAATTAATTAAGAAGATATACATCAAAATGTGCCATATTGATGAATGTGGAATTTTTCATCGCATTACCCAATAGTGAATCCAAATATCCAGACCATGAACGCGCCACAGCTGAAAAAAAAGAAGAAAGAAACTGCATTTATTTCCAACAAGAACAATGTAATCGAATAAGTGAATCAAGTACGGAAAGTTTTTCTTCTTTGAGAGTATGAAAAAAAATTTTACAACGCAAAGATGCCCACTTTTGCTACTTATAGAAAATGCAATCCTTAATTGGCGCCGTCTTTACCAACGATCGCCAAACTTGGCTGCAACTGTGCAAAGGACGGTTTTTTTCAAAGTTTAAGAGGGCGACATAAAGACGCCAGCATGAGGGACATGGACATATCAGAGTGCGGAACAATGGATTTCAGTGCCGTGTGTGTTCACCACGTTCTGGCGAATCTCGAGAGGAACGGCATGTTAGAACCTCGCAGTGTTCAACTAATGAGACCAGGTAATATCTCCGTGATATCACAAAGAAGCTGCCTAAACCAGGATAGCCACTTAGTACGCTGTGCAAATTGGCTGCTATCCTTTATGCTAATTCCAGAGACTATTAAATTATTGCACGGTTTGCTCCGATGATAAGTAAGTGTTATATATGGCACATTCAACGGTTGCATTATTCTGCAGCAGAATTAACTGTTAGATGAGGGAGGGAAGGAAGTGGGGAGGACGTAATGTATCCTGAAATGAGAGTTGGGAGTCTCTTTGTGCTAGTTTTACCACTGTAATCACCTAAAATTGCTTTTTTTCTACTTAACTCTTCAATATGACCCTCAAAATGTACTACTTTTATGGATTAAATAACCTCCTTCAGTATATTAAATGCCTACGTTTACCTGCCCGCTTGATCGATAATTATGCGCCCTCCAATCTTTGTTTCCAAAAGAAACCTAAGAAATGCTACTTCCTATTTTCTATTAATGTTGTTTTTATTAAAACTTGCTTTATTATGAAAATACCTGGCTGCTAAAGAAAAAACGCTGTACAAACACTGAGATTAAAAGAATATAGAGCTATTTCACTCAGTGGGCGCTTTATCGCGCAACCTTTCACTGGGCGACTCTGTTGGTTTATCGCTAACTTATCGCCTTTTCGTCTTTTTCATGTACCGCAAATTTGATAGGCCTCTTTACCAACTCATTAAATACCAAGTATTTGTTGTTTATATTCCTTTGCTAAATTCGCTACCTTGAATAAAATAGAACTTTTCCGTCATGACATAATATTATTGTAATGAATGCAAATTGGAGAACTGAAGATGGGGAAAGGAGCGCTGGCGACTCGCAATTAAGGCACTAAGGAGAAGACGGATTGAGGCTGAAAACAGTCGACAACCACTGATACAAGTTGATTTCGTCCAATGGAATTTTTCCATAAACGTATTGCAAGATAAAGGAAAAACCAAACGTTTTTCATGTGAAATATAATATTTTGAAGCCCACTGTAGCAAATAAAATGCATTTGCTCACTGGGAACGGAAAGATCATCGCCCTTTAATCTTTCTTTCTGCAAGCGTTTGACAGTTTCACACCACTGCATAAAGGTTTCCGAAAAACTTAGAAATAATGAGCCACCATGCAAATCTCCTCTTTTAACCTTTAAATAACTGCGTTTATGGTACCTCTGAGTGACGTGGATCGATGTAAACGAACAAACCTGCAGCGCCCAACATGTGCTCCAAAATGATATTCCATCCGATTATAAATGCCCATAGTTCACCCACTCCAATATATGCATAAGTGTATGCACTTCCTGCTTTTGGAAATCTGGAGAAAAGGAATTACAAGAAAGGAAGAAATCATAATAGTGATGATGAAGTCGACAAAGTGAGCAGTAATATTTGCTCTTTCTAACAGAGAAAAATCAGTTGAAGTCTCGAAGGTGCTTGATGGATGAGGGGTGGATAACATACATTTCTCGAGCCTACTTCTCACTTTTTTCTCCTAGTTCAAAAGAACGAACTGAAGTTCGTGAAGTAGATGACACACGATAGTTGGGGTCATATGCCAAACTCTCTCCTTCATTCACTGAGCTTCTGAAATGATTCTAAAATCTGCTTTTGCCAGCCCACAGAACTTTCAGAGTACCACCAGCCATCATTGGAATTCAGTGTTTATGCTCGAGAAAGGACATAATCATATTCTTGTTGAAGATTAAATTAGAGTCACTCTAAGCCAACATGACGTTAATAATGAGCACGTGCTGAGATACGCAATACTTTCAGAAAAATTCTGAAAGAAACAAAAATTGCACCATGTAACACAGAAGTAAAAGCTTTCCGCGAAAACCTCTTCCTCTCTGAACACGAATTTGGTTATCACACACTTCTCATCTATATAAGATCGCGATTTATCAAATACCCTTTGTTAGGCTTCCACATAGGCAGTAAACATCACAAAAAAGGCATCAATAAGACATGCTCGCTTCCTTTTTCTTCGATAGGAATCTTTTCGTTTGTAATTATTCGGCATTTAGCATCACATTGCAAATTATACATTAAATACTGATTTGCAAACGTATCGCTCCTTTATTTCCCCTTCATACCTCACTAAGCGCTCCTAGTACCTCACCGCCTTTCGTTTTTCTTTTTTCATCTTTTTTTTCAGTGCACCATGTTATGTATTTTGAGAATACTGCTAATTCGTGGGTGATAGTCATATGTAGCCATTATGAGGCAAATACCTGGCACCAAATTCAGCATAACAAAGTGCCGACAGGAGGGATGCGACACCAGCGAGTGCAAAAGAAATGACGATCGACGGACCTG
Organism: Parascaris univalens; assembly: GCA_037576465.1. Classification (NCBI taxonomy): domain Eukaryota; kingdom Metazoa; phylum Nematoda; class Chromadorea; order Rhabditida; family Ascarididae; genus Parascaris; species Parascaris univalens. The sequence continues at coordinate 230,756,668 of CM075173.1, read as the reverse complement.
CACTGTTACGGACAACGGATCCTGAAAATCGCTTTATATGCAAAACTACAGTCATTTCTAAAACCTAAGGATATGCTTCAAAAATAACGTCGAATTTCGTCAGCGTTCAAATATAAAACATTCGAACTCTGTGACATGAAACGAAATAAGTCTGCGCTATTTCAAAATCAATGGAGTCTATTTCTATACTGGCGAAATGACGCTCAAACATATAACTTTCGAACGAGGTCAGAAATAATATATCGGATAAATATCTGATCACCTGTGTTGTGTTGCAATAACTAGCGAGAAGTTAGTTATTGCAATACCCACTATGCCTCACGTTTTTCAAAGTCACACTCAACTGTCCCATTGCGAAATGCGGGTCGCATATTTCACTGTGACCCTTTTGGAATTGCAAAAAGTGCACCGCATTGCCTTTCCCATCCACCTACTTGAGGCCGCAGTAGAAGCTTCAAATATTACGCTACTACACTCTTATCGGTTCCAATGAAAACATTCTCGTAATCGATTTGAGGGAGTATGCGTTTTTGAGATAAAATATCTAAATATTTGCAGAGACTGCAATCAAATTATGTGGAAGTTTTTTTTAGCACAAGAAGTCTTAAGTAAGTTGAATCGTGGCTTCCTCTCAACAAACTACGGGAAGACCTCACTTCAACAGGTCCCCAATTATTATCAAACCTCGTCTATAAATGCAGAAGGCAAACGGCTAGACCTGAACAAACGGCTAAGGACATCGAATGCATCAATTAGATTCACTCCTTTTTTGATGGGGTAATGCAGAGAGGAAAAAGAAGAATGCTTCATAGAAGCCGAAATACTCTTTAATTGACAGCTGCGCTGTATCTAATTACACCAATAAACGGAGCGAATGTAAGGAGGTGGTGGAAATGAGCATACGAACGAATTAACGAATTACACATCAATTCAGTTCGTCAGATGACTGACGCAATGTGCTTTTTGCAAATCTTTTGCATATAAACAATCGGCCGCCTGTATAAATGTTTCAGAAATTAAGCAAATTCTTCCACTAAAGCAACTGCCACTGAGCATTTATGACAACAGCTAATCATCGGCATATCTCATCAAATTCTAAGCAGTTGGGTGGCACGTATAATTGTTTCGCCGATCAGATTTGCATATTTGATAAAGTTTAATTCATTGTGAAGCGCCTATGAATTTACTGAGAACCTCAATAACTAAAAACTAGTTAGGTTATGTGCCTTTTGAGGATCACCTAGTGACTGCAATCTTTCATACAAATTAATCTTCGCGCTGATTTCGAATCCATTTCGAATCTATTCACTTCATCGCACACTTAGTCGACTAATGTAACCCACCTTCCTCCTCCATCCCACTTCCTCACTCGCTCATCAGAACTCGTTATTCTGACGAGTAGGTAGACTGCAGTTATGTAACGATGTATGAAAATTGAAAAAGGTTTAGTTTTCAGGAAAAAGCTAAATGTACAGAGAATATATGAAAAGATATTAGTGAGTGATCTTCAAAAAGATGGCATCTGTTAGCAAAACCTCACGATTTAAGCCTTTTGAAAATGTTCATCAATAGTTTGTTATAACAAATCCAGCAAACGAAAATGTGAACTCCAGTTACATTTGCAAATGAATTCCAATCCGCCGATTCAGCGTTGTAAACGTCACATGTTGCCATTATTACATTACACTGATCAAGCAATGAAGCTTACTCGGTTGATTGGTCAAGCAACCAGACTGGTCAGTGACTGGTCAAATACTGACCGTTAGATGAATTCTGAACAAAAGAACAGTTCATCTGACAACGCATTCCACCTACTGAATGCTCAATAAAGTGGAACATCAACTTCATGGATATAAAAAAATAAACCATACAAGGAAAATCTTAAAAAGAAAAGGTTTCTTATGAGCAAAAAGGATATCATTTCTTGGCAGAATTCTGGAGCTGATCTCGGAAAATACAGTTATGCGTGTTCCATGGGACGAAATCATTTTAGGAATTAAAAAAGAACACTCTGAAAGATTTTTAACTTGATATATTTATGGAAGGCATCTTTGACCGCTCTCTATTTTATTTTTAAAGAAATTAATGCACAGACGATATTTCTATGGGAAATTTTGCTTAGTCAACGCGATTTTTACGTATCGTTAAATTCTCTTCGAATAGCGCAACTTGTTTTTTTGTACAATAAAAGAAAGTGGGCTCGAAGCATCTCGAGCAGCTCGAAATACCCTTTCTCTCGATCAACATTTTGCCACAAATAACAAATTTCCAAATCAACTTTCGATGATATACGTACTTTTTTCACAGTTTCCTAGAGAAAAACTCATTTTTCCGACCATATATGAGGGGAAGGTTACAACTTTTTAAGGGTTACTCGAATCATATGTCTGAAAAATGTTCCTGCAGGAAAGTTCTGATGATCGTTTGCTATTTAAGCTTCCTCAGCACCTAAAAAGGCTTTCATGATCTTTTCAGCCATAGAGAGGCAGAAAAACCACATAAAATTCATGAGTTCGAAAAGGTTTTCCAACAAACGATCCATTAATTTCATCGGATTCTGCCTCGAAAACCATCCTTTGAGCTCCCATTATCAAAGAAAAAAAGCAATAACAATAAATGGATGGACGGTTAGCAAGTTATAGCTATTCATAGTACAAGGCTTGAAAGTTTTTATTTTACAGTTAACTGCGGAGAAATACGTGGAGACAAAGCTAGAAAAATAAGATCGTAAGAGATGATCGTAAAGCTAAAACAAGAGAATTTGGCCGAAGATGATCACACGTGACTTCTTCGGATGTCCAAAAGAAACTGAGCATTGTTGTTCGGATGTCTCAAAAACGCTTTCACCACGAATACTTTTTTGTAGCACCAATTTTTAGATTCCAAGCGTCTGATATATTCCAAACTCTCGTTAGGCTGGCCAAACCCTTCCTTAGAAGACTTCGGGAAAACCACGATCCTGCATTTGTCCCACTAGGGTTAAATTTGCAAATTTGTCGCCTATTTAAACAAATTTATCGAAAAACATAAACACATCATATTTAATGCAATGAAATCGATAAAGAAACGATGACCTGTAAGCACATAAATTCCAGCCCCGATCATATGACCGACGCCAAGTAACGTAATATCGGTGGTGGTGAGACATCTCCGCAATCGTGTTTCCAATGGATCAGCATCGGCACTTTTCAGGCGGAAGAATCTCTCCCTGAGTAGACCCATCTCACTCTATTACTGTCTAGTTAGCACAGACATATTAGCCGCTTTATGCCTGAAAATAACATCAAATAGTGATCAGAAAAAGAAATTGGATGAGGACGACTGCCGATATACTCTTGGGAATCGATCTGGGTTTATGTTTGGGAATAAAGAAATACCGAAGATCATATGTATCACCATATTCTTTGCTATTCAAGAGTAATTTCAAACAGTTACGAATATGAAATCGATACAAGAGCATTTGATAGAGGGTATTATGACGGTTAAGATCCTTAGCAGATCTCTATATCGCCCCCTTCTTCCCCATCCCACCCCCCCCCCCCCCCAACCCCTTCTCCGCCAACTCTTTCCTGTCATTTGAGTGTTCTCTAAATGAGGAAGGCGGGGATCATTAGCAAGAAAAGTCTGCCCAGTCCGATAATATTTTAAGCAGAGAAGCACCTGCTTAACATATTATAATGACACAAGTCTACCGAATAACAAATTGCTACAATAATAAAGACAATGGCAACGGTGCGATTCTCGCCTGTGAATGACGGAGAACACCTCTCAAGAGCTCGTCATACATCCGCGCGAAGACAGTCGCAACTTATTCACTTTACTGAACTTTTATGTATGAATAAATCGGCGTTTAAAAAGGTCTCTTTTGAAATATATTAAAGACAGTTCATTTTTACAAGAATAAGGAGTTTCAGAATAGGACTAATTTGAAGCGTCAATGAATATTTGCGATATGAACTGCTTCAACCATATTTCTTCCCTCTTCGATGCTTGAAACGGAAAAGAGTGAAATTTTATTTGCTGACTTTTATGGAGACAAATTTGCATCAATATAAAATTATAGAAAGGCCATAATCAGTGAGGTTGAAAGAGTCCCAACGCAATAGTGAATTAGATCACTCACTAGCATATACGAATTCAACTTATCGCAACTAACTAAGAGGAGTGGAAATCCTAAAATATTAACTGCAACGGCAATAATTGTCTTTCCGTTAATTTTTCAACTAAATTTCTTTACGAGTATATGTAAATGAAGACTTGAACTTTAAAAAAAGTCCAGCTCAATAAATGATGACGGTGATCAGCGATGTGGGAGTGTTCGACCGATTCGCCCTTTGCCCCTCTCACCTCGGCAACGGGATAGACGAATACGATCGGTGAAATGAAAAAGGAAGCAGATAGGCCAGTAAATGCTGACATGATGAGCACTTTGAAATGGCGAACCGGTCACCCAAGAGTAAGTAGAATCAATCACGAAACGCCGAATGAAACGCCTTCCTGTGAAAGAAACGATAAAGATTCTGAGCCAAAAAAAGTGTCCCTTTGCGCTAGGCCAAACCGATTGTCGAGTATACCTACTCATGAATATTACTGCATGTCTAAAGGCTGCTTTGATCTGACATATTAACCTAAAATGAAACAAAAAACCGAAGATTTTTGACCGATATGTGAACAGTACACCTATCGAGATGCTAGCGATACAACGGAGGTGTTATTCTTTTGGGAGGTGGAATTAAGACTTGCATTTCGGTGTTATTCTCATATAAAATCGGATTTTTCGAAGAAAGGGAGAAAACTGACATTGTTCTCTCGAAAACTGAGAGAACGTTGAAATTTTTAAGCAAAATTTAAAAAGCCGAAATCGCAGCATGCATCTCAGCGTGATCCTAACAGAAGACCGGAACCGGAACTCCCAAGACTTTTCGAAAGTCAGAAATCGGCCGCCAACAATTCCGGGAATGTGCAATCGGAATTCCAATGTGGCCTTACGGGTTTGGACAAACACAAGTTTTTCATGCAAATAAAATATATGAACTTGACAAAGACGGTTCAAAGATGTTTCACTCTTTCCACCATAAGAAATTATCCATTGCATACTTCCCGTCGTACAAAACGCGAACATAAATTCTGGATTTATAAGTCTTTCAGCTTTGTCGTTTCATCTTGATATACACCGGCACTTACCTGACCTTCCCACTGATGAAATCTTCAAACATTTTCATGCGAGACTGATTCCCTCTATCTACGAAAACAGATTAACTAAGAAAAAATGTGGAACGATTAACTTAAAATATTTCTATTCGAAGAGAATAAATAAGCGCTGATACGTGAAAACCGACCATTACCACAACTCGCTGCAAATGTATCGTCTTGCATTGCCCTCAAAACCAGATTCGCACAGCTTCCTGTCTATACGACCGGATTCCGCTCAGAAGTAAATCAAATTTACTTCTCTCGTCTACACAACCCTATCTATGCTTGAGAATTTTTCACGTTTATATATACAATCCGCATCAAAAAGTCGCTAATCACACCACTTATGAATATTATCAATTCTTTCCCCCTCATTATTATCCTCATCAGAGCTCATATTGAGTAGTAAATCCGCTAATTCTCCTGTAAATGACCATTCCATCATTGAATTATTTATCATATAAAAGCGAGAAAAATCCACTGATTTATTGACCCATAGAAGAGGGAAGTTGTAAAATGATTCACGAACATATGGTCAATCGTTGAAATTATCGCATTTGAAAGAAATATGGAAGATCGTTTGTAGCTTACTGGCCGGAAGGATAAATTTTTGCATTAATTCGTTGAAACATTTTAATTTCGAGGCAAATCAGTCGAAATGAAATATTTCTGCACGCCAACATGTAAGCAATTTTACATGTCTCTAAGCTGCATAAGTAAGAGAGTAGCAACATATAATGCAGACCGTGCCGAATAATCACATATGATACGGCCACCTTGGTTGGTTCGTCAAATTGCCTTCATTTGCTCAGCGATGAATGTGCTGCTTTGAAAACAAAACTATTTCCTCGCAAGTCGGCGTATATTTCTTATACTCTGAATTAAGTATGAAAATGAAACGGTGCTTGCAAAAGAATGAAATGAACAGCAGGCATATTTACCTTCATATTCACCTGATTTACTTTCTCCGTCCTCCCCTCACTCTTCTCCGTCCTCATCCCTTCCTCCCTCCTCTGTCTCCATTCCTATACTGTTTCTCAAAAATTTTCGGAATTTTCAGTTATCGTCTGAGACAATTTTATGAAATTTAAAAGAATTTTTAGAATGATGTTGCTTCATCTCACTTTCAAAATGCACAATTTTCCGAAGTGAATATATATTTCAGCAGGGAAATAAGAAATTTAGAGGAGTTTTTATGCGATTTCCCGATGCGGAAAGACGAAACGAAACCATTAGGCGGAAAACAAACCACAAAACTGAATTGCTTGAAAGCGGAATTTTAATGAGTGAATTCCTTTAGCCATCACTATTCCAGCATCTGTTGACGTTTGTGTGTTATCTTTACGACAATTCCTCAAATGATGCATAAAGAATCATTTCAGGAAACACTTCGAGCAGTTTGACGGTTAATAAAACACCGCGCTCGATCATCCACTTAATCATCGATTGATCGGAAATACGCTGATTGAAGTTTCAGATGAAAAAAGAAAATGAAACATTTTTTCAAACATATTCGAAAATGATTTCGTTTTCTCTCAGTATTTTATAGTCAAGTAAATGCAAGCTGATCATTCACATTTCAGAATTATGAAAAAATATGATGAAAAAAAATACATTTTGAACGAACTAATGTCGGTTGCAAATCACTAATAAAAAATGTTAGCGAATATCTCTCTGAGAATATATCCGGTGATCCGTGATGTTTAAAAGTCGAAATTATTAGGATTTGAATTGCAGAGTGAAACTACTGCTCGAACTAGAACTGTTACTAGAAACTGGTCGACGGATGGTACGAACTCTGCGCAACTCGATAGATGACCTAATTATCGAACTGTTTTCTAATAGAACTACTGCCACATGAAATTTCATTGAATGCAGTTTTTGTTTAATACTCATGCAACTGAAATCCATCGATTTCTCATCCATAATTGAACGAAACGTTCTTTGCAACCTTTTCACTTATGTAGAAATGAATTGATCGGGGATGAGGTGGAATTCCATATTCATCATTACGGAAAATAATGCCCGCACGCTATACGAAAACTTAAATAAAGAGGCTCACTATCACCATTTTCAAGAGCAAATATTCCTGCAGCGCCAATTCGTTTCTCACTGAGACGACAAGGAAACACGAATGGTTTCGCTTTCTTAAGTCGGAGTGAATTCAAAACAACTATGCGATATAAGGGCGGGGTATTTTCAGGGTCGGAGTTAAGGACATCCGGTCATCGTTATCCAGGACATCCGACAGTCACTATCGAGAACTTCCCACTATTGAAATTAAGGACAACAGGGCTTACGGTATCCAGCGTCACACAATTCTTACTAAGAATAGCTATTTTTATATATTCGATCAGTCGATCGAAAATGAGTACGAGGATATCAGTAAGGATCAGTCAATTACACCCGTTCGATCGGATGACCTTCAACCATCCGTTCCGGAAGTTTGCCGTTCGCTAATCTCTGTCTCCATTAAGGTTATAGATACCTCATGGATTTGTATGCAGATTGTATGGATAAATTTTCGAGTAAAATTCATTATTTAAAATTAGCCACATTGGAAGATTTGTTTCACTAAGAAATCCGGCCATTATTAATGACATCTAGTGATTACTTTCTCTGCGCTGCGTTTTCTTTCTATATTATTGCGAACATTCTGCGAAATATGGTACGTCGGCGCATTACAGAATACTAATAAAGAAGGCTAAAGAAGGAATTATTACAGGTTGATGAAGCGAAACTCATAAGGCAAAAGATGAAAAGTTCTTAAATGAAATTAGGGAAATAGCAAAAAAGATAAACAATCTGTGGGTTTGTCTTCCATCTACGACGAAAGCTTATAACCATTAACAAGAAACGGTTATCACCACTGAACCCAACGACTGTAATGATTGGAACTATATCTACGACTACTAGACAGATTGGAACTATCTAGTCACACCTGAAGTGCCATATTTCTGGAAGAGATGTTTTGTTGAAGGCAGCAGAAGACATAATGGCAAGATGACCTGAACAATGGGTTCGAGAACTGTGAAATTTCCCATTTTCATTGTTCATTCACAATTGGAGGTTTTACTCCGATTGTCCATATCTTCGTACGCGACATACAAAGCGTTGGAAAAAGTTTTCATTGCGTCCACATGCAACATATTATATTTGTGTCTCTCTGTCTGTTTGCCGTTTTCATCTGGTGAATCACAAAGCCTATAACAATGAATTTGGATGCCCTTAATATCTACTAGAGATGATGACCTTCAATATAAAACAGTTTTAGATTAGCCTATTTTGTGCAGTTTCATTGAATCCGCCAACCAAATCCGCTCTGTTTTCTGTTTGAAGAAAACTGTTTTGATGTGGTAGATATGCGTGTTCCCATAACCTTCAACACAAATGTCTTCACGTATTCGGCAGAAACCATCTTCGGCGAGCATAAAAAAGAGTAAAATTGAAGGTTAAATGTGAGAAATGGGTATAAAAATGTATATGAGCAATGACTACAGCAGACGTTTAGAAATAAAGAATAAATTGAAGGAATAGGGAAAAATAAGCCATGAAACCGAGAAAAGTGATATATGCAAATAATGATAAAGACGAAGAAATCAATGTGAAAATAAAATGGTATAAGAAATAAACCGAAATTGTGAAGGGAAACCGGTGCGGACGCATTCTTTGATAGAGAGAAAGATGCTTTCAAACCAAAATGCCTCATCTGCCAACTTCTTTCGTATGTCTTCCACCTGTCCTCCCATTGCAAATTAAAATGGCCGAGTAGACGCGAGATTTCTCATCTATTTTAGTGCCATCATAAATAAATGCTACTGAGACCAATCCTCGCAGTTAGTACTCACGATCGGTGTCAATATTACCGAAGAGACTACTTAGTTATAATGAAATGTATTTTTATAACTTTAGTATTGATATGTTGAGAGTATGATGAATTCATAGGATTTTCTTCGTTCTAAATATCACGAAGGGGCCAATCAAAAACTGCAATGCGATCATGGCATCTGTTTTTTTTAGATAAGAGGTAAAAATTAGCTGAAGAACAAAGGTAATGGCGAATGGGAAAACGCATCACATTAGAATATAAGGAATGAACGTCGTCTCAAGCACAAAGAAGTGAGCAAAAAAACCTCTCTGCCTGATCGATAGAGTAAATGATGAATTTCATTTTCAATGAGACAACTATCGATGATAATTTCATGGAATCTATGTGAATTTCTCTCAGTGAAGATAGTAATATTTGTCATTTATTCGTTATGTTCAACAAATAAACCGAGCAAACAAATAGAACACTTTATTGTAAATGAAAGAATACCGTCGTAGAGGAATTATAGTTTAACAAACTTTTACAAAACGAAACGATACCATTTAAATATCTAAGTTCTTAAGATATTTAAGTAAAATAGTCTATGGATGCAAAGAATAAGTATCACGATCAAATATCACATAAGTAAAATCATAAGGTACTTGCGAATTAATCTCGCAATAGCCAATAACACCAAGCTGGCTTACTCATATCGCATAGTTTGAGTAAACATGAAGCAATACCTGATGAATTTAGCGATAAAAGCAAGCGCAAAACCTATGCGCTAATTCTACCCCGCGAGATGGATAAAAACGCGAGATACCCATTCCGGGCATTGAAAGGAAAAAAATGCGATAAACTAAATTATATGAATACTGCGAGTAGAAATTCCGAAGAGAAAGTAAAAAAAACTTGTTACCACACAAATAAATCACTTATACTTTAAAATTATGAAAAGATTATGAGAAGAGGAGACTAAATCATTTGTTGGATATTTCAATATAGCGATCTAATTCAACTATGCGTCTCTTCTATTGAAAGAAAGGCTAAAAGATACTATAATATGAGCTCGCAAGAGAGAAATGCCTCAATTTATTCATTTTCTATATTATCTGTACTGACGAAATCAACGTTTAGAAGTTTAATTACTTGGTGCTTGCGATTATATCTATATTGCAAATATGCGCTTAACTATTCTACTGTGGATCTGAATAAATGAGTAAATAACTATGTAGTGAATGAACAAACAAATATATAAAATTTCATTAGTTTAATTATTGTGCTTTGCTCAATAAAAATAATGCAATGATGTCTTCTGATTGGTTTATTTTGCCGCTTAGATTATATTTGCATCAAATAAGAAGCAATTGAGGATGAAATTCCTCTCTTTGTTTGCACAGAAATTTTCTATTTTGCAAACTGAGATCTCATAAATTTTGCTCGCATGCATTAAACGAATGCGTCAGTCATTTCAAATTCGAATAACGAAATTCGTTTCAGACCTGGATAAGGAAACCTGTTGCGGGCTCAAATTAGCTGCTTCATTCGAGGCTCGAATCAGAATAAGTATTTCAGATTAATGCTTGAATCACTTCTATAAAAGTGGATGCACTTTGTACAAGCATAAATATACAAGAAACCTAATGGGATGCCGCTATAGCTGCGATGCTTTCCTAAATAATTTTATTTAGTCTCATCCATAAAAATGATGCTCCCTTGAGATGCTTGCAACTTGCTATTTAATTCTCCTATTATTTGCCTACAGTTTACTCTGCAACTGTAAAATAAAAACTCTTCAATTTCTCGGCCCATTTAATACAGCACAACATAACACAGCAAATCCGTAGACTAGCGGCAGTGGCCCGTGTGATTAATAAATACATTAAAGGCAGCTTTCATCATTTTTGTATAAAGTTTGATAGGCAGAAAACATCTGTGGCACAAAAAATAGACATGATGAACAGATATATTTTGCAACTAAACTTCTCAATTGCCGAACGTCAAAGATCAAATTTCCGCACAAGGACGGCTGAAAAATATCGGTTTGCGGAAGTTTTGAAGAGAAAATAATGCTCATTGATAAGTCTGTCGGCGTACTCAAAAAAGACTGATCATTGATGACTTAATATTTTCCATTTTCCGGGACGACTCAACTCCAAGGAAAAAATGTGGATGCTCAACGTCACTTCCAAGTGTCCTTGTTCTACACCACTCATGATCACTTCCATAAGGAGCTCCCATCTTCATGTCATTTAACAGCATTTTCATAAATAATACTTGCACTTGTGCCACTTAGCGCTAGTTTTGTTAACACCTTCCCATACCACTTAATGCCATTTTCATATCGAACGGCCTTCGTAAATATAACACAGACTGTTCCCATTGAAAGTGCTACTTGGACGACCACTGCAAAAAAACACTCTGCCACCTGAAAAGCGCAATAATGAGGCTTTAAATAAAAAATAATGATAATAATGATGAAGACTGGGATAACGCTTTGATTTGAAAGAACGCCATCCACAAGCGCCAAAAAATCACAATTAAGAAATGTTGAGATGTTCACAACCAGCTGCCTTCTAAGGATATTGACAGCCGACTACCTCCGAAGCGCATTTCCATGTCAAGTGAAGCGATGCATTGAGCGTGGCAGTGAGCGCACACTCATGCCCGATGTCGCCCACTCGATCGATGCAAGTGGCTAATTGAAAGGAAAGCGCTCTGTCGACACCACACTACCTCCCATTCAACCCTTCTATGGCATTCAAAGGTCCATAAATGAATAATGGCAGAGGAATGAGTCCTGCTCCATCAGGGCCATCTCAGTCAATATTACATCGATGGAAATCCACAAAGAAGTACTATATAAGTATGTGGAACATATACTGCGTTGCAAAAATATATGGCAAATATGCAAATATAAAATTACAGCATTCGAGTAAAATCGCTTTCCTCTCACTTTATAACTCATCGAAATTCGCATTGATAGGTACTAGCTGCAATTCCCCTTCCTATTCTTTCAAAGCATTCGATATTGACCTGAGTTCTGCCATATTACATCACTTTTACAGTACACCTTTGGAGAAACATAATTATCAACTAACCCCTATATGGGCCCATTGATATAGCTGTTCATTTATTGCCACGAGTTGTATTATATTTTCTGGCAAATGTGTGGAGACGTCGATCTCGTTTCTGTGAATATCTCATGTTGTGTCGTCTTTTCTGTGCAGGATTCCTTTACCTGTTCACCGCTTTGTAGAAGAAAGTGTATAGAGAAAGTTCTTTCTTTCAAACTATTCAGCGGCTCACTATTTGAAAAATCGAAGCTTCTAATTTCGCCATCATTTGCTATCAAAGAATTTGGGTATTTTAGGCAATCTGTAATTTCAAGATGTTATTAACAAGCTTACCTGACCAGGTGTAATTGTAGAAAAATAAGAAAAATTCAAATTTGACGACTTCTCTTGCATAGAAATAAATGAAAGAAACTCTAATGCAACTTTCTACATGAAATTACAGATTGCCTAAAATACCCAAATTCTTTGATAGCAAATGATGGCGAAATTAGAAGCTTCGATTTTTCAAATAGTGAGCCGCTGAATAGTTTGAAAGAAAGAACTTTCTCTATACACTTTCTTCTACAAAGCGGTGAACAGGTAAAGGAATCCTGCACAGAAAAGACGACACAACATGAGATATTCACAGAAACGAGATCGACGTCTCCACACATTTGCCAGAAAATATAATACAACTCGTGGCAATAAATGAACAGCTATATCAATGGGAAATTAAGTAATAAACGAGAAATCATGGGCATTGCTCTCAAAATAGACCGAAAATAAATTCGGAATTGGTGAGCGGAGATGGGGAGGGAGGTTGGTGGAAACAGATGTTGGTGGAAGTCTACTAAAACGCTGGTTCAAAAAAAACCTTACGCAAGAGATGAGAAATTAAGATGCACAAGAGTCCAATGACGAAAGCAAAGCAAAACTGGCAGATAATCCACAGAGGTGGAAGCATTTAGAAAATGGCGGGCATGCCCAACAAAATATTTGTGAAAGTGATAGAGGTAAAAAATATTTGCTGAGAACACTAGACCGGGAAAACACGGCAGATAAGACAATATATCATCATACTACAATATGCTAGAATACTAATTAAAGCAGCATATTCAGCAACAACAATAAGGCAAATAGTGTACAATGAATTGATTGTTGAGCGTTAATCTCAAACTGGGCTTCAAACGGGGATTCAGAAATTAATAAAAGCACGAAATGGGTGGTGGAATATTCGAAGAAATAAAATAGCCACTATAGTTCTATCGCATTTGAGATAAAGATTTTCAAAGAGAATAGAAACGAAATATGTTTTTCATTTGGGAACACTACGATCAAATAAATAAATAAAACAAACCACCAATTGAAGTGCCAATTAACAGATTCATCCCAAAATACTATGCCGGATTGCGTATTACTGGATAGCATCTCAGAGGAAGTTTACAGATTTATTGCCGTTGAATGAGGTGGAAAAAGTTCCGCACAATGTGCCATTTAATTAATTACGAAATGTGGAGGTGGAAAGATGAGATATTGATGACAATGCGTGTCCATTCCTAAGATAAATTGTTTAGAGACGATGCTGATAATGGACGCTTTTTCGTTATATTTCACAGAATTCAGATTGAAAAACAAATTAAATTCCATTGAGTAGATAAGTTAGGGTATAGGAAAGAGAAGAGAACTTAGCGTTCATTTTTCTCGTTTCACGTTCTATCCGGCCTTTCAACGCTGAATGTATGAAAAACTGCTATCATTTTTGCGTCCTTGCGGATAGGTAGAAATTCCCGTACATCTTCACAAAGCGTTCCCAGAGCATAATTAATTTGCCCAATCGTTTTTAATGCATTTGGCAATAACGATATGAGTCGGTGGAAACAACTACGCAACAGGTAACCTAAACACTGCAAACAGATATCGATGCTGCATTTCTCGTTCAAACAAAGTGAAAGTGAATAAAAGTACACCCAAACGCATATTAACTACATTGATGAATAAGATTGCTTCTTAAATAAGCCGGAATAAAGGGTGATGCGAATGTATTTCCTCGCATTTTCGAGAGGCAAAAAAGCCGATAGATGAATAACGACTGAGCGTTACGACTTATATGGAGGTTAATCAGCGTAGTTGATGGTGTATGGGTTCCACCTGTGGTTTATTTGTCTCCAGCAACATTTCGTGATCGTGCTTATGTTGAATAAAGGTATTTCCTCTTCCAGTTATTCCAAGAAGTAACACTGACGAGTGCGAAAAGGACTCACAGAAACGAGCAACACAAGAGCGTTACTTCATTTCCATTCTCTGTGACAGCGAAACACGTTTGAAAATGAGTACAACGCATTCCCACATAAATGGGGGAACACAAGACAAGCGAGGAACATCTGTTTTGATGAAAGAAGCATTTTTCTTTTTCTCGTTTTGGCAACAAACCGAATCTCTTTAACGGGGAAATGCTTGTTTCGTTAAACTCATTCAGAGAGTTTTATTTCTATTAACGAGATTTAGAGCCTTAAAGAAGTTTTGACTCCAGAAATTCCTCGCTATTTTAAGCGGTCTCGTTGCTTCTCAGCAACCGCCTTGGACAATCCAGAAGATCCGACTTTTTCGTCAAAAGTCATAGCTTCGATTTTAGCTAACCACCTACGAGCAACTCGATAGTAGGATTTTGTGAATTTGAATTTCATGTCGTCGCTTTGAAAAGTTCACTATAGTCTGCAGCATTGGCGACTTCGGCAATAATGAGAAAATTACACGAAACTGTGAGCTTGCAGATTACTGCGAATCGTTCCTCTTTCGGGGCTTAACCAGACGCTGTGTGACCTGGCAACAAAACAAGAGGTCAAGCTTTAAAAAATCAACAGTAGTGGTAGAGAAGACAACACACGGGTGGGACAAAGGTTGCCGCTACGCCTGACCTTGGCATGAACAGTGTCACCTCTTCACCAACTGGCATCTGGCACTCCTCACGCCTGAACTATTCCCCGGTTCGACTACAAACCGCTGAAGTCCAAACCTAGTCTCATTAAAACCACATCCCAACGTTTACATACAGACGCAAAACACTAAACTCAAGTATTCGCGATGTTTTTGTCGCAATTATCGATCTCGCTTGTTAATTTCGATTAACATTCAACTCGATCGCAAAACAGTACTTCCCATCAGAATAGATTAAGGCCCCATTCTCAGACAACAACGGTACTTGATCCACCACCGCACGCTTCCTCCTCTGTTCGAGATAAAAATGGTGATGTTAGAAATAAAATTCATATGACACTTCCTCATTTGTTTCATAGATCACAACAAGAGTCAGTAATTCTATCTTTCCCCTCAAAAATGGATCGGCATTTTAGGCGTGACGAAAAATTGCTGCTGCAAAATTGAGAACCGTCTTAGTAAAGGGGATTATTCCCCGTCACATCCAACTCGAAGCAGCAGCAAATCAAATGTACTCGACACCATCGGAATTCCTTTCCTCTTATTTGCATTACAAATTTCCCGTATTCGATCGACCATCTTGCAGTTATAACTTCTCTCAAATCTTCTGCGTACAATAATTGCTGCTATAAACCTTACTATCACCTCCTGTTCAGCAGCCTATATGTGTTACAGTTGAGTGCTTTGAAAGTGTTACACGTGTTACTTCAAAAAATGACATAAAGCATTACACTTTAAGGTTAACTTTTCGATCGACCTTCTGTCTTTTGCAAGACGGGCGGAAGAATTACACTGAAAAAAGAACGATAAGAAACGAGAAAAAAAATGATATCGATTTCTTCACATTCGTTATCGAAATTAACGGAAAAATAGTGAGAAAACCCTCCTTGTGGGATTATTCCACTCGAAAATTTTGCAACAGACCCAATCGTTCGCATATATAAGAAAATAATCAAATATCAGAATTCACTGATCTGTCGAATGGCCAATAAATCGTTTAATAACAGAGAGACATAAAAACGATACAGAAAAACGTAGATTAAATAATACCTAATGGCAATCATAATAAGAACACCGTTCAATGTCCACAACTTATTATGTTTTTTCTCCACAATAACAATTGAAACGTAAGAGGGAAGCATGATGACAGGTAGCCGTTTCGCATCATTCTCAAACGAAGAACATCTCATCGAGAGTTATTTCGTCGATTTGTTCGCTAACTTTACCCGAAAACTTCGATGATCCCTGAAAGACTCAAACGATTGATCATGCCACTTGACGCTAATGGATTTTCGACGATCTCTCACCAACTTGGTCCTCATAATTAAATATGATATGAATATACCTAGTTACATCTACGACCTATAATCTCTGCAATCAATAGAGCCAACCTAAGCACCCGCTTTCCGAAACTTAACGGTCTTCACAAAAGGTTTATATTATTGGCGTATATTAGCTATCTTTCATGGTGGTTTTTCTACTTGTTCTCTTCAGTTTCTGCACCTACAACGACAACCCCACTCCACCTTATGATGAAGCTTCTACACCAGCCCGCTGCAGGTTATAAGTGTACATAATTTATATTCTCATAATTGTTTCGTACCTTTCAGAAAACGCTTTGAAGAATTTAAATAATCAACTATAATCAATAATCGTCCTCATCCTAAGAACAAGTCATCAAAAACATATATACACATTTGAACTACTTAATCAGACTCAGAAAAAGAATGAAGAAGTGCTCGCGATAAAACTGCATGAAGATGAACCCTCATCAGCAGACGTTCCTTAACAAATATTATTTCAATAAATCCATACATGAGACTTTGTAGTTGCGAAAAAACAAAGCAAAAAAAATGTCCTAGTAACACAACGGTAACACTGTTTAATAACCAATGGAATGAATCTAGACATGGCCCGTCCCCTTTCGCTTGTCGTGCAAACGCCTCTTCATTCGACCACTGAGGCCACATTTATTCACCATTAATCTTTGCAAAAGTTCTCGGTTCTACCCTGAACCACAATAAAATCGGCTTTGATATCCTTTTGCAGGGCTCTAACATCTTCATTCAATTACCACTTGCAGAAGGAAACACCTCATCACGATGCCTTTAGAAAATGAAAGAAGTAGACGCCTTACCAAACTGGCCGGTTTAACGGGATTGCATGGACGACACGTGTTGTGCACGCACAATTTTTCCACCTCACATTCGCACAGCGAGCACTGACCACTGTCTCCTGGTATGATTTTTGATGCGATTGCGTTCGATCCACGCTTCTACAAGACTTATTTCTCTATCAAGTACTCTTGTCCTCTCTTTAATGCTTACCTCCTTGCTTCCTTTTCACAGCAAGGTTATTTAACCGCTTAACTATGTCACGGCTAAGGTGCAAGGTGATGAGCGAAGAGGAGGGAAAAGTAAGTATCTCAGTAACAGCACAACTTCAAGCATAGAAATTCCCATAGTCTTATCACCAAAACCTATAAAAAGTTGATAAGATTCCAAAAATGGGATAGATATTGTGGCGGCAAAACCTTGTGCTTTCACCTTTTCATTTTGAGGTGTAAGGTATAAAAAAGTGAAGTAAATAATACATCATTTCATGGCTGCGAGCAACTCCTGTTCGTCGAGAGTGAGAAAAGCTAAGGTGGCCCATCTTCATATATCACTGCCGGTCTTCAATACTGCAGAACTCACCTGGTGAGAGTTTTTCGAACACCTTTCACCTTCACACCCCTCTCCACATTCCCTAATTTTGAATGAAAGGCTGCTAACAAGGGAACCTTTTTGATGGGGGTGATCAGAAACTTAAGGTTATCACGAGAAGCAATTATCGTTGTTATATATTTAAAATAAAACAAAGAATAAAATTCTCTTTGAATATTGCAACAAAAAAGAATGGATCAAGAATAAAGCGAACGACTCCTGATAGAAGTGCAGTGGTAACCTTTTGATAGTCTGCTGTCAGAAAAATTTGCTTAACTGAGCTCACTGAATCTATATGCATCTATCCAATACTCCTTTGCAATCATCATATGGCTTCTAACAGCCCTACTTCTAGTGTCGGAATGTCATGCTTCATGCTTTTTCCTCCTCCCCTGCATCAAGTATGTGACCAACTTTCACTCCTTCACTAAGTGACGTATATTAATCATTTATGACGTACCTTGAAATATGGAGGAGGTAGAAGAGTGAGAAAAAGGACAAAAAAATGCTTCACGGTAAAATTAGTGCTTGATCACTCGGCTACCTAAAATCTCCCCCTCTCCACATCCCTATCCTATGTAACACTCCTATAATTTGCGAAATAAAATAACTATACAATCTACAAATAAACAAGTTATATGTATTGAGCTGGAAATTATTAATGCTACACCTAACATGAAACCACTGGAGAAGCTCCACTCCTTCAATAACAAGCTGGAAACAAGCGTACAATATTGAAAACGGTTCCATGCGATTCTTGTGCCACCACCGAACACACATCATTCGGCTGTAGCAACGTGGAACGATCGCCAACATGCGCACCCGCTTCATTGAATAGATATTCAGCATTCATTCCTTCAATTAAATAAAATGAATCGGATCCTCTAAACAATAAGTTAATTAAAATGTTTAAATTATTCCTTATTCTACCAGAAAATTTCTACTCATGACTTTTCTACAATTACATCACCTGATCACCCGACCGTCTGACGATCCGTCCATTTTCGAAGGTACCATTCATCAGGCACCACAATTAGATCAGGTGGAAGAATTCCAGAAGCTCGACAATCTTTCACTTCCTTCCCTCCCCTTCCCTCATCTTTTCTCGCTACTCAGCTGAACTAAGAAAGGACTCAATAAAACTACCGATTTTTGATTTAAAAAAATGCTAATTTCCATCCTCAAATGATCAAGAAGGGATGAAACAGAGAACAGTGATAGTTCTCTTACTCTCTAGCAAAAAGAAAGACAATCGAAGCCCAAACAAAGAGAGAAGAGGTACACCTCCCATCCCGTCGTTCCTTTATCTATACGTACGATCACTTCCTATTATCAAGGTAACGAGACAGAACAAACTAAACTATGTCCAAGGAAAATCAGATATGCTTTAATTTATCAAGGTTCGCAGTAAGTACAAGTTAATAGTTATTGCAGGATGCTCCTCTGTCCAGCACAGCATCTGTGATAGCGACTTACTCAGACAAATATCAAAAACTAACCCAGAGAACAACATTTGAAGCACGAATAAAGATCTAAAGATTTTGAATAAAAATAACCGGGGTCGAGGAATGTGTGAAGCTTAAAATTTTGAACCGAACTTACCGACCGCATTTGCTTCTTCCGCAGTCTTTATTCTGGCCAATGAAAGCATGTGCATCGTTGTACCCTGTAACATCATATAAAATACTATATTATCCGTTACTATATTGCCGTTGAGTATGATCATATCCATTGCAAGCAATATTATTAGCAATAGCAAATAAAAACACCCAGCAACATAATGACAAAAAAGCAAACCCCAAGCATTCTTATAGGCTTAGAACCTCAAGTTAGGAATATTTTCTATTTCCGAAAATAAATAAACTATGGAAAAAGTCGATGAAGCTTCCTAGCCATAAAGAAGGAATATACATTACTTCATTCGTTCACATCCTCAAATCTTAATATGGAGAATTCTAAGAACATTGACATCATAGTCACTTCAGTTTAACGAACATTTATTTACTGATTTAACCTTATTATTACCTGACGAAGCACTGAATCGAGCAGCTCTGACTGACTGATGGAATGGGAACCGGTACATGGCTTACAGACTACGAGAACAATGCTCTTCGTCGAAGCAAACCTAAAATGATGTTGCAATACTTCAAGAAAAAGCTGTGTGTCGTAACGAAGACTGTGCCTCTAGAAGATGAAGGCACTGTAGATATTAATGAGGAATAGCCGAATCGAGCAAGGGGTTGTGCCAGAAAACAAAACACACCATCCCATAATTATTACAATTATTATTACAACTACAACTCTTGCTAATTATTACAAAACTGACTACGGCTGCACCATTTCTTTGTGTATGTGTGTCTCTTTGTCTGTCTACGCAGTCCAACCAGCAGACAATGAGAGCCAAGAGGTTAAAATTGACTGGATGTAGACGATAGCCACTGATCGATCCTTATTGAAAATTTATATTTACTTTTTAATACATCACACAATTTGTATGTCTGTCTCATTGCAAAATCGACTGCATACGGCCCAAAAACAATTCCTCTGCCATAGATATTGAATCCACTGTCACTATTTTTCTAGGATTTATTGAGCGAGTCGTTGGTCTGTCGACTCAAATGAGAAAGTATATATCGCGTGACCTCTTTTCCCTCTTCCCGTGACACGTTTTCCACCACTGCATCGATCAGCTTGCAACATTTGAAGGTTATTTTTGAAGCTTCGTTTACAATGAACCCCGCGGTAGCTGCGGCTAAATCTCTATTTCAGAGGAGCGGATAAAAAAATACCGCTCGACCACCAGTGAGGTAACTAGGCAGTAATATAACAATATTCGTTGAGCTCTGCTGGATAACAAAAAAGGTACTCACCTGAAAGGGAAATATTTTGCAGCAAACTGTATAGCCCGAAGTGGAGACATGGGAGGAGGCTCAAAGCCCGAGTCGGTTTCGAATTTATGTTGCGTTTGACGAACAAAACCATTCACATCTAGTAGCGCTCCATCTCGTTCGTATTGGATATGTGGCGAATGATGCACCCCTTCACCGCCGAAACCAACCCATCCAAATCGAGCATCCCTTTATATATTTACATTTTGGTTAAGTAAAGATGAAACCTTAACCTATCTAAGAAAACTGTCATAAGATATAATAATAGCGATGATATCGCATAGGAATACCGATAAGTGATACAGAAAGAGTTATAAATAGAATTTCAGTTTTCGCCGGTTTTCTTTTGCTCAAACAACAGCTTTCTACCTTCTTGATCACCTATCCATCCTCCTCTTTTTCTTGTATGTTAACCGTTACGATGAGCCAGTATTCAATAAACTTTATAAGGAAAGCTCAACTTTGGTCAATTACCGAATCCTCGTGTTCTACAGCGATCACTGGCTACGACAGCAATCCTCTGGGCTTCGTAGAAGAACTCACTGAACACTCTCAATGAATTACTTTAAACCATTAAATTCCAAATGCAAAAAAAAAATTACCGCTGACGTTGGGCAATGGTCTGTCCTATACGAGCGATATTGCTTCGATACGGATCAATGCAGCTCCTCTCCTCAACGACGAATACAATATCATGTCCGCTGCGAGCATTTTCTACGCGTTTCTCCTCTCCCAATTTCGTTCCATGCTCACAATCAACTAGAGCAATATTTGTGACGTGATTATGCATCTCATGAAGTTAAAAAATTATGTGAGACTTAAAGCATCCTATTTTCTCGTTTAAAAATAATTACCACAAGAAATTTCCTTCGAAAAATTACTTACCACCTGTCATTCGAATGGATTAGTTGACTGTAATCAACCAGGACTGTGACCACTTCCTTACCTAATTGACTGAAAATTCGCATTCACCACTTAGTCAAAGAAGCTGAACCCATTTTACGCATCCTCTGACCCACACCCCATAAGTCTCACCCGGGCGGCGATCCAAGGTTGGTGTTCCGCCCATCATATAAATATACAATGAATACACTTCTCTTTCCTAGTTCGTCCTTTGAGTTCCCCAATTGTTGCTTTTTGCATCGTAATCAATCAAACATTTCCGCCGATGAGCAAATGTTTTTTGTAATGTATACTTAAAGGCAAAACGCATTATCTGAACATAAAGCCAAGTCAACACCTGAACAACACATACTGCGTAGGTAGAAATTCTTGCTTTTAGACAGGTACACATATGAAAGTACAAGTGCTCGGCGACGTGCTATTTCAACTAGCGATAACTGATCTCGATGATTTTTATGTGTTGCTCTTGCACGAAGAATTCATACGTTCTGGTGACTAACAGTATACTTAAGCAACTATTGTAAAATATAACGGTGATTTGTCTACTACTATTATATGTTAATTCGCTTAATTCAATTCAAAAAAGTAGGCTTTAAAGACAAATGGAAATACTAACCACACGGAGGAGGTAGCGATATATCGATATCGTTGTTGTCACATGTAAGCACGAAAGCAGATGCCGCTGCGCAGAGATCTTCAGGTCGGCCACCAGAACATATCTGCTCAAATGGTGCAGGGTTGATCTGAAGTGCAAAAAAATATTTACCATATCAGTACCATATCAGCAAGAGGTTTCGAAATAATGAAAAGAAAACTTCACCCTCTCCACCAAACATTTATTCAAACCAAATTATTCGTAAAATTTAGAGATACATTGCTCTACTTAACGATTCGAGTTTGGCCTCCCACGTAGTACCCCTCTTTCATCCAAATCCAAAGCATTGAAAGTATGCATGAGCCGACACGAGAATTGTTCGCTCACCTATTTGCAGCAATGTTAACGGTTTTTTTTTTACAAAAGTGATCATTACGACTCAATGCCGAAGTTTTTACGTGAATATGTGTATTTCTGTTAATCTGGCGTTGAAGTATGTGAACAAGAAAGCAACAGTGATGATCGCATAACTAAGATACTACGAATCTCGAAGCCCACCTTCCAATCCGATCGGTTACAACCTTCATTCTTCTTTTATAAACTATCCGGGAGCCCAATTTTGTGTATGCAAACTTGTCAAATATCGATCACACCTTTCACATCCTTCAATGCTTATTACACTCAATGACTTATTTCATTGTTCCAAATTTCGTATCTGCTAAAAATTTTATGAAGTTCCGCGGGCTAAGTTCTACTTTCTTGCTGCCCAGTGCCGCTTCGAATTTACATTCATTCAGCAACTTCAAAAAATAGGATCATTAAAGTTTCCGATAGTGAAGCAATAAATGAATAAAGGAATTTCCCTGGCAAGGACCGGACCTATACAGGTAAGGTCAGCCTACAACATTCTACTTCTCAGACGCTATAACCAGACTCTGGCCAATGAATCTAAATAAAAATAACAAACAAACCTTCGAGAAGCACTTTCTCAATGGACTGCTAGTCGAAATGAACATTTCCTCACACTTCTCGTTTTCTCTACTCCTCAACGGAAGGGCCTCATTAGTGCGGCACGAACCACGTACTGCCCAATGTTCACCCAAAATATTCGTCTGAAAACTCCTCGCCAAAAATTTCACAGAAATGCAATCAAATTTAATTCACTGAACCAATTTACGCACACTTAATATTTGCTTAACTGAAGGCAGCACTGATAATTCTATTAATGAATGTTCTATAAAAAATCCAAATATTCCTGAGAACTTATACTGAATGATTAGAAATTAACTGATAACTAGTAATATGCAAAAAAGAGAGAAGTTCTCCTCATTCAATGATAAAATACTCCTTATGGCTAGCTAGCTTGTTCTGAACGACGGTACTGTTAGTTGAAAGAATTGAATGATTCAAGATCTCAGCGCCTAATTATCTGACCAAGAATATTTTTCCTCCTTTCTTTTAGTATATATGTTCTATGATATTTTCAGCTTTCGTATCAACAACACAATTTCAAACAATTTCATAAATTCGAATAAAGCCATTACGAAGGGAAACAACGAAATAATATTTGGCTACGCAGGTTTCTGATAACTTTGAGAGTACTCGTCTGCGTATTCTCATGGCAAATATGCACGAAAACCTAACTAAAAGCGGTTTTGTTGACAGCCGATTTGATCATTAGGTCAAATGAAAACAACGTCATTATTGTAATGTTCCGATATATTGAGGTCGAAACATAAGACAGATTTTTTATGGAAAAAAACTTAAAACTTAATTAGAACGCTACTGATCGCTACCTTAGTTATTTGGTCAAAGCAAGCATTCATATGAACACTCAACTCAAATCTCTGTCAAAAGATATAATCGCTGTTGAACTTTCATTCACATATAGGAAAAATGCAATATATGTGTTCGATCATCAATAATGGCAGATTATTCCGATAATGAAATATACAACTCAATGTCTCACAAACCTCGTGATTCTCAGTTCCATCGACCAGATCGAGATCATTCGCCGGTTCATTGTCGTTGCATCCCAGTAGTCCACTGCTCCGACCATGCATCCGCCCAGGTAGTATAATTTCGCACAAATGATGCTTCGAATTGCAACCAACTTTAACACCAATGTATGACTTCAGAATCGTCCAATCGCCTTTCTTATGCACCGAAACCAATGAAGTACCATCCAGTGTGTCAACCTTCTGCCATGGCAATGAAACTGGTGCACCCGCCACTTCCACCTTTAAATCAATATGGGAAGTTAATGGCTACGAATTAATATTTGAGAGAAATGTTTTGCGACAAATAAAGTGAATAAAAACAGAGTATTTATCGACTTTTTGACGTGAATCGCTTTTCTATGGTTCTAGTGAACGTCACCTCGGCTGCGATGAGAAAATCGCATAAAGAATGCAGCTGGTTGTACGCCAAAATTGCGTAGTAAGTTAAAAGACGGATTGCTGAGGCCATAAATCATAATGCTCCCTATTTCAACTCCATAGAAAGTGCTTTCTGGAAAAATCCTTTCTCCGGTTTTCCGTTTTAAAGATACAACCATATCATTTTTTCATCTTTTTTCGAAAAGAAGCGGAAAAACCAGTGAATAAACAGTAAATAAATAACAAACAGAGAGATCAGTAAATAAGCAGCACATAAATGAATGGACAAACAACCAGCAGACTGAAATGAATAAACAGAACAATAAATATAAAAAGGGCGAATAATACAATAAATGGATAGGTAAACAAGAGAACGAATGAAAAGATTTACTCAGAAGGAAAAAAGCAGCAACAACTAACTCTGCCGTCCATATGAATAACAATTTCGTCGCCAAGAATTTCAGCCTTGATCGATTCTAATGCTGCCCCGCCGTGTTTGTTTGCAAAAGTTCCTATCAAAGCGAACTGCTGATCGAGGAAGTCGGTTGCAAGCAGATAATCACATCCAGCATGGAAGGCAAATACACGCCCATCAAATGTGATGAAACGATCCGGGCCAACTATGTACGCAATACCTGAACCGTTACATTATATTAATCTTTTGAATACCATCCCTTCTCTCAATATACCTGTCTCATGCCTTATTTAAATGGTTTATTGTCTTCGCGACAGATCGCATAACTCAATGTTGAAATTCTACCACTTTTTGCCGATGCTCGAATATAAATCAAGATATCAATCGCCTACAGACAAAAGCACTGAAATAAATAGTAGCAATATGACAACACCATAAAACGAGAAATCTGTCTCAAAATAAGCGCGTAACCTGAAGATAAGCGGACACCTTACCTAATGACGAGCACCCTACTTCATGGCAAGCATCTTACCAAGAGGAAGTATTACACCTTAGGACAAGCAGCCTATCTAAGGAGAGGCATTCCTCATCTCAGGATGGGCATTTACCGCCACATCATCTACACAATCAACAAGCATCCATTTATTATCTAATATCTTAGAAGAAAATATATTTACTATAACGTATGATGAAAACTGTTGCTTCAATTTACTGATCAAAGTACAATGTTCTTAAACGTTTGAAGGACAGAGAAGGCTTACTCGATCAATCCGGATTATTAACACAATGAAGCGAAATAAGAAATTACGATAAATTAAGAAAATACCGGTTTCTTTTTCATCTACACTGACAACAAGCTTTCATTTTGATCACAAAGCATTGTCGAATCACCTTTACTGAAGGCTTTATGAATGAGGAATTGAAAAAAAACGCAACCCGCATAAGTGCCGATCGACGATCTACAACATTCAAATGAACTCTGAAATATTTTCGCTACGGCAACGGTATGACAAAAAAGTGTAAATGCAAAGAATATATATCCCATCGAATCACTCATTAATTCTACGGAGTTAAAAGTCCAGAATATAATTTGTAAGTGAACCAACTCTCAAACGGCGGCATTAGGTCCTTGTCGGGAGCTGATCTGAATGTGTAAATACTCTCGAAGCCGAACCCATACGCCTGAAATCCTCTCATACTATAGCTACTACAGCTTAAGTAAAGGTATACACGCATAATTATGCTTGCGACACAATGATGGATGTGTCAGTATGAAAGAAATATCATCAGCACTTCAAGATCTTTTCTCCTCTAGGTCCGAGTCTACTTTGACTACCGATCCACCTCCTTTCCTCTCTCCTCATTCATTCAACGAAATCAAGTTTTTCGTGCATTCTTACACCAGGAGGAACGTACTTCGTTCGAAACGTTCGAAATTTTCCAGTTCGCCCGACTAGCTTGATGCTATTGACACAGTTAAAGGGTCAAAAAAGCTGAAAGTGAATGATGGTACCTTTCACGTACACCATTTCTACCTGTAACAATATAATTTCGAGAATGTTCTTCAAGCAGTCATTTGGAGCCGAGTTCCTCAATAAAACTTCATAGTATAACACAAAACAAAAATTTCCGTTGTTCGCAACAAATATGTTTTGAAGAATTTGACTGAGTGAAAAAATAGAAGCTTGTTTCGCTCAAAACTTAAACGAGCTGTTCAAACTCAACAGAGCATCCAAATGAGGCAAAAGTACTTTGAATCTAAACCTCAGGATAAGTAGTGAAAGATCGTGCTTTTTCCATCAATGCCGATTTCAACGCGACGAACCGATCTGGATGAAGATTTTCTATGACCTCACGCAATGAGCTTGCTCCGTATATTATGGTCACTTCCATTGTATACTCGCCTGGTCCAATTCGCTGAAAGTGCTTCCCTAATTCAGCAGATGATGACTTCACGCTATGCTTGAAAAAGACTGCAACAATGCAACAAATCCCTTTTTAATAACAAGTTCTTAAGTTCATTTAAAAAAATATATTCCCATAAGTCCCTCCTTGCTTCCTAGGAAATTTAAAGCCTCAGCGTTTCGTTGAAGCAGCATTACAAAGCTTACGAACCTACGGCCTTTAGTAACTACTGAGGTGCCATACCTCCGGAACATACTATCGCTCTGCTGCCAAGAAACCATTGTGCCATTCCAATGTTTGTTATACACATGTATGTGCACATAAATGTATATATGTGCATATTGTTTATTTATTTGATTTTTTATATTTCCATTTACATACTTACATATTTATACGTTTATTTACCGCTTTAGCACAACGATCTAGAGCGAGAGATATAAAGAGAGAGGTAGGTGGAGACAGTTTCCTTTCGATTAAAATATTGCAACAACAGTGGCCAGAAAGGATCTTATATTATGCGGCTATGTGCGGAAGCGGTACCTTGAATCGAAGGTGGATTTAAAATTTTCATTCCTGAATGAATGCACGACAGAGGTGAGAAAATTTCAAGTTTCCCATAATGCAAGGAAGATATAGGCTGAGAATATGAGCGTGCCACAAATATGAGAAGTGATGAATAAATGGTTACGGGATGCCACGTCGAACTGTTTTACCTAAGTGAATAAGGAGGTGATATATAGACGAGAGGAAATACGGAGCGATAATGTGTAAGTGACTGAAGGGTCTATAACCAACATTGCATACTGCCTCCCGCTTCTGAAAAAGAAAAGAACTTCTGAAAATAAATCAGCAAAATTCAGAATGTTTGAGGATAGAAAAATCCTTCGCTAAAATCTGAAATGAAGTATAAATATATGAAGGTATTTAGTTACCTTTGCTGACGGAATATATTTTTTGTATAAATTATGCAAAAATGTCTCGGCAGAAACTTTCCCTCTCATGTACTGCATTATGTCATGCCATCGTTTTTCCACTTCGGTCACGTCGAATGCATCTCCTGCTATGTGTTCCATGATCGCATCTGTTATTTGAGTTAGAGCCCTCACCGCCAACCGATCCAGGATAATATCTTTCACCTTAAAAACATAACTTGCAAAGTGGATGACTGCAGCATGACGACAAAGATTTTACAAAATCAAATTTTTCTGGAATGTGTCGCCAAATACTGTGGCAGATTAAGAGGTTATCAAATCAACTGACGAACCATGACACTCTACTCTACAACGCCGGAATTCTAGGTATGACCTCACAGGTATTCCTTTTAGAGTCTCGAATTAGCTCTTAAAGCAAGCAAAAATATCACAGAAAAATACAAAGCATCTGCAAAAGAGGGTGGCGCTATTAAACTTTCTTCATCACAACAATAACAGCGATGAATCACAACGGATAGGTATACAAAACGAACTGTAACTTTTAACTGGTGATAGCAAATCTAATCATGGTTTATAAAATAACAGTTAAGAAAAAACGGAGTCTGTAAACCAATCTCAACTTGTAGTGCAGGTAGCACTGATGGCAGTATTCCCGACGATAATTCTAGAGTCGAGAAGCGGTCAGGAATCGGCCCAGGGCACACTGCTTCACGCCTTCATTTAACAATCTTTTCTCTTCTTTCTCCTTCCGCTTTCATTTTCCCTCCTTTCAAATACTTATTTATCGCTTTTTCACAAATGTCATGGGATTACAGTGGCAATGAGCATCAAAATCAAATAGGAGAAATGACACCCTTCTCTATATGTGGAATCCTTTTGTTTTCAAACCAATAAGGTGGTATGAACTAAAAAGCCCTCATTGCGTCAACGATCCATTTCATTATGCTAAATATTGCAAAAAGGAAAGCAATTTTCAGGTGCTATATCAATAGGTCATTCAGTTGTGCTGTTCTGTAAACGGCAACTTTCATTACTAATACTCCACCTCAACTTTCACGACATAATATCATGGACACTAGTGTAAGAAGGTAATATAGAGTTTGGACTCTAAATCTCTGAAGCTGCTAGTATGGAAAGGTTCCCGATTAACATTGCATGGCAAATCTAGTATTTCTTCACTGATATCCTTCGATCATTCAATCACTCTCTCTCTAAATTTCTTTAATTTTCCTGAGATTGTGAGCAAATTCATACCTTATTATAAATTTTTATCGCTTTCTCTTCATATTCTCTCCTATTGCCATCGATATGATGTAATCGTCTCTCCACCTCAGGCATTTGATATTCTCTGCTTAATTTCTTCGCTTTGTCCAGAACTTCATGGACAATATCCACCTGCTCGAATTTCCTCTTATATTCTCCTAATGCTTCTGAAATTTCATAGACATTAATTCATATTCCCTATCACGATTATTCCGCTTCCCTTTCCAATAAATTCTACGACGATATTGATTTGAATCCGGAAAGAGCGACTTTGTATCATTCGGGATGCAGGCTAATCTTGAATACGTGGGCACCCTAACCAGCGGCAGGTCAAGGTATTCAAGCAATCTCATGGAGCTGCTCTTGCACTACAAGCGAAACAAGATCGAGCTATATTCAAGCAACCTCTTAACAAAACGTTCCTCTGTCAACCATCCCAACTGTCCCTGGAAATTCAATACGTCTTCTCAAAATCTCAGATCAATATTGACTGATATATACAACGGTTCTAATGCGGTTTCATGATTATAATGCAACGCTGAATCTGAAGTTCAGAAACTTTTGTGAGATTGGGTACGGTGAGAAGGACAAGAGTGAATACTTGGGAGCAATAAGGAGGAAGACTGCCAGCCGAAAAATCACTCACAGATTGAAAATATTCTTCTAAAGTGGTAGGGCATCCCCTCCCTGACGGAAACATCGTCGGGGCTTTAATTCTTCACTTTTTTAAACGAGATGTGTCTTCATCGTAAAAACCCGCACTACGATAAATGTCTCCAGCCAAACTTACTTCTACGCTGAGGTCAAGACCTATCCGCATTACGTTATTTCGTAACATGCAAACTTGTTATACAGTTATAGCACTACTTACAGATTCAATGCAAATCAAAGGTGTACTGCACAGAGTTTAAAATTGAAAGTGCCCCATGATGGGCGATAGAATCACACAAAAAACTGCTCCTCCAGTTCAACTCACTGCATAGAAGAAGCCAAAGATGAATAAAAGTTGCAAAAGCCGATCGCTTTCATAACAAGACCATCCGAACTGAACTCATAGTAAGAAAATTTCGCTCACCCACACCAAAATAAGAAAATAACTAAAAAATCTATGGCGAAAACAACTGAGAAAAAAATTACCTTTGAAATGTTCAAAAAAATTAGCTCCGAAATTTCTTGAAAATCACCTCAAAAATCTTCAGAAATTTATCGCTTAGCCACAGAACTTTATCCATAAACATTTGACGACTTCAACAACTGATGGAACTTCGTCAAATTTCCCAATAAATTCAAAGTTTTCGCAATTACTTTTCCAGAAACCGATCCATCAAAGGCGACGTTCTTAATGAAAAAATTACGCAAACCTTTCATTTGATCGATCTTTAGATTCTTCTCCAAATAGTCCAATATTTCGGCAAATTGCTTTTGTAATTTATCCAACTGAAAAAAAAGAAGAAATAAATGTATAACGACCTTTCAAGCAATCATGTAAAACACGCAAAAATATATGAACTCAATAAATAATGATAGAATTCAATATTGCTTCATTAACTTGCAAAATATTTTGATAAAAGATACCACAAAGCGAAATTTTATGAAAATACTAAACCCCTCGTCTTGCCTTTCCGGGTCCCTTTCTACTGAATATCAGAAACACGCTCACTTGTGCGGAATAAGCGTTGAAAAGATCAGAAAGTGGTTTAAATGCCGTCGAAATTTGTCTGCTTAAGTCGTCCCCAGTAGATTTGAATTGCCGCAAGTTCTCAAGCAATTGAGAGCGTGGCATCGATGCGATAGCTTGTTCCACAGCCTGTAAATATTTGAGAGATTTTCTGCAATCTCATTGCAATCGGCATGAAATTCTTGTAAATCTCAGAGTAATCTGAGTTTAGAGTTTTCTCCCGATATTCCATCGTTTCTCACCTCCTTCATTTAAAAAATATTTTCTCTATATAAAGCATCTTTGCAGAAGACATGCACATTAGATAGGAAATCAGATTCATTCAGATAGATGAACGAATTCAATTTGTCTACTTCATCTGCACGCTATGGAAGAGAAGTCCACGAGAAAAAGATACGACCATCGCCTCATTAAAATCCCCCCAGTGCATCGAAATATTTTCAAGATCACTAAAGAACTCGTATCCACACAACTCTTGAGATTATCCAGTGAGATTGATATTTCGCGATTACTTTTCATCAGTACAATCTCAATATTTCCAGAGACTTAAGCCCTTCATTTACTCATATAGTTGAGAACTGTTGAAGTCCAAACTAAAAAGCCAAAAAATCGCCAATGAAATCAAGCGGCTGCGAATCAGTGCACTAACTTCAACATCGCCTGTTCTTTCAAGCTCATCTTGAAAGTACCAAACCTCCTCACTTAAAAAAGTCATTGTTTCACGTTCTGAAGTAGCGAAAGTCAATTTTCCACCTCCCTAGAGAATTAATCATAGGAAATGCGATACTTTCCGGCCGTAGATCCGGGTAACGAACAACGAAAATATCGATGACTGGAGAATAGAGCAAAATAACTCAGTTATTTTTTAGATTACTTTTACAGAGTAATTTCATCATCTTCAATTTCAAGATCAATAAATATCGTTAATGAGAAGGTACCTGTTGTGCGGTATCGTACGAAGTAAGAACAGCTTCCTCGAACAGTTCATACTGCTCCTCTACTTGGTTCACCATGTTCCTATATTCAGGACCAAGCTCGTCGGCAAATTCTCTACAACAAAATACGTCAGATCAAAATTTCTACCACTTCAAGCATATCGCTCAAATTTAGGACGAAAGTTCATAAATTTCAAAACGAGAAGCTTGCTTTGGAAAACCCGAACTGCCAAAAATCCGAAATTTGCTTCCGCAGACGATTCACTGAGCTAGAAAATTTTTAACAATTCATATGTTTGTTTGAAAAACGAATGTCGCCTCGTGCAACAGGGCTGCGAAATCCAATGCAGTTCAATCTCTCAACTTCGGGTGGCGAATTGAACAAGCTTTCCACTGAGGGAATTTTCAACCACTGTCAATCACCTGCTGAACCAAGCAGCAGATGAAAAATAGAGTAGGCATGCCGAAGTTACAGAATTTCGTATTAGCCGAGAAAATCATTTACCAATGTTACTTCTTTTCCACGAGGTGATAAAGCGTGGAAAATTAGAGAAAAAAGCACGTTGATAGTAAATAAGCGAACTTATACATCAAATGAAGATAAACAGACCGTTATCCATTCTTCACTCTAAATTTGCCCCTCCCCCCACCCCCCCCCCCCACGGTTTCAAATTACTCTACATGCATTGTAACCCCCACCAATTCATCAGTAGTTATGCCACTTATAGCCCGTTGTCTGAGGATATGCTTCTTTACGTGCACAACAGATCTGACAGCTGAAGCTTCAAATATTACAATATCAGCACCGACTCGCATATATGACAACGGAAGCTTCACAGATATAACTAGAGCTTATCGGCTTTGAACAACAACATTACGCCTTGCGAACATCACGAACAAAACTTAAAGAGGAAACTTCTATCATCCCATAAATCTACATATTAACTAAATGATAACTTGAAATATTTGCTCGTAGGCGTAACTCGAACTCCAGAGCTGCCGCTTTCTGATCTCGTGCTCTATCAACTCAATCAATGAATAAGTGCTAGAATTCTGTGATGAATGATCCCTTCATTCCATTATTTCTTAATATTAAGCTAAAGGTATGTACCGTTGTTCGTTAAGCCATGACTTGACGAGAGTGTTGAGTGTACCGAAGACATCCTTTGCAACTGCCTTATGCGATTCAACCATTGGTACTATTGTATTCTTGAGTGCAGCGTTCTCTTGCAAATTTTTCGCTGCCGCTGCAGCCTGTTTAGCTTTCGACTATAAAATCAACGAGCATGCAATGAAATATTACAAATCTCGACATCTGTCAATTACAAATGATAAAAGCTTTTAGAGTCATTCGAATCCACTAAGCTGTCAAAAGTTGGTCCTCTTCCTCCTCTTCAACCAATGAATCGATAAACGTTTATGACATCATTCATAGATGTAACAGCATACAAAATTCAAACACTGCA
Source organism: Parascaris univalens (assembly GCA_037576465.1). Lineage (NCBI taxonomy): Eukaryota > Metazoa > Nematoda > Chromadorea > Rhabditida > Ascarididae > Parascaris > Parascaris univalens. The sequence continues at coordinate 230,723,614 of CM075173.1, read as the reverse complement.
CAACACCAAAACGCTATGATGACTTAGCTTCTGATCCACTTGATAAGAAGGCACTGAACTTATACCATTTATCGAAGAAGGTAAGATTACACAACGATTTATTCATTACATGTATCTACTGGTCAATATTTATACTTCACAAATGATGCACTCTACGCTGGGAAGACAGTATTCAACTGGTAGCGTTCTTAGGAAAGAGATACAGCATATGAATTCCCCTCTTGAAATTATTTGCTCGGTGATTTTTGTGACGGCATTTTCTGTTCGTCAAAGATTTTTTGCTTTACTGCTGGAAAATGCTGGAAAATTCACCTATCATCATTCCTACTGATACTGAGTTTCTTATTTAATCTATTTATTTCTTATTTATTTCAATTAATAAAGACTAAAAAAATCTTTTAAAAAACGGATTCCTCGCCAACATCGATACATATCGAAAAAATAACTAAAGCTTCCCTTATTCAGTATATTTCCAATTTCTAAGAAAAACTAACGGTAAGATCGGTTTCGATTCGAGGTCGCAAATATGTTTTCGCCTTCAGAACATTCTCACTCTCCAGCTGAAATGTAAGTAAAATTCCAAACAAAAATCACCATTTTTGAGGTGATGCTGATGATCTGAACCACAAACTAAAAGTGAAAATGAAATTCCGTTTCCACATTTGCAAATATTTCTAAATCAACTCCAAAATATTAAAACTTTTCGGGGAAATGCAACCTATCATGCTTGAACTGAGAATAGTCTAGCTCAAATCGAATTACCAACAATTAATGAGATAAATATTTAACTCATTCCAAATATCCATTATCTCTTATTATATGGCAGAGCACAAATGTTTTGACATGTACATTATCGATTACACCTACAGCCTTACCTTATAGTATGTCATCGAATGAGATATCTACGGTATCCGGTGACACACTACTCCTATCTCGTCCACACAACAGCGTATCATGCGCGCTATGTCATTAATGCATGACAGTATGAACTGTTGTTGAAAACCCGGATGCATCTCATAACGATGCATAGAAAATATATCGAATGCATTTTATCGCTAGAAGAACGAAGCCTATTTTCCTGGAAGGAGGAACCGATGAAATATATCGAGACTTTTGATTTTGGACTGATATATTGCGTTCTTTCTTAGAGAATTTCAAAAAAAAATCAAACCATCCAAATAAAAAATGTCTAACCGTTTTTTCAATAAGTGAACTCTTTCCGATACTCAAAGGCAATATAAACTCAGGAAAGAGAAGTCAAAAATCTCTAAACTCTCAAACGAGAGTTGGCAAAAATTGTGTGGAATATTTCTTTGGATTACTTTATCCAAGATTTCTTAGCACCTTTCCAGATAAATCATCGACCAGAACCGGATGAAATTGACTGCGTCGACGTATAAGTGGATGAAATGTACCTCAAGTGCAAGCCTTGCATCTCTGATTCGTTTTCCAGCTTCACTATGCCAAATCTCAAATTCAGCCGTATATTCATTTGGCATCACCGCCGATGCATGAAGTTTGACATCACCGCTCTTCTCATCACGCACATCCAAATCCACACCCTTATTGTGTATTTTCACTTCGCCAAGCATCGATGCACGATCACTATCCTGCAATATCATTTCGTAGAAATGATCGACGAGAAACGAAAAGTTCTTTGCATCTGCCTCTATCGTAAATTTCCTTTCAGTAAACCTGAAATTTAATTTCAGAAAACGACTGAAATTATAGGAAACTATCGAGAAAAAATTGGAAAATGAAACAGTGAGAAGAAATGTTAGCAGTCCGATAGTCGTTAAAATTTTCTATGAAAAGAAATTCGAAGGTTCGAATGATATAATCGCCAAAAAATTCAGTTTAAATTAAACAATAAGACAATTTTCCCCCACCATTTATAATCAGCAACAATTTTTCATTGCAAGATCAGTTCATCGCATTCAAAAATATTCGGCGTTGTATGAAGTCAAGAGAACGATGTGTAAACGTTCATAACAATAAGGACTATCCAGAATCACTGCACAAACTATCCGCATTTACCGTCTCTACTACCAAATTTGCTAGAGCTAACTCATCTGACAGTTGCCGACTGCCGAGAATTACGTCCAAATTACCTATAATTACCGATCACCTACAAATTCTACACGTTATTACCCCACAAGACGCTGTGATATCACCTAACAGCATAACTCCCGTAGAAAACAACTTAATAACAACTAAAATGAGGGTCAAAATGTGATGAGCACAGATGGCGAAATTCGAGTTCCTTTCTTTGCTTCTCCTTCACCAGCCCTCGACTCCGCATCTGCTTCCTGGGCACGTACTCTATAAGAATCGCCATTTTTAGAAAGCAATTACTTTCTCGCCGATCCCTTAAGTCGAACTAAGAACGGTAGTCATAACTTCACTACGGATGTTTTATGAAAACGAAGACCCATTATCAATCGCAATATCTCGTCGAACAATATAAAAGGATCTTAAAACGCATAATTAATTTGGGTACCAACTTTATAAAAAGCGAGTTTATAGTGTTTTTTGTCGACGGCATCGATTCGCGCCTTCATACTGCATTCAGGTGAAACCATCTTTATCTCCGTATATGTGGCCGCATCGCTGTCTGTGCTCAATAAATATTTCACCAACTGTTTTTGGGCATTATTCATTTCCGCTCCGAATTGTGCTCTAATTGGAAGCAACGCTCCGTTCACATCTTTACGGTCGATATTTGCCCACAAGCGTGTATGCAAATTACTGCAATTATGAAGAAACAAATGAAAAAGCTATGAAAAATGGCAAAAATAGGCGATGAAGAAGTGATTGTACCCTCTAACCTCCTCCTCCCCCCTTACCTCCTCGATACGGAGAGGATAGATCTATTAAATCAAAGCAATAAGAAGAAAAATTAGGAGAATTAATATGGGATCAAAAAATCTGAAAGGCATTTATTCCTCTCGAATAAAATTCCCCTATCACGCAAATAACAAAATACACATATCATCTCATCGTCAAATACAAAACAGACACAAATATATGAGAGGGGATTCATTAATATCATCTCTGATATGGCACATAAAAAATTTAACAAAAATGCCTTTCAGACTATCAATTAGAATTTTCAGATTTCAAGCGAGAACAAACCAACTATTCCCATCGGATATTATGAGAACCGTAACACTTAAAAGTACCCTTTGCAAGTGGAATACAAATATTTTGTAACTTTTCAAATAAATTTTCCAATATATTTTCTTCAACCCGTTAAACTTCAAACTCTTATTTCACTTGTAATTCTCTAAATCTCAGTCAAACTTTGAAGCACTGAATCTGAAAATCGGTTTTCATTCGACTACAAAAATTAAAAATCTCATATAATGAAAGAGAGAAAAAAAAAGAAAAGCGAGCTTCAACATAAAACATTAAATAACATATCTGAAATTTAATTCATTACCAAAAAATTCAATTCAGTAGAAAATTGTCCAATTTCAGTATTGAATCACCTAACGAGTAGGAAAATATGCAAATAATAGGAAAAAGCGATGAGATTTTAACCTAGCCGGATGTGTACTTATGAATTCGGCCTCGAATCTTGCATCTTTGCCGGTGGCACGTCGTCTTCGATGCAGTGTAAGTGTTTTACGTTCGATGCGTAGTGAGTTCGAGAACAATCTATCCGGTTGACCACTATAGTCGAACTGAAACTCATTAACCAGTTAATCCGCTCTTTGCAAGGAACCACCACCCTCTCCTATTCTCTCAAGTTTCCTTGCAATGAACCTGTCCACCTCTTGTTCGCTCTCAACTCTTCTTTGAACTGATTGTTAACCACAAACATCGCAGATGAAATCCTTTTCCCGATATACGTTTGACAAGTGGCTCAGCAAAGGCCACATGACTACACACAAAAAAATGCTAAACCTTTATTATAACTGCATAAATAGGAAAACGATAGCACAATGCGCGCTTTCTGGAATATCACCCATTACAGTGCATGTTTTGCGAATATTTGAAGATATGATCTGGTATCGCCTAATGTGCTTCCCCTCATGCAACTACTGACTTGATAAATACCTGAATTTTGTCTCGGCTCACGCGTTATTGGCTGTATAAAAATTTACATATGCAAGTTTTATACCACTCTGAGCACAGATAATCGGTGAAGATGACCATTCAGTTTGAAAATGGATTCAAGGATCACTTTTCAGTATAAACTGTACAACAAAACATGGGTGTGTTTGGTTCGTGAAACAAAATTACAAAGCCTTCAAGATAGACAGTTGGATAGAAGGACGTTTCGGCTTATCTTATTGGCAAGTGTAACGGAAACATTCCACCTCACTGAGTTACTTTTTCAAGGCGGTTGAAAAAACCATCGAGTGAAAAATTCTGCCCTCTCTCGCTCTTCTCTAACCTATAATTCTGAGCAAAAATCATCCACCAACCTCTGTCTTAATGTTTAGACGATAGTTGTGCTCGTCATGTCCACTCCTGACCATCTCGACTTTTGCCTTCAGAGGACTCTTCAAAGCTTCATCAGTTAATGATCCCTCCCAGTGATATCCATTTGATGTTTTGTCATATGTCATCTCTGCAACTGTTGGGCGACGATGACTGCCAACCTTCGGCCTGAAATTGTGTATTAGAAACATAGAGATGAGACCTGAATACCGCTCAGAAAGGAATCAGAAGAGAGTGGCAATCATTTTGAATCAATCCTCTCCATCTCTTTTCACCCATCACGATGAACACCTTTCCTATGAAAGCATCTGAACTGCACGTGTGAACATCCGGAGCCGGGAATCCAAAACGCAAAGAGTCACAAAAGACGCAAACTGCGCTGCATCGTACCTCCAACTTATTAGGACTTTCCTCTTGAATAATAGCCAGTAATTTTTCATTACCTGTTAGCACGTGAATATGACTTTTCGTACTAGCATTTCCCTTATAATTTTCCTCCCCATCCTCTTCAATAAGGACCAATAACAGCTGGATATCCTATATTATGGTCAATTTCACCAAAGGTATCTCAGCTGAACTAATACAAAAGATTTCACCAACCGCCATATGAAATCCACATCACACAAGCAAAACTTCAATGAAATATATCAAAGATTGCATTCAAAGAAATATTACAAATTAGAAAAGATTGCGACCATAGCCACTGTAGTCTCATCTAAATGAAGAAGAACTCGAGTACTGGAAAAATACTATAACGTAAGAAGGAGAGAGGAGAACTCAGCGGAAGGAGACTTTTCAGAATTCATATCTTGGAAAGAGACATTATTTGCATGGATAAATTCTTAGACCACTCTATGTAGAAGTATATCAGACAGTATGAACTTGATACTGCGAAACCTTTTAGAAAAGTATGAGTAAACGCTTACTGCACACTAAAAGCGTATTTGTTTTGTGCCGGTCGAAGTATTTCGAAATGGATGCCTCTCTTCGGATGTTTCAATGTTGTACGCAATGCACGGAACTTATCACCTTCGCTTTCGATAATGTTCTCCACTCCATATGTCTGTAATTAATTAAGTAAATTGGCAAGGTGATGACAAAGTGGTGAATTAAGTTAACGCGAGGAATAGAAAGAAAGAATAAGTCGCAGTATAAAGGAAATCACACGTCACGTAAAGAAAATCCCATATTTCATATTGAAAATATATATTCGCTACTTTTTTTTTAATTCGCGAATATTTAATTAAGATGCCGCTTTAGCCACTAAGAATTTGTCAATGATACACCAACTACAAATCGTGCATGCTATTCTCAGACACGATCATAACATAACCTACCTGAGATGTCAACCGGCTAAAATATCACTGATATCGCTGCCTCAGTAATTCTTTATTACACAGAACAACCTCACATAAACGGAACGGCAATTATACTCGACAGCAGTATTATATCGAATAATAATGATATGAGAATCGCTCAATTAATCTATTCGCTTCATCTTATTATTGTAAATTATTGATTATCACTTTCATCTCTGCTTGTTACTCTTATTCCTTAATTATTCGCTATTCACTCACCACTCCAATTTTATAAACGATTTAGTTCTTTCCAAACTGATCAAATTTTCACGTTTATAATTATCCCAATTATCTGAAAACTATCACGACACGAAAACCTCAACTTCACTTTTGTTTCTAGTAAAATAAATAAAGAAGCGTTACGCCATATGACACATTCAATCTCATCGTCGCAACTTCGAAATATCTTCTTTAATGAGACGAAACCTTTCTCGTGCCGAGTGGATCCAATGTGAGTTCAGCTTGTGACGATTGTTTCCCACCAGCAACATTATTCTTCAGAATTAATTCAAATGGTTCTTTTATTTCCGTTATCTAAAAAAGATAGCGAACAAATTGAGGCGGAAATGCTTTCTAACAAAAAAAAGATGTGTGACCTCTCGCTACTAACGAGAATATCTCTAAGCAAATTTTCAAGAGTAATTCATACAATGAAAAAAATCTCATTACGGCCATAACTTGTTTCTTTACTAATCATTTCTACGCCACATTTTTTGGCTCAAAAACGTTCAGTTTAATATAGCCTCTGCATGGAATGCTCAAATGAAATTCAAGTTATCTTTAGTTCGCAGTGTGCAAGCCTTAACTGAAGGTAACTGAGAGAAAATTCAAGGTAATTAATGGTAACTGCCAGGAGAATTCGAAATGGAAGGATGCCGATTCATTACACTTAAATAACCCATCTCTGGTGATATCTTTTCTTCACATCCTTCAACTTAGGCTCAATCAAATTTCAAACATTTTTCGATAGGTCATTCCAGCCGGTAATAAAAAATATCTACTTCTTTCAACAGCCTTATTAGTAATTCCATGACCCTCAAGTGAATGAAACCAACAAATTGGCGCTTATGCATGGACCAGCATCGAAACCAACCATTTTATCTCACGAGCGTATTTTTTAAATGGCATTTCCGGTGGGTAAATTCTTCGCGTTCATTACTTACCTGAATTTTGAACAGCTGGTCGTTGTCAGCAGTTTTTAGATGTGCATGAACTTTGCCCTTGTTTGCGCCACCCGTATGGCTAGTGAATTCATATTCTTCAGGTCCTTTCCTTATAACGTTCATCTGCAATATTACTGCAACCAATTTTCACTGGCTTACTTTCTGAAAGATCATCGTCGATTCCGCTCAAATTTCCATGAAACCGACCCTAGGGAAGCCATGGAATGAAATAAAAGTATTAATTCTTTGCATAAATCGCGCTCAATCGAAGAAAAAAGAGATCGGAGTCTCTATATTCTACGCTTCTCGGCGGATGAGTCAACGTCCGAGAGTGAATCTATATGTCCCGTACTTCATTATCAGCCTCTTTTTCATAATAATTTTTGACTGGGCGCTAAACCAGAAAAATTTAGATAAATATCTCAAGCAGTAAACAAAAACAATTCTAAAGAACCATAATTAGATAAAATATCCAAAATATGTGATAGATCGAACACTCCAAAATATGTGAGAGATGAAAGAAGGAGAGAAATGAATTTTAACATAAAATTAACTCGAGTAGGTTTTCTACTGTATCAGCTGGCAGATATTTCTGAATAAAAGAAGCATCTGCCGGATTGCGTTCACCGTTTCACTTCAAATTATCTCGTAAAATTAATAAACACACGTGCGATTTCCGATATTATTTCTAAGAGACCGTCAATCAACTGCACATATATGAATCTATTGATAATGCAAATAGAATCGCCATCAATAACTCACAACTGAATTAAATGCTAAGAAGGAAGATACAAAGATGTTGGGTCTATAAATGAATTAGTTTATTAGCCCGTTGACTGAGAAACTCTTCTTGCAGGCGCCCTCTTCCTCTCCCCTCCTCCATCTGCAGTTTCCATGCCGTTCCCTCGAACAGCGCAAAGCAAAAACTGAAACTGCACAAAGAGAAACCAAACATTTAAACGATTCAACGACAAATTTCAATCACGGACAAATGTTTACTTAAAGAAGCAAAATGACACCTGTGTATGAGAGCGTTGTGACGGTGTCTCAAGTTTCAATGTTCCCCTATCGTTGTCGATATTCATTTCGAAGTGATATTTCTTATCAAAATTCCTCATGAGTGCATTCGCCGAATATTTTGATATTCTCTGGAAAAAAAATCGGAATTAATCTGAAAAGATATTTAAGGAATGCAAATTCATTTATACACTTACAAAGAAATCATAATCCCGACGGATATCGTGGAAATAATGGGGCAAAAGTTATGATGATGAAAAGAACTCATGCACACGGTGCTTTCGAAAAGTCCACTAAACATTATCACAGTCCACTAAACTTCATCCAACATATGTTTATATACATATATAATGTATATATAATTATGTGCAATGTACAGATATGGGCATATAAACTTATATTTGTATATGTATATAAGCACATAGATTTTGTGTGCAGAAGTCATCCCAACAGAGGAAATGTGAAACGACAGCGTAACCGCAAATCGATTCTCAAAAAGCACACAAGCTGTAGCATCAACACCTACGACATTGAGACTTATAAGTCGAAAAAGACTCAAACATTGCCGGAAACTTTTCACTGTTAAATGAAATTGCTCCCAACATTTCAACTTTTGAAGAGGATACCGCGCGCCTGCAGAATATGCTTCAGAGTTCTCAAGGCAACGTGTTTCTCTCAAATTAGGGTAAGACTCACCACGTATTCGGTTGACTTCTACTTTGAAAAGTTGCAACAAGTATATACCTTATCGACACTGTATTCGAGCTTTCCTTCACGGTCAACGAATCTATCCAATTGGATTTTATAACCAATATCGGACTTCTGTGGTGACAGTTTTTCATGCCCTTTTACGATATACTTATCGTTGACATTGCCCTCTATTTTGCAGTTCCAATAAGTGGCCTTCTCACAACCAAGACTGCTCTGAAATCTTAATCTTCATTAAATCATAGCTTCTGCAAGAAGCATAAAAATATAAAATCGCTTGTTTTCATTCATTTTCTCATCTAGTAGGCACATTATTCTCTAAAAATCACAATACACAAAACAACGATATATGCATTAAATTATTATACAACGCATAAAAATAGAAGCTTGCACGACGAGTCAGTTTATTCAGAACAAATAGAAAAAGGGAGAAATGAGAAAGAACGAAAGCATCCATCAAATCATATACCTAAAACTATCCCTCTTCCTTTCGTTATTAAGCTATGAGTTCATATAACTGCAAAATAAACAAAAGTGGGAACAATTTCGAAAAAGTACTTTTCATATAATTTTAAATTCTCAAAAACCTGAAAAATAGCCCGGAATAGTCATACTCGTAACTTTGGGAAGTGAGAAATACGTGACAATCACGACTACATCTGCCGTCTCCTCAATCTTCTCTCATCCCTGTTCCGCAGATACGATGGAATGAACATTTACGATTTCCAATCGATAATCCTAATTCAGCTAAAAACAAATGCTGACAACCATTTCGATCTCCCCGCTCGCTTTTCCACTCGTTGGGAAAATCTCCAACTTCATGCAATTAAAAACTCGGACAGTGGCCTTAAGTTAGTCAACTACTTGAATCATCAAAATTTTAGCTCAGAATAGAAATTTCTCTAAAGGAAGCGCGAGTTCCTTCGCGTTGTGTCGAAGGAACTCGCTTCGTCCCTTCTAAAATAGAGAAAGAGAGAAATATTTGTTACCATAAGAAGTAAAACCGAGGAAAAAAAACGCTCTGAGCGAATAAATTTCACTCAATTCCAGGATGGAATTAAACTCCATATTCAACGTGAGATCTTTCCATCCTTCACGTGCTCATCCACTTGCTTCCACAGACTCGAGCACACTGAGAACTACTCTACAAACCTCAGCATAACTTGTTTTTTTTTGCAGAATAATTAGGGGCGCATAACAAATCACGCTTGTGCATGGGAAATAACTAGTGGGCATTTCAACGTGGAAACTTCAATAATATCGGACTATGCCAAAATTTCGATCTATTCCCGTTGGAGGAGCTCCAAGTCATAATTTAAGAATTATCCACTAAAATGAAATAAATTCCGACAATGCTGCGAGGGTAGACTATTTCATGCTAACGCAATGAACGAGAATCGCTCAATCAACCTTCCAATTTGCAACTAATTCGATTGCAATTAATAATACTATAGAAATTGAGAAACTAAATATTTCAAGAACAAAAAGTGGGCGACTTGTAATTCCAAAAAGATATCCCCACTCTACAATCGATGACTATAAAACCAATTAAATAATTAAACGAAAATTTCTCTAAAATTTTTCGGCTAAAAATATCGAATTTCTTCGTATGCTATCGAAACTGAATGAAGTGAGAGATTAATTTTCGGGAACGAAATGGAAGACAAGCGCATGTGGCTAACCATATGAGCTCTTCTGCAACAAAAGTTGAGTGAAGAATTCGCAAATAAGCAAGATATTTGCTGTTTTTTGCGCAATTCTTGCACTGCAAATGGAGCTGATTGCAATATCTTGGCAAAACGATTAAAAAAACACACGGAAAGTATGTAAAAACTAACCGCGAAATGTTTCAAACGAGGCAGAGTACTCTTCAAGTCGAAGTCAACTTTCATCTCCCGATCCTTATAAATGGTCTCCGCATCCACACGTATCTCTTTCTCATTGTACTTTAACAATTTCTTCATTGTTCTCCTACCTCCAATATGCGTATAATCAGTGGAATGTTTCACATGTGTGCCTGCGTTCGACTGAAAAAAAGCAGACTTTATGATACATCATGTCGCTCAGAAGGTCAGATGCAACAACTAACACTATTTAAGCTCACCCTTCCTTCCCATCCCCATCTCCCTCCTATTCATGCCTATCTCCTTTCCTTTCATCCTTTTTCCCCATCTTTTCCCATCCTTCTGTACCGAGACGTCTACCTGAGCTACTGCAAGAAATAGAGTTCTGCTATCACTCCGGTTCTAAAAGGTGGAACAAGAGAAAGAGGCGACCCTTTGTTATGTTTCGAGCTTAGATCATCGGACACTCACTGCTGTTCCAACTACTACATGTGAGGATTTAATGATGTAACAAAAAAACTCAATATTTTCCATTAAATTTACTACTCGCATAGTGGAACCGATGCATAGAAGATTCGCGTAAAAAACATCCATAATCTTATGTCTAAATCTCATAATACACAAATTGAAAATCTCAGCATTAATCGAAAACTACGACGATTGTTTGTTTGTTTTTTTTCTGAAAAATTTATGGAAAAAAATGCACGAAAAAACGGAGGAATTGAGAAATTTTTCTTCCGAAGTTCCTCTCATGAAGATATGGGTTTCTATAAGAAAAGAGAAAATCCGACCTTGAGTTCGCACTCGTTCTTGAAATGTTCTGGGTCACTATCGATGTCGCTCGTAAGTCTATACTCTTTGCCTCCGGCCTTTACTCCAAGCTCTGTTTGTGCTTTCCGTATCGTGAACGCTCTTTCTACTTGTAACTGCTGACTCGCATTGAAGCCACTCTTAAAATGCAATATATATTCTCATTTAAAAACAATATTTGGTGGAAATTCAAACTGAACTATTAAGGAAGGAAAGAATCTGCAACGAGTGAGTTAGAATGTTAAAGCGGTGTGATTCTCATGCACAAATAATGATATCGATATGGAGATACGATAATGAGAACCAATGAAAACGTCGGATATTTTCACTCTTCAACCTTTTTCACTGATAGGATCACATGGTGGACGATGTGGGGATTACCACTAAAACGACGGATATGAACAACTGGAATCACTCTCTAGTGGAAAAGAAAACAAAAGAAATGAAATGAAGCAATGGCAATTGAAGAAATAACTAAGCAGAAAAGTAAATGAAATCAGCGATATGTGTCAAGGGAATTCTCTACACAATTTTCCCTCTAACAATATTGCATGCGTTTCTCTTAATGATGATGAAAATTCGATAGAAAGCATTGGTAATAATTTCTCTCCAATTAAAAGTAATTTAAGTCGAAATAACTTAAAGTAATAATCAATGAAATAGTCGGGTGTGGGAGAAGAATAAAAGGCTGAGGAGTTCTCTTCGGTGCTGAGGAGTTAGTTTCCTTCGGTCTGTGAATCTCTCTGCACATGCGGTATTTCCTTACTGGAAAACTTCCCAAATTTTGTGCTATAAGTAGAATAAGGAGGAGGAACCACATCTAAAACGAGGCCTCTCGGAAAGTCCGTCACTCAATTGATGCGCTTTCCAAACAGCGGACTGATGCACTTCCGCCATTTCGAACTATTAATAAAATGTCTTAAGGCAACACATGTCAGGATAGATTTGTCTGGTCACTTGAACGTTTCAATCAACTAACGGAGAGCGACCATTCCAGGTCACTTTCTTGTGGCCTTTTTTGGCAACGGAACGCTAACTGCGATGTACCGCTAGGTATCTACTCGCTTCTCCGTTGGTGCGAACTCTTAAACACTCTATATGCACCTATGGGATGTTCACTACCAAGATGCTAGGCTGATACATGTTTATGGATGGACATGAGTCAGTAAGGAGTGATATGGTGCGTGAAGGTGGCCAACAAAACGAGTGCGGAAGTGGGTGGGTAGGAAACTCTGCTAGTAGCGGCGCTTGGAAATAGAAGCAGAAGTATTGTGTTCACCACTTATGAGTGCCTTTTCAGGAAATTCTAGCACAGTGATGCAATCTGCCAAAAGCGCCGCAGATGGTAGAAGGTGGAAATTCGTCACAGGTGTCCACGGCTTCAAATCCGCTTCTTTCCTGATCACCTAATTGTTTCGCACATGACGACGCACACTCCATGTTCGAGTTGTTCACTAAGGCAGGAGCAAATCAGAACCCTGACAGCGAAAGACGAGGACAATTTGCAAGGAAACACTCCAGAACGAAAAGGTGGATTAAATCTCCGTAAGAAAGGAAGAACTGTTCGGATAACCAATGATCGCAATTTGGTGTTCTAAACTGCAGACAAATGGAATGGCTTCCTTTGGAGAAAAGAATATTGGTTGAGAAATCGCTCAGCATTGAAGGATAAAAATTCGCCCCAGTTTTATTTATGTATTATGCCACGTTACACGGAAAATCATAAGATGGAGGGAGGAAATCCAGTAAATGGGCAATAGGGGAAAAGGTGATGGGAAGCCAACGCGTACTGTTATTCTTTCTTCACCCTCGTTTTCGTTTTCTGGCCGCCCGCATCCTTTTCCATGAAGAATGACCAAAAATTCTCAAGCCATCCAGCTACCCTCTTATCATTCCCTTCCTCGAGCCCCTAGACTGGTGGCAAGCTGCCCGTATCGAACATATCGTCGCGTGAACACCTTTAGTGATGCACAACAATGAAAACAATCCATATAGATCTTTTGCATCATTCCCATTATTGGCTGTGTCAACCTCCTTAATACCGATATTTCTGAGTATTTCACAGGTGGTTTTCAGAGTTATAATAAGAATCTCGGCAATAATTTTTCACGTTTATGGATGGAAATACCGCAAGTAGAAAGAATTCATACAGGAAGTGAAAAAGACCTGGGAAGATTCCACGTAAAAAAAGAGGCTAAACCGTGGAAATGAAAAGATTCTGACAGCGTACTTACCCTAGAAGAAAACTTACCCATAAATAATTCTAAGGTGAATTAAAAGACAGAGATGATAAAAAGGAGGAAGTAGACGATATTATATGTAAAGCTAATGATTGATTGACTGATCTGCTCACCTTTGGTGAATGAATTAAAACAGAATATGTGTAATGTCTTCGGCTACCGCCCTCTCGCTGTTTCCGCCATTTGCTTTCAGCCGAATAACGCTGACCATCCGACTCCAATCGCCCTTCAGCGGTTACCTTCAACACCAAACTGTTATTTAAATGTTCTGTGCCACGCACAAAGTGAACGGCTAAATAGTTCACTCCTCTCTATTCCTACTCCCTGTGCATCATGTCCACGTGCGATATTGTGGATTACGCCACCACGAACTCACCACATTAAGGACCTTTTCCGCTCGCACCACATATCAGGAAAACTTTCGTTCTCGCACTTCATTTGTGCGTATCGTTTTCTACATATCACTACCCTCGACCTTCTCAGTCCTTTCTGTCATCGCTCAGAAGGAAGGCTCACAAATGTTCACTAGCTAGATCGTTAACTGAACCTTAAAAACGATAAATCAGATACCTACCTGATCGGGTCGATAACTGAAAGAACCCTTCGTTTTTATTGACCTTCTTGGCAGAGGACGATCTGTCTCCACATGTCCTTCCAAATCAAAATGATCCCAGCGAAGTGGGCCCGCAAGCAGCTCCGTCGTTGACACTTTGCGACCACCTTTCTGCACCTCACTAAAACAATACAGTAAACAATACGATGACGTTATCCCGAAAATTTGGTCAGCATTACTTCTGAGAAACGAGTGGTCGTTGTTTACCTTTCCGAGCTTTTATGATTTTATTTTCAGCAAATAAATGTGTCAAAACAGGTACTTCGATAAGAAAATAGTTAAACAAAAGCCCGTCTCACTCGTCACCAATTTTTCAAAACTGCTAACTTTGCTTTTGAAATTCAGCAGTGACTCTTGACAATTTTTCACTCGCCGAGTTGAGATCCATTTGTCACACAACCCGGGTCTTCGTCAACTAAGAAAGAGTCACCTCGGAGATTCACCTTATCCACAAGGGTCAAGCCTCAAGTTACACGTTGCAAGTAAGAATGATGATGGTTTAGAGATCACAAATTGTACCAATTTCAAATTTACCAACTAATTTATCTTTACATTTGATTTTTCGGCTACCTACGCATATTTTAGGTCAATGACATAGTCAAGAATATACTCTTACTTGTATTTAAGAGCACAGTTAGCAAAGATAAGGAAAAATATTCTGCACAGTAGCCTCCAGTATATTGTATGCATCTCTTTAATTATGCAGTGATAAGTCAACTAGCTAACATTCTTTAATTTCAAGAAACGATTCCTGCTCCATTTTGTAATTGCTGAAGGTTGGACTCGATGAACACAACGCCAGAACCTCGGATACCATTCGCAAACAATGTCTTCATTCGCTATTAAACAATGGTCAATATCTGAGTCTGAATATGACTACAATTTGCTATGTCATTAGTTATTAACCGATAAAAAACATTTTACCCGACAAAAAAAAGAACTCGAGCTCGCGAAATATGAAAACAAAAAACACTGCCGATTCCGCTCTTCATCGCTTCATCTCATGAAATAATAATCATTAATGGATAAAATACACAAAATCTGACCATTTGAAGTGAACTTTGTCTAGCAGATCCAATTGTAGATTCATCTTCTGAGCATTATTGTGATCGATGGTTAGCAAATGCTTCGATCCGCTTGCATCTTTACTTCTCATATATTCGCCCATTGCTTTGTGTTGCTTCTGAAATGTTGAAACTAACAACTTCACCTGACGTATCTGTATCTGTGCCTTCCCTTGACGTATCTGAGCATTTTGACGGAATCAAGTTTATTTTTCATAATAAACGGTGGCTCATCACTGAGTATATCCGTTTTTGGGGCTTTTATATCAATTATTAAAACTTCTAAAAGAAGGATGGAATATTCCCATACAATACTATTAAACAGTAAACCGATTTACGAAGTACTACTTACAATGAGTCATTACTTCTCTAAACTAAAATTGAAGCTTTCGGTGCGGCTGACAAATCATCGTCAAGTGACCAATATTGTTTGCGACTTGCCTTGATAGTATTAACCGACCTTTGCACATAGACAATCGCTTTCACCTGCGAAAAGAATGAACCCTTCGGCATCAATCCTAACCTCGATCAATCAATTTGCGGGTCGTTTAATCCCTCTCACTTCCATCACAATCCCACTGCTAAATAAAGTGGTGGAATTTCAGTTCATAGGTAAAAATACTTCGAACAGAGTTACTCTATAATGTGCAATGGAATTTTCTCATCGCTAAATGTGTTCGGAGTATGAAGTCATCTCCAATCCCAATGACTTAATGAGGCGATAGACGACCGTCGAAGAATTGTAAAAGAGAACATCAAAGTTATCTCTTCTATAGTTTAAAATAAAAGACAGGAAGAATTTTTCGGAAATCCTACAAATTTTCATCAGACTCGAACGAATTGAATAACCAACAAAATCTCAATTCTTCAAGCATATTTCTACAATTTTCGACGTTCTCTCTGAAAATCCAACCTCCTTCAATTGATTCTAGGCTGATATCAGCCTCACTGCAAACTTCATTCAGCTTAAGCTTCATTAAACTTTATTAAGTTCTTCAACTCCACATAATCCTATCGCATCGGCGATGAGATTGTTGAAAATCTCACTATTTTTTCAAGTATAATTACGATTGCAAACCCTCACCATAGCACCTCTTTTCTTCAACTAAAAAAAGTAGCATTATTAAGAATACATTCAGTTTCATTGAAATAAATAAATAAAATAAAATTTCTCGAGGAAATAGAGTTGGCAATATTCAATATGCTATCATTTCTGCTAATCAAGAAGCTAAAAAAACTTCTATATCACCAATTTAAAACAATAATCAATCTCATAGCTACTTCCCTCAAATATGAATATTTAAAGATTCCTCTAATTCTTTATCACTTCGATATTTTCAATGATAATTAAAATCCACAGAATAAAAAAAAGCCAATGATTTTAACAGATATCGAACACTAACATTCTCGTATTTCCAGCTGAATTCTCCACGATACTTCTGTGAAAGTGCACGTAACGTTCTTGGCACTAGTACATTACCTCTAACGAATTCATCTCCATCCTTCTTCACGACCGCATTCAGCTGCATCGTATCGGCAGTCGGATGCACATCTCCTATCTGATTAAGGCTTCAATATTGTGAACGAGATAAGTCTAGCCAAATATGGTTAATTCTGTTCTTGCATATAGCAATTCCAACACTCACGCAGCGAACAAACATAACGATTACACCTCACAAAAGTTAAACTACAACGTTTCCTTCTCAATTTCCGTCTTTCGCCTCTTTGATTAATTGTTTCTTTAAATAAATAATAAATAGACAAATAGAAGCTAAAAGAAGTCCTATAAAAAGCGATCATTGTTAGGAGTCGTTGGAGCAATGAAAATTTTTGAGGAAATCACTACTTGCAAACTAACTACTTCAATTTGCCTCCTATCAACCATCCTCATCGAACCGATCCGGAAAGATTTTTTTTATCATCCTTAAATATCCTCAGAAATGCTTCATTATTACAATTTCGATACATTTCGCCGAGTTATTGCAGCTTGTCGATCTTCGTCTTCTTAAGAAATCTCTCGATCTTCCTCTCTCCTCTACCCTCTCCCCACGGCTACAATATTGATTCAACGAGTTAAATTTCTTTCGTACTATTGCAATTTCCCTCAATGAATAACCGTAAAAAGTCGTTTTTCAATTCCAACTCAACTGAAGAAGAAGCAAACGTATTTCTACCACGAAGCAAAAGCAGTTATAAGTCACAAGCAGATTCCGATTTTAAGATAGAAATTTTATAAATCTGAGAGAAAAATTAAGGGCATTTCCAGGATGAAAAATGAAAATTTTTTAACGCCTACCAGATGATAATGGAATTTTGGATCGAATTTTTCCGACTTCACTTCGAAAGCGTACTTTTGTGGCGAGCCATATTTGCCTTCTCTATTTCCGATCAACTCGTAGACAACTGCATTTCCGTGACGTGTCTGCCAATGAAGACTGCAAAAATTCCATACAAATAATTCCTTGACCTTTTCCCTCGGCGAATCTTCTCCAAACGTCGAAGTTGTGATGGTTCAACGATCGTCTATTAAATTCGTTTCAATTTATTTCAAAATATAAATAGGTAAAAATATACAATAAAGCAAGATCCTCTCTTGGAAATTAATATTTTATTATTTTGCAGTATTTTTGATACGTTTGCTATCTCCTGCTTTCTTTCCTCTTTTCAAGACCTAAAACGAGGCTATTAAAAATACAACGCTGATAAACATCAACTCCTTAGTGATCCCCACCAACCGCATTATCACCGAATTTGTCAATCAAACCCCAAAGACGAAAACAATGATCAAAACACAACAAATATCCCGCTAACATGCAAAGCATAGGCAGAATGGAGATGGTATAGTGCCACAGTTGATCACCATACTACCTCAATAACCAATGTACCTCACTAAACAGCCATAATCGCACCACCGAGTAATAGACAGTAACTTTCGTGAGGGAACATCATCTTCTTCGTTTTGGGCCACATCATTCCATCCCATCCCCTGAGTAGGGAGATTCGATGAAAATAACTCTTGCAGAAGGCAGCATGCGACTTGGGTCGCCTTCTGTATTGCCATCTGTCAATAGTGGATGCCCCAACAAGCTCGACTATGAAAGGATAGATACGCCAATCGCATGACAGCATAAGTCAACTCTTGGTGGCACCACATCTCTGAAGCCTTATTTTCTAATTCAAAACGAACACAGATCGACTCTTCCCTTCAAAATTCACTCTGAGAGATTGCGACCACATGTGATGTTGCAACAAGAAGCAAATAAAAAAGCATATTCATTCAAACAGCACCCATTTGTTTATTTAGATGATCCTTTCATCTATAGAAAACGGATGACCTCAGGTGTGCTTAATCTCATCCAGATTTACCGATTGACCTTATCCGCAGATCTGAGATCTTCTTCAAAAAGAAAAAAAAAAACGCAATAAAGAAGCGAGAATGAAAGAGATGAATAAATGCAAAAAGAATATCCATCAGCAAGAAATTTCATCCGATACAAGATGATTGTACGGAAATGAGCTTACTTGTAATGATCTCCATGATAGCGTACGTGCTTTTTGATGTGGAATGCTTCAGATACACCAGCAACTCTTGCCACCGATTCTAGCGTATATTCATGCTCCTGAAATCTGGCGCAGATTTTTGAATACAACACTTATATCGCACAAATGTAACTGGCCAAAATTGATTGTGTTACTGCATTATACACTGAGAATGTTGATAAAATGACGACAATGCCCAAATACACTTCAGCTGCAAAACTGCAAGAATGCTGTATAAAAATATGCCATTGCTTTCGATATACCTCGGACCCGATGTAGATTGCATAGCTCATAGAATACAACGCATTTCGCCAACTCACCGTGTTCCGCATCCGCCCAAAAACAATGTTCAATAGGAAGTAAACAAAAATGCTTACTTTTGGTCGGAAAACAACATCCGAGTTGACGTCAATTTTGCCGTTTCTATCCCATTGTACTAATGTAGTCATCTTATATTTGCCCACCATCGTCTCATCGATACGTTTGGTGACAATGAACTCCTTGCCCGGATATGCCAGTCGAGCCTTACCGTCGAAATTCCACTTCGGATCCGACTATAAAAGAGTGCAGGCGGGGAACAAAACTGTATAAAGCAATGCTTTAAAGATTTAGTAAATAATATAGTTGAACGAAAACGTTATTTCTGAATAAAATACAGCGAAAGTGAACACCCATATGCATCTCAATTTCAAAAGCAGAGGAAGGAGACATTCCGCCCATAGACGGATGGATAGCAATTTCATTGCTTTTGCATGGAATTTGTGAAGTTATGAAAATCAAAAGCCACACCATCCTTTTGCTCCCTCCTATCTTTTTCAGTTACCCCTCCCTGTTCACAAATAGCATAATAAAACACAACAACTACCAGAATTCTTCAAAAGGAAGATGAAAGGTTTCAATGATGTAGGTTTTTGGAATTATAACGCGATGTTATATCAACAAGAAATTAGTTAAAAAGTAGCAAATGAGAAAATACATCCCTCCTATTGCACATTATGTGCTTTTTGCAATTCCGTCCATCACAGAAAGTGACAGACAACACGCGGAGTAAGACGGAACATGCCTGTTTATGCATTCATTTATGCATCTATTCACATAAATGCGAAAAAAGGTATCAACATCCTGCAGGCAGACATGCAGACGTTTCAACGATGCACTTCGATTAATCCATAAAAACATAGGATGCCTCTCATATAAAGCTTTAGAAATCTTTAAAAGACATCCAGAAATACTTCTTTACACAGCATGAAAGATGAGACTCGGCACTCATCTAACTGTATGAAATCAAATCAGCGACGCGAATTCGCATTATTTCATGTATCACGGCCAGAATAACAATGCACAGTATCATGTTCTCAGATAAACGGAATCTAGCGTCATATCTGAGAAGATTAAACTGATAATGGTGTGCCTAATCATTCACGGAAAGATAAGAATCAACCAACCTTAATCGCATATTCAACCGATGCGTGAAGTCCTTTCATTTTTGGTGATTCAGCATCGATTTTCAATTGAAATTGAAGAGGGAATTTGTTCTGATAGACGATATTCGTTCTATGATCCAAACCGAACCTATCGCATTTCGCCTTTAAATTATTGCTAAACTTTCCAAATGATAAACGATTGATTTTCAGTGTTCTTCTGAGAGTGGGTAACACGATTTCAAGGCAATGAAAATGAATAGCAAAGATGGATGGATGAAGCCTATGGGAGCGCCTTTTTTTAAAGATGTGCGATTAAGTCGGAAGCAAGGAAAGATTATACGGCTAACCTGAGATAGGTTTCAACGACTAAATGAAATTATTACTTAAAAGGACGGATATATGGATAATTTCAACAACCTTCAACGCTATACTTTAATTAATTTATGACTTTTTGTCAGATACGAATCGCAACAATAAATTAAGAAGAAAACTGGATGAACTAGAAGAATATACGTTTTAACATTCCGCCCACTCGGCTAAACAGTTTTAAAATACGATTTCCATAGTTTACATATTGAATTTATAGACAGATAGGCAAAAAATACAGACAAATGCATACGATATCGTCCCAACATACCATCGCCAAAGAAATTTTGTAAAAACCTTTTTTGAAAAACAATTTCCTCCCAATCGCATAAAACTCTTCGTCCCCCCCGGGGATGAGTTTATCTATTTGAGTTTCCGTTCCTCCTTCTGAATCATAATTCTAGCTTCCCTACGATATAAAATCAATCTCTCTTTAGTAGTGTGGGAAAAATTGCTGCAGCACAAACAATCTGCCTATCCATTTGTAATTCATCTCTCATGAATGAAATGGAGCCGAGGGAAGAACAAAAAAAAAGGATTACAAAAGATTGGCATAAATACCGTCGCAATCGCAGTGTAGATATTATTTGGATTTCGATTAATGTCAATGTGGAATGCTGACTTCTTGCCTCCGCGATTCACCTCGAGTGCATTCTTCATTTCGTTCTCTTCCACTTTCGAATAGATCTGATAGTCGAATTTACCCAAGGAACTTGACTCGAAATTGGCTGCATGTTTAAGATTGTAGTTTTTGCCGTGTTTCTGCAATTTTCGACTACTCAGCGCGCTCGATAGGAGAAAAATCAACTTGAGGATACCTGCTGAGAGGAAAACAGAGAAGGATAAGAGGTGAATGATGGATTTGTGGCATTTTATTTGTGGCATAGAAGAAAAAGGATGGATTTCGAGGTGATCCCATATAGTACCTTTTCGATGACAACCGTGGAACAGCAAAAAAAAAACATCCCGTACGAATCAATCACATGCCACCATTGACTTCCAGAAACTTGAAGATTTATACAGCACAACGCGTTCACTCCATCTGGAATCGCTAGGAAGAGGTCTCTTTCAACCTCGGTCTCAACCAGTATACATTGGTTTAAGAAGCTCCTTAAGAGTTAGAACTCTTCTTGCCCAATCTCCACGGCTCAATCATTCCATTGAATGAAAGGATTTGTATTGTTCCATCTCTACTTATATTGTATGCTCTCCGTGGGATAAACAGATAATATGAAGGCCATCGCTATGCAAATGAGGCAGTAATACTGGGTGCCATGCGGAGCGCAACTTTCCACTAGAGGTGTGAAGCGTAATATAGATCGATGACAAGAAATCTTACAAGATAGGAATTATTAAGAAAGATCCTTGGTAATTCAAAAGAGCGTGAAAAAGTGAAAGAGGACGAAGATCGCCGACGAATTCCAACTAATTTTTTTAGGCATTTTCGGCCCTATACCACTTGCTAGTATGAGCACCTCTAGCAGTTTGGCACATGATTTGCCTAGCATTCGGCCAAAGCGAGAATTGAGCAAAACGTGAAGATATGTGGAAACACCGGACCACTCAATTCTCCTTCCTAGACGCGCAACGTGATCAGCTTCTCTATATTTAAAGTAACATATCGGTAAACAAAAACTGCTTACGACGAATGTCTGCTCTGCACCGATATTTAACAGGTGTTTCCTTTCGTTGCCGACTTGATACTCGCCTTTGATGGAACCTTTCAGGTCAAGGAGCGCTTTATGTGTTGCTTCTGCTTCAAGTTTTCCGTTGAATTGAGGCCCGGAATATTCCAATTTCGACTGATATTGAGGCGCCGCAAGATTCACTAATGCTAAAATTGAAAAATTATCCACACGAATTGGCAATATAATAAGAATTAAAATTTACCAGTTATATGAATGAAAACAACAAATGGACCACTATTATTGCTTGAAGTTAGTTCGTTGCTTTAGATGTTCTATCACCGCGTGGTTTGCATCTTTCTGATGCTACTTGATGCCTCGTTCTCTACTGATAATTAGCATCCATATCGCATAGTAGAATATCATATACCTTCTAGGCGAACTAAGAAATGCAATAATTTTCTCATGATCGATATGGCTTGTACTAAATTCTTTGTCCTCAAAAAAAGGCAGTCACTAATTCAACTCAGCAATAGGCGAATAGCTTGAACCACTTTCATTCTTCAAACCTTAACAAAACAAGTGACGATAGGAGAGCACAGAGGTTGAGCTTAGAAACTTCAAATAGCCGGATCAGAGACTTAACCTAAACTGAAATTTTCTCTTAGAGTATAGCCACTCACTCTTGAAAATGATCGGCTTCTCAAAGATTTTATCCAGACGAAAATCTATACTGGCGTACGGGTTTGGTTTCCGTCCACTGTACTGCACTTCTGTCATGAGATCAGCCGTCGACGCACTTCCTGATGCCGTCTTCGCCGCAAGTGTGTACTTCTTACGCCCTCCATGAATACCAGCCTAAACAGCAATAACAAAATAAGATTTTGTTCATTGCCTCAACGCCATTGAGATTGAAACAATGTTTCAATCCTTTACTTTAAAACCATGTGAGCTCATAAGAATTCTGGATGAGAATTTGCAGCTCCCCCACGATACCAGTCACACCTAGACATGATTCATCGAAATTACCCAGGCAATTACCACATCATTTTACCTCCATTCCATATCGTGGATATTTCAGTCCCATTCCTTCTATAGCTGAAGAATACCCCTATAGAATGAACTACAGAATACGATGTCATAATAAAGCAATCTTCAAAATTATAAAGCATAGCAATCTTCAAATCTTATTGAATCGCCAATAATTTTGTGGAAGACAAAGCAATCTCCAAAAATAAGAACAGAACAACTTGCATATGACCTTGAAAGTTCCATCGAGTTCGTATTGGTGCTTATTGTCGACGTTCAATTTTAACTTTGCCGTATAATCCTCCAATCGCCGACGTTCCACTAAATTGCCATCGACTGAAATCCTCTTGAAAGGTGTGATCACGTCCATTTTGATCTTCTTTTGGGGGATTGACAATTCAAAGTTGGTCTCCATTTTACGATTTACTTTCGAACCTGGAGTATCGACGCTCATTAACAACTTTTGGCGGCCATCCTGAAAATTTAAAATCATTAAACAATGAAGGGCAAATTTTAATGTTCTTCAAGACTGTGCAGTGCTAAATAAAATACATCAGCAACAAGGAGTCACACTAATTATAACTGAATTTATATCCACCTTAAATATCGAATAAACTGATAGAAGAGCATTATAGCAGCTAGAGAGTGAACGAAATACCAAGCGGGTGAGAGAACAGAAATGACGTTTTAATGCCCACTCAGGGTTTATGGCCCATAAAGGCCTTACCGAATAAAATTATTGAACCTCTTATTTAATAAGAAGGTTAACAATCGCATCAGGAAGCACGAGACGATGTATGGCAAGGGGCTCTTGCAGCCACTAAGGCATATAAAACCACAAAAATGAGAATCAGTGCAGCAGTGTATAGCAAAGAAGTGCTCCTCAACGCTTTTTTGCAATCACTAGAATCAAAATCATCTTCAACACAGCCTGTCGGCAAATTACTTTCTACTTGCACCAATGTGATCCCCGCCGAATAAATATTAATCTCCTTCACACCTAGCCATACTTGCTTTGAAATCCAATCAACGACTCCTCCATTTCTCAACAGCACAACTTTTGGTTAGGTAAATCGAAGCAGGGCTCTGACTCTCTTCTTATGAATAGCACTTACTTCCAACTCATTGTTCAAGAGCCGACTTTTCGGTGAACCAAGTTTCCAAACATTAAAAATTCTCAACTAAAAAAGTAGATAATAATGCAATCTAGAATGCTCTTAAATAAATTTCATGGGATGATTTTTTCGGCATTTAGGGCGTCGCCGAGACATTTTTCTTGCATTTCACATCCGAATCCTCTCATCGCACTAACAAATCCACAAAGCTATTCCCCTATCATTTCCATCTCAATCCCACCAACAAAACTCCTTTCTCTCCGACTAATCATATTTCTACCTGACTATATAAAGGGTGCCATTATCCTCCACCTATAGTTTTCTAAGCACAATACGAAGATGCAGTTCCATCCATCTACCTTTAGTTATGGGGAACTAGAAGAACGAGAAAACGAAACGTCGACTTATCGATAGATGCCTCTTCTCTCGATCATTTTCCATAATATCCTATGCTCCTCACGTAACAGAGAAATTCTTACTGCTCTGGACCGTCAACTTAAATATCATTACTTTGAACATGTAACATGGCAACGTTTCCTCGTCTTTAATGCCATCATTATCAAAATTCTCTGTGAATAATTCCGTTATATTTTCTCTGCGTTAGCTCTTTCCTCCTACCTGCACTTCCTATCAGAGAAGATAAAGAAAGCGCAAAGACACATACGCCACCGTCTCGTTCGATGACGAATTGATACGACTTTAGCAGCGGATCGACCTTTTCAACAGTAATTGCTGCCTTCATTGCTGGGTATTGACCTTTCAACTGAAAGGCAAAATTCTTTGCGTGCCGATAACGAAAGCAAATATAATCGGCAAAAAAAAGCGAGAAAAAGGAAAAAATATGAAAAATGCTCCGGAAAAAATTGATTCACATTAACAAAAATTCGATAGATATCTCATTAAAGTGTTAACATCGGTTACATGGACATAAAATAGAAGAATTTTCACAAAAGAATTCTCAATATGAAAAAATTTCAAACCAATTTGAATCAAAAAATAACTCTAAAAACAAAACTGATCGTTTCATTGCCTTTCTTAGCATCTCTTTCCAATTTCAAGTTTCCCTAGATGCTCGTTTCGATTTCAAGCCTCCGGCTCCTCCAGGTCTACAAGAGCGGACTTATCTCAAAGAAAAATGATCAGCAATCTCACTAAATAAACAAAACTCAGTTGGAACTACTTCTGCAACATCCTGGTGGAACTTACGTTGTTGGAACCATCGTTCTAATCTCCACTTCCCTGCCTTTTCATAAACGACCTATTCCACTAGCTATTAAAAATAGCAGATGTTTTTGATGACGAATGAAAACTTTATCCGCAAACCGCAACCCTTCCGCTTGCCGAGCGAGCGCTCTACCGTAAAGTTACCGCGGACGTCATGTTCGTCTGCCACTTTCAATTGCCGTCAATAATACCCCTCGGTTAGCTGGACCCATGCTCCTTGACTAAGGTTTCAACAATACGATGGACCTATCCTTCCAACCCTTAGAAAAAATTCCTAATATACTTTCTTTTCCGCAGGATACTCTAGAAGAGAATGCTTCTGAGGAAAAAAGCCAAAGCGTTAATGATGAGGAAGATTTGACCACAAACCTTGGAAGATATATTCTCATGCACATCGCAGCCGTGAAGTTTAAAATGGCTTGGGAAATATTACTCACCTGTGCACACATCTTAAGCCCGGTCACTTTCCCTGAGGCAGAGCTGGTGCAATATCGATGATCACTGCCGCCTGATTGCTGTACCGGAACGAGGCGATTATTTTCAATCCTTGCAAACTTGCCCCTTAAAGATTAGTAAATTACCTGGAGACTGTATGGGCGAATATTTGAAATACCCCTCATTTCACTTCGATTCAGCCTCAATTTCTAATTCAAATACCGCATATTTATCGGTGCACAGAACAGTCGTTTAAAATCTCATCGCATTCCATGTAGCTACTGATTACTTGTCTTCCCATTCCCCTAATTCTATTCTCAATTCTGCTTACCTTGCTGGAAAATTTTGACTCCCTCTTTCGATGTTTCACTGGGTGAACTCAAACATTCACCCCGCTTATAGTAGCAACAAAGAGGAACTTACTCTATAAGTGCAAGAGTAGCATCATCTTCGGGAAGATTAATCTTCACTGTGAATGTTTTGCCATTTTTAAGCTGGATTTCACCAGAGACACTTGTTGAAGAATGTAATGTCGACGCCGCACGCATACCAGATTTGACATCAGCCGCTACTAAGGTCAGCGACGACGCTGCAAACACTGATGCCGATAGCTTCGACTCCAACTGAAAAAAGATTCAGATAAAGCTTCATCCAATAAACGCTTAGGAAACAACTATGGGAAGGAAAAATAGAGCAATAAAAAACGAATCGCGTGGCAACATAACGTATCCAACCATCGATATCTGATAAATTGAATAGTCTTTTTCATAGAATCATACCACAAACAAGAACAAGTTCCATCGCTCATAATTGCCAGCTTTCCATTCAAATTGCGTAACTAGTTCGGCTCTTAAATAACGCAATCTGGATGAAAATTCGATTGAGAAAACTACTCTCTAATATCCGAATTCGTTGAGGTCTCTATTGATCGAGCTAAAAATTATTGCATAGTTATGAATAAATCAACCGGCTAACGTTGCGAATTCAGCAGTAACCAAATCCAAAAAACTTCCGTATGTTCATCGCACAATGTATATAAATGTTACAATTCGAATTAGCACATTATGAATTGCACCAATAAAAGTTCAAAAATAATTCGATCGCTCTTCAAACGATATTGACAATCAACGAAAAAACAGATAGAAGGTAATTGAGAACAAAGGTTTTCGGAAGCTTAACAACGAAAGATGAGTTGGCAATTCTGAAAGACTCCAACGAACGGGAGGTTCAATTTTACTGCGACAATGCTGATTGATCAAAGTTTAGATTATTATCTGCTGTCATATTCGATCTCATAATTCTCTTTTTCAATATTTCGAAGTAATAAACGATCATTATAAGTCAAAATATAACATATAAATGAAGTAATCAATAGTTAGAGGTAATTTTATATAACAATTGAGGCTTGAAATTCGCTACCACGATCATAGTTCAATTTTATCGAAAATGGGAAAAATAAATTACTCAACTTAAAGGGAATTGGGTTCGGGAATTTCCACTTGTATAACAATGTTAACGCTGCGACTCGAGAATTTCAAAAACCTCGTGAACTTTTTCAACCAAAAAAGAACGAATTAACTGAGAAAAAAAGATGATTTAATTGAATTCCATCACCCTTTTCCAAGTTATTCACGTTAGATATTCACAATATACAGAGCGTATACTTGATGGACACTCTCTGTATATTAATTCGTAAATCTTTCTACTCTTTGATCTCAAAACATTTCAGAAAACCCAATAAAATACCAGCGAGTCGGCATCCGGCCGTTGATGAAGCAGATCAACGAGATTCAATTTCGCTTTGAATTCAACGTGCGACGTTAATGAAGCATCAATAGCCAATTGCAACGGAAGACCACACAACGTTGGTATCGTTCGTCGCACTTCAACGAGCATCATATTTCGTGACTTCTAAAAACAAATATCGTTAAGCACTGAGAACCTCCCCCCAAAAAACTGCAAAAAGCCCGGAAAATAACACCACTTGAATTATTGCGATCACTCGTGATTCATGAACCATTTTATGCTTCAAAAAGTTCTTTCCATTAATCGCATTAAGCGAATATCACTTAAAGAAAACTAGCAACATACCATCTATCTTGCTCGAATAAACTCTAAACAAAGTCCACATATTAGAACTTCAATTAAACGTTAATTGCAATTTAAACGATAATAATATTATAATGAATTTCGATCAGTGAATTTTTTGATCTCATTTATATAAAAGAGTAACTCAGAAGAGAAATATGATTTGAAATGATTGGTTGTTTCTCCGTTAATTCGATCCATCCATTTCATATTTCCACTCTCTTTATATTACTTCAGCAATTTATTCCTCTCTATTAATTCAATCTGATAGAATAAGTTGAAATTAATCCTCAATTATCTATGAGGATTCACCTTAAAACTCTAAAACTCTACAAATTTAAAAGAAATATTTTTTCAGCTCGAAAACTTCGGCAATTCTTCTCGAATTCTATTCTCGATAAGACGTTGCATTCTTATAATACTTACTGCATAACTCTTTTCTTTAGCCATCTTAGGAAGCAATTTATCCAAATCGAGATATTCCTTTAATTTGCTGAGGAAATTGTCCTCTTCGAATGCCCAATATTTCAAATCATCTCCGAACATCTGCAAATATTCATATGATTATTTTAATCTCCTTTCGCAGATACTATGCCGCTGGATCACTGAATTGTTGAAGGGGAGGGCAGTTGCGAGTGGAATGGATGAGAGAAAAAGACTGCCGAGTAACCTTCTGGTCGTCGAACTGCAACTCGGCTTATGAAAATCCTTAAGATTTTTTCCAAAAAGCGCACCAACCCCTCTTTCCCCTTCCACTCCCTCACTCTTTATAACCGAAAACGATGTGATATCTCGAATATCTCGGCAATCCATTTTTGTGCCATTGAAGATGGACTATCAAGTTCTTCATAATATTTTGACAACGAATACTTGCTGCATGTCATAAAGCCAAGAGAAAACTGAGAGAAGAAATGAGGAGCCGGTTACGAACAATGGAAAAAGAGGGAGTCACCTTCGGAACGGATAGAAATTGACGGAGCTTTTGCAAAGTTCCATCATTAAAATGGAATAATAATAATGATGAAGCATTACACTGTTACAAAATAGGAATTTTACAATATGCGCGAAAAAGAACTCTAAAATCCTTCTAAAAAATAAGAAGAATATTTTCTAGAAAAGTTGTACTTAGAATCTATCCAACCGAAAATTCGGACTCATATTGTTGTGAAACATTCCTGGACTTGAAAACATATACAACGAGGAAAAATGTATAAAACTTAAGAGATTCGTGCATAGGACTTTTATTGAAGTGCATAGAAAGATCCTTAAAAATCCTTAGGTATGGAGTGGGTGAACTTTTCGGGTTGAGAATCAGGATAGGTGTTTTTTAATGGAA
The DNA here is from genome assembly GCA_037576465.1 of Parascaris univalens. Classification (NCBI taxonomy): domain Eukaryota; kingdom Metazoa; phylum Nematoda; class Chromadorea; order Rhabditida; family Ascarididae; genus Parascaris; species Parascaris univalens. Next base: position 230,694,166 of record CM075173.1, on the reverse strand, counting down.
AAAAACGGATTAAGATTTAAGCCGTAGGATTTCCCATCCAGCAATAACACTTCTTCCTATGAGAAACCAATTCACTGTATACCACAGCGCGACGGTCGAATATTTCCTCAAAAAAATGAAAAATAAAAATAAATAATAATGTTCAACGATCATTCTATGGGAACAAGACCTAACCCTAGTCCACATTTTCACGAAATAATAACCAATACATCACGAAAATGCTTAACGCTGCATGCGATATTAACCTCACAACGCTCACCTATTCTATGATCTTTTCTACAAATCCCTAATCCCAACAGCATTAGCAAGGATGCCTGTGGAGAGTTCACCCCATTTTCGCCTTACATATGAAATTCCCAAGAGAGCAGCAGCTGATGAGTAATGAAGTATACAGCTAAGAGGAAAAATCGTTGAATAAATGAGCGGAAACTTATTTTTGAAGTGAAAAACTTTATGCATGAAGTGTAAAATCAAAGGACATACCCTCAAATACATCGATGCCGATACCTGATCCTCAACGAAATCACTCTTTCTTAGATATAGCACCTTCAGTTGATTGATTTTATCGATACGTGAACGGAATTTCTTTTCGCGAAATACGTGTCCATTCGGATTTGAAATATAGCCATCTGGGCCGAATAAACTGTTATCCACTTGTTCGAGACCCTCGGAACGGGCACCCAATTCGAGAATATTTAAACTGCAAATAGAGATTATTTATCAGATGACGAGAGAGGACGTATGCCGAAATGTGAACTCGAATCAAAGTTTTCTCGCCGATCAACGTACGTTATTCTCCACTAAGCCGATATTCGGCATACCTTCCCTCTTCTAAAACGTGAACTTATGAGAACAGATTTGTTCGTTCACTTATTGAATGATGATTTATTTACTCATATAGTGCACTTATAACATACAGCACACCGCTATTCGCAGCTCATTCAATAACATAGACTTTCTGGTGTTAAGTTCCCTGAAGAATTGCATTCTTATGGTCAATTTTTGCAAACAGATAGGCCAGTAGAATTTGTCCTTCATGAACACTTGAATTCTCGCCAAAACTGTTCATATAACCGTTCACTCCATCCAAACAAATAAAGTGAGTAACACTACGAAATAATACTATAAATAGAATAAAAGTTAACAATATTAAATTATGCAAGTACTTATGAAGTAATCATGGATTAGATCCGTGTAATGATAAACACTCCCGAACCTTTTGCCAAACAGATGCACAGTGAAATTGAAGCCCACTTCTCGAGGTATATAACCCTTTGGAGAGAATATTACCGACAGATCGAGATGACCACCAACATTGTTCTGTAAAATATCTATCGTCTTAATTTATTCTACTTTAATCTAAATGGAGATTTTCAATGAAATACGCAATGTTCCTCTCAAATGAAACACTTTCTTACCTCTTTCATAGCATTTGAATTATTTGGTTGATTAGGCGTCTGAAAAACAATTCCCATTCTTCAAGAACAATCCCGATGTGGAAGTAAAGAAACGAGGACTTCTGACGTAGAACAATTTTACCCTTTCATTGGACGGCACCTCCTTAATGTATCAGCATTTATGCTTTCGATTCGACTGTTCGAAAAATACTGATCAAAAATCGGATGCTGGAAAGTCGAAAATTTGGAAAAAATTAGAATTTCACCACCTAGAAATGAAAAAATTTCGACAGCTCATCGAAAAAAAGGAAACAAACCACCAAAACTCATCACTTGTATTTCACTGAAACAAAGTCTTTACTAGCGATTTTTATCTCTTGAAGCATATCATTGTAAGCTCTAAATTGCGTTTGATGAGCTATTGAATTTTTTTCTTCGAAACAACCATTTCTGAGATTACATTCAAGGGAATCTCCATATATCGCAGATGTGATCCAGGTGTTTCTCTCTTCTTCCCTCTTCTCAAGAATTACGCATCTTTTCAAATAAACGACTATGGAATTGAACACGAATGAGTAATAGAAACTAGTACCACTGAAAAATTATATGAGAATAAATTAAAGTAATTCGAAATTATAATGACTGAGATAAAAAATTCCAAAATATACTCAGAGAATGAAATGGACATTAATAAATCACTTTCATAATCAATATTGTACTATTCGCTAGTACCGATTATAATAACAGCAATAACAGATTGTCGTTGGTAAGAAATTTGAGTTTCAATAAGAAGGCATAGATGAGTGTGAACTGAAGAATTTGCTCCATCAATTGAATGTGGATAATTCTTCGCTCTCACGGCTCTTTTAACATACCACATTTCTCTTCGCTCTTAAAGATAAAACTTCCTGGCTGGAAAAGAAAAAGAATAGAAAATGAGCTTTCACACTGAAAAAAAGCAGATTGTCAAGTAACACCTTGTCCATCAACTGCTACATGATTTCACTGAATGATCACTTTGCAAATTAGAAGCGAAAGGATGAGGGGGAGGCGATGAGGAAATGAGACTGCTGAAGGACTGTGTTGACAGAAAATGAAGGATATAACCGCTAAGTATTTCTATCGTTTCTACTCTACATGTGGACATACCGCAGTGTCGAGATAGCCGAATTCCTTAAAACGCGAGAATCGAAGTGAATCGAGGTTGAAACGTTGAGAGATGTGATGTTTTTGAAGGATTCTTTGCAATTCCTCAGTTGAAGGTTTCGTTGAGCGACGTCTCTCAGTCAAATACGACCACACATATGAACCAACTAAATATTTTTAATTAAATAATTCAACTATCAAAATTCCACTTATCAGATTCTAGTCAGCACAAATATTCAAATGATTTAATAAAAGATGGAAAAATTGTAGACATTCGAGGCGTCACCCGAGTGAGGATAATTGAATTTAAAAAGACGCAAAAATTATGAGGCAATCTCCACTTTTAAGATTCAAATAACTCGTTGACAGTTACCAACAACGTCGATCCAAAATGATCGCATCCGATTGCAGTGAGAATTTCGATGCTTTCCTTGCTCACTTCCGAAATTCCACATTTCACTCCACAGATGCAAAACGAGATGAATGAACCTACGTTGAATTACCTCAATTTATTCCGATTATTACGCATCCAAAAAGGTTTTTTCTCTTCACAAATGAGATTTTATGCAATCGTAGTTTAAACCATTCCCTCATCTTTTATTGCTATCTGAAAATCAATAAAAATGAATATAAGGTTTTTACAACCAAAGTTCGATGGTCAAAAGAGAATTTGAGTGTTGAAAGAAACGACGATAACCTTGATTTGAAGTTTCGTTATTGAGATGGTCGATAACTTTTCCAATAATTGTTTCATCGGGGCATTTCATTAACTGCCGGAATGCTGCAATCCTTACTTCTTCATCTTCCTGAAATCGAATACACCGAAAATTTGTTATTTAAATGCAACATTACGTTCCACTCAAGAAAACCGCGATATGAAGGAGATGGAAGAAAGCAAAATTGAGTGGCAAATAATTTTCAGTGCCTTAGAGAAAACCTGAAAATATGGATCAATCTCAATGCCACTTTCTGCCTAATATCCAAACACGATCGGAAACCGATTTGATCCAGAACTCCGCCAACGGATATAATGTAAATCCTAGCTCAAATAGTGGGCAATTTCGTGAAATTGCTCATTCACCTCTACCAAAGTGCTGCTGTCAATTTCATTACCAACAAATCTCAATAAATCAATACCAATTTTCTTATCAATGAATGAGCAAAATTAATTACCAAACTATGTGAATCGACTATCAATTCACTAAATAAAGAAATGATAAAATGATAAAATGATAAGATATCATTTTAATAAAATATGCAAAATTCGGAAAAATGAACCTTTGAATCGAAAAATCGTTGAGTGATTGTTTGATTTCTTCGCTCTGTGCATGACTTTTTTCGTAATGCATCGATCGCCGATAGTTGCACTTCGAGTGTATTTTTTTGATTGTTAACACATTCGTTAAGCAAAGTCAATGAAATCTCTTCATGGGCGATATTACCGACTGCTTTTAGCACATAAACTGCTTTCTGAAATTACAAAAAAAATATATAACGAATTTTAAAAAAACGTCCCGATTAATTCCTTCAACTGAACTAAAATTAAAATAAAAACCATATTTTGCATTCTCCTTGTAAAGTTAATGAAATTGAGAATTCTTAGGCAACTTACTCACGATTCAGAAAATTTTCCCTCTTTGTTTTTCAAAACTAGAATTATCCAGGATGCGGTTTATACAGTTCGATTCTCTCAGTTACGATGAATTCAGAACTCACAAATGCGAGGATGTGAGATTCAGAACATCTTTCTTTCAAGAAAGTGTATAATTATTAAATAAAAACGGTCACTTAGTGGATAATCCAATAATCCAATAAATCCAATAAATCGAATAAATCCAATAAATTATTTAAAACAACTGCGGAATTTTGAAAAATTATCGCTGTTAACCTTATCATCAACGATTTGTATAGATGATAAAAAAGTCTAATTGTCAGGGAAAATCTTCCGTCAAAACAAAGAAATGAAATTGGGATTTCAGAAATTGCTAACAAAATGAAAGTACTCACGGTTAATAATAATGAATTTCAATAAAACAATTTTCCCACTTGGAAAGAACATTTCTTCGGGAATTTTTCAGCAACGACAATAAATAAAAAGAAAATTCTCTCACATTTTCCACTTATGTAACGTTAAATTCAACGAAAAATACCATTAAATTCACTAATCAAATCCGTTTTCAAATCACCTTAGGAAATCAATTCAACGATTCCATATTTCATCCTCACTAATCGCTTCTTTCGAAATTCATCACACACCAATCTTATCTATAACTATATCAAAGAATCCTCGAAAAGGCACAGAATTTTCCTTTTAGCGTCTCTTCTGGTTGATTCTCTAAATTCACTATTGCACGCATTTATTTGAATAAAGATGTGCACATTTCGCCGGTCGATCGCCATACAGCCGACAATTCGATATCTCTCTATCTATAATATCTCCCTATCTATATCTTCTCACTCATAATCATATTTCAATGTTTCATGTGAATATTCCAAGTAAAAGTATGGACGCTGTTTCGTAAGCAGTATCATAGATTCCTAGAAAATACTGCAGCTAATTTGCCTATTTCATTGAGGTAAATAATAAATTTTCTCTCTGAACAAAATAAAATATTGGCATCAGCTCCTCTGGCATAACATATAGTAATCACACTGTTTTCCTTGCAGTGTATTCCTAATCGTAACAAGACTCTTCGACACCTTCGAGAGCCTCTCATCATCTCCCTCCCTTCGCAAAGAAAAAAAATGAAAAAGTACAAACCTCGACATCGGCGAAGTGCTGTCCTACGGTACAACCTCGACCGATTTTCGCAACGAGACTATCGACTATGCGTTTTACGCTTGGTTCATGGCCACAATTTGAGTGTGAAATGCAATACGACTGAACAAGCGATGATACACCCAACAAGCCTAAAATTTAAATTTAAAAACAACGACCCTTAATCGTGAAAACGGAAAAAAACCACTTGACTAAATAGGAAAATTAATTGGCCAATTCAACAAACGGACAGAGTGCTAGACTGTTGTGTGCAAGTTTCAGAAACGATCATTTCTCAAACCCAATATCGACTATCGCTCTTTCATGAATAATATGAGTCGGCGATGGACGGCGATCTTATTAAATGAAGGAAAAAGCAGCGCAGCAAAGAAAGATCGACATTTTACCACTTTCGAGGCAATTCACATAATGAACTCTCAGGAAAAGGAACTGGCAAGAAAAGCGATTCTATACGTTCTAAATCAATAATACGGCTAATCAATCGCCTCGTTATTACAACACAAAATTATAGGTAGTGTGCTGCAGTTATCAATTTCCTCATCAAATACGGAGAAGGCGGAGTTACAATGCAAATAGATCGGTGATGGAAGCAGAGAGAGTTCCGTAATTCATAAAAGTGAGGAGAAAAGACGGATATCACTTAGACACCTTTAATTTCTATGGTATATTAGATAAATATTAGTAATATTCATAGATAAACCAATAACTTAATAAAGTTATAAAAACGCATTTTTGTGAGATTTGGTTCGACGATTACGTGCAAATAATTTTCAGCTAAATTATTTGAGAATAGAAACGTTTCGATCCATGGCTATAGGTCAACTTCCACCCTTTAAAATAACACCGATCATTCTCATGCTCTTGAGAGAGATTTTATACCTCTTTCGAAATGAAAGATTTCACATCATACTGAAATATTCATCGAATCACCAACAAATAATTTACTTGTGAGCAATTTAAAACATTACAATGAAGAATACTATAGTGAGAGAAAAATGGAGAAATTCCTCCCTATCCAAAAGCTGTTTAATTTCACTACGCAATAAATGCTGTCGCATTTGAAAAAAAAAAACTGATATATAAGGTTTCAGGATCACACCTGATATCTTGCCAGGTTCATCCCTCTTATCCATTACCCTCTGTCTCTCTTATTCACCTCCCCTCTTGTCTCCTTTCAATCTCTTTCCTCCTACACCGTTCAAAAACAGCAAAAATCAAAATCGCCATTTCGAATAACATCTGAAAAACCACACATTTTATGCTGAATAGACTATACGATTCATCTGAATGGCAACACTTTATTTTGGCTCACAAAAACTTTCCAATGTTTTCAAACCAACATGCTTCCTTCCTTCTATCTCCTTAGAGATCTATAGACTTAAATGTAAGCAAAACATAGATTTATTATATGACCTCATTGATGAGCTTTCCCAATGCACTATGTCGCTAATCACTGCTACATTCATAATGCAACCACTTATTTCAACTGCATTTACTGTTACTCATATTAAGCGTCGCAGCGTTGCTTCAACTGGATATTTCGAAAATAGCATCGATGCCATCCACCTAGTCCTTCTTTCACTAGCTCAACAAATACATTTCTCCATTACCGGTAAAAATGTTTAATTTGGAAAAATACCTTTGATGGGTACTCGATCGATAAATGAAGCGACATGATCCACGACAGTCTTATCGGGTTGATAAACGAGTGCTAATGCCGAAAAAACGGTCTCCGATGCAACACCACTATTGATCAACGATGCTAACTGCGCTATACAATCCTTACTGCCACAGATCGCCAATGCATCGACAAATGCGGCGCAATCGCCTTTCGACAGTGAACCGATTTCCGAAAGCGTTAAGCCACGCAGACTTGAAACCAAGTCAGTAAATGTTGCTGCCGCCTGTAATGAACTATAATGAATGCTTAGATTCCCCTCTCCTTCTCCTCTCTCTCTCTCTCAGATACGGTTCTAAAGCCCTCTGCTGCTTCTTTCCCATTCTATAGTGATCCCTCTACTCTAATAGCTAATAATTTCACCTAATTGATATACTTTACCAAAATCACTAAATGTATATTTGCCCAGCCTTTTTCTCGAATCATGGTCTTTCTAAGCTATGCGCAACGGGAGTTTGAATAAAAAGATAACAATGCTCAATTGCTTCTTACATCCCCTAAGAGCATTTTTGCATACTTCACATGAGTGCGCCATGAAAGCAAGATTTCCTCAACCAAACAGCCATATACGGTCGACTGTCACCTGTGATTCGACGAGCACATATTCCGGTTTTCTGATCATGTGCTCAATGTTCTGATCTGCTCACAAAACTATCTGGAATGTTTCTGACCTTACGGTCAGTGAGTCTCTTCTCTTCCTCCGTCGTTTCTCCTACAGATTAGTGAATTTTCTGTTTGGTTATTTGAGACGAGCATTGATTTTATATATAGCAATCAATGACTGAGCCTCCATTTCCATCCTCATAGGAATCTTTCACTGATGTCTCCTAAGCAATTTTGTTACCTAACTATACACAACAGAAGCAAACTATAAACTTTAAGATAGCCCGACAAAGCTACGGGTGAGAATCGAGCTAGTAATTTAACCTTTGACCTTTCCATCCACCGTCCTGCGATCTAACAGAAGTCAATCCCTTTATAGGAGATCGTTGTACTCACCTCAGAATCGACCTTCCGTTGTGAATGGCATAATGCATCAACATTGGCTTTTGCGTGACGTGGGTTCTTCTTGGGCACATGCGTGTCATCCGAGTGATCGAACATGATCGTCTCATGTTTCGAAAACGGCATCAACGGAGCGTTCGATGACGTTGTAGTGGCATGTACGATGGTCTGGTCGATATGTGCCGATACGGAGTCCCCTCCTTCTGAGAAGGCAGACGCGATGCGATGCGTCTCTGTGCAAGTGGCCTCAACAAAAGAGATCGTTCATTCCACGTGGTGGATATAAGTAATGTGAATGAAATGAAACTCGAGTGCTGTCACTTTATCTTTAGATCATTTCACAGATATTGAATTCGATTCAAATATGGATTACTGCGATTATTTCCGATGAGGATTCGTTAAATTTGTGCCCGCTAATTATCCATGAAAATATGGGATAAGAAAATTTGTAAAAATCAACTAAAATGAATGCGGTTCGTAAAATCCATAATCGAAAGCATATCTCGCGGGATAGAGATCCAATGGTCTTGTCGATCGACCACAACTATGACTACAGTTCGTTCAGTTTTATTCCATAGCCGAAAACATCGGCCGACAGAACAATAATAGCTCTACTCCATTCACCCGCTCCAGATCCCACATCCTCCCTCCCGCCTCCTAATAAACGAGTAATGAGCAAATGATGTGACAATTGTGGAAATAATTAACAATTTCAACTAGACGATTTATCGAAAGAGAATGAATTAAAACGACATGCGAAAATAAATTATGAGTAATGATATGATATGTAAGAAATGATAAACAATTAAAGAATATTGAAATATAAATAAATAAACGAAATAAATAAAAATAAACTTTTTGTAGAATGCCGTCTCTGATTTCGCGATCACATTTCTGTGCTGCTTGTAATGCCGGCGGACTTTGAACCTTCTGCAAAAGATTGAACGCATCAAAAAGCAACCAAAATTAATCTTTAAGTATTTACCGTCACGGAAATACGAAACACAACAAAATACCGACCATCCATTATGCATTAAAAATTCTGCAAATGCAAACTATGCGCATATACTAAGAGCTGAGATCGTCGCAATGAGACCCTTCATTGAGTGAACTGATTGAAATAGTCAGCAATAGCTAAATTCGAGTGATCAACGACAGTTAACTTCGAGAGAAACGTTCGCAATGAATTCTTTTTGGCTAACAAATAAATATATAATATCCAAAGTAATTGCCAAATTGGCAGGTTAATGGATTTCTAAGGCAGTTCGCGTTTGGTCGCTGGTTGATCCATGCTCAACATCAATACAAAAATTACTTTCTTCCATTAATCTTGCACTTATTATTTATTGTGTTCTCCAATTTGAGCACGAATTGCGGCGAGAGATCGACCCGACGGAATCACATCAACTAAGCGAATTTCCAACTGAGAATTTATTTGTTATAGGCGAGTTATGATGTCGACTACGGATACGCAAATTGCCACGCTGTGAATCTAATTAGCGTAATAACTAAATAAGCTAATTTGAAGGTTAATGCTGATGAGACAATTAAATGAGCGATTCATAGAGGAACAAACGAACAAACGAGGAAGCAAATAAAAAACGCACATTCAACAGCGACTTCTTACAAGCGAATTGCTGTGAATGAAAAAGTCTCTATCGGATAGAGACTCAACTATAGTGAAAATTTTCTGAGATTTATTCCCATTCCCTTTAAAAGAAGAATATAATCTCATAAGAAATGGATTACTTTTACCATCTGGAAAATTGGCAATGTAATTTTATGGATATTCTTGAATATGATGGAGTTTACTTGAGCAATGAAGATGAAACAACTTTAGGCAATGGAAATTTTTTTAACCACAAAGAAAAATAACGTTGGGTGTCCCCTCACTCATCTGTCATAAGAAACGAAATAATGGTCGATCTGCGCGACTACTCGCACCTACTATCGACATAACCCTTCCATCACCATCGAGGTTAGATTTAGAGTCATCCTTAACTTCCGTAGGTGCGAAAATGGTTCCGTTGATATTAGTGAGCGAAGTCGCCAAAATCACCTGGTTAGATCTATCATAACATTCTCAAACAAGAACTCCATCCATACCGCACTATCAATTCAAAAAGTGAATGGACTAGTGAAGCCGATCCCTTCTAACATCGACAACATAATAAACTTCAAACAGTGGCACTATAACAGGACTACTAATTGACCCAATAGATTACGTCCAATAACCATTCATTTCGATCTTTCAGTTCCTTCACCTCGTCTCATCGTTATTTCTTCCTAACGTATCAATTTTTTCTGCAGTAAAAACCACTAAGGCAATAATTACTGCACATCAAGCATCTTTAGTTGTTAAACAAGGGAACAAAATAGAGATTTAAAAAATTGTGTCGTATACCGAGTGGAGTCTATATGATACGGCACGTAATCCAGAAACATCGTTCTGTCGATGGCATGCATCGACATCTTTTGTTGTCTTCAACATTAGTGTTGGTCCATTTCGGCGATTTTCACGTTCCACTGGACATTCGCCTATCACATCAGTTTCCCAATCCGACTCTTAAATACTATTAGACCTGAGAAGAAATCAAGTATACTCTGCGATGAATATGTAAAATTACACAGTGAATAGGGAGATATTAAAAGTAATTGTCTGGAGATATTGTTCACTGCGAGGAAAATTCTGATGCATTCGTGAATTCAAGAGATGAATTTCGTTAGCACCGATGAGGTTCCCCTCATTTCTATTTCCCATAGAGATTTTAGGCTTCAAATATTGTGACATAAACCGCATCTCTTGAAGCTGAGATAATTTTGAATCGTCACCTATGACAAATGCGCTTTTCCCTCAGTACAAATTTACAAGATTTCAGAAGATACATAAGTCTATTGGATATTATTTTCGAGATGAGACAACTGCCTAGATTGCTTTCATGCTGCAGAAATATAAATGGATAATGCGCCTCCCATGATGTAATTATCACAAGAGCTACTCTATTCCCCTCCGATCTCCTGCTTTCACATGCGATAGCAGAACGATCTGACGACCTTGTATTGACTCGCTCCCACTACACGTGTATAGGTAACCTCTGATAATTCCCCAGTTTACTGGGCCTTGAGACATTTGAAAAGTGCCATTCATAAAAAGGTGACGATAAAATGAACGCACTGCAAAAGCTCGTCAATTTACGTATTATCTGTTTGATGATAGACAAAACTTTGCGTCAAAAATTATACTAAAATTGTATTTACACAGCAATCTTTTATGAGTTATTCAAATAAAATAAAAACGTGAACAAAAGAATAGACTTTGCACAAAATTCAAAATGAGATAAAAATTTACTTTATTGAGAAAACTACCAAAATAACCACGAAGACCAACTAATCATTAGAAACGAACCGTGCAATGATTGGAATGTGGAGAGTATGGCACGTTTCAGGTTAACCGACCATACAGGATCACCATCACTAGGACAAACTCCTACCACTTCACCATCGTCGAAACCGAATCGCAATTGGTGCCTCTCGAGAATTTGTGCCCAATCTCGTGGTACCTCCATACCCGTTAGCGATACACCTGTCAACTGAAATAAACGACAGATGAGATGATGTGATAGATATTTTACTGACTTAAGCAAGAAAGAAACGGTTAACAATGAAACTTCTAAAGTAATTTCAATGTTTTTGAGCCTTATTCTTCTAGCTCGTAGGATAGTAAACATTTGATTATATGATTTCAAAGAAAGGATGGTGAATTTTAATGAAATCGGTGATAGGGAAGAATATCCCATTCCTTTAATGCAAAAAAAATCATATCCAAAAGATAAAAGCTGTGATATTATTCGGGGTTAACTTTTTTATAAGAATTATTTACTGAATCATTTTGGAAAATTTGGAAAAAAGATCTCCATCGATGCTCATTTATAGGGAAATTTTTTTGAAATCATTATTCGAGAAAATTTTCCACCCATCTAATACGTTCTTTAGAATTTTTTACTCATATTATTTCCGTTAAATTTAATCCCTCTCATCATTAGAGTGACCTCAGAAATGAGAAATATTCAGCAAAAATCGTTGAACGAGCGACATCAGAGCCTCACAACAGCTGATCACTGAAAAGCGTCGATCACTTCAAATGCGTTATTGGAAGAAATCAGTGTATACGATCCGGGAATAAACGTCTGGAGTGACTTCTGTGCGAGATTCCGTACCACAGCACAGAGGACATAGAATTCTGTTTCTATGATAGGTAAAAGAGCAATGAAGACCATCAATAACATCGACGAATAACACCGCTTATACTAAGAGATTAAAAAACGACCTGTAGGTGCCTAAATTCAAAATTGCCCCTCTTCTACTCATATAACCTATCTGTTGGTCTTTAAATGAGTAAAATCTATACATATACCTTTAACGAGAACTCGCATGGCGAATGTTTAGTGATGTGTGCGCGTGATCGCTGTGTTACCAAAGTTTCATATTTTCCCTGCATAAGCTTCAGCGATGCCGTTGATGTTACATCATAGACGTATTCTTTATGCGATTCATATCGCATCTCACTCGATAAACCTGCAAACTACTCGATGCATTCGATAATCTCAAAAAATCATTTCAACATTTGGTGAATCGTCGAATTGGAGGCGGATCGCTTCTGTAGAGTAAGAGGGAGCTCTAGACAATGATATCGAGATCCTCTCGTTCCCATACAGCCTAGCTTGTGATTTGTGCAAAAATGTAATTTCAAAGGCAGCCTCCACGGAGACGGTCAATTCTCGAGAGAGAGAGAGAGAAGAGGAAGAGGGAATAGTGCTCTTGCAATTTCGATTAATTCCTTCTTTCCATGAAATTCTCTCCCAGATATGACTGGTATAACCTTTCATAATGAGAACGCACACTGCGATATGCAATTAAAATATGATAAGTACCACTATCTGAGATAATTTTTTGCCGCACCTTCTCACTCACTTACGTCATCTGCTGCAACGCAAATCGGAGGATCCACTTTGAATATTTCTCGACGCTAACATTACCCAGAAATGAAATAAACAAGCGCTGCTTATTTCAAAAGTGGCAAAAAATTTCACCCCTTATGAGGACTCTAAATTAGATTCGATGGCGAACCCATTCGCCACCGATTTACACCTACTCGATGGATGACCCGCTCTCGTATCTACCAACTCAACTTTCTGCCCTAGTAGAGTGAAATCGCCTTTCAACAGACATTCGATGGCAAAAATTGCTCCTAAGGTTTGAAAGTTTATAGTGCAGCTTGAAAATACCTTTTTTTTCTAAGGGGAAGGGAGGATGCTCATGTAGGCACTTCAGATAGCTCCCGTCTGGCTGACCGACACAAAATATGTTTGCAAACACTAAAAAATAAACCCAGAACTAGGTGTGCATATGATATGAAAGATTCAAAGACTTCGAGCATATACACACAGCCCACTAACTAACGTTCTTCAGAAAACACTCTACCTCGGACCCGCAGTTCTTACCTACGGGAGATCGAGCCGGTTTTCCTCTATAGTCTTGAATTATCCCGTGAGCATCAATCGAGCAGTTAAAGAATCAAGCAATCAGCGAACTAATCAGTCACCATACTCCACAATTCCAACTTGACGAGACGCTGCACTTTTGTTCTCTATATTATCCTTTGCAATGTTTGTTTTTCATTGCTCTCAGTGCATAACTATAAAAGTGCAACGTTTATTCCAATGAATTATCTTTTATCGCACTTTAATTTCATTTATTTACAAGCGACAATTTCTTCCCGATCACAATAAAATAAACTGCACTATCCATGAAAATGAGGACTGAAAGGGAGGAGGAATGACGTTCCCCATTGCAATAAATATTTATATCTATAAAAAACGACTGTATATTTGTATACTGCGATGTTTTCGCATTATTGACTGATAAGTGAGGGAAGATGGCCGTTTTGATGCCCAGCGATGATAACGTGAGAAACGAAACGACGATCTGTACCGTTTTCCATCGAAAGTGCTTACCATGAATGTGTATCACCTCATTAGAGGATAGTTTAATGATCTGTAATCTGCCGGCTCGTTGGAGTCAACCGGTCACCTTTATTTCATTGAACGAAACCATCTAATTACCCGCTCTCTTAGCATTTATGTGTGATTATAAGAAGATATTTATGCACGGTGATCTCGAAGGAACTTGCATCTATCTATAAATCGCACTGAAGTGACGTCTGTCTGCCTATCAATTCCCACCGCTATAAATCAGTACTAAAAAGGGATCACAGATGATAAACAGTGCCAAAGATTTCATGAAAACGGTTGGACTGTATTCTCTAACCGGTCGAGTTGCATTTTATAAGCCGCTGAATCGTATTCTGCAAGCGATCGAGCCGTGTTTTGCATTGCTCAGCTCGTAAAGGAAGCGGAGAAATATGATAGATAAGATAAGATTGTCTGCGCTGTTGTAATTCCCCTTAGCAAACTGGCTACTTGAACTGATAAGAAGCTGAATGATGGAACAACCTGTTGGAATTTTCTACAAAAATTTCCTTTTTCTGAATCGAATTTGATCGGAATAGGAGCAGGAGTTGTTCGAACTTCGTTCGAATCAACTTGCCGAGGACGATGAAAACGCTTAGAAGGTTGATTTTATTGAAAGTTCCCGGGGACAGATAAGAGCAGATGAAGCATTGGATGACGCCTGAAGCATTAGGCATATTTACTCATTTTTGATGACTCTTGAAGTTGGTGCTTCGATGAACGGAGTGCAAAATTTCTCAGAAACGTTTTTCTGTTGAACAGAAATACCGAAATATTTATATATGTGAGAGAATTAATGCTTGATAGGATCAACGTTCAAGATTGTCTGCTGATTCTAGATGTAATTAATTATCATCTATGCAATTATCTGAATTTTCTAGCGTATCAATAACATTGACGATGAGCTAGTGGACTCGCACCTCTATCATACTTTCGAGTATTCTAACACTCAAAAACATGATATTCCTCGATCAGGTCAACGTTTGGCCAATATTTTATGAAATATTTATCGGATTTTCGGGGGATTTTTCCACGAAACTTTTTGCATCCATAAAATGGAACAAATGTGCCAAATTGTGGAATTTATTGGATGAGAATAAAATGAAAGGTTCTTTTTCAGTGTTCGTACAATGCAATACGATGAATGTGACGGACTATATTGATCAATGGTTTTCTGTACTCTTTGTTCCATAGTGTCGTCTCTATAGTGACAATGATACTATCGCAAAGAATGATAACTTTTCTTTAAGAGTTTTGTGTAAATTGAGGACGGGAAAGGAATCAACAATGAAAATTTCATTCCCTCTTTGTCGAGAAATTCCTCATTTTTCTAACTCTCTAGGATGGCATCACCTCCTAGATTCACTAATACCCCCAACCTTCCCCTCCTCTCCATATTCGGTAATGCTGAATAATATGCGAACAGTCAAAATATGTTATCATCCTATCATTACTTCATCTTATGATATCTTGAACTCTAACTCAGAACCATTGAGCTCGAAAAGGAAATAATTTTCAATGGTCGATAAATAAACCTATCTGGAAAGTTCGAACTGAAGGGATTCATTTGCACAATTCGCATTGATGAGATTCTCATTTAAGGCGTGTTCGCCTCCCAAAACAAGATTTATTGAAAGTATTTTATGCACTTCGAGGGTCACCGTTTCAGGATTCGACGTTTATGATGAGAAATTACTCGATGGAATTTTCCATCGATGATCTCATGAATACCTATGTTGTCGAGGAAATTATTTTATTTGGTTGATCTATTTGCTTAGATCGGGTGTACCTACTTGTCACCACTTATCCACTTCGGGAGGGTTGTCTATTGAGAAGTTCGTTGCGATGTCGCCTCTAAAGAACAGTAATTTTTTTGATTATCATCAAAACGTTACATGTGAGAAATACTGCGGCTCAAAGGTGAAAGATTTATGTACGCCTTCGACGAAAAAACGATAATAACACCGACAAAAAGAGTTCTTTATTGATAACACCCACTGAGTGGCAGTTTGCAGATCTTTTTTGTATATTTGTGCAATCGATTGATATCAGCGTTTAAATACAAAAAGCTTTGCAACTATTTTGCACTTTTGATAATCAAATCGCTTGTGAGATCTCTCAACGAAGAGACTGCTGAAAACCGACCGCTTAGATAAATTCATAGTTGGAATTTCTTTCCTTGCAAGCATAGAATTATTGATCGGAAAATTTGCTTACATAAAATATAACGGAATCTTTAAGTATATATCGATCATGTGTGCGCCGAGCAGTGGAACATAATCAGATTTGTGAATCCCCTCAATACAGATGAACTATTTCCACTGAATTTCATTGTCGTAAATTTTCCAGCTGGCAAGTTGCAGCTATCGTAAAATCACCCATATCGGCATACAAACACAGACGCAGGAGGGGAGCAAGGGGCTATTGCCAACCAGTGCAGTAAAATTATACTGTTTCTCAAAGACACAAAAAATATTTTCGAACAATAGCGACAATATCGCAACGGATATTTTCGCCGCTCTAGCATGTCTTAATAAAGCTCTCAAAAAGCCGAGAATTAAATATTGCGAGGAGGTCCTCCTTAACTGATCATTGTGAGGGAAAATAAATGCAATCATCGGTGTAACCACTATGAGAATATTCAATCATTCGCAAATATATGATTGATTAGCCGATCAGCGACTACTTAATCTCAACAAATTTTATACGAATTGGCATCTTCTGTTAGAACATTCGAATCAACTAAGCGGTACTTCAACTTCGATAAATATATGTTTAAAGTTCAGTCAATCAAAATTTCACTTTTAAGGATGTCAGTCTTTATGTTCATTAGAAAATATCCTTTAAACGAGACGATAAAAACCTCTTTAATTTCGTTGAGTTGAATTTTAGCAGTCGTTGAAATTACTGACTTTATTTATGAATTTGATTAATTTCTCGTTGGTTAATTGTGCTTTTGTAGCAATAGAAATGCTCTCAAATAGTATTGAATGATAAGATGATAAAGTGACAAGCGTTTGCAAGGCGGCAATCACTGCACATAAATTCTCTTATTTGGGGAAATAAAAGCAAATCGAGTGGGAATTTTTTCGGTCGCAATCAATGATTTCCATGAGAAAAATGAATTACGTTTCACAATCCCCCAAAATGAAGAACGTTTGACGTTTTCAAATGTTACATTTTTTTAAGAGTTCAATTGTAGAATACTGATATGGATTCATTAGCAGAGATTCGAAGATAACGTTTAACAAATTTTCATCTCCTTTTTTGCAGCTTCCCACTGCACTTGAACATTACGTGATGCTGTGTCTATCCTTCTGTCCGTCGATCTGTGCGCCTGCGTGTCCAATAATTTCAGGGCGCAAATGACAGAAACTGAAGGAATGAAGTTGATGGAGCGAACTGCTCATTATAGCGATTAGCTCAAAGAGTAAAATTCAATTAAGATTTACCTTCAATACGAAACGTTATTGTACTTAACGATGACAAAAATTGAGGTACATTTCAAGTTGATTCGACCGCAAAAATGAAAAAGTTTGTTGTGAGCGATCGGAGCAATTAAAATATTAATTATTTTTCGCAACTATTTCATTATTTATTCGTTAAATAGGGAATTAGTGGCTCAATGAAATGTAAAAAGCTCTCTTTCTGCGCCACCTCATAGTTCACTTTAGCACTCTCTATATTCGTGGAGTGGGCAATGAAGCGAGCAATATATGTCAGAGGAATTTCAGTTCCATAATGAATTTAATCCCTATAAAAGAATTTGCCTTATTGGTCAAATTAATACTACAGTTATTTGTATAGTTCAGTAATATAGAAAAAATTCGGAACGAATTTCTCATAAAGAGACGTAAAATTCTTCCGGTGGATTCTTTTTCCGCTTTTTAGATGCGTTCATTGAAGATATCGATGAATTCGAAAAGCGAACTAAATTACTTCCCAAGAAATGAAAAACAAAAGCTATAGAGAGTTTAGTTGTTATTGCGCGTTTGTGAATAAAGTTTTTCAGTTAGTTAATTATAACTTTTAATATTTGAGTTATATATCAGTTTGCCGCAATACCGCTTATTACTAAATAAGGGCATATTTTGACGACAATAAGGCAATATACGAATGAAACAATTCTTTGAAAAATACTGAAAAACGGGAATAGATAATACGCTCAATAATTTGCATGTAGGCTGCTTCGCGTTACTTAACTATTGCTTCGAAAGAGAATCCAAGCGGTTGTTTCCTCTGCTGACTGTAATATTTGCCTTATCAGTTGAGTTCATCAAAGGTACGGTAGTATTGCTGTGAATAGCTCTAAACAACAAGTACATACTGTACGACGTGTTAGGATGGTGCGTTATCTTGCCGATGGAATACAGTGGAATATGCTGCTAGTCGACGGCATATACCATCATATTATGATCGGGAGTTTAGACCCGGGAAAGGCTTCCCTGGGAAAAGCGGAAACATTCAAAACATCAATTTGTTTGGCTGAGAAATTGCATTTAATGCTTATGATCGAAATCACGGCGATCAAATCCACTACCCTATGCTTCAGACTACTATTGACTTGACAAAGTCAATAAAATTCCTCTAAAATGCTCTTGGAATAATTCAACTAATGTTTAAAATCAACTTTTAGAGTTTGAGCATTTTGATGAGTATAAAGGAAATCTATGAAATGTTTATTTGCGATTCCTTTAATCTTC
Organism: Parascaris univalens; assembly: GCA_037576465.1. Classification (NCBI taxonomy): domain Eukaryota; kingdom Metazoa; phylum Nematoda; class Chromadorea; order Rhabditida; family Ascarididae; genus Parascaris; species Parascaris univalens. Next base: position 230,675,429 of record CM075173.1, on the reverse strand, counting down.
AGATATAATGCAATTAAAGTGATAATATAAATTTCTGAGTTTTTCAACAATTCAAATATATTAGCGTTCTTGGCGGAAACCATTTCTCCGATGGCTAAAAACTTCAAGCTCTAAGAAAAATACATAAAAAATATGCGATTTTATATTCAAGAGAACATTTTTTAATGAAATTTTCCACAAATTACTTTGTAAGTTTTTAATAAATTAAATATTAGTAAGCTGAATGAATTTGTTGAATATGAAGTAATCGTTACAACGGTGGTGAATATGTCAATTATATCAGTCAGCATAACCGCATACAGCAGATGCACTTTATGCTCGTTTTCGCAAAGAGGTCGAACATAAATGCATAATGAAAAAGGCAACGGCACTGCTCACCTGAGCATGTCTGAGCACAGCTCTGTCCCACCGATCGATGTCGTCGATGCGACGCTGCAAAGAAATCATTTACTAGAAACTGGCATAGAATAATTTCTTTTCTGTAATATAGAATTATTGTATAACTTCAAATAAACGTATAGTAAGGTGCAAAAAATGATAGAGGTAATCATATTTCAACGAATGGAAATAAAATACAAAAATAAACAAAAAAAAAACTAAGCGGAAGAGAATCGAATTTGCAAACGATATAATATTTACCAGCAATATGAATGCCCAAGAGAAGAAGCAACCAGACGAATTGCATAGCTTCTCGCATAGTGCCATATCGGAGCATTATTATTTACTGCTATATCACTCTTCTTCATTATTGGCTGATAACGCTTTTTGCACAATATGCTCTCAACACTGCAGTGATGCATATTTTTAATGAGTATACTGAGAGAGAGAGAGAAATCGACGGGTGCTCGATCCTTTTTCAGCAAGTAATTCAGATTTAACAAATTAAATATTTCACATTCTGGGTTCGTCCTGCCCACAGCTCTTCTTTGCTGGTGAGCAATTTCTCTGAGTCGAGCCGGTAGATTTTGTAGTGTGCTTTTTCTAGGATGCTTATGGAAAATATCTTCCATTATTAGCTTCGATCCAAACTCTTACGTGGGAGTGAAAGAAAATCCTAAATTAAGCGGCTCGATTTTGAACCGTTTACAATACTTTTCCATCTATAATTCCACCAAGATATCTAGCAACCGAAATGATAATACTCTTGCCCATTGCAATACCATAAATTTTCACCATTAATTTTATTACCCGAGTATATATATAAAGAAATGTATCTGTTTCTGCAATCATTCAGTAGATAGTGAATAAACCGATCGTTTGAGCTATCGCTGTGAAATTGATGCTTTATTTTGATCACTTTTTTCGCTCATTCAATGAGTGAATTAATCACAACTTACGCACTTAAAGACATGCAGTTCTGCTTTCTGAAATTGCAAGAAATAAACGAACCAATGCCGGAATTGCAACTAAAATCACCTCTGAATAAATACGCTCCTTCCCTTCTCCCACAAAAAGAAAAAGAAGGAAAGAAGAGAATATTTTCGAAATGCTGTCCCAAATAGGCCAATCGAGCCTCAATGCTTGCGAATAAATCCTCTTTGTTCCTAAACCAACGGCCTCCCGATCTGCTGGCAATATATACAAAACCTAGTCTCATGTGAGTAAATTCAACTGAACTCATTCGAAGTGACCTTAAAGAAAATTAAAATTTGCAACATCACTGTGAAACCCGAAATAGGAGCTTGATTAATCTTGAGATGTATTCATCATATTCGAAAATTCATTCAACTCAAGAACGCATTTCCTCTCCGATATTACTGAGACATAAACATAAACACGTGAAGAATATTTTATGACTTCAACGCAACACTTAAAGATCATTTGCATCCAATCCCGACTTTACTGAAGAATAAACCACACTTCAATTGCTATCGAGCAATTCTCGTTCCCCAGTTGCTCGGCGACTGCTACAATATTTGAGGCTGTACAATCGCCGATTCGTTGAAGCGGCAAGAGGTATTCGCTCCAGAAAACTTTCATCCCTTTAAAAGAGGCCCAAATTTGTCCCACATTAGTGATTACGATTGAGCTTTACATTTAACAGCGCAAACTTCTGATTTGGGAGAGAAGGGGCGCGGATGCATGAAAACCATTGAGTTGCAAATCTCATAACTGATTCGCTATACCCTCCTTGGTACGGTACCAATGGAACCATTCCCAACTGCTTTACTAGAATTTCTTCACGAATAGATATCCCCCAAAAATTTTCTCTTGGCGATCAAACTGCTCATAATCTAATTGCGCAATCGCCTCGACTGTCACTCACTCGCCGATCTAATCAAACACGACAACATCGCTGAACATCGATCCGTTTGGCGATATAAACAACAGGCAAAGACTGTGCGAATTTCACATTCATCTCAAAACGACCCTTTTAGGCATATGGGGCATTACTTTCAAGCAATCAAGTCGCCCTGCGCAGTTCGTAATTGAAAGTAATATGCTGAGGCAAACCCTACTCGCTCCCATCCATCGCTACGACGGAATTAAGAAATTAATCCACGTCACATGTAGGAAACGAGAATATGCATCTTTCGTGAATCACGTCTATCACGCTAAGCAATAGCACAAAACTTTAGACAGGCACTAAAATATGCGCAATAATACATTCACATTTCAAATGATCCAAGCACCCACGCTAAAGAATTTTTTCCAATGAAACGCTCCTCAAAATGTGACTCGATCGGTGGAAACGTAGGCAGATCTCTTAAAGTCGATCAAGCAACCGAAAATTGGTGCAAATTAGCAACCAGTGGTCTGGACGATATCCACCAAACTTCATAACTTCGATTGCCGTCTTTCCTGACCCCGAACTACCAAACAAAAAGAATACTTACTATGTAAAGAGGCAATATCAACGATACGACCGAAGTTTTGTTAGCGAAAAAAATCACAACGCAACACCACACCATATAACGATTAGCATTTGCAAATTAATATCAATAGCTTCCACCACAATAACACCGAATTGTTGACTGCATCATTAACCTCCTCCTTATGATCAGCAAAATGAAATCCTTAAATACCATTAGTTCTCAATGACGCATTGCGTTTCTTTCAGAAGCGGTCGTAAATACAAGCAGATATCGTGCTGCCCTCTCTCTCGACCCTTTCCTCTAATAATTTCAAGTCTTTAGCAGTGACTTCTCATACTGTTAGTGTTCGTATGAACAATAATGAACCGGTTATGTGAAGAAAATGAGCATAAGTATATATTAGATTGAGTCGGATGTGATAACTTCTTGCCTCTGTCCAGATATGAAGCGGGCTATGCTTATCTCTATTCCTCTGTTTATTTTCACTCAATGTCAGCTAGACAGAATGGTAAAGCAGCCTTTTTTCGAAAGTTCCCAAGTCGTGTCACACATTCGCTTCTCGCAACAGGGAACTTATTCCTATCAGATATTTCGGTTGGACCCAAATCACGGAAGTGCCCCAATGTGGCAGCTCCTTCATTACTCTCTCCTGAGAAATCTGAGAACTGCGAAGTATTTATTAATTACAAGCGATCCCACTCCGTCCCCAACAGTGCACCAGGAATCCGAAAACAATTCGCCTCCATCAACTACCTGTTGGCCATACAAACGTACCATTTTCCCGTGGATTAACAAGTCGCCATAATGGTTAAACGACCACTGATACAATCATAAATAACACAATGGCAAATGCAAATATTCAAACGCATATACAATGTGCATCAGCAGTCTCATCTAAAATATATTTAACTCAAGAAAGGAATTTTCAATTAATTTTTCAAAATTTTCCCACCTACATTTTCAAAAAATCAAATTAGAAGATGAAAATAAGACAGGAAGAAAGGAAATTCAACAAGACAATCAATTCGCTCACGAGAATATAAAAGAGGAAGAAATCCATAATCCGATGATAACACCACCCACACATATTACATGCCGTATTACTGCATCACAGACGATCAATGTCAATTTTCTCGAATTGCGGCCTTTAGACAGTTTCCGACATCGCTGGTTGTTGCTGTGGTGGGTTCGGTTTCGACAACATCTTAAAACGTCTCAAATAAATAAACAAACAAACAAATAAAAACGAAAGAAAATGCAAGTCGACACCTACATGTCAACAACTACCTCTGCGTGTATATGATTTATATACATAGATTGTGCCTGTGTGTAAAATTTGCAACTGAACGCACAATCTGATGGCGACTCAGCTCCCCCTCATCGCCTACTTGTTAGATATAACGATCAGAAAGTACATTCGAATATCCCCTAAACCCTTGTTAACAAGAGCCCTGTTAACCGTTTCCTGTTCTTCGTTATTCCCATTAAATATTACAAAAACTTTACGCACGTCGCGTCCTATATTACTCAGATGGACGCCACCTAAACTTCAGTAGGATCTCCAAACCTACATTCCCTGCAACCGATCGTAACCTCCTCCTACCAGTGGTTCAATTTCTCATGAAATCTGCAAATGCCAATTTCTGGGCAGCGAAGCGGCAAGGATGAAGTGCACAAACATTTCATAGCCAACCTACACAACAATCGCTTTTCAATGAAAAGGTGTCTTATGCCAGCAACATCTTTCATTAGATGAACCGCAGATCGCATTAATCAACGGAACTAGAAAGCATATACCGTGCCAGTCGTTTCCTTTTCTCTCTTGATTATTTAAGCTTTTTCCAGTATAACAGCAGCGCTGTATGTAGCCCTCAGAAGTTGATCACTGAACGTCATTTTCTGCACAACTTGTTCACTCTAACATGCTTCATCGCATCATCTGCCCTCGACCAATGAGAATAAAAACATTTGAAAAGACGCGCCGGAACTAGCACGATATGCGTTTTCGCATTCCGTCTACCTCACCGGGAAGTTTCATAATTATCAAAAAAAAACTGAATATACAGATCGCTATCTTCATATTTTAAATAGACTCTCCAATCGTACAAGTTTCTATAAAGAACCCACCGTTCTCTTAAAATTAAAAAAAACGACGCTCAGTGCGAAATGGACGCAATTTTCTTCTTTTGTTCAAACGCCCATCGTTCCTCTCGAAGATGACGGGTCAAAGTAGAATATGGTATATGAAGATCCCCATAACATAACCACTCAGTTTCGCCTCTAGCTTCAGCCATTCTCAAGCTAAAGTTGTTGGACAGACAACGAAGGTTTCAGGTAAACCCTTGACAATTTGATATTTGGAACTGTACTTTTTTGAATTTGATGAATCAGAAGCACATAGGTACGCACATGCCCACGTATACAAAAGGTGATTCACAAGCACAACACATTATTCAAACGATGGTAATGAAACAAACAAGGATCAACGCACCGAAATGAACGCCCATTTCGAGATGTAGTTGGTGAGCTCTTGGGTACTGCTCCACTTACAGCGTAAATAACCGTAGAGATTTGCACCATTCATAACTAAACCCATCGCCGCAACGATCATCCACTCCCACTTGAGTGTGAGGAATGCTATTGAAACAAGGATTGCCCACATTAGCGGGCCGACAACCAATGCACCCCAAAACACGCGTCGTTCCAATGGATCAAAACGACTGCTATCCTGAAAACAGATATCCATAAAAATACCCTACTGGCGTAAGAACAGCAACTTCGAGGGAAATGACTCAGTATTCTCTCCCCTCTCAAGCACTGCAGGAAAGCCCATTCCAATTCTAGTGAACACGTTCATAACCTTACGTTTTTTCTTCGCATTGAAGAACTGCCCAAGATGATCCTTTTCAACTGTGAAATACAACTTCCTGCTTTCGCAGAACTCTTAGTTACCTTGTAAACTGTTTTTTCTCGGCCGTCAACATCAACAACTCTTGCAGATCTGGCACCCCTCTGACCTAAAGACTATAACGATGGTTTCCATATATAGACGCTTAGACAGATGAACATGCATAATATGCACGTTGCTTTTGTTAAATGATAATATTGCAAATGATAACGTCGAAAGAGTTCGCAGCACTTATTGGGAGAAAAACGTATTATTTACTTTCTTTTATCCTCGAAAAACTCCTTATCATCATGCATTCCTCCCTCTAGGTTCCCATATTTCCTTCAAGTTATCTTCTAAATAAAGAAGCCATCGAAGAGACTCACTCGTGCCGATTCAAATCGCCAATGATTATTGCCTTCTGCATCCACAAAATTCCACCATCGAAGTCCCACAAGAAGGCGACCTGTTATATTCTTCACTGTCCAGAAATCGAGCGAAAGGAACGTCAGCTGAAAGGAATTCACTAGAAATGAGCAAAAAGTGATTAATTAGAAATAGAAAAAAATGAATAATGCATGAAGAAGATAATATAGGTTCTCAAATTTAATCAAGTACCAAAAAATTCAACTGAAACTGACTTTGATTCTCTCCTATTTTGCACTCTGAAAAAGCAGCTTGCTTACTGTGCAGGAAGACAGAAAAAGGGCTCTTCACTGTAGGAGATACATCAGTCAACTGTGGACTGAAGTTCAGGCCTGCCTTTAACCCCGCGAACTCGGTGACTAGTAAGCGTGACTCCATTGCTTTCTCGAACTGAGCGGGTTCACGTGTAGTAGCAACCCCAAGCACCAGTACCTTCATCCTTCTTCGTAACTGGGAGGTTCTGCTAGTCACGCAAAATAACAATGTGTAGCAGTTTATAATGGTAGATAGCACTATCTATGAAAACTGACTCACAGTCACCACCCTGTGGAAACTGCGATCACCGACCAACCGACTACACAGAAAAAAATGGATCAACAGAACCAAGTCGATAGAAGCTAAGCGAGAAATATTTAGTGATCGGTGATTTGAGGACTTCTCTAAACGGAAAAAATTTTGCGAGGACACGAAAAAAGATTCACTGCAGTGTACCAAATTTCAGGATGGACGGCTTGTCGGGATGGTCAACCATTCCCCTTCTGGCTCGCCCTTATCACGATCTATCAAGCGGATAGTTATTTTGTAAAGGTAAAAAACTTACAATAACAAGAAACTGAACGATGAACGAGTCGGTAAAGAAATAGGCAAATACATAGAAGAATATAGCCGCCGCTCGAAATGCAACATGAGAGAGCACAATTGATGGATGCCTACAAACAACGGTAAAAATTACCTCGAAATCGTAAGGTACCATAACATCATCGAAAAAAACTTCTGCGAATCTCACTACACCAATAAAATCTTTCACTTGATGAAAAGTCTACGAACGCGACCTATATACGTACACTTCTTGCGATCTACATGGCTGTGCGAGGTTCCCAGAAACGACTGCTCAACTCTTTCCAGTGAATGGCATCACCTGTATATAATATAGAAAAAAAGCGACGTAATTTAACATATCATTACAATCAAAGTAACATACAGCTACTATTACTTACTATTTTCAATATCCGGTTAAAATAGTCACTACAGGTAAGAGTCCTCTGGCGGGTTCAGATCGATGGATGACACTGCCTCCTCTTCTAAATCATTCTAAATAAATCCAGAAATGGTCTACCGAATAGAGGAAAATAATTAATATGAAAGAAAGCAACTCCAAGATTACAGCTAAAAATTGCTTACGCGAACATGGCGAGACCAGAACCACCGACCAGTTGAGATCTTTCCGCACCGAAATTGAGAGATGAGTCGAAACTCGTCGCCATCTGGAAACCTCTGAAAATTGCCTATGGGATCTGTTAATTAATAAATCAGTTCGTTAATATTCAATATATAAAATGCAAATTCATTACAGAAACACTTATCAGTACGTTAAAACACCTACAATTGTGCCTTCAACGACCGGCCGGTGATATGATTCGTTTATCAAAAATTGCTTTTTTGATCGATTAAACATTAAACCTAATATGGAAATTTTCTTTCGCTTTTTAATGCTATCAGCCGATGTAGATGCTCACTGCATGTGTGGGATGGAACTTGTAGGCAGACACAGACACGCACACGGCCGTCGAACCATCTCACTGCAATGATAAATCAGCTCAAGTATTCCGGCTCACCCGGTTGATCGGGAATAAGCCCCGAAGGCGTCGTTTTATCTCTACGAATATCTAGATAAACGACTGATAACGAGTGCAAATAACACTGTGGAAACTTCGCTGGTACTTTCACATTTATTTTCACTGAGGATACAACTCAACTCAACTGAGAATAGAGAAAATGACAAAACCTCAACCGACCTTTGCAGAATATAAATGTGATGCAAAAGCACGCCCAAAATAGTCACTCCCCACCTCTGCAAGCGAACAAATGACTGTGAATGAATGGGCAGCGGGAATGATGGGTGCTTGGGATGCAGAGGATCTTTGGTAACAGCAAAAGAAGTTCATGTTGTCGCTCCACCGTCCGCTTTCATCTATGGACGCTACCCTTTATAATAGCTCAGACGGCCAACGTTAACAGACTTGAATTTACAGACCTAATTTTTACCGCAAATAAAATGTCGATGGGGAGAGAAGGATGGATGTGAAAGGAACGAGACCTGGCTTCCCTCCTAATCATCTGATGTGAGAGAAACATGTCCGTTGCGCCATGTCCTCTACCCCTACGCGTACCTATCACCCTTGCCATCCTCGTGTTCGCGTCTTACTTACGTAACTTCCATTCACTGATTTCGATCGTGTCATCGCTTCGCCTCCCCATCTTAATGCAGTGCGATATACAGCCAAAAAATCTTCGGCCTTAGTTTTTAGATCAGATTACATCCAAGTGATGATGAGTGCGGAACGCCATCAGTGACTTCGAAAGCAAACTCTGCTTGGTTAATCCACAAACTTCAGGATCATTTGATAAAGACGTTTGCCGCTCTTCTGCGACTATTCCTCTTCCTCATCTATTTCATCCAGATCCAAATTATTCACCCTTATATAATGCTTCAACCACCATCGTCTGAGCTGTTCGCAATAATGAAAGAACCCACAAAAATACAAATATATGGATCAGATGAACCCATCGTCGAATAATATCAAATAGACCGAACTAATTTCTCAAAAATTTTATTTCAAACAGCGTATTCTGAATAAAAATAACTCGAATATATGAAGCAGTATTAACTGACAGCACGTTGCAAAGATACCGTCACATCAACAAACGAGGCAATGCATAACTCTATGACGTTTCATTGAAGACGTCCCTATCATATTTCACATACAATGTTTGCAACAGAGACCAGCTCTGCTGCAAAATGTACAAACCACCGTGATTTCTGCGCTTCTCCTCTCCCATCCACCCCTTTCCCATCTGGTCTACCCTCACATCATTTCCATATACCACTTCACCTAGTACTCCCCTCTCCATCCCTTGATCGTGCAACAATTCGTTAACACAAATGAATATTTTTCTTAATCCCTGACTTATATGAAGGGATATTACAGTGGTCCCAACTACAATGGTTCCTCACCAACCCCTTCACCCCGCCCTCCAAAAAAACTCACGCAAAAACTAAATCAGAATTAATAGACCATCTAAAACATATTCAATTGCACACAATTGTAAAAATAGTAGAAGAAATCAACGAAACGAATTAGAACTAATTCATAACAATACAAAGCAAAATACCTTTCATGGTGCCTATTCGAGTACCTTCAAAAAAGGGCTTTATTCGAAGTCGACGCTTAGCAATTCTATAAAGCCACATTTTCGTCTGATGAATCTCTTTCGATATTGCTACGATCATCTCAGCCATATTACCATAACCAATACTTAATAAAGACACTCGAAATGGAAATGGGAATTAAAATACCGAATTCGAATAATAAAAAATAGAAAAACACATCGAAAAGCATCACAAAATAGCGCTCTTCGTATTTAACGTAAACCCCTTCGATCAGCAGAAAACTAAAAATGAGCGATTTTGTTATTCATATGAGCAACTAAGCTCGAGATGGTGATGCGCCAGCAGAAGCCGACAAATATGTAAAGGAAATATGAAACCGAAATATTTCACAAGACAACAATATCTCAAAGAAGTAATCCAATCAATGCAATTAAATAAGAATGAGCTCAATTCACCCGCACTTAATATGCTCCCGCTATATCTATCAATATTTAGAATTCCTTCAGGAAATGGTCAGTCTTGCAAATAGCATAAACACAGAATTGAAAAATCTGTAGTATCATTGGGTTGATTACCTTTTCACTTTTACCCACACCGCATAAAACCAATCAACGTTAATTCTTGTCAGCGAATGACGCCAGAAACGCCTCTAATCTCGAAACATAAGAGATCTAGTAGATTACAGCAGGTAAGTGCACCTGATATGCGACAGCAACATATTGAGTACTCATTATTCAACCCTATTCCCAAGGAAATCACCTCAACCGTGACGGGTGCAAAGGCATATTTGGAATTCAATGAAATTTTTGCAAAGAACCCTAGAAAATGTCATTACCTCTGAACTAACTGAAAGAAACAATCCCACTATTCGAGTATGCTGAGTTCCTCACTGTGAGTACGCAAGCGAATTCCCTTCTCTATCATAGTATCTGCCAAGCGAACAAATTGAGAGGGATCGCTTTCAGCAAAATCAATCAGTAAAGCCCACGACCACGGGAAATTCAATCTGGCCGTGTAGAACACCTGAAAACATGAGAAAATTAATGAACTAAAGGTAGAAGAAAGTGGAAAAGATTCAAATCATATTTCCGATCTTCTTTCAAATCTGCGAAAAAATCTGGAAAATGAAATTCAAATGATGAAATCGATAGAGTGACTAACCACATCTTAGTGATCTGCAAATATCAGCATTGATGAATGTTAAGTTGATCAAATTGGCCATAAAAATAATTTTTTTCGTCATTACAGATCTGTCGAACGGTTACTGGATCTTAACTATATCCAGCGAAATGAAGTCTTCCATTTATCCAATGCTTGACCACAAGAACTCTAATCTTTTCCGCATCTCTCTGCAGATAAATTCTTATTCACCTCCTCACAATCCTGAAATCAGCGCAGCCAATTTAACAGCTCCAAGAACTTCCTGAACTGCAACGAAAGACCAACAGTACACCACCCTTTAAGAGGAATTTCAGTAGTTGGATTTGATATCCAGCGCAAACAGTAGACTGTGGAGGGATACGAAGGAAAAGGAATGGAGACAGTGAAGGCTACGGCATCACGGAATCCTTTAGAGCCAACCGCATAGAGACGCGCCACTCTTCCTGAAGTTACACGGTATAACATGAATAAATAAGTAGTGAGAAAACCTCTTCGACGAGTTCCTTGTCTCCTCTGTCCTTGGCAATAAGAAGTGCGATTCGTGGGAAACAATCATCTTCGTATTGCATCCTCTCGGCAGCTGATCGGAGAACGTTCATTAAGGTTCGAATCTCCGGTGCATGTCTCTCGTTGAGTGCCAATTGTCGTACATGCCGTAACAACTCCAAATAGACGGCCCCATAGCAACGACAACGTAATGCATTCACTTCTATAAATAGTCATTAAAAACATCTGAGCTTAAATAGCAATGAATAAAGCTAAACTTATACACAGCGATATCGGAAATCTCATTCTTTGAAGAAAAAAGAACGAGTGTCCATCTTTATTAATGAAATAAGTCGAATTAACAAGGCATTTCCCCCTAACATTTCCGAGATATTTTTGCATTCACGACGGTTGATCATAACTAAAAGCTGCTTTTTTACTGCCTTCTAAGAATCCCTCCTTCCTTCTCTCCCATCCTACAGGGATTCTTGGCCATAACTCCGGCAACGATGCACCCACACAGTTCTACACATCTCATCCGATCACTATTTCCTCACACTTTGCACATTCCTGGCTGGAACTTGCAACATTTGACTGCCGTTGCCAGAACTTCAATCTATTTACACTCGATAATTAATATATAAATATGAAGATACAGTTCTCCGTAATATTTTCTAAGGGCTATCAGGCTCTTACCTTACTTTCTCCTCTTCAAATCTTCCATTCTAACCTACAACCTATAGTTCTCATCGTTACTCGAGGACGACTATAAAAACATAAAAATTAAAATAAGAACCTTTGACGTCCTCTGACAAAAATCGACGCAAAGGAATTATGTTAAGTCCAAATGGGCACTGGCTGATGAATCGCTCAAGGATAGCGATCGAAGTAGGGTATCGACTCGCCGCATCTTGAAGTTTATTTAGTAACAATTTCGGCGATTTGTTTGGATTCTCCATCAAATACGATGAAAGCAAACCGAGGAAAGTCTTCTGAAATTAAAAAAAAACAGCTCCAGTTCCAACTTCTTTTATTGTTAATGCCATAATCTCGCTATTAGAACTCAATTTACGTCGATGATTCCATTACATCGGGAACGTTGTAAGCATATCGCTGCAACATTTTCGTTATAGACAACATCTACAGGCAATGAAAATCAACTGCTTCCAATCAAATTACTTCAAAATATTTAAAGGATACCGCTCTTTAATAGCTCTCTAACAAAATATACCATTTTCGACGGTAATCCCCTATTTCAGCTTCAAATTTCAATTGAAACCTGAAAATAAGTTTTTGTAAGCGCGATGGCCGCTTTGTCTATGAAAACGCTTATCACTAATACGCCAATGAGAGCCACAAGCGAAGCGCCAATTGTTCCCCGAGAAGTGATATGCAAAAACCACAAAATATATGCAACGATTCAACTGAAAACGACTTCAATAAGAATCAAATTTTACTAATTTTTACCACTAACGAAGATGAGAATACAGCGCGAAAAGGCGCTCTTGCATAGTGAAATTGAAAAAGAAAAGGTACTTAACACTCGTATCCTCCAGTATACAAAACAATGTAAAAATAATTTGATGGAGATGAAATTCAATAAGTTAAATGTGGCCAAAAACTGCAGACCGTTTAGCTAAATCTCCAGTGCAAATGGCTCTACGCTACGAAATATGAGCCACATACGTTGATACTAATATAGAACGTCCTCGTACCTTCATAACACCTGCCCAACTCTATAGGTGACCTACCAAACAAAAAAAGAGCTCTTAAAAATGTACCGTTAACAAAGGCAACTGATTGGGTTCCAACTTATTCGTCAAAGATTCATAGGTGGAGCATAGAAAACGATAGCTGTTTGCATCGTCACCATTGTAATAGACGGTGAGGAGCGTCAACGTAGCACAAAGATCCATCATCGAACCTTCAGATCTACTCACCACTCCACTTGCAAACACTTTCGAAAGCAGAACGTTCAACTGTCGCTGCACCTCTCGACCTTCATACTTCTATAAACGGTTCACGGCGAAATTAAATTGCTTATTCAAGGAATAGAAAGATCTCTCCCTCTTGCTCTGCAGACATTTCATATGACATGAACCTCACCACACAGAGCTCTCGAAAACCTTAGTCAAAAATCATTGCAGCTACACATCCACACAACCAGCAACCTGAAATGGGATAATAAACAAGTCCACAGAAAATACTCTTTGACACCTAAGACGATAAACACACTCGTCCATATCCAGATATAGATCCTTATACGATTACGCCTCCCCGCTGTAAGCAACCGACGAATCTATCCAACATATACTGACAACAGTAGGTTGCCATAACAGTTACTGCCCAACAGACGTTTGTAAATACTTTCATCTATTTCAAATGAGAGCGGAAGAACAAAGATAAAGACAATCTGAATGTGACTTAACGCTTTCGGTACTGATTACACAGATTCCACGACAATATTAGGAAAAAGTAGTTTTTTCATGGCTTTATAAATATTACCTACGAGCTAAATATCTGATATTAACTACGAGCTGAAACCACATGAACAGTGTGACAAAACTGACGGAGATGGATGGGAACTTTAGTGGCACCATCTGGATATTAGTGGGCACTTTAACTCATAAACTGTGTCATCACTTAGCGCGCGAATGACACTTCACAGAGAACATAACCTGAACATTGGTACACAGCTCAAGACCACGTTTAGCAAGATAGGCCATTTTCTTACTATATCATGTGACCACAATAAACTCTGCGGAAAAAACGCCAGAGAGATGAAAGTACGTATTATCTTCATTCTAAATAAATCACGTCGATCCCTTCACATGTAACGAGGAGCAGCACAAAAAGACTCAAGCTGAACGGAACCCTAAATGGATTGGAATACGTCTGCATAGAAATCCATACAAAGATAGGCAGAAAACTACAAAACTTGAAGGACGATGTGGGAATTACTGAATTAACTCCAAAAATTGACAAGATATGATCAAATGAAGCTAATACATTCACCAAAGATGACATAATTCTGAATGTCAATGCTCTTACCCAATAACCTCCAATTATTGTCACAGTATATCGTAGTATGATATCTCAGGATTGAGATGGGTCGGGGAGGGAGGGGATAGAAGAGGAGAAAGAAGAAATGCAAAAGAGAAGAGGGGAAGGCGGGCAGAGATGGAAAAGAATGGATACCCTAAATAAGGGCATCAAATGACGTTTCTTGTGATAACCACCCACCTAGCGTGCAGCTTAGATGAAAATCCGCCAATGCAACAATCATCACACACGAGATTAGGCTGTCGTCACATTATTACAATAATTCAAAATAAACGAAGTTGAGCGTCTATAAATGACAGCTCCTGAATTTCTTGTATATGATATGCAACGCCATTAACCCACCAGTTGATTTCATCATTTCTTTTTTCCTAATTTTATGAGCACCTGTCTAACGATTTGTTCAACTAAGGTAACCATAGCTTCCCAAGTCCAACTTAAGAAATCATTTCTCCCGTTTCACATCACACTGACCGCTTTTTCACTACCCTCCTATGTGAATAAATTGCATTCAAGTCAATTTTTAAGTGCAATCGTCAGATTCCGTAATGATACAATGGTTGCTTGTAGCAGTGGTTATAGGGAAATAAAACCGAGTTTCTCAAGTGCAATCAGGAAAACTCAGCTTCCCGAATGAAAGGTTTTGAAAAAATCGAGCATAAAATGAAAAACGCAGCCGGTAGCCTTCTGAGAGAGACAAATTTCTTCACGTTCTTATTCCCACTTCGTAACGTTAGAAATATGAAAATTTTTCTCAAAGACCTCTGAAAAATATCTACAAAAACTCGAAAGATGAAATTTAAACTTCCGATATCCTTTATACACGATAATGCATTAAACTCACTTGTGGATTCTTCATATCGGGTAATAAGCCACGCATGACGATGCTACTCAATGCATCACATTTTTCAGCGGCACTTTCGAGAGTGCGCACATAGACAAGGGCCAGCCGTAGATAGCCCATCTGATGTGATGAATTCTCCAAGTTCCAGATGTTGTCCTTCTTATGCAACAATCCAGTGAGTGCGATCGCCTTTTTCTTGTCTCCTAGCTCCAAAAACTGCAAAGGCACATCATAGAGTTTGTTGCTGAGAAGCCCATGCTTCAGTTCATCCAATTCATAGGTTTAATCACGAACCGACTAGATAGTGAACTCAAAAAGTCGCTAAACCTTCGCCTCAAATTAAAAAAAAAAAGAAACTGCGAAGGTAAAAGGTTCTTTTTGCTGCAACAACAATACTTATCGTTAAACGACTCGGACGATTCTTGCAGAGTCGCGTAAGCTGCACGAAAAACGATTGGAAGTCCATGAGGTAATAAAAGCAACCTTATACTTAAAAGCAAATCTGCTGCCACTGTTGATGTTTCAGCTTACTAAACTATTCTCAAACTAAATGTCTAATAAACGATCAGAAGTGAATGTTATCTGACTGAGAATTGCTGATACGCGCGTGACAATTAATTGCCGCGAAGCATTTATACGTTATATACATCAACCTTCATCACATATAACAGGCATAGTGGTTTTGCGAGAATATCGCATCGGAGGGAACAATAACACTTAGCAACAATAAAAGAATAACCATATATTTTGGGCGAGTTATCTCAGAGACAACGTTGCCCCTGTGCCAGAGCTGAATACTGCGATCGCTCATCGCATCCGATGACATACTAAAGTTCGAAGTGGGAATTAAAGCGAACCTTCTCAGCGAACGTCGCAACACAGAGAGGTTCCTCCGCATCTCCGATATAAGTGAAGAATTCCTTGGCCATATCACGAAATCGTTTGAATGTCACTCTCTGATTGCCACCATCTTTGCTCCGCTGTATGAACGCAAAAGCACTAAAACACATGCGTGTATAAGATTACAGCATTATGATCGAATATACGCATTGTATTGATTCTAAAAAAACACGAAATAAGAAAGCAATGATGAAGCGATTTAACCGACACAGAATTAACTGCAACGAATCGACTTCCCACGCAATCTTTCTAATTTTTCTAGCAACGCGATTTTCGACTAAAAAGACGCGTTCGTTCTTCTATTTCGAGAAAATATTGTTGAACACGTTCATCCGGGCCTGCGAAGGCAATCTCCGATCACTTATTAAAACTCTTTCCCTTGACTCGATCTCAAACACTCGCAAAGTTACAAATTTACCTCGTAATATGCGAACATAGAAGCACCGTACGATGCTCGGGAAGATAAGGAACGAGTTGCAAAAAGAATCGACCGATGAACTGATCGAATTCATGGAAATGCGGCGAGACATCCGGAAAAAGTATAGCGAATTGCTGCATGATGTTCTCCGGTGATGTCGGGTCCTAATAAATTTTCATCCACTGTAGAAAATTATGACGTCTGGCTTCATTTTTTCAAACTTATCTCAGTAAGCAGATTTCGCTGCGAGAAATAAAGCCGCCCAATAGTATCTAAAAGCCATTCCCATTCAACTCATGATCGAAAATCTGCAGCAGCAATCATTTCCAGATAAACAA
Organism: Parascaris univalens; assembly: GCA_037576465.1. Taxonomy (NCBI): domain Eukaryota; kingdom Metazoa; phylum Nematoda; class Chromadorea; order Rhabditida; family Ascarididae; genus Parascaris; species Parascaris univalens. The sequence continues at coordinate 230,658,702 of CM075173.1, read as the reverse complement.
ATAAAATGTATACAATCGATGATCCAGTGATAAGCTCACCCGTCCAAAAATAACCGCACCAAAATCCTCGAGAATATTCAGAACCAATTCCACTGCAACGTTCTCAGTGAGGTCGAAGAGTGCACCCTGTATGTCCTCATAGGCAACGAACCGTTCCAAATCGACCGGCTAAAAACGCGCTTCGTTGAATCCGCATTTAATTCAAACACCACTACTTTCACTTAATCAAACATCAGAGGCGCCTCGAAAAAACTCCCTTAAATCGAATTCTTTTAATTCTGCAACTGCGGCAACATATCGCTATTTTAATGCTTCACATTCATTGCACTTCAGTGTAAAAAGATGTGAAATATCACAGAAAACTATTGCAATCATTCTTGAACCGGAATAACCATTCATGATACAGGATAACCATTCTCAATCCCAAACGGCTCCTCTTGACCAGAAATGGATCCCCAGGAACAAGTCTATTGCTTAGGTTAATTAAAAAGGTCCATTAAACTTTAAACACTTTCACGAATTCATCTACGATCTTCCTCTCTCTTTCTCAAAAAACTCTTATTCTAAATACAGTAATGAAAATACACATATGAGATGGGTGTGCGAACTGATAACCGCATTGCTTCATCACAGTTCGCCTTAGGCGCCGTTAAAAACGCACACTTAAATAGTAGAAACGAAGTGCTTTTATTCTATCAACTTTTACAACGTTCGCAATAGCAAATACAATTTACACGAGATGCCGCAATCTCCTGATAGTTGAGAAAAATAAAATACTAAATCGCCTAACGCGAAAAGACCTCATAAATATTCCTCAACGATTCGTATGACCGATTAGTGGATCATGATCACATAATTCGGATAACAATCATGACGCCTTACATTACATCCCCAAGGACACCAACCATATACTGATAGAGCACAACGCGTAATATGTTTTCTTTTTTAAGAAAGATATACAGAATGAAGATGTAAAGGAATCTGAAATGTGAATTACATTGGTTTCGAGATCTCTGAGAGGTCGCCACAACCATCGTGCGCGCAGCTTCTCGAGCTCAAGCCAAACTCTGTTCGGTCCTAAATTCTGAATAGCCCCATCGGTCACTACTTTCTTTTCGGCATTCTCGTATTCACGTTGATGCTTTTCGTATTCTTCCTTGTCGGTGACAAATTCTTTGGCTTTTAACGCAGCAATCGATTTCGCCCAGCCTCAAATTACCCTCATCATAGCCTCGCACTGGTGACAAAACTATGATGTGCTCAGTGAACTTTCAAGAATATCAGTGACTTTCAAATAAAATAGCAAAACAAGTTCGCAGATTTGAGGCGGAAGTTCATCTGATTGAGATATTCACGACCTTTCATACCCTTTCTAGTACGGACCCTGATCTACACACATAACTGATTCCATAACATTAACCTCGAACCCTTGGCCGCAATACTATCTTCAAGGTACACTTCTTCGACAACTAAACAACGTCTCCGAGCTTTCGGACATCACTTTTGTCTATTACATGCAACCATTCGAGTAATCAATTGCATCTTCCAAGAAAATCATCAGCCAGGTAGCTTAGCTAAACTCTGTTATTGTTCTGATTCCTCTATATGCAGATCAAATGTCAAGGGCAAGAGATGCTCAGCAAATGTTTCATGTTTACTCAAGCTCATGCTTCCTCCTCCTTCATTTTCGTGCATCCGCTCTTAAACGTCCCAGGCGAATAAAATTTTGACTCCTGTCCCTCAATGTCCATCTCAATTATCATTCTGGTGAACAATAATTCGAAGACGGGGAATTCTTCCTTAATTGGGCTGCCTGATCGATCCCCACTCCCCGCAATGTATACATCTCACAACCGATCATCTAGAGAATTCTAAACCTGGATAACCCATAAGTGGCAATTATCAAAATGTTACCTTTAGCGCCAATATCTCCGATACGTGCAATGCCACTTTCCCAGAATGCTTTGAAGTAAATACGCCTGTCCGCTGTGGAGCATTTCTTCACCGCCTCAGGTAGGCACAGGTTATACTCACATATCGCTTGCGCAGATGCGATTGCCTTTAACCACAGTGAAACATTAAATGGCATACAGATTTAAATAGAGCAAAACATGTCGGATTTGAAAGATTGGTTTGTAGGAGACGATACAAGAACCACAATTTACTTCGTCGCACGCAACCACCAACAATCAGCACAACAATCAACCAAACAGCCCTAATACACATCTTAGCACATCCTTATATAGGCCACTGGAGTACATGCACGTGTCGTAGAAAGTGCGGAATTACGTTATTTCGACCTTTAGTTTGGATCCTTAGCGCCCTTTCGCTCCTCGTCTCTTTATTTAGCTGAGTCTGCCAGATTAACTTTCGCAATGTTGTGGCACAAATAGAAAGTGCAATATTATGTTATTTCGACATCGGTTGCTTTGGATCTTCAGTGCCCTTCCTCTGCTCGACTCTTTGTTTAGCGAAATAACTATCATATCGACTTTCGCGATATTGTGACGCACAAAGAGCATTGTTTCTTCCGTCGTGAGTTCATAAGTCCCGCGAGCCAATTGCACCAAATCCCAAAGATCACACTCGCCTCCGGTTTACGCGACAAAACAAGCAGAGCAACCTGCGAGGCTTAATTAAAATAAGCAGCGGTGTCGTATTTGGGAGCAGCGCGAAAGTGAGGATGGCGTTTTTCAGTTTCCGGCTCTTGAGCTGTTTCCTAACACCTCTTCTAACTTTTCACTCAGTGTCTGTGATCTCAACTTCTTCCTATACGTTAGCCCCTTAATTCTGCCGAAAGTCGATCGACCGAAACTAACGTGAAAATTGATATTTGTTTTTTACTCATAGAAATCAAACTCATATTTTCAGTACTCCTGATCATAACAGAAATCTGAATTTCATGAACGCTTATTGCCAGTAACGAGGTAACATCAACAAAATTCATTTCGTTACAACGATCGGTTACGGGTTATCACATTTTCATCATCAAGAGATTTTCATATTTCAACTTCTCTACGCAAGATAAATTTCTCTTTGCAACACTATAATCACTCTAAAGCATCTACGATATAACACTAAAACAACTGCAATCAATGCAACTCCGACTCCTTAACGCTCAGCTCGAGTACCGTGATCGAAATCAACGCAATAGAAGTTTTCCACCTCATCGTCAGAAAGCAAAATCAAGTAAACATACACCACTTTAAAAATGAGAAAAACTTTGAACCCACTGCTTTTGTTAAAGCTATTACCAATAAATTCAATTCTCTCCTTTCCTAATACTTCTTCTCCAGGATCTCCGATCTTTTCAAATATGGCCTTTAATTCCTCTTCAAACCGGAAAATAAGTCTTCAAAAACGCGATAGAAAGAACTGTTTTAAAGGCAGGAAATTCTTTTCAAAGGACTAATTTCCTGCTTATGGAGTATTATACGGCATGTAGATCAACGACGCACTGAATTTAAATCGTCATTTCCACAAGAATAAATATAAAGAATGAGGAAGATGAGACAGAGGACAGCTGAAAAAGAGCGAGGAAAAGCGGAAAAGGGGATAAAAGAAAAGGGATGAACCAGCAAAGAGAAAAAAGAGATAAATCTATGGCCAAGCAAAACCTTTTCGACGTATCCTGATTGCATTAAAAGTCGAATCCGACGTCTAATCACCGTCGCAACGAATTCCTCAGTTCCAGGCAAGGCTCGATGTGTTCGTAGTTGGTCATTCATTACCCTACTAATCTTATCCAAACATGTACTCATCTTCGACAGCTGAAATCCATTATAATTCAGAAGTGCTCAACGTCGCATTTCCTGTGAAAATCGCGTCCTTCCAGAAAATATAAAATTATTTATTCGCAGCACAGTAACCGACGCCAGCATTTTCAAACGAAAACATCACGAGCGTCCTTTTGAGTGCTATCGAAGTTCTACATGAACACAAATCTACATTCCATATAAAAATGAACCCTGAACATACGCAACCACATTTAAAGAAAGTAAAGACAGAGGGAATGGGGGAGGAATGAGGAGGAGGAAGGTTGAGGTAACCTGAGGAGAGGGAAGGAAAATGCGAAAGGCATTGTCAGAGACAGAAACTATCATAACCTCGGTGAAATAAACGACAAACAACAACAGCAAAATTAACACCGCAAAGATATTGAGCAACCGGATCTTACCTGTGCTAGAACTGGTCCACCCCAACGCTTATATTCTAGTAGCAAAAACTTAACCACCCTCATCGCCTTATTGCCTTCCAACTTGCTTTCATTAAATCAAATCTTCCATACCCCTCTTCTCCATTCACATAACCCATAATCCTATTCTGCAATTAGAATTTCAAGAGGAAACATGCAAGAAAATATTATCGAATTTGAAATAAGGTAGATGCCCCAAGAACAACTACAATATCTGTAGTAGAACTGCCTCATATCTGAAGCGGTACTACTTTCAAAACGCAACATATTCGTCGGTAAACAGCCGCAAAGGAATATATATATATATATGTACTTGCCGACGCACACATAAGTCATATGCATAAAGGAACCCTTGTACGTACACATACCTGCTTTTTTATATACCTAAAGGACGTACCTACTGTACACGACGAACTGTGATACAAATAAGTATGAGTTGCGCAGGGAAAGTACCTGATCGGAAAGTCTCCAGTGACTCTCGTTCTTCATAACGTCCAGCATTCCAGACCACATCTCCGGATCGTTGATATGATAAAATTCCAGCTAAAATTGGCTTTTAATCACTTCAGGAAGCAATAAATACATCCAACCGCAGAAGAAAACCCTCCGAATCCTGAAATATAGCGAAAAAGAAAACTTCGTCCCAGATATTTTGTGGCTGAATAAACGTTTAAAAGGCAAACACTCAAAGTATGGAAGAATAAATGTGATATCTGCTGGGCCGTAAATCTGATTCTTGTGAGTGCACAATGAGCAGCAATCAGATAATGAAAATCTTCCAACATATGCATAAGCACTTACGTCTGCAATTTCTCGATGCAACTTCTCTTTTTCCCATATATAGCATCCAATTTTGAGACGTTCGATTTTCAATTTCACCGAATTCACATTCGCCTCCAGTGCCTCAAAATAAGAGGATTTCTGCAGCCTTCCTTCTTAAAACAATCGTCAGCATTTTGCAGCTATCTTGCAACCATCTTACCGAAGAGAACAAATCCCGTCGCATGTAAAGGGAAAATATCGCCTCCGTTAGTCCCACAGAGTAAAATTACACAGTACGTCTCAGTCGGTCAAGACGTTGCTGTTCAGTATTGATACAGTTAGCCGGTTCACTGAAGGTGTTATGGTTATGTCGTCAGAATCTTTCTAGCGCGTATTTCAATTTACCAGAGAATACTAGTGACAATTAGTGATCAACAGAAGTCTAGCACTACTAGGAATGACAGGTAAAGCTGGAGTGCAGTACCTTGTTGATGATGGCCATTTTCCTCTCCAAGAGCAATCCATCCGTCAGCCTTTCACTCTTCATTCTTCGTTGACCCTTTGCCTCATCTTGCTCTAGGTATAACTCATCCTAGAAAAATGTTCACTTTTGCGTTTTCTTAATGCTAAAAAACATACTTCCCTGCCAGATTCTGCATCATCTTTCTGCTATCTCAGACGACTATCCAAGACATTTTTGAGCCAGGATATCGATCAAAAATTCAGATGTCAGCCAAAGACTCCCTCGCAAAAAATGATGCTTAAGACTCCTCGAATTGCTGTTGAACAACTGTGCGCACCATTCGCCCTTACTGGTAAATATACTTACGAGTTCACCGCACTTTAGCTGCCAATTTAAAAAAAAACGTTGCGCCAATCTATGTCCCTCAACCAAGCGGTCTGAGAAATACCCTCCAGCACTAAACTGCATTTCATGTTTATCTATCCTCGCTCGAAATAGCTTCATCAAAAACCTCTAAGCCTCATAGATATCAAAACAACTAAGCATTACACACATGTTCACCAATAATCTTACTTTGTACGCATATTTCTTCAATACTTATAAAAACTAATCACCGATGGCGACCTGCATATCGTTTCCTCCCAAATGGTTCTCATTATATATTTGAAAAAAAAGTCACAACAGCCATTTTCTACAGCAAAGCTTTTCAAATTGAACTTCCATTCATAACAACAACCTCTATATGCCGGATTTGCATATTTCAAAGTATACTGAAATCGCAAATGATCCACACAACTGTTCCGCCGTTCTCGAAAACGAATGCAATCTCAGCAAGAATTTTGGTATTTTTGAGTGCTCATTGAGGAAATGGTTATTCGATGCGCAGAAACTACATTAAAACACGATATAAACAACAAGGTTCTAATGCGTGGAGAAGGCGAAAATTTATGTTAAAGTCTTATTCGGGCATAAATAATGAAGAGAAACTGCCGCAAGCCGACATATTCGCACAGCTTAAAGGCCGAACGCCTATTCCGTTAACAAAATGTCGTGGGTTGGAAACGACCTGTGGCCAACACTTTTTGTGATCACGACGCAAAGGAATGGGATCACAATGCAATGCAGACAGCTCGAACTCTTCCCTCATAACGAGATGAGCTGAGAAATAAGTGCCCACTTCCCTCAGACTCGTATGAAAAAGCAAAAAAGGTGCCGCAAAAGGGGAAAATTTTTAAAAACGAATGAAAAAATAGAAGAAAGTAAACATGGCTTGCTTCCACAAAAAAAGATTCCCATAAAACAAATTTAAAAATCCGAGAAAATAATACCATCCAAACTCCGAACACAATGACAGTTTTCCTGCTGAAGTGATGAAGAAAAGCTGACGAAAAAAATTTGACGTCTCCAATACGCACTTAAATATTTCAAAACTGAGGAAAAAGGTGAAGGGAGCGAGGAGGGCAGTGGGTAAGGAAGAGGAGGAAGACACGATGTCCGATTCCGAACGGATTCCCTCAAACACAGTTCGTATTATGTAAATGCTCTATGCTGGATTCATGCAGCTTAAAATCTCGCTAAATTGGTCTAACTGGTAAAGAATAACAAAGACCTGCTTCCATGATCGAACTCAACCTCATTGCTTCCCCATCCCTCCCTCCCCTCGTACACCTGCTTCCTTCCCCCCTCAAATGCACTACAAAATGATGTATTTAATTTATAAAAACACTGAAGCACGAAAGGAACCTGCAAAGCGAGAAACTGAAGCCACAATTCGACGTTTAGCCGATCTGCACCGAGCTTCCTGTTGATCATCTGACTGCGCTGCCACAGATCCACTTCCATCACCGAGGTGTCACAACGACTCAACTGACTTCTGACGTCCTCATCCTTCAAAAAGCATCCCTATTCTTGCCTTATTACTAATAAGGTCTGCTATCATTAATTTAAAAATAGATACTTCGTTTGTGAGATTCCTGGTAAAATGCTCTAGAAACTACTAACATTACGCTTATTTAAATACAGGTCAATATTCATCCATCTTATTTCAATGTCTCAAAGCGGTAGAACAGGAGACGAAAGACGAGTAGAAAAGCAAGAAAATGCAAAACGACCAAATGGCAACAATAAAGGCGAATAGTCATTCACTACGCATGGACACCACCAATATTGTGACGATAGAAATGGTTTAACACAAGCTTAGAAGATGAAGGAGCGGGTGCTTCAACGATCCATCTAATAAGTGAGATCTCTTATACGAAGAAACCGGAAACTTTATAGAACAATGTTAATGGTGTTAAACTGTTGGCAAGCTGGAATCAATGCCTACATCCATTATGAGTATAAATACACTGAAATATTTCTAACAGCGCAATGCCGGAAAGGCGGAGCACAATTTGATGGCGAAGAAGCAGGTCAAACTTGAGCTTCCGAGATTTCAGTGATTCTAAACTAAATTCGCCTCATACGGAGCTCACGAAAGACAAAGTGGGTGAAGCGTTTCTGAACTACCACTAAAAATTCTGATAACAGGAATGAAATAGGAAGACCAGAGAGCAGCACTGTATTGCAAAAAAGATCTGCGATAGGTGATGAGCGACTTTCCGCAACGATAAGTTTATTTAAGCAGCAAAGCATGGAACATTCCTGACAACTTTTTGCCAACAGTGGACCATCACAATTTCCAGTGACGTTTAGGATCTACTATAACATCAAAACCATGAACGCCGTCACTAGCAGAACGGACTTCAATTACTGATACTTGAAAACACTCAGGTTGAAAGTTGATAATCAACCACCTGACATTTTCTACGAAGGGCATTTAACGATCGCATAATTTCAATTAACCGACAAAACCTATCAGGATCCTTCTGCGCAACACGTAAGGCACAAGAAAGGCTACGAAGTGGACAGTAAATTTTCATATCAACAGCAAAACCCTTACTCGAGGTACCATTGACATATTATGGAAAAATTAAACCTTAAAACACTTCTCTTGAATTAAACAAGTAACCCTTCAAAAACGCGACGACGACGCGCTACCTCCGTAGGAAACCCACTATGACCTACAGTCACCATGGAACTTGATAACATCACTTGGAGGCGAAAACATTATAGGAAAAGATCCACAGTGTGAACGGCTAAGTGACGTAAAGGTCAGCACAGGAACAGATAAAAACCGACCGGCAAATCACTTTCGAGCAGAGGTTCCATCGAAATGGGAATAACATTCACGTTCGGATTTGTTTCTAACCGGCGCCAAAAACGTTCCGGTTGATCCGACCATGTCTTGCGGACTTTCTCATCGAAGTAACGCAGCACTTTTTCTGGTTTTTCCTTCTCAGGAAACAGCATCCTACAAAAGTCGATCGGTACCTTTACGAAATTTAAAAAATTTCATTGCCATAAATACACACATGTTCACCTTCTACCTGACCACATCCGCGCCCACATGCCAACCAAAGAAAGGAAAATCACAGGCACACGTATTCAGGAATCAGTTAACTAATCAAACGCTGAAAGACTGCTTCGTCATTTTTTAGTGCAAAAAGCAGTTCCACGAGAACAGAAACCAAACTGAGAGCATTAGAGGCCTCAGAAAACGCTCTACATATACTATTTCAGGTCCGACTGAAATACAATAACTGCCTTCTACATCTAATCAATAAAGCTGGCCACTGATTTGTTTTAAACAATAATATTCGCATACTCAACAATAATTATCTCTTTTGTGGAACAGTAATATTCGAATTAAAAAAGAAAAAACAAACACATAATTGGATATTCTGATGGGAAATAAAAAATTTGAGAAGTGAAATAAGACTAATGACTTCGAAAAAGACGGAATTAAACTGTTCCCTTCATGTTATCAAATTCGAGCATTCGTTTGCGATCATTTCTGATAGACCAAATGGCTCAATTCTGATTTATACTAACCACCCATGGCTCGCTTAAAATTAAGTTTACATATAGCCACTCAGTAATCAAATCGGCAATTAAATAATTGAAAATCTTCATTCCCTTACGTTATTAAAACTTCGGTAGAGGTCGGCGGTCAACCGGGTCCGATAATGCGACAATAGGTATCACTGAGGTCGGTCTCTCTCCCTCCTATCTTAGGCATATTTTTAACGAATAAATCTACGGCCCACAGAGAAGAGAGGGAGGAGATGGGAGGGAGGGGAAAAGGTGGGGCAAAACGATATCGTTTGCAGACAAACCTTGTAAGCCATTTGATTCTGTACGCATTCTATTCCGAGATGCCAATTCTGACAAACAGAATCAATAAATTGGCACTTAACGTTACCTGGTGACAACTTCATCGCCTCCGATAACCTGGCGAATACATGGATGGAACTTGGCCAGTTCACCCTTATACACCGATTCGTAAAAACCATTTGAGCGATCCCCTTTTGTGTCAATGACAAAGAAAGTGGATGGCACCTTGACATCTATCTTCTTCATGAATGACCACTTCTCCTTTGTCTGAAATATGAAACTAAGCATAAGCATTATCAATATGAAAAATTTTGCTAGAGGATATACGACACGCACTGCCTTCTTGTATTGCTGCATACAACGATTTGAAAGACTACAAGCACCGAACGGATATAAAGTTATGAAGTTGTGGAAAGTCTGGATCAAGCTTCAGTTGAAACTGCTGGGCGATGGAGTCGTCTTATCTCACTTATATGATGTCCACGGATTCATATTACGGACATGTTCTTCGCCTTTTAAAAAAACACCTAATACGGCAATTACCTCATCTAAGAAAGCAAAGAACTTCAACTGAAGCCTCCCATAAACTCACGTTGAGCAGATCCCTGATTGATGGCCGGTTAAAGCATTCGGACTCTGATGACGAATAAGAGGAAGTCGAAGAAGTGGATTCTGAGCTCGAGCTCGATCTTCTTCGTTTACGTCTTTTTCTTTCTCTGCCGCGCCTGCTAGAACGTCTCCTTTCGTTGTGCTTCTTTTTCTTTCCCCTCTCCTTTCTAGGATGCACTTCTACCGTCTCCAATGAAACGTCACTTTCCGAGTCGCTATCATCGTCCGATCTGATTGAAACCATCTGAACCGATTTTAATTATTTCATAAGCATATCCTAAAACTGCTAACTACCGGTGGATGAAAATGATCCATCTTCAAGGATAAATGTGACAAACAGAGATTCCACACTGCTTCGAACTCCATCTCAACCTCACCTGGAGCTCCATTTCAACCCCTACCCCTCATTCTCTTTCCTCCAAAGCAACAATGACAGTTATGAGTGACCTTTTAAAAAATATTCAGGTGAAGCACATGACTATGACTCATTTATATGTATATGAATCCTTAAAGGTGGTTCAGCGAACTAAGGAAGTGCGACCATGGAATGCGGGACAACGACAGGAGTTACTTTCATCCTATCATTACTGCTGAGTCCATCGACGACAAGTGGCTTTCAATTAGGCCAAATTAGACGTGAACGGTTCACATATCGATGTTGAATAGTGTTGTATTTGTAGGAAAACATCTGCCATCACACTGTCCACTGATCTCTCAACGGTGCTCCTGCATCTCAAGCGATAACTGGGAATGGCAGTCCACTCATCTCATCTCAAGCGATAATTGGTGCAAAAAGAACAACTGGGAATCGGTAGTCAAGGATTCATAACATAAATCTGATCCAGGTGTGAAGGTGCATAGATCCTATTGATGAATATCAAAGAGGAAATAGCTGCAAATTTTCAGATGAAGCTTTATGGACGGAACTTTAGGGGTTTTCAAATGAAACTCATAGAAATAATCAGTTAAAGAGATCCTTTAAGCAGAATTTTCCTTTTTCTAGCTATTCAGCAGCTCGAAAATCCGTATGAGAAAATTCTACAACCTCCTCTTGTTTCCTTCGATCGACCTCCTATGAATAAACTATTTCTAGACGGTTACATGCAAAAGAATATTGTTTAAAAGAAGATCATGAGTGAACGCAGCATTGTGACTTGAATGGCATAGACGTAGGAGAAGTCAACGATGGACGATAAGCTAAGTAAAAATCAAAGAGAATGAAAGTAGGCAATCATCTATGAAATAACTTCAACCTTGATTGAGTGCACCGACATTTCGCGTCTCCGTTTCTCCTCCTTCTGATGTCGTTTTCTCTCCTTGGCTCGCTCGCTCTCGAGCTCATCATGTTGACTCTTTTTCCCTTGTTTCAGCTCTTCGTTTCTACTCATCGGCTTTCTGCCAGAGTCCATCGAAAACGAGTCATAAGAAGGACCGGAAGCGGAAACGTCGCTCCTCCAAGTCTCATCCCTATACGCCGGGAACATGATATTTTCTACTCTGCAAAACGGCTTCAAGAGAAAGATTTCTTCTCGACGCACCAAACAACAACCATCGAAATTGTGAAATGAATACTGCATATACATCATTGGATATAATTGAAATACATCATCATGAATATTGCCATAAAATCAATTAATATTTATATTTATTTCGAAGTAAAATGAGGAATAATTTGCAAATGAAAGCAGAAACAAAATTACGGAGGAAAATGATCTTTTCGAGTGGAAAAGAAAAGAATTTTAAATGGAGCGATCGCTGAAGCATCCATATTTTTGCCTCCTATAAATCTCATATAGCAACAGCCCATCAAAAATTGCCTTCAAGTCCCCGAAATGAATTCTCCGCTCATCACTCAGAGGGTCTTTTTCTTGGTTTATAGGAACTCATAAGTTCTCAAGAGCTATTGTAGAGCGAAACGATCTGCTCAATATGCTAATGCACGCAAACAGATACATTTAAGCATAGAGAGGAATTTTGAGAGTATTTTCCTAACCGTCCAAATACTATCTGCTATAAATCGACAGTACACTCTCTTAAGGGGACAATAGCACGAGTGAAACTTTGTGGAAATGTTAACGTTACGATCGAATTCGGAAGTCCATCGTTGATTATAAACATAGAATTACATCGGTCTAGAGAAATTCCACGACAAGGAAGGCCGTAATCAAAAGCGATAGGACTAAAACCCTCGTCGATGCAATCCGCTCCAGAACTATCATCCATGAATATCCTTTATAGAAAAGTGGTGAGATGGAGGAGGGTATCGCCACTAAATGCAGTAACTGAAATTCCAAAAGAAAAGGATTCATTTTTGACTGAAAGATTAATAAATTGTCGAGTAATAATCAAGTAACGAAACGATCAAAACTCATTAGCACCATATAGCTATCCATCAACGATACCTCCCCTTAGTTGTGCATTCACATTGAGAGTGATCGTTGACTTCAAGTATCATAGCATTTGAGAAGTTAAGATCACCGCTATGTCTCTTTTAGAAAAACTATTGTTCATTATGCAATGGGCAATTAATGAAACAACGAAGTGCGAGTGTGTTTCTTAATTTATTGAATAAAATAAACAAATAACACAAATAATTCATTAAAAAAAACGAAGAAAAATATAGTAGATGAATATTTTATCATTATTTCTTACGCGAAATATGTAAACACATGAGAAATGAAAATGCAATTGTGCCGCTCCTCTCATTCCTCCAAAGCCTCAACCACCCGGCTTCCTCTCATCCTCCAAAGCCTCATTCATCTCAACAACCATCCAGCTTCCTCTCATCCTCCAAAGCCTCATTCATCTCAACAACCACCCAGCTTCCTCTCATCCTCCAAAGCCTCATTCATCTCAACAACTACCCAGCTTCCTCTCATCCTCCAGAGCCTCATTCATCTCAACAACCATCCAGCCTCCTCTCAATCCATACGCCATCAAAGGAGCTGCAATGATTACATGAGACAAATCCACACCTTATATACCCTTACTTTGTGCGACAACTCAGTCTCGTGACAGCTTCCCATGCACCGCCCCTCCGATCCCCTGCATCCTATTGCAAAATAAAATAAGATTCGTTGCGAATAGCGAACCATGCACAACGTTACGCACAGCTACCGTATCCCGCAATTTGTCCGACGGGTTACTTCATCATTAGACGATTCCCGAATCCTCTGAATTCCCAGTTAGCTCCTCGTTGTTCATCCCGGAACACTAAATAATTTTGTGGATCGAAGTAACTGAAGAAGGTCGCTGTACTGGAAGCACTCTTTAGGAATCGAGTGTACAAGAGCCGATCAAATCTTTCAAGCACTGAACGAGCATCACTAATCTCTTCGGCCTTTTAGGCCTCTAACTGACCCGTTATCCCTCAATGGGAAATCGCTACTTAATGGGAAATCGCTACTTTTGAAATCGCTACTTAATTCTCTATGCCCAACGATCCCCAATCCTTTGGTCTAGAATTCTATGTTATTTGGAATAGCGTAGAGCGTATGCGGATAGGTATACAGATAAACCTGAAAAAAAAAGTGTGCGGATTTCGAGCACGCGATCTTTACCATATCACATGTGCAGCAGGGCACCGTACATAGTTCCGATCCTGAAAACTCATCCGGAATACGAAAGTTATTTCGGAATGCGCCAACTTCCTTTCGAATCCCTTGCTCTGATACAGAGACGGTGGGGGGATCGGCGTTGTCAATTGCGTGAATAGATCGTTCTTCTCGAAGCAGATTTCTAAATCCTTCTCAGTTCGACTTCGTTTCTGATCGGTGCATAACCTGCAGCCTATTTCTAATTCAAACAGTATGTGTGTGTGGTGCAGACAGTAGTTCAGGCCGAAAGTATATACCGTTCACATAGAGGTCTTTGCTATAAATTTTAACGGAAAGGTATCGTTGAAAGACCCAAAAAACAAGGTGCCATCAGGTCTCTGCTTCAGTGGATCAGCGCATTCTGTTGTACGCGATATTTATCGTAAAAGTCCAAGGAAGCGACTCCACCTATGTGAATCATAAGGAAGCGTTTTGGATCCTTTTCTTCCTCATAGACGTAAATGACGTTCCTTCTACTATCTGTGGTGCGTTTTTCATTGATATCAAACATTGCTGCCTGAGAAATGCCGTGTCCCTTCACGTAAGCTTCCGAAGTGAATGCCTCTTTGAGGGAAGGAGGTGAGTGACGATTTTCACGCTGCAGGTCGTCATCATTACCATCGTGATGCTGCGTCGACCTTGAGATTTACTAGATTTATTGCCTCCTACTCCTGCTGAATAGTCCTCCTAGAAACTGTCTCAGCATTGATTTGCTTTCTAACACCAGGTTGTTAGAAAATATGCCAAAAGTCCACATGTTCTTTTGCAAAACTTTTTCGAGGATGTTCCATTCCGGTCAAAGTACGCTATAGGGCCAAAAACCGTTATCCTGAAATTAGTGGAATCCCGGATGCTTAAGTTCAACTAGATTCTCTATCCCAAAAGAAGTTGAATGCATCTTTGCTAACGTCGTGCTGTAAGAGATTTAAATTCGTCGTTGCCGTAGTCAACTCGAGCATCCCTCTTCAAAAGATATTGCAAACAAACCGTGCTCTGAAAACATTTTTCGCTTTCGTTTTATATAAGCTTTGGAATCTGTTTTCTGCTGGCATCTATGCATCCACTCTTACGACTCAGATGAGTGTCTGATCGGTCGGGTTTTTCTTCTCGGACGTTCTGGTCTTTCATGCTTTTCATGCTTTCATAGTTTTTTTATTGTTTCTCATATGCAGTCGGGAAAGGGTAATGCAGTTTAGCCGGGAACACCCCCCTCTTGACGTCATCGATCATTATGATGCCCTTCACTTCAAGGTGCATTTGCCGATCAAGTCTTTGAATATTGGTATTTCGATGGCACTGCACTAAATAAGAAAACAACGTTTATTAAGACCAATGAGGTAAAGAGGAAAGCACCGAGGTGGTCGTCCCATCGCTGCAACTCAGGAAACATTTGTAAGTTCCTCGCAATTATATTCCTATTTTTAATTCGAGCACTTTCCCCGGAGCCGATTTTGGCTTTCCACCACTCGAGCTCTCCGCCGACTTCGTGCTGAAGCAAACAGAGATCACTTCATATCAAAAACGCCACATTAGTACCGACCTTCCAGTCGAAAAGAATTTGTGTGCGAAAAAACAGTCGGACGAAAATATCCTCGAAATGTCTTTCTGTCCGCTTAGCGCATCGTTGACTAGGTCAGTTGGCCTATAGTACCCCTCCCCCCCCCCCTCCCCTCGTAATAAGCTTCTCTCCTAAATTACTGCGTTCTTTTCTATGTCCGATACACGCGGTCTGTTGCGTTGGTCATCAACAACCTTTCTCATGCGACTTGAAATTAATCAAATTCGACTGTATCAAAATTCTTCTGCTGATAGGGGTTCCACTATTCGCTTATCGGCCAACGGAAGTGACAGAAGGTTTTTTTGCATTTGCAATTTTCCAAGAGACGAATAGAACGTTTGCAAAACGAAATTTTTATTCACTCAGAAGCAAATAACCATAAACAAATAACTATAGGAGACGACATTCAAACGGTAGTGCTTATTGCTTGCGGATGAGTTTAAGCCATACAACATTCACTTTCTAGCGAATACTAAACAATTGCGAAAGATGTTCGCGGTGGACTATCTTCATAGAAATATCCTATATTCCATACAAAACTGCATGGAACGCCTAGGTGACATGTAGACTTCTCTATTCAGGTGTTATTCAAAGGAGAAAAGTTACCTGTCGGTGACGGGAGGTGCTGGCTTTTCCGTCACCTTCGAAATTTCAATAGCCGTAGGTGGATTAGTTGGAGGCGTTTGAGGAATTTCTATAACGGCGGCACCTTTTTTTGACGATTCGCCTTCACCACTGACTACGGAACTCTTATTTTCCGTTTCCTTGACTCTTGCTACAAACTTCTGAATATAATGATCAGCAGAGCAACATTATCAACACAGCGAGATTATAGACATTCATTGAAGCCAAATTTAACTCCATTCAATTCAAACGGCTGCGGTTATAATGGCTATGGAGCCCGAGATTAAAGCCGAAATTATTGAACAAGAAGGAAAAAAGTAGTAGTTGCAAAGTCTATATATGAAGTCATGTCTGAAGGGTGGTAGAGGAATTTTGTTCCTTCCGAACATTGCAATCGTCCATCTCACCAATGAGCGAAGGACATCTTATGTTGCCTTGAGAAATGGAGGGGGAATTTCAACATGGAGATGATATCCAGTGTAATGCTGCAACGAAGTCGAATGAGGAACAGGCTGTACTGAACGACGAAATGAAAATTGCTTAAAAGGAGCTGACTTACGTTCAGTAGTTCGATGAGACGATGCAGCCCAGCTCGCAGCAGATCCGTATTATACAAATAGAATGCAAGGAAGGGTCACTTGGGAAAGGTTTCAACGGAGCTCTCCTGAGCTCACCAGCCAGGGACCTGTCCCTGGTCGTCCGAACCGTCCGAATGGCGAACCTTTGTTAGGACAGATCCCGCTGATCTACCTAGCTCCGCCTTCCATTTCCGGTGATGCATGCAACGTGCCTTTTCCAACTGGAACGTCTAGTTTTTGTCTCCCAGTTTCCGCTGGGTGTATCATCGTCTGCGCTGTTTGTTTCATCGTTTCCGGTCGTCATAGGCGCCGTTGAGGCGGTTAGCCTTTTTTTGCTACACGCTGGCTGCAATGAGCCGCGATGACGCATCTCGCGTTTCGCAACACTCCCACGGCCCCTGACGTTAGTGGGGGGCGTCCATATCGGCTCGAAACTGCGTATTTCCATCGGATGGTCCGTCCCTTGGGGGGAGGATAGGCTCGCGCTTCGTTTCTTGCGTCAACACTGTACACAGCAGCGTCGTGCTGCGCATATTAGATACTGTGGACAGAGAAATATTGCTGCAGCTGCGCACCCAACTGCTGGTACAGCCGCGATCGCTCCTCCGAAGATCCATCGCCAGCGGAAGGCGATGTCTTCGAGTTCTCTTGCTAACGTTGCGGATGACTTTTGGAATGCATCGCTGGCCGCTTCGATGATTTCTTCCGCGTCGTCTCTTATGGCCTCGGCCGTAGACTTTCGCTGTTCTTCTGCGGATCTTTCCCAGGCTTGTGGGTTCTTATCGATCTTGCCCAGCACCCACTGAACCCTTTCTTCGGAAGTATCTGCAGATAGTGGCGCGTCGAAGACTGGTTCCTTTTCTTCGGTTTCTAGCGCCCATTCTTCAATGATTTCACGGTTCTGCTTCGTCCTGATTTCTCTACAACTAAGTTCTTCTGACACTGCTTTGATTTCGCGTGACCTTGGGTGCACGAATAGGATCTTGTCCTTGTATCGTACCGTGAGATCTCGATAGCGCTTGCCTTGAACTTCGCGGTTCGCGAAAACTTCAGAGACTTCCAGCTTTTTGCGCGGAGCACTTTCAACAAGTCCTCGATATTTTCTGCGGCGATATCCATCCGTCTGAGGAGTACTCGCGCTGTAGTAGTTGGATCCATCCTGCTAAGAGCTCCAATGAGCCAAAGCGTGTGATTGTGCTGTTCGCAAATTCTGTGTCGAATCTCTTGAGTTATTCGTTGTTCCCGTTCACTGAGGCTATTCCATAAAAACTGCAGCTTAGCATTCACGGAGGCATCACTCTTCTTGTTGATTTCTTCTGGCAATTCTTCAACGAACAATATTCTTTCATTGAGGACTCGATTCGATGTCTCTCTGGAGCGTTGCTCCTCGGGGCTGAATTCTATGACTACTCCTTTTTTCATTACTTCGGCCGTCAGAAACTTGCACACGGTGTCAAGGCTCGTATCATTCTGCATTTCCTTGCTTCTGACGAATACTGTTTGCATTGATGGAATCGTGACGAACCGATCTGATGCTTGAGCGTTCGCCCTCCCCAACGTTCTATATGGACACCGATAGGCCAGTTCGGACGGATCCCACAGAATCGTTTCCGTGGCCGTGATACATTTTCCCAAAGTTTCATTGCATCTTGATGTGCGACTTAAACCGCCGCAGAACTTGATCACTCCTTGTTTCATACGACAATTAGTGGTTGTATGACATCGCATTCCGATCCATCCGCACCTATATTCAGTCGGCTGTTTAGACGACCATCGGTTTGCGTCAGTTTGTTCGAGGCAGATGCCATTGAGCTCTAGTGACTGCCGCATTTCCATGCATTGTAACGTCGCCATGTTCTGGACCGCTGTTTCATCACGCTTAACGGCTAGACCCCATCGAAGGAAGCACTTGGTGCAGGCGGTGCGCGATACCTTTGCACAGAAGATAGCCTTTGCCGAATTGAACGCTCTGCTCAATACTTCCACAATTTGCGTGGAGCTGTGCATTTCCTCGCGGACCTCTTTGCAATTTAGTTTATCTGGTATCTTCACGTACAAGCCGTGGCCGTGTTTTGTGCATACATGAAAATGTAAGTTCGCCGGGACGCTGCTTGTCAATGCAAAGGTCGCGAATAGTATCACCAGCACGATTGATAGCGCGTGCGCATACCTTGTCCTGGTGGTTTTAGGTCGGTTCTGATGTCTTCTTTTTCCTCCGTTTCTTCTGCCTGCAGATTCCGGTCTGCTAGGTGCTTCACAAATTCTTTGCTTTTTGTTGTCTGTTGCGTCTCCCTTTCTTCTTCCGACACTTCGAGGAGGTACAGCATATTCACTGGCCTCTTTACCACGTGACCGTTGAGCATTTTGACTTCGACAGCTTTTGTTCTCCCTTTGTGATTCTTGTACAGTTTTTCAACTTTGCTTAGCTTCCACTCTGCTCTGGATAGACCCTCCTCGGCGACTATGACGGTTTTGTTTTCCGGGGGTGGGCGGTCCGTCACTCGGAAGGGCTGCTGGTGTTCCATGCAGTGCAGTTCTCTTAGGCTGATCAGGTAGTCATGGATCCAGATTTTCCAGAAGAGTTCTAGGCTGCTAATTGTTGCCTTCCCTAGACCAAGCAGTTTGCCTCGTTTGTCTGCTGTGTGCTGCAGACGTTTATCATCTTCGGAACTCGGCCCTTGTGGTGCTATGATCGCCTGTGGTCGGAGGAAGTCGACTGGCCCTAAAATCCTTTCGAATACGGAGTCCACATAAGTGAGTGGTCGCTGTTCACTATAGCTTCGCATTCTACTACCAGCGTTTTGAATTCTTCCTCTTCCAAGAGCCTTCTCCCGACTGCTTCGCGGAACGCAGCTTTGGTCAGCCCGACTAGCCTTTCATAAACACCTCCTTGCCATGGTGCAAGGGGGTAATGAATCGCCAAGTTATAGATGCAGCGAGAGTGTTTTGCATAACTTGTTTAACCAGCTGGAACTGTGGCGCGTTGTCCAGCACTATACTAGTAGGGTAGCCGTTCCTGGCGATGAATCGTCTCAAGACGTGTAAGAACTGCTCTGCCGACAAGTTCTTCGTTGTTTCCAAGTGAAAGGCTCTAGTCGCCAGACAAGTGAAGAAGGCTATTCATCGTTTGCAAGGGCCAGTAACGTCGCGTACGGTTACAGGTCCCATGTAGTCGAGGCCGACGTTTTGGAAGGCTCGCGTTGCCCATGTCCTTTCTTTCGGCAGTGGGGGGAAGGCTGGAAGTTTGAATGGCTTTGCGTTCCATCTGCGACACGCCATGCAGTGTCGTCGTAATATGCGTTTGACCGTTGCTCGACCTTGGGGATCCAGTAGCGTTTCCTTATGTTGGCCAATATCTGTGACACTCCAGCATGTCCGGACTCCTTGTGTCGAGCTAATACGATCAGCTTGTTGAAGGCTGATGATTTCGGGAGGAGAATAGGAGGAATTGTTTCTTCTGGTAGCGCTGCATGTTCCAGCCTTCCTAGACCTCTCATAATTCCTTGTTCATCCTTATACAAGTTGTCGTCAGTAATTCTCTCGAATTCTTCGCTTGTCTTGGTTCGTTCTTGTACGATGAGGATGAGCTCTGCCCAGTCCAGTTCACCAGCTGTGGCGGGCCCTTCGAGTTCGACGGTTCCCCATAACCTTCGTCCGAGATGAATTTGGGGAAATGGAAGGCGGAGCTAGGTAGATCAGCGGGATCTGCCCTAACAAAGGTTCGCCATTCGGACGGTTCGGACGACCAGGGACAGGTCCCTGGCTGGTGAGCTCAGGAGAGCTCCGTTGAAACCCTTCTCCAAGTGACCCCTTCCTTGCATTCTATTTGTATAATACTGATCTGCTGCGAGCTGGGCTGAATCGTCTCATCGAACTACTGAACGTAAGTCAGCTCCTTTTAAGCAATTTTCATTTCGTCGTTCAGTACATGGGGGCTCAGCCGGTGATGCATGCAACGTGCCCTTTTTCCGATTGAAACTTCTAGTTTTTGTCTCCCAGTTTCCGCTGGGTGTTTCATAGTTTCCGGTCGTCATAGGCGCCGTTGAGGCGGTTAGCCTTTTTTTGCTACACGCTGGCTGCAATGAGCTACGATGACTCATCTCGCGTTTCGCGACACAGACGTTGGTGAACTTACATTTAGGCAGTAAATCTTCTGATAAATTATGAATGTGTTGTGGCTTCGTAAAAATTGTTTTATCCCACGCAGACACTGTTATACTTTCTTGTAGCATCTAGTATGGTGTCAGATCTCCGGTTCCAGATGGGAACCCCACCAAGGAAGGGGGTTTCCTTCATAGGCCAGTTATGCTTAGTTACATGAAACTCCACCGGAACGTAATCACATCATGTGAATGATGTTGAGACTTGATGCGTTTCTGAGAAATTGTCGTTGCAATCACCATTTCGCAGCATCCATTCCAAGAAAGATGGTTCGAAGGAAGTAAGACAAATTCGTATGCATTAATTGAATGTTCAAATGTGATGTTGGTCACTGGGTGATTTTTCTGGAAGAGGATACGGTGAAAAGAGAGGTTTTTCCCCCGAGTCCGGGAAAGGAAAGGTCCTGTCCATTGTTCTTTTATTCGAGGACTCATAATAAACGATTTGAGGAAATGAATGAATGAAGTGGATAATTTATTTTATTATTTGAGGATATTTTCATTAGCTTCTTAAGTGATTATGCAAGCACGTTCAATTTAGTCGTTCGCCTTTTTCGATGATCTCCAGCGGCATTAATCAATCGCTCTTTTGGATCCATTTTGGATGAGTAAATGACAGTTCGGCTTATAAAATGCATATCAGATGAAAAAGGGCCGTAGATCGCGTGTTGCTCGTCCTTGCAACTTCGGTTTCTTTTCTTCCCCTCTGTCGCTCTTTGACTTGTTAAAGTTAGGCATTCTTCAGCGTTCACTCGCTGAACGAGTGCACAACGATTTCCGCTCGGAACAAATTTGGAAATTACAAACACACCTCCTATGTCCTTTTCAACTGGCAGCGGCTTCTGATCGTCAGAGATCACTAAAGCAGAATCCTTGCCGACTAAGTTTGTAGCTTGGTCGTCAGTCCTCTTGACCTCCTGACGTGGTTCACGAGCTTTCGGCTTCTTTTCGTCCGATTTGTCGACTAGAAAATAGGAGAGAATTTTTGTGTTTCATAATGTAATCAGCATTCATTTCTTGTCGATTCGCAATGCACGGTGACGTTACACGACTCAAAGGCCGATTTAAGTGGAGCGCGAGTCAACATGAAGTTCATAATCCCAAGCGTTACGTAGATAAATTTCTTCATGGAGAAAGCCTAACAATTTATATTTATTAACTGCTGTTTATTCGGAAACATAAAAAATTTATGAATAAGAACGGCAAGGAGGTGCAGTGCATTCGCGTAGTAATCGCATCAGCGAGGAGATATTTGATATGTGGCAACTGCAATAGGATGTAGATGAAAACAACTCAGCCGCAGTTGTCGTTTATTAAAAACAAGGTAATATAAATCTCATAGCGAACCGAACCCAGTTTCCATTTTCAGGGCAGCGGTGAAGTTTAGTGATACCATCTACCATCACTGACGAATCTTTATTGAGGTAGAAAAAAAATGAATGTTGCCTATTCTATCGGCGCACCTCTCTCTGCCACCCGCTTGATTCATAAATGGGATGAAAGCTTCCTGCTAGGAGCAGTGGAAATCACTGTGCTTATTATGTTTACCGTCCAGATATATGCTATCTGTAATACTGGCAATCCAGGATATATTACCCCTGTGAGTGAATTCTTTCATCCGATTTTTCAGCTCTGTGGGAATTCTATTCTGTTATACACCACTGCAGTTATACTTCGTGCATAGATAAAGGGAACGAACAAGAACATTTGTGGGTCAGATGTGAACACTTGCTTGAACGAAACCAAAGCAAGGGTCCTAATATTTCAACCTGTGAACAGGTCTTTTGGCTACGAGGATCTCCAGCTTCACAGAAAAACAGCCGACTGCTTCACGAGAACATACGTAATGACCGATAACGACCGCTTGTCACATTGACTCTTCCGAGAAGACGATCAGAAAATGCAGTAATAACGATTAAAAGACTTCAAGTAATACAAAGAAAGGGGTGAAAAGAAAGATTTTCAAGAAACATAGGGAAAAGGACTGAAAGATTTTTATGACTATCTTTTCTTTACTTTAATCAGACCTTATTATTCCGATCGTGGAAAGGTGAAAATTTGTCGTTCATGATTTGAAAAGGAAAATAAGAGTTGAAAGAGCACTAGAAATTTACAGAGGACAGAAAGAGAATAAACTTAAAATTCCCCAATGAATCAACGGAAAAAACGCTCAAAGATGTTGTCACTAAAGTCCTTAAGTTCCCTTCCGGATCACATCGGATGAGGATGAATTTGCACTTTTCCCTTGCTAAATGAAGAAGGTTGATGGCAGAGTTATTCAGCGAGCTTATGGGAAACAAATCATTAAAAAATACAACCAAATGTTGCTGGAACTAGTTCTCAAAAATATTTTAACAAGCCATTGAGACAAATTGCGTCGCCACGCCGATTTATGAAATCACTTCCTTATAGGTTTCAACTGAAATCTATCATAATTTGTCCCAAATTTGCCATAATTCGCCATAATAGAAGTCGCATTAAATTAGGCAGCAGAAAATATAAACGCAACATTTGTACTGAACGAAGGAAAGTGAAAATATGTTTAAAGGAAGGTTACTTACGTTCAGTAATTCAAATTACTGCCGATGCAGCCCAGTTTGCAGCAGACTAGTTTTGATCAGAGAGAATACAAGCGTTGACAGGAATACAAATATTACGAATAATAGATGATTATACGTAGGGGAGGACCACTTGAATGGTGACGCTTAACAAGGAGCTCTCCTGAGCTCCACACCAGGGGTGTGTCCCTAGTTGCTGCAACTGTCCGAACTGCGAGACTTTGCTAGGGGACATTTCGCTGATCCATTTCCGATGATGTGCTCAACGTGCTCTCTTTCCCACTGAAACGTCTAGTTTTTGTTTCCCAGTTTCCGCTGGGTGTTTCATCGTTTGCGGTCGTCATAGGCGCCGCTGAGGCGGTTAGCCTTTTCTTGTGACACGCTGGCTGCAATGAGCCGCGACGACGCATCTCGCGTTTCGCGGCAACATTGCTGCTTTCAGCTAAACAGATTCCAGCTTACCACCTGAGGATGCAGAACGATCAATATTGGCAGCTTGTGGAGGCGCATCTTTTTTAGTGCTTGGCAGTTCGGCATTCCCTTTCCGGTCAGTGGATTCCGGCGGAACATTATCCCGCCTGCGTGATGGCAAAGCTGCGTCTACCTGTAAGATTAGTTAGTGGTGCTTCAGGTATCGGTTAACATGTTCTCCCATTTTATGTGCAACCTGGTAGGCCTTCTCACTGCAAGGCAACATGAAAAAATGTAGCAGAGAATAAAGTGAAAACGGCAAAAACACGAGACAGAGAGAGGGAGTTGTTCATTTCTAACATCATAAACGTCCATTACCTTGATAGGTATTCGTCGGTTTATTTTTTTCTCAGTTCAAATGCCCCCGGCAATTTATTTGAATGCATTTCGCCTCTCATATATATTCAAGTGAAATGAAAAGTGTGAAGAAATCATAGTGAAGAGGAGCTCGCAGCATTAATCAACTTCCCAAGTGAATCTCAAATCTCGTCTCAGCCTTCGCAGCAACTATTTACCACGCATTTGCATATTTGAAGGTTGGATAGCAAGAGTCAAAAAAGAATTAAATTTATACCAAATGAGTTTTTCATATAGAGAAGTTGAAATTCGAAAAGAGAGGATAATATTGTAATGAACGATATGACACCGTTATTTGTTAGCATAACATATATTTCCACAGAATTTCACTAGAGCTTTACAACTATAAACACTCCACTAGGAACGCCTAAAATCTCATCTAACTTCATTCGCGTAACTTTCACCATTATTTGTGCCTTTATCTTTTCGAATTACAATCGTTTCACCTCGTTAACAATATCCGTGTTATAAATTTATTCGTTATTTTAATTTGCTATAATTGTCTCATTTCAGTAATGTTTTTATTATATAATGTGGTCATTGAAATTATGATTACCTTATCGCATCGGTCTGTTGTAGTCTTATTAACGTTTGAATTTTCCTATAATTCATTTCAGTTGACCTTTCGCTAACTCACCGTTAAAGAACCCTCCGATAATGAATGCGACTTTTTCTTCTTCCTCTCGACTTGTTCATTTGTGCTTTTCCGAGATTCCACTGCTTGATCGTCTTCACGGCTCAATGACAGTCTGATTGTCGCCTTCTTACTTGGCTCAGCATCGTTCGATCTTCTCCAAAGATATCCCAGAATTACGCATAAGAGACCAGTAATTTATTATTTTGCGTTAGCAATTATTAACTGTAAATAAAATCTTTAATAATCTAACGATCAACTGCTTCTTATTTCCATCTCAAATGATTTTAACGAATATGAAATTATTTCACTTCATTAAATATTTATATATTGAGACGGATAATGTCGGAAGTCGGCTGAAACATACTGAAAAACAAAAGCATTCAACTCTATAAAATGAGCCATGAGTGAGGATGGCAAATACTAGACTTTGAAAGAAAACACAGAAGAGAGAAGCAGTCTACATGCACTACTTGCGGAAGCGATGAAGTGATGGAGACGTAAAATAAGCTGCAGGAATCACGAATATTAGAACCTCAAGGTAAGAAGAGAGAGCGTGCAAAATTTGTTTCCCTGGGATTTGGACCTCTGAAGCAACCGTGAAAAGGACCATTAAAATTGACTACAAATTTTATGAACATGGATTCCACGGAAGGTGTGGAAACAAAAATTTGCGCTTCCTTCATTTATTCCGATAATTATCTTACTCAGATTGAGGCACTGAGCCCTATTTAATGCGACAGAATCGCTGAAATTATGAACTAAAATGTATCAGCATTAGCAATTTGTGCATGCAATTAAAGTGACATATAATGATTACTCATATTTGGGGATATTTCTGCGTCTATCACTTGATCTACTTGCACGTCTCTTTCTTTTTCGCCCAGCAGCGATCACTCTGCGCATTTGCTCCTCCTTCCGCTGAAACATTTGAAATGCTTTACAAGATTATCTCTGGAGTTCTGTATCTCAGAAAAGATTTAGTGATTATTGAAGTTGGAATTAACGCTAATATTGTTTTTGTCTAGTTGACTGGAAGGCAGTTATTGTGTCACAAATACTGAGCATAATTTCCAGAAAACCGATGGGCCTTTCTTTCACATCTGTAATTTTTCGTTCGTCTCCAATTCTCCGGCATGCTCAATCCGGTTCGCAACGTTCACTTCAACTTCACATGGAGGAGGTGAATATACCACTATATTGTTATTAGTTCCCAACGGGAGATTACGAAAACAATAGTTCGGGAAGAAACCTTCTGTGAGCTTCTTCGCATCATGATAGCCTCATAGATAAGAGAGATAATTTGAAGGATACAGAACAAGACGATCACAACGGCGAGAACCACCACTGCGGTACGTAACCCCGATATGGAACTCACAAGGTCATCCCATCCCTGTTTCGACATTGGAAAATCCTCCTGAAAGAACAAGAAACAATTTAAATTCCAATTTCACCATCACATCCACCAAAAGTTACCGCGACATTTTTGAACAGGTCATATATACCACTCATTTCACTAGTTATATTGCGCTGCCTCGTTGCACGAGAAAGTGAAAAGATCGCTTGGAAGCCGACTTCGTTAACGCCATGTTCACTTCATGCGCTATGTCTGCTCGTCATAGTGTTGCTATCAGAAAAAAACCTTTTGGTATTCGTACACAAACAAGGCGAGTTTCGAAGTATCTGGTCAATGATTCTCCTGACTCTGCCTTCCCCTTCTTTCTCCGGGTATCCTTTCTTCCTGCGTTATTTCCACCGGCCTACGGGTAAAAGTCGGTTGAGGTCGCTTCATCTCGCTTTCGCTTTCTAAGTAGTTGAAATTTTTGCTCCAACAACAAGGAAAACTTGCTGTCGTTTGCAGTGGCTGTTTAAGAGGTGGAAAGCTGAAGAGCTATTTAAGCATAAGGCGCATGCAATGGATCGGTCTAAATGAAAGTGCTGTCAATGAGGTCCTCACCGAATCGTTTGCGGTCATGTGGCGACTGTTTCATGACCAATGAACAAAATGTCCATCATTATTCGATTTGCTTAACTAGCTATCAAGTTGGGAATGCGAATGGACGGTTTTCGTTACAGTGGGATGAAATGGAAAAAGTCATGATTCAGTGAACCTTATACGTATATCCATCACCTCATGATTTTTTCTCCTTTCTTCAGTGCTCTCGCTGAGGTATTTATTGTGAGAGGATGCACAGACGATTTGACTGGTCTCAAAACAAGTGAAAATCATTGTCAACTTCAGACATACCTTCACAATTCCACCAAAGTTCCGTTCAAATAAGCTTTAAATTGTAGTCAAGATAACGACGGTCAGTTCATCCTTTAACAGTTGACTGGTCAAGCCGGTTTAGGAACTAGTTTTTATGAGAACACCGTAGAGGCCACTAATTTCATAAATGAAGGGCTGTGATCGCAGAGCTAAGACAGGAAACTACCTCTCAACTTTTCCGCCGATACGAGACGACCGTCGTCGAAGATCTTTCCGCGTCAACACAATCGCTCGCGAGCAATGTAATAATCGACAATAGACATCAATGTGCATTTATTTAATGATCATTGAAAAGGTTAGCGCCTAATTTGCAATACATGCAAAACAGAGAAGAGAAACTTCATAGACGATCCAATGAAGCGATGCTTTTTTGTAAATTTTGAAATCATAGCCTAAGTGGCCAGCATCATGATATGTTTCGAGGATATAAAAGAATGTTGTGCTCTAACAGGAATATATCCAATCCGCTCGCAGATATATGATGTCTTTGCAGTTCAATTCAACGTTAGGTCATTGTTATCAAGAAGATGAATATGTTGGCCATTCGGTGGATGATGTGGAAAATATCGAAGGCTTATATCCATCAATATCGAAATGATTACTGAATAGATTTTCTGAGAACAGCGAATAAAAAATGCTTTTCTTCTCGTGCAATGACGAAACAACAACTGTGAATGATGAGTTTTAGAAATATATTTTTAAAAATTACTATGAAATATTTCTTCAACGATGACACAAGAAATATATATAACGTTTCTTTTTCGTTATTTTCAATTCACATTTTGCGCATTATGTCTTCGCGTTTCTTTTCCAATGAGAAATGATGACAGTCGCCCCGCTCTGCAGTCAATTCCTAATGTTGTGCAAATATGAAAGTATCCTCGCCCCTGTATGCATTAACGGTGCTTCCGATAAAATTCTGAACAGTACAAGTACTTCATTAGCGCCTTAAACTATATCGTCCATTCAATGATCGTGTCGACGACTTCAGTATTCTGCAAGAGGTTCATGAGATGAATGGTTGAAATTATGACAGTTGAATGTTCCTTGGGAAAAATGCCATCTGTTTGGTGTCAGCAATCGCCATTGCTGTTTTCCGAGGTTACGATGTAATGTTCTTTCCAGAAAAAATCTTTCTCTATTTCAGAAAAAGAAGTCTTTTATAAAATAAAATCTTTTTTTAAGTAAAGTAACATTGTTTATTTTACTTTGCAATAAAAATATTCCTGAAAAAATTCAAAATCAGAGTGGATATTTTACTGGAAAATCAATTCGTTTGTGGAAAAACTTTTGGATCAAAGAAGGTGCCTCATTCAGAACCATACAATGGCTTATTTCAACTTTCTGTTTTAACAATTCGATAGATGATAGATCAAAGCTATTCGACCGCACAACTACTACCTATTATAGCTGGCGTTGTCATAGTAATCAACATTGCTGAAGGTTGTTTATCTTTCTTCATCAATTTTTCTTTTCCCCGCCTCAACCTCCTCCACCGAGCTGCCACCCACCCTTCTCTCTATCCCTCAACCTGCCCTCACCTTGCCGTCTTCATCTTTGCAGGTTTTTGACAATAACGCTCATAATTTGCGATATGCTTATATGCTTGCAACACAGTATGCACTTCTCGATTTCTACAGTTTTGATCATTTCAACGATGAGAGAACGAAACAAGAACCCTTGTTTTTTTTCCAGGAAATACCGGATGTAATAACAAGAAAAAATATTTCTTAAATATTCTCGAATGCAACCGAAACCGATAAAGAAAAATTTTTTTCCATGGATTTTTTAAACTTTACCAACGAAATTATATTCATTAGTGCAGATACGAGGGCGTTTTGTTGGTGTAGAGTTGATAATGGTAATGGCTGTTCGCTGTTCACTCCCGCAAAGCTATAACAACGACAGATATTCCCAAGCAGAAGTAACATTTTTTGCAGTCCTCATTTCATCTCACTTCTCTATTCGTCGTTTAATCGCCCAAATTTCATGATTCCGACTTTAAGGGAGTAATGTGCTTGTTGAATCTGCTTCACCTGAACGCTCCACCTCGTGCTTCACGTCCATCGCTCCTCGATTCGAAACTAATCACCCGAGAGAAAACTACCTGACAGATATATTAACGTGCCTGTGTTCATATATTAACAAGTAATGGAATCGACATAATGCGTTTCTTAAGCGCAATTTCGTAATAAACTGCATGCGGAATGTCGACATCGACAATAGTGAAGATGGATGATGGGGTCTTTAGATGGAGAGCTGACAGTGTTCGATTTACCTTCATGGATGGGTATATGTAGACATTATATAGATACTTCCAACAGATGTCTGTAGATATTCTCTTATAGCTACTCGTATTATTGAGTTTGGAGAGAATTTTTATGTGGAAGAACTTAATTTTTACGAAAAAAACTGCTAAATTTTCCACATGTATTTTAAAATTTAGCAAATTTTCTTGAAGAATTTTTCATTCAAAGTATTTTCTTTCACATATTTTGCTTACTGCAAAATTTTTTAGAGGCAAAAATATCGCTGATGGTAGAAGTATGGTTTCTTCTTGTTGACGCAAACTGACTTTTCATTTTTCACGTCGAAGGAGTTTAATTCCCTTCAAAATTCAATATTTTTTATTGTGTCGGATGTATTCAATCAGTCGAGCAAAGCGTACTTAATGAGTATTTCCGGTTGAAGTCTCAAGAGGGTATGACACTATGGAGTCCGTCAAGCATCCTTTGTTTAAAAACCATTCATTGATAAATGCTCGCCTTTTTCCCATATCGGTTGACAAATATGAAGGTGAAATTGTTGGACGAGAATTTTCTCCTTTTTTTGGAGGGGGACTGTCATTTTTGTTTCCCAACTATGATGATGTTAAATTGAAACTTCAAAAAAGTCGCTGTACGATTCGTTTTGCAGTAATAAATTTGGAAATTTCTCGCAAACCAATTGATGGAAATTATTGAGAATTTATTTCCATTCATATAAATTTTCAATGAAAGTTTTCCCTCATATTCGACGTTTTTTGTCACTTTAGTTCGAAAGTTTTTTATGCAAAAAATACCATAGATTGTATACTGCAGAATACTGCAACTGACCGAACTATTTACTCATTTCAGTGCTTATTCAGTCTATTCTTCTATCTTGTAATATGTTGTGCATTTCATGGACCTATTTCGTGTCTCGAATTGTATCCAATTTGGATCGATTCCATCCTTGTTATCACGAAAGATGTAATCTATTTACCAACATAAGGGTGTTGCAATATCAGTTGCAATTCGTACAAACACTTTGTGCCTATTCAGTCTATTCTTCTATCTTATAATATGTTGTGTGTGCATTTCATGGACCTATTTCAAGTGCCGAATTGTATCTAATTTAGATCGATTCCATCTTTGTTATGATGAAAGATGTAAATCTATTTACCAAATTAAGGTGTTGGAATATCGGTTGCAATTCTTCGAGGGGCTGTAAATAATGATTTATTGAATTGCGATCGAAATTTCTTGCGAGGTTTGTTTATTTGTTTATTTCTATCTACGTAGCATCCAACATGAATAAATATCTCTTTATATCGCTTGCAACTGTCGCGGGTCAATCCTTTTCTGATCCATTTGGCTCCCACTGTGTTTCTTAGGTCACCCCGCTCAAAGCAGATCGGTCTCTCTTCCTTTCAGATCAGTCCCACCTTCTTGCAGATCGAAGTTCTTTCGAAGTTATTCAGTAAGAAAGTGTGTTCACGCTAACGAATGGATAAAGATGTTCATTATTTATGATATATCAATTTTTGCTTTTTACCTTGTAACCTCTCATTTCAGAATTCTGAAGTACTCGAACATCCAGCAAATTTAATTGCATATTTGCGTTTATGAACATATTTACTCAATATTTTATCTACTTTAGCACGCGTTTCATATGTTAATTTTTTTTTTTAATTTCAAACTGGCTTCAACGCCACAGCTGTCGGTGACCGAAAACATCTCGCCGTCCACCTCTCTACTTCTTATAGATGGACCTTTGTTTGTAGATATTTTTTGCGTTTTTTGGACAGTGTGAATCAAATCAGTGGAATGATTAACTCCGCTCTTCCATAAAGCTCTCATATTATTTTCGTGATCAGCAGGGAATTGGCGATTTCGTGTGGAACATATCTGTTTAATACGACTTTATATTATCATAAGAATTATGGGCATTCGAATGTAGCATTTCTAAAATGAGAGTGAAATGATAGAGCGATATCGAGATTGAATCGGATTCATTCATATCGTTTCTCATCGGCGATTTTGCTTGATCCTCTTTCGACATTGCTATTAAGTCAAACCACTGAGCGAACCGTTCGCATCGAATCGGTTTCGAGCGGTTTTTGCGCATCGTCTAGCCACACCTCGAGCTTCCGAACCTTTTTTTCTATAGAACGGTGTTTATTCGCTGCATTTGCTCATTCATCGAGAGTATTCGATTGAATTAATGCTCCATATTATCTGACTCATCTGAGGATTACCTTTTTCAGTCGAAGAATGTTTAGGTGAGAAAAAAAAGAGGTATGCAAAGAGCACGTGAGGTGTGATATTATCAGTTGTTTATTTGTTAAAGGTGATGTCTCCTTCAAAATTTGCTTTGAATTATTCTGAATAGTTTCTATGAACAGTTATGCGAACGCTCGACGAAGTGAATTATGAATTTTTATTCCGAGCATTCAGCAGAATTCACTGCAATCAATGCGTCATAATATGCCGCCTCTAATGACTGAATCTTCCTTCACTTATATTGGGCGCATCAGTAATGCATAAGACTTGCAAGTAGGAACTTTCTAGAATAAAAGTTGAAACAAACAATATTTAATTTAGTATTGAATTTTTATTCAGCTAATTGCGGTACTTAAATCCGAAACTGAATGGAAATAAGAGTCCACAATGAAGTGGTTGTTGTTCAGCAATAAAATATACTTAAGAGAACTATGGATTTAAGAGGCAGTTATTTTTTGAGATAAATTAATTTAGCAAAAATAATTATATAACGATCATCTTGCATAGAATATAAGCCGTTCTTAGCCGCATAAATTAATTGCGAATAATAAATATGAGAAAATTTTCCTATCAAATTTCGATCGAGCGAAAATTTTCGTGAATTTCCAATTTGAAGAAAAGAAATTTCGTTGCTTTTTACACCTAAAGAAGCATCAAATGATAAACCAATGGATGGCCAATTGTGTAGTCTCTCCACTTTAAATGTCTATTTGTGGTTTTTGAATTTCTTCAATGAATATGGAAGGTGGCGTAGGCGGTGGATGGGAAACTGTCCATAGTGTGCTTAAAGAAATTCACAGCTTTATCTCTCGCGGTTTCCAAATCAGAATTAGCGAACACACAGAGACAGATACTATGCGCATCGACGAGACGTTATATTGCAACTGGACGATCTTTTTTATTATGAGCGAAAAGGCGGGCGATAACATCCTTATCAATAGAGATTTTTCCATTTATTTTTTCATCTAAGTAAAATAACTTAAGCGGATAGCGACGAAAAAAATGAAGTGTGCTTAAAGATGGATTCTATTTTCTATTCCTCTTTATGTTTCTCTTCCCTATACGTAGTTGTCAGCATTATTGTGTTAAAGATTTAAGTTTAAGCCATTTATATGCGTTTATATGAAGTAATACTTCATATATAAACTTGTAAAGGACGAAATTATTGATGTGAAATTGTAGACTTTTCCTAAGATATAAAATCGTATGCGTACGCAGTAAATGAGAATGAAATAAATTTTAAGTTCTTTAATAAGAAAGTATTGAATTTTGATAAATTAAATATGGATGGTGAATTTTTTCATTTAGGTGACCCATAGCGTTCCGTTTAATCGTTTCATTATCTCTTATCTGAAATCTTTCTAAGCTTAAGCCCAGTAATGAAATATGCTGTTGCAAAATGCTTTATTGCTTCTTGAAATTCTCATTGGCTCTTTTTTGATAGAATCGAAGACTTACTTCAGATTACTACTCCCCTTTCACAGTTTTTAGCGACCTTTCTATGTATGAAAGGGAACCTCATGCGATATTTGGAAAATGCGTCATGACGTTGTTGTATATATATATATATATATATATATATATATATATATATACATTGGATTTGGATTCAACTCGGGAATAACCATAGCCCAAGAAATTGAACAGAAATGATGTGAGCCTTAAGATCAAACTGTAGACTGATGTATGAAATTCGAACTGATTTATCGACAGTAAAATATACTAAAAGAGAGAAAATGCTTTGCGAAAATCAAGCACGTTTCGCAATGTTTTGCAGTCCAATTTGCAACATTTTTCTACGATTAATTTTACGTCAAGTGCTTAATAGAAGCTTTATAAAGCGAATATCATCGATATAGTTTGCTTGAATTATTTCTCATTAATTTCACTTTGTAGCTGAGATGAAATAAATTAAAAAACACAAAAGAATACTAGCATATTATACGCCCTTTTACTGCATTCCGTCATGTAGGCGGGCTATCCTGAATAAATGGGAAACAATTTTTGAAGAGTTGGCACGAGATGCGTTTCTTCGTTTATGGATCATCTCATCACTCGATCTGATAAATCCTGTGAAGAAAGTAGGTGTGAAATGCGTCGTTCATATATCAGCAGATCGTACGCTTTCGCAGATTTTCCGCAAACTCAACAAGATTTATAGCGTGAGGGAGTCAAGTTAAATCTATTCGGTGTCTTAATGCACATCGATTTCTCCAACTCTCCAACTTTCTGCATATGAGGTAGCCAATTAAACCTCTCAAATAAAAGAAAGCATTCTATCGATGGAATTTATTGGCTTAATTTTCAGTAGGTCCGTGGGAGCAGATAGGAGGCATACATTGCTCGAGCAATCTATTGCCATATTATGCAATCTGCAAAACTCACACAATCAGTTACGATGAAAGCACAGCGATCAAATCCAGAAATGATACGAAAATCAACAATACGATCTTATTAGAGGGGTAAACATACGTGGGAGATGTGAAGTGTCGTGTGGGAATTTGCGTGTTTCGATCGCTATATGAATTTTCCTCGTGATTTTATCATAGCAACCGATTCTTTGCTCGCCTACATAGGCGTGCAGAAGTGTTGCTCATTGATGTCAGCGATAAGCTTACTGATATGTTTATGAGCCGGATAGCAGTTTTTATTGGTTACTTTTATTTTTAGTAGCGAATACCGAATTGAAAGCTGCAGAATTGCATTCGTGGAAACCTCCACCTCTTCCTTTCCCTGTCCCCACGGGAATGGAGTCATTTACGCTAAAGAAAGCTTGTTACCTGTTTATAGTCATGAATGGGAAACGACTGAAGGGAAAAACGAAAGTGGGGCAAAGCATTAGATTGGGATAAAGCATTTTTGCGGGCGCATTTTATTGCTGTTGAAGGTGCTGATGTAATCGCTATGATGGGAATCCAAAAATTCAGCTTATGTCAGCCTGCGTCGATCAATTGCTTTCTGATCGCTTCGTTGATCGGACAGAGAATTAAACATGAATTTAAAGATCGTGGCTCACTTGTCTGTTTAATTTTTCATCCATGGGGGTTTTCTGGTTCAAAAAATGCGAAATAAAGAGTTGCCTGAGCGTAATATACAACAGGTTGACGTGATGATCTGAAATTGGCTTCTCTAGCGTCCAAAATGCATAAATTCTTACAGCAAATATTTTTTCCAATGAAGTAATAATTTTGCGATGGGATATTTTAGCTTTCCCAATATTCCCTCACGCAATAGTCGGCGTGCTCCGAGGCATGGATCGACCTTGAGGCCAGTAGTTCTGACTCTGACGGTGAGAACTCCTTCAGGATGCTCAGAGATCTCGATGCGCGGTCTTTGGAACTGCAGCTGAAGAGTTCGGGACCTGAATATTCAAGCTGTTTGCACGTAGCTATAGTAGATTCGTTGTGTTCCCCTTGTCATATAATGGATGACTTTATGAGATCTAAGTTGATTTGACATTGCAAAAGATGCGGTTGCATGCTGGCCTGATCTTGTACTTCGCGGCGATCAAGCGATAAAATTGCATTTTTCTATGCGATCCATCCCTTCGTGCATAGCTGAGAGTGAATCGTGCCCAGTGCACACAACACTGCATTGCATAGGCTTGTGCGGGTTCGAGTGCTGAATTCGTTATTCGCAGCGAGTCTGCCCACTTTCTCCGCAGCAAAATTATTCGTTACTAGAACTTTATACTTCGTGTTGTTAGTATAGTACTCTCATATTTATTTTTTCATTGAATTCATTTGTGTACTCTTACCACTTTTTTCATTACTTTCTTAGCGAAATTCTGATGCTTTGTTTCGTTTCGGATGTGGAATTCTAGGTGGAAATGGAGAAGGGGAGCCGGATATTAGATCCTTTTTTGGAGAGAGTTAAACATAACTGGGATAGTCTTAAAGAATTCGACCTTATGAATACCAAGTAAGGAGATGGTACGCATACGAATTTCTCGAATAGCCTAATGGTGTAGGTTGATTTGGGATTTACGGAAAGATGAGAGTTTTGCGGCAATCCAGAAATATTCGAATACATCGGGCAAGAAAAGAATCGATAAAAATAATTAAATGTTCAACGTTGACGTTCACTTTCAAATCGATTTTTTCTTTGCTCATTTTATTGGAAATTTCTCCTTTCTTCTCATTCCCTCACTAGCAGATCACGGACTATTTTGATTTGCCTTATTATGTTCCCAAATAGTTCAGTTCAGTTGTTCATCGGATTCATACGATCTAAAGTGCTTTATGCAAACGAATTCGCATTCTTATTCTTTAATTCAGCAAGCTTGCATTTTCTACATTTATTTTTGCAGATATTCTATATTTATTTGTTGTAACTCCTTCCACGGAGTTATTTGGAAGTCACGCACTAGCTAAATTAGCTGATCAGATGATAAATAAATCTTTGATAAATCTCAGCTCACATAAATGAGGTTATCCACTTTCCGTTATCCACTCCTCAATTCCGTTATCCACTCATTACCTCAGCTGCGAATTGCGCTAATTGATTCAGCTGAATATGTGATTAGGGCTATTGCTGCCATAATATGTGGTCAATAAAGAATGGGAGAGGGATGGGGAAATTGGAGGTGAGGAAATTCTCAGATAGAAGGGAGCTGAGGGAGAGGATTATTGTTTCGTCGAATGTCGAAAGATTTTTCAAATTTTCAAACGATTTACAATGCTAAATGAAAAATGTACTGTTTTCAGGATAAATCACCAACACGTATTCAACTCATCGACAAACCGTTCACTCGGAACAAATGACGAAAACGAAAGGAAAACCACACGAAGAACAATTGGAACAATACAAAAAATCACAAACGGTATTCTCTTACAGCGCGACAAATTCTTTCTGCACAAATTTTGTAGTTTAGAAAAAATGAAAAAATCCGATTATTTCGTTCAATATCGGAAATTCAGAAGTGTGCGAAATTCGGTAGAATGCCACACTTGAGTCATAGCGGTCGAATAAGTGAGATAATCATTCACATATGAGAACTCAATATTTCAAGTGTTGAAACGTTCAACTCAACAATCACTCATATTGAAAAAGGTTTAGAAATTATCGACAAATGTTTATTTTTCTTAGGAAGGGAAGAGGGAGGGAAGAAGGGCGATTTGAGCGAGCATTCTACGATTAGAATGATGTCCTTCATTGTTTTGTTTGTTATTAGTTTTATTGCTTCGTTCAAACATAGTCCGTATTAAATAAAAGCGCTTTCACCTATAATCTCTTTTCCATTTTTATTTTCTCCTATCGCTTACTGCATTTATTATTTCTGCTTCACTTTATAGACCGGTGAAGTATGGATGGACTCTTTGGTAGAGAAACCAACACCATAATTTCTACACATCTAAGGAAAATGATATGAATAATGAAAGATTTACCATTTCGGTTACGCCACATCATTACACCACGTGTTTTAGAAATTGGATTATTAGTCTATCGAGTGCACTGATTTTATTGTTCGTTGTTGTGATTCAACATGCAAGATTTCTTGATAGGTGACGACAGCTTTCATTATTGAGAATTCTCTTTATCCATTAAAATTTTCAAAGTCGCTTTCTTTGTGCGCTGAGGGACTCCCGCTTCAATTCTATCGCCATTGAATTGAATGAATTGAAATGAACTGAATAAAGTTGAATAGTTTTTATTCATAAGGACAAGGAAAACTGCATATGACAGTGACCAATATCTATATATCTTAATGTGAAACCAACATAAGTTGAGATTCTCTTGTATGCAATGCATCTTCATATAAAACCAAAGAGAACTAGAAAGAAATATTGAAGAGAAATAAGCAATAAAGCATTTGCTCGATGAAGTAGTAGAAATTCAAAAAATATACACAATGAATAGTAAATAAATTCGGAGATCAGAAAGACGCAAATTATAAACGTCAAAACGTTTCTAAACGCTCGTCGACGAACTTCCCATAACCGGGGAACGCCATTTTGCTTCCCTGATTACTGGGAATAAGTTGCCTCAAATTACCAAAGGAAAAACTTTCTGTGATTTTTTCCGGTTCCACTCGATTTCTTTCCTATCACTTTATCACTTAATGCTAAACAATGTTAAGATATAAGCCGCCATAAATGAGCAAACGCTTATAATCGCAATTTGTTGTGTATTAACCGCTACATCGGTCCTCATATCTGACTGACATCATTGGTTCTGTTTCAAAAGCGATGATAAGTCGATTTTCAGTAATGAAATATTTGGAAAAGAAACAAAGCATAAAACAATTTATATGCGATTATGTGAGTATCACAGATGAAAGCTTCAGAAAGTATAGCGTAAATTCCACGTAAGAGTGTTGTTGCTACAGAAACCGTTTGTGTTAACCACGTCGAATGGGGCGCCAATTTTCAATAAGAAGGCTTCTTTGACGATCGGAGCTCGTGGTCCACTACTTCTGCAGGATGTCGTCTTCATGGATGAGATGGCGCATTTTGACCGAGAGCGGATTCCGGAAAGAGTCGTACATGCAAAAGGCGGTGGTATGTTTCATTGTTTTCATCGTTTCTTCTTATATTGTTGAGCAACTGAATTATTGGTTTAGATTCTTTTATTCTTTGAAAATGTAGCTGGATATAACTGTTTGCATATAGTAAGGCTAGACCCGTCACCAGTGACTGTTTTGTGAAATGCTCTGATTAGCTCAGCTCCCTTATAAGTGTTGCATCATTGCAGCGGCCTCAGAGGCGCCAATTATTGCACCGAAGTAGTCTAAGTTTCTTGCATGTGGTATCAGATAGTGATTCTTCATATTACCAGTGTATTTCCTCCCGATGAGGAGAGATTTAGTGGTTCGTTGCGAAAGATATACCACAATTTTTATTCAATGAAAACTTGATTCATTATTTTCTTCGGATAAAGGTAATTCAGTGCTCTCGTTAAGTCAGTTCTTTTAAAATTATACGATTATGGCGTAACGAGTTCTTCATATGCGTGAATATTTCATATTCCACGAACCTTAATAATGGCATATTTCATATTCACTCAACACATTTATGCCTTTATATCCCGGAAAAAGGAACCATCTTTCTATATTTTTGCATTTATGTTTTTATTCATTAATTTTCCGGTTTACTTTTCCGTTCAATATTTTTAATAGCGTTTACATAATTATAAACATCACTATTAACTTGCTTAGCATTGAAAGTGTCACATAATTGATTGATAAGGAACTTATGCTATAGAGGGGAATTTTGTAGGTGCGCATGGATTCTTTGAAGTAACCGATGATATTAGGAAATATTGCAAAGCGGATGTGTTTAACACGATCGGTAAACGAACACCAATCTTCGTTCGCTTTTCAACCGTCGGTTTGTTTTTCATATTCGAATAAAAGTTCTCATTTGAGTTGGTTAATGCACAAAGTGAGGAAATCAGTTTTTTTTTACCGAGTATTTTCTTATTAAAAGTTTGCCGATATTTGTTGTGTTCTATTTAATGGAAATTCCTAAAATTCATATTCATTTTAGAAGAGAAAACGTTGGCTGCCAATATGAGATTCTTTCACGGCGAATGTTCGTTGAGAAGGCAAATTTAATTTTGTGTTATTCGTTGGGAGGAAAGGCATTGATTGATCTTCTCAGTGCATCAATTCATTAACGCTTCAATGGGAAAACTGAATTGTAAAATTCACCTCGTAATTTCTTTCTGAATTTTTATCTGAGATGGGAGCCAAAATTCCCTCAATAAATTCTCTGTCAAGAAATTTGTTTATGGAAGAATGATCAATTGATATTCATTATTAGAATGTATTCGCTGAGGAGGGTTTAATCGGTTTCTATTCTAATGATTAATTCATTGCGAAAACATATGCGAGAATGCGAAATATTACCGATTTTTAGCGGAAATGTTTGGCACAGTATATATTTTATTGAGTCAATTTTTCAACGGTGGGAAAGAAAACTTCAGTATGTTTTTGGGCGTCCATAAATAGAAAATAGAGCTAGTGAGCCTCATTTTGTGAATATTTTCGCACTGCAATTTTAGGCGGTGAATTGGGAAGTGCCGATACACAACGTGACCCTCGTGGATTCGCGATAAAGTTCTACACCGAAGAAGGCAATTGGGATTTAGTTGGCAATAATACTCCAATATTTTTCATTCGTGATCCAATTTTCTTTCCGAATTTCATTCATACGCAGAAGAGAAATCCGGTCACTCATCTTAAGGTTTCATATTAGATTTATTCTTTGCCATTATTGAAAAAGAGGTTCTTTATCTCGTGTTGATATTTGAATTGAGATAGTGAAGTTTTAGGCTGACAGTATGAAATGATGGAATAATTCAGAATCTCGAATTCCAAGGTCACGAACGTATGGGTTAATTACGATGGCGGTCAGGTCGAAAGTTCCGTTTCTTGGAGTCCTTTTGAAAAAAATTGGTGGCAGCATAAGGATAAGTCGTTTTTTTCATAATCGCATCAATTTCCACTCAGTCTCTCTCGCACACCCGTTCTTTTCTCTCTCCTCATCCCCACTTCCTAATGCAAACAGTTTCTTTCAGTAGTCGATGATTAGTTGCTGCATTTTAATATGGATTTCGAACAACTACTAGCGACTGATAACAGAGTGATGGACAATTATAAAATCAACACTAAAGATTATTGTCGACTTTAAAATGTTCTCTGCGTGGTTTTCTTATTTGTAATGTATATGTTGACAGATGTTGTGGCTGCGTAGAATCGGAATATGTGAATATTCAGGATCCGGGTAAGTGAGTTTTCAGGATCCTAATATGATGTGGGATTTCTTCTCGTTACGTCCTGAAAGCACTCATCAAGTGATGATCTTATTCGGTGATCGTGGTATTCCTGATGGATTCCGTCATATGCATGGTTTCGGTTCTCATACATTCAAAATGGTCAACAAAGACGGCAATGCAGTATATTGTAAATTTCACATCAAAGTACGTTTTAACTTCATTTATCATATTCGGACGGAATATTTTTTCCCCTCAATAAGGTTCCTTGGAAACATTTTTCGGTTATTTCCCTCACGTTGTGACATTTTATTCCCGCTAAAGTCGAATCAAACGCTCCAAAAGTACAATTAATGAATTTTCACTCGCCGATATAATTGTTATGTGTTGAGGTTCTAACTGTGCGTTTCGTTCCGTTGTTCTCTATGTCATTTCCGAGGCAATCATTGTTTAGCTTATTAGCATAGAAAAGGGAAACATCTGCAATAATTTTGCACCATTCTTTATATCCATAGCATAAATGAGAGGGTGTATGTATTTTCCATAGATTTTTGAGAAGTTTTAGCTCAATGAGGTAAATTTGCCTTCTTGGATCACCTAACTATCATTGTAGGCAGAAATAAATCCCCTCAAAAATTGCATTCATTGCACTGATTATAACACTGAAACAGATGTATTTCTGTGTTTTATACATAATGAATAAAGTATGTTTAAAAAAAAGAAGACGGAAACCATTTATGCAAGTTGATTGTTCGTCTTTCCTCGAATTCTTACTGCCTTAAACGGTGGTTTGCATATAGTGAGCGCTGCTCACTAATTAATTAGTATCGGTATAAACTTTCATATCGTTCATTCCAAAGACTTAACGAATAATTCTTTGTTCCTCAGATAAAAATTTTAGCGGCTTTTCGAGCTTATAGTTAATTAAACAATTCAATCATTAAAGAGATGATATATTTTAGTGTGTTTTTGCCGGTTTTAGGCACAGTTTCGTTGCAGTTTTCCTCTCACCTTCATTTTTATCCGGAAAAACCTGGATAAACAGATGTTACATGATTACTCCCGCACTGCTCAGCGCTAATTTTTTTTCTTTCTCTGATTGTTTTTATTGTTGTTTTTTTTTTCAGACGGAACAAGGAATCCGGAATTTGCCGCCTGATGTGGCAGTTAAGCTTGCCGGTGAAGATCCGGACTACTCTATTCGTGACCTGTACGATAGCATTGAAAGTGGGAATTATCCTGTATGGCGCCTTATGATTCAGGTAGCATCATTCTAATTGTTATTGAGTGAGGTAAAAGGGTTTAGTTGAAAATAGCAATAAAATAGAAAGTATATAAGCAGTCGAGAAAATGACAACATTATATAATATCTTTTTAGTAGCTCTTTGGATATTTATTTAACCTTTTATGTCGTTTCGCGTTCTTTCTCTCTTTGCTTTTCTCTCTTTTTTTGAGTTTCTATAGAAACTTCCATTTTATGTATTAATGAAAATAGCTAATTTTAATTATTACAAAAATAGGGCACTTTTGATTTGCAAGAATCCTGCTGATAATTATTAAAAAAGATAATTCATTCATTCATTTATAGAAGTTTCACTTCAAACATGGATATTGATTTCGAGTCAAATCCATGAAATATTTGTTAAGGGCTGTTCTTAACGAACTTCATTTTATATATGTGAATGATCCCAACGAAGGCATCAAATATAAGATAATGAATTGCAGTTTTGTTGTTATCATAACAACATGCGTTTGTAGGTGATGACTTTCGAAGAGGCAGCAAGCTATAGATTCAATCCGTTCGA
The DNA here is from genome assembly GCA_037576465.1 of Parascaris univalens. Lineage (NCBI taxonomy): Eukaryota > Metazoa > Nematoda > Chromadorea > Rhabditida > Ascarididae > Parascaris > Parascaris univalens. The sequence continues at coordinate 230,616,610 of CM075173.1, read as the reverse complement.
TATAACAAAGGTTGGCTTTGATTCTGGATTACCAGGATTCGAAAAAAAAAAGTATTTCTTTTAGCATATATGATGACTAAGCCGAATACCAAATCCTTATTCCGTGATAACAGGAGTTCACTACGATGGGAATCAAATGGATTTTTTGAAAGGATGTTGATTGTTACGAGTAAGAACACGGGGAACGAAAAGGTGAACGAATATGACTGGTTGACCGACCGAATCGGCTAAACGCTGGTTTTAAAAATGACAAAAAAAACCGATCGTATGGAGCTACACAAGAAAAGCGAGTGGACATTGGTCACTTTTAGAGAAATTGTTCTTTTTTTGAGCAAAAAACCTCTTTCCCGTTGGTTTCTAGTTTATTTCAGTGTATATGAATTGCCATTTATAGGTTTGGTCGCACAAGGAATTCCCGTTGATACCGGTCGGTAAAATTGTGCTCAATAAAAACCCAACCAACTATTTCGCTGAGGTCGAACAAGTCGCATTCGCACCATCACACGTCGTACCTGGCATTGAATTTTCACCCGATAAAATGCTTCAAGGTATGTTTGAATATTGCGACCACTATGGGTTTTTACAATTCGAAGAGCGCATTTGCCATCAGTTATTGCAAGGAGCCGTTATTTCTCGAGCGATCGGACACGCTTCACCTCCCTATTTGATTCTGATGCAGTGGGTATATTGACTTGAATCAAGGAAAATTTTTAACGCACTCCGTAATTGCACATATGATCCTCAGGTTTTACAGGCTACGATGGAAAAAGAAGGGAAATTTCAGTCGTTTTATTCAGGATGGTAAAGTTGAAGACTAAAGCCCAAATTTTTTCAAATGACTGAACAATAAAAGCTGCTCATTTGAGATTTTCACGAGCTTCGAACAGAGTATATGAATGTTTGCGTTATTCCAACTATTCGAGTGTTCTTTTATATCAATTTAGAGATATCAGTGCTTTCAAGCTGTTGCTTATAATTTTCATTGTTTGTTTGCATTGTTCGTTAAGAGTAGGCGATAGGTTTCTCCATACCGTCTTGGTTTTCTCTAGGTAAGGTCATTTTAACGTTCACAATAAAACGGCGGTACTTAAACTCCTCGAATGCTACCGTGAATGGTGAATTCTGGCGTAGTTATTGCAAGCAGTAATTAATTGAGAATAAATGTTTATAGCATTTCTTCGGCGATTTTCTCTCTCGAACTCATAACGATAGCAACATCGAAGTATGAATTGTGTTTCAAAGCATCTGAGAAGTGATTTTATATATGAATCTCACATAGCAAATAAAAGCTTTTCGAAAATGAAAACAAAGATATATAATTCGGCTATTTTATTATTTAATACAATAAATATTGAGTAGTTTTAACATTCGTTTGGAATAAATTCGAGGTTAATTTTAACAAAAATTGATATTTATAGTTTTATTTCGACACTTTATAAAAATTTCCTTTTTTCAATCGTCATTATTTTGTTGCTTTATCATCGTAAAGAAATCTCTTACGAGGAACTCGTCGCATCAATCTCAGCATTACAATACGCATAAGGTAAGTAGTGCCCTATATGCTCTATATACCTTACCGTGTCGTTTCTTTACTCCATTATCATTGAACTGTTTCTCTCTATACTTCACTTACTGTATTGCAAACTATATTATATCTGAGTGCTATGCTAATGAGTAGATCACCAATGGATCGTCATCTTTTAACACTTAGTCATTGAGTTACCGTTTAGTAATTGAGGTCGTCTATTCGCGTATCCAGACACACAATTCCACAGATTGGGTCCGAATTACGTACAGCTGCCAATTAATTGTCCTTATCGTTCTCGTGCTCACAACACCCAACGTGACGGTTGCTTTGCGCTCGACGATAATCAAGGTAACGTAGAAATTTATTTCGGTAGACCTTCATAGTATTGTATACGAGTATTGAAGACTATTTTTACTCATCTGTTGGAGCGGAAGTTTTCACTGTGGAATATGTGTTTCTCGACTTCGATACATTTGCATAGCGCCAGTACTCATGGGGCAATAGGGGATCGGGGAAAGAAATTCTGTTATTGTAGTCGGCTGAAAGACGTTCACTGAAATTATTTAGCCATTAATTGCTCGGTTTTAAGAAGGGAAATTCACTGAATATAGTTTATGAATAGATCAAAAAAGAAAATAAGGAGTTCATTCTGTCTGTACGATTGAGTAGCCGGTATAGTATTTTTAATAAAGGAAAGCATATCATATATCGAAAATCTCTGTTCGGAATCGCGTAGAATTATAAATGTTATTTTATATATAACGGAGACACCAGCTGTCATAAGTTGACGCTAGTTGGTATCTTCGGGAGGATATGCAAATATCTCCAAGGAAAAGTGGAAATTTCTACTCATTTTTGACAAATTTTCGTCAGTAATAGGATTAAGTCGATTTTAACTATAGTTGTCTTAATGACAGTGATTCAGGAGGTATGCCAGCGTATCATCCGAACAGTTTTAACGGTGCAATTGAGAGAACCGACGTGAAAGAAAGTGCGTGGTCAGTAAGCGGCGATGTAGATCGCTTTAACGACGATGATGAAGACAACTTCAGCCAGCCACGTGACCTCTGGCTCAAGGTCAGTTCGTTTTCTAAAATTAGCACCTCCCTTCAAGCATATTAAATGCCGATTTCCGTATTATTTTTCAGATCGTTGTTTCTCTCGAAGCCGTTCTTCCGGTGATAGAAAGTGATCGATTTCACTCGGATACTTCCAGTCGATCTCTCATGAATGATGGGTCCTTCTGGAAAAACATTGCCACAGGATGAGGGGGGATTTTCATTTTGATCGAATTTTATCGAATGCGCAAAACGATCAGGCATAGGTCATTTTCAGTCTCGTTATTAGACGACCATTTATGAACCACATGAAATTGGTGTAGTTGATTTGGAACATTATAGAGCAGTAAGATATCGTTCCCTTTTTCACTTTATTGATTGAAAAAAAGCAAGTTTACTTTTAATGAGAGGAAGCAAGATTAGGGGAACGACTGCGTAGTTATGCCGTTACTCCAAATCCTTGATATGGAAGTATCCAGTCAACTGTGATGGAGCGTTTCATCGCAGTATAGGTGATGACTAGTGAAGATGGAAAGAATTTGAATGAATGAAATGTAAATGCGAAGAAATGACTAATGAAATCAAGCATAAACCTCCGCACGATCCTCACCCCTCCTCCTCTCTTTTTCTCACCAGAAATCACCTATCATATAAGAGTTGTTTCAGTTTTCTCCTCATTTTAATGTCATATAAAATTGCAAAAATTAATACTTGGTATGTTGCATCGGATATTAGAGATAAATAATCGCTTAATAAATGCATCTGAAGAACACCTTTATTGTAAGGAAATGCTCCGGGCATGCTTCTCATAGGTTGGAATTTTGGATTAGAATAGATAGAATGTTAAACCGAGGTATCCTTTCTCTCTGATCCACCCTCCGTCATCTCTACAACTGCCTTCCATCTACCACGTTCCATTTTTCCCCAATGTCTCTCTTTCTCACTCTCTATTTCGCTGGCTTGAAATATAGTGGGTAATTTTTTACTGTCGTTAATGAGAAAGCTTTCAGGTGATGGACGAAGCAGAACGAGCTCGTCTAGTGGATAATATAACGGGCAGTTTGAAGTATTGCAAAGCGTTTATTCAAGAACGAGCCATAAATAACTTCACTGAAGTTCATCAAGACTTCGGCGATGCTCTCCGTAATGCTTTGCAAAAGGCGAATGAGGCGATGCAAAAAAGGTCGAAAAATGAAGGACTCCTTGAGTAGTATACGCAGTTAGATATCATCTTGTACAAGTGACGTGAGTGTTTCCCTCGAGCTGAGGTAGGCAGTTAAGGAGTAAAAGGGACGGGAGGGGATGTAAAAGGAGTAAAAGGGAGGGGAAGGGGATGTAGCAACCCTCATTCTCAAGAACACTGAAACCAAAGAAAAGGTTTAAGTGGTGGAAAAAAAATGATAATTTAATGTTACGATGAAACAAATGCAGAAGGATTTCACAGGGATTAGCGAATGTCGCCGATCACATATAGACTAAAAAAGTGGGATTTCTGGTGTCGTAAATGAGGGGAATTGTTTCGTTTACTTTCATTTGAGCACTTCTCTTTGTTCCTCTAAGAAATTAAGAGTTAAATTTTTATTTTTCGCTGAGGTGATACGTTTAAAGTATTCGAATATTGAAGTGTAGGTAGTCAGGGACCTATAAGTGCCGCTGCTGCTGATGTTTCCAATCTTTGCCGTCTCATTTCTTTCCCCATCGAAATTTAAGTGCCATTTCAAATAGGAGTTTGATTTTCCATATAAATTCCAGCATTATTTTAATCCACTATGGTGCCTCTGTTCCATCCGTGTTTGTGTTCTGTGCACATTTCATTTAATCTCTTAAAAGAGAGCTTCTTTGCTTCAAGTAAAGTGAAGCACATGATGCGAGAGATTCGTGGGTCAATTGTGCGGTTGACGTTCGTCTACCGCAACCATGATAGATTCCCCATACCGCCGGGCCATAGAGAACGACGCATCGGTTGAGGCAGTATCATATAGGGCGAGCTACAATATCGCATCGGTTGAGCTGCAATACCATATGGGGGGAGTAAAAGATGCGAAAGATATACTTCGTTGAACGATTAATTGAATCGTTGTATTCATGTGGTCGTCGACGATCGCCACAAACGATGCACCTTCAGTGTTTTTTTATTCATTTATATTCGTTTTATGAAGATATTTATTGTTATATGAAATTAATAAAGTAATTTTTTAATAGTATTCATGAGTGCAACGTTTTAATTAACCTCTAGAGGCTATTGCAGGGGCAAGCATGGGACATAAACGTCGATGGGCATGAACTTCGTTTGAAACGGGAGCGTTCTGCCTCAAAATTACACTTATTTGTCTTTTTTGCTGTGCAGATTTAGAGATTTTAAAGATAAGTTGCCTCTTACCTCCAGCAGGACCCACTATCCCTCCTCTCTGATTACGTTTCTGCGTGCAGAGGACAAAGCGACAAGCTAATGCGGTGGCGCAAGCAGATTCATACGAACAACGATAATGGGAGAAGAGAATGGAAAGGCAACGGTAGCAATCAAACGCTCCCTAGTATTCCGGATTCTGAGAATGCAAAAAATCCATATAATATCCTCATTAGATTCCATCATCGTCAATCAGATGTGGGCACAAAATAAGTATTTCTGAAAATTGAGAATTTCTTTGAGTTCTTCGAACTTCAAAAATTCATTTTTATCGAAGAAAAAAAAGAGATATCTGCCGGAAAAAAACGTTGCAATAACTCAACAATATCGATATAGAAAATTTTAGTAGAAATTATCCTTTGAATTCATAAAATTTTCATAGAGATTTATTTGCTAAAATGAGATGAATTTATGGTGATAAAAATTATTCATTCGAAAGGAAAAATACACCTATAGAACCCATCAATTCTATAGAAAAAAAGAAGCGGTTTTATCATAGTTGATCAGTTTGGCTACTATCAAGAAATCGCTTAATATTTTAGTCACTATGTGATGATCAATTAACGCTCTCGCTGCAGATAAAGTCTGAAGTGATATATTTGACTAGAGAGCAAATAATCATGAGCATATATTTATGAATTGGAAGATTTTATCGGAGGAAAAAGTGAGAGTAAATATTTCATTCCAGGTGGATCTCTAAGTATCCCATGTTGATGTGTCGGCGGTACAATGCTCAATAATGGTACGGCGACGCTTATCGGTGGACTCCTCTTTAAGTAAATCGGGAAGCATCTTTTCGGGAAGCAGCGGTAGTTTACTCGGATATCCTCGAATTGTTGACATCGTTATTCACAATACAAAAGGCAATTTACACGCCTCGAATCTCACAGAGGTCATTTTGGAAATAGAAAGCCAATGAGTTTCATTCCCGTAAATAGATCCGTTTATCTAAGATGCATGAACGCGTACATACGTGTTGATAAGGCCGCTCGATTTTGCAAAGTTCCCCACCAACACATAATCAATGACTGATTCAGCAGTGCTGTACAGGCCAGCGGGAAGGTGGGAGAGCCGGAGTGGGGGGAGGTGGGGAAACAAGTATGATCGTTGCAATTATACTGTATAATTGAAATTGATGGTCGTTGAAATTAATTAGAGCCAATTAGTGGCCGAAAATGTGGGGGAATTTCTCTCGAAACGATTGACTGTTGGTTGATGTGTAGCTGCCAGTTTGCATATGGCAAAAATGCTTTTCTACTGAACAGAGGGCCTGGAGGAGGGGGTAGTGTGTGACTGCATTACCTGGGCAATAAATACGTGGCGACGTTGCTTCTTTCTATGCTTTTGGCTCAGTAAAGGACTTTGAGCTGAAGGGTTCAAGTTGTCGCATATTTTTTGCGACACTCTCAGCCGCCGTTCAAAAAAAAAGTTTCGTAGAAACTTTCAGATGGAAAACAAAATCTCATTTCCGACTATTCGCTCATTATCATTGTCCACCGAGTATGTTTGATGTGAGGTTATCAGCTTGACGCAATATACTTCTTAGAGGTTTAGTGCTGATATCGTTGGGAGGGGTTTTTTCGGCGATCTGCGGGATGTAGTGCTAGTCCTCCTCGTTATATTCATATTTGCTCCCCTCTAAAATGGACGAGAACGAAGTTCTGGACCTTTTTTTCTCAGCTGGGGAAATTTGAAGTGATGGATAAAGGTGTTCGATTCAGTTTAGATAGTTCTCCTAAACGTTTTATTATTTATTAAATTAAACTGATAATTGCGGTAATGCGGAAATTTGCATCGTCTTAGATTGCACTTGTATAAATTGTAATTTTAAAGCTTCAATGAGCTTAAACGATGCACCGCCAATTTATCGAATAAAACTGCAAAAAGCACAAATTGTGCCAACTTCCATCGCGTGTTTTACACCTTCAACGTGTAATCTTGCGAGTAGTTAGGAAAATATGCTCGCAGCTGAAAAAGGTTAGCGCTATGAAATTTCCGATATGGGCATCGTTAATGTCATTTCTCGAAAAAAGGCTAGAATGTAATCGGTCGCTGGGACCATTTCCGCTTCTTCAGCTCCCGGTGATTGAGACAAAAGAGAATTGGGTTCGTTTATCCCAACATTCGAACCTGCGGTTTCCGATATTTTAGAATTTGAGCGATGTTTCGTTTCGCATAAGTAGAATGCGTCTTTAGCAAACGATGGGAACAATTTGCCCGGATCTTATCCCGACTTCTTGTTATTTTTATAAGCTGCTCAATTGGCCACCTCAACCTTTATAATAATGATTTCATAGCCGACTGGAGTTTAGATCAACAACTTTGAGTAGCTGAACCGTTGTCGCTAAGCTTCGACCTCTGCAAGATGCAAATCGTCGCCGCTAAGCCTTCGATCTTCACTTTATGCATAGGTCGTAACGCATTTTGCGTCCAATAGCGGAAGTTAGGGTGGGAAGAAGTTGCATAAGAGACGGATAAAAATATCAGATCTAGGTGGACTAGAGGTTGGATATTTCAAATCGCTAATAAATGCTCAAAAATCGAGCATATTTACCCATCAAGGAACTTTCATATCGCTTCGCTTTATTTGTGTGTTCGTATCCTTTCGATCAAATGAACTAATTTCAGACGACGAATTGAGTGGAATTCATTTGAATTCAACAATGACGAGTAAATATTTAGCCGCCATCAAAGAGATCTATAAAAGTTACGAGACGGCGAAAGGTTTTTGCAAATTTGCCAGTGGGGTGAGTGTGGTTATCTTTCTTATTATTAGACGAGTAAACAGTTTTTTCTACTTTCATATTTGTCCACCCCATTATTGCCTATGATTTCCTAACTGTGGAATTTGTCCGGTTTGGTTGATAGCCTATTGAGGAAGTTGGGATTTCAAGCCGTTTATGACTTCGACTAGGTGGTAAACCGTTGATGAGTTGGATTTCAACCCATTTATGACTTCCACTAGGTGGTAAACCGTTGATGAGTTAAATATCACATGACACTGCTATAGTAAGTATATCATATGGTATTGTCTCATAACTTCAACTGGAAAAACGTCTTTTTGAGGATCTGATTTTGCCCAAAATATTCATTCAGAATGTTCCCATTTACAGAAAGTCACCCCTGTCACGTCTCCTCTTTTCTTTTGTTTAGTACTCACAATGACCGAATTCTAAAAGATACTTTTCACTTCAATGCAAAAATGTCGCCGCTCTCTTTCAAACTTATCCAATATGCTCATCACCCAATATCGCCATATTTCGCATTGGAACGCTGCTTTTAAGTTAGATTTTCGCTGGAAATATATCAATTTATTGTTTAATTCCACGGAGATTCTACCATTATCGTTCTCTCTAAGGATTCAGCTTTGCGTTGCATCACCCCCTTCATCATTCGAAAGAATCGTGGGAAAATAACTGTTCTAATTTCGACACTCTATATTCGTCGATTTATTTGTAACGTTGGTTGTTTCCGGTGACAGGTCGGACAAACATTTCGATCGATTCGAGTGATCAAGTGATCAATTCCGAGGCAAAATCAACTGAAAATTTTTTTTGAGCCAAGCTGAATGAAGCACTTCTTAGTGCGGTATTTCTAATTTGAGCAGAAAAACAGACTTGTTCAATAGCAGCAGATGTTTTTTGAGGTTGGGGGACTGATACCCACTTTAGCACTTATTACCAGTAGGTCGTTGAATAGGTTATGATTGGCGGATGGAATTAATTGTACAATTTACAGTGTCGAGTGTTGTCTGTATCGGAAGGTCACGTAAAGGTTGAGATGGATGTGACCGAGGAACTGTTGAACCCACCTGGTACACTACATGGAGGGTGTACCGCCACATTGGTTGATATAGTCACCACAACTGCATTAATGGCAACTGAAAGAGCGCATCCTGGAGTTTCTGTGGATCTCATTGTTTCGTAAGTTTTTAGTTCCAGAAATTTCTTGCTGGCGTTTGGAGAATAAAGGCACCTTGGGAGACGGCCGGTCGGATGGCGCAAGATTCGATCGCCCCTTACAGCTCTGGATCGCGGTTGGGCGTTTTGGCCCTTGTACGCTGTGGCATGAATTAGTTTAGCTCGTTTGTTCTATTCAGCAAATCCACCACGAATTGTAGCGGTTAAACGAAGTGTTGTTTATTCTTTAATTAAAGCATTAAGTGTGCGGAAACTTCGATTAATCTGTTTGTGATCTCAACAAGTGCATGAGAAATGATTACTAACAAAGCCGAAATCTTTTTCCGCAGGAATACCATTGTCTTCTCGTTAGCTTCTTTCTGTTATTTTATAAATAGTATAGAGATCAGAAATATCGACAGAAATAATCTCCATCACTCCAGGTCCTTCTTTATTAGTAAGTTTAGTTGTTGTTTCACCCAATCAACCTAGCCCAAGCTTAACAATTCTACCTTCTATGCATTGATGATGAGCAAGCAAATACTACCTTCAATTAGTAGGGAGAGGGAGGGGGGATAACCAATATAAGCGTAAATTCAAGCGTGAGATGTTTGAATTTTTATTTCGTGGTGATCGAATAGAGCCGGTCATTTGCAGGTACCTTGCAGCGGCACATCCCGGTGATACAATAGTGATCGATGCGAACGTTCTTCGCGCTGGGCGCACTCTCGCCTATACTCGTGCGGATGTCTTCCGCAAGAAAGACAATCTACTGATAGCGACGGCGCAACACACGAAGGCCTTTCCGGCTTCCAAACAGAAATAGCGGCACTCATCGGATGGTAGTATCAAAGGATCTTTACATCACAGGCATATGCAAGGTTAAAACTGAAGTGAACCGAAGAAGCAGTTTCATTGTAATGCACAGAAACTGAAGGAAAAGTTAGCGGTTGGAAGTAATGCACTCATATAAAAAAGGCCAAAATCGGCGCAAACGTTGTCCATAATCGCCTAGTAAAATATCTCAAGGAAAACAAGGGAGAGAGGAAGGCTTGGAAGAACTCACTGAGGGAAATTCCAGAAGGCAGATATCAATCTACTTCACTTGCATATACCGTTGCTTGGAGGATTGTTCTATTAGACTTGTTAGATAATTCATAGACGAGTATTCCCGTTGTAATATTTGTTGGGTTTTAATTGCCAATGCTGCGATATTTTCTTTAAGAGTATATGAGAGATGAGAGGAAAGAAAAATGGCCTTAAAAGATCGAGGGGTAGGTGGACGCAACTTGACGCATACTTGATCCTTTACATGTTCATGTGTGTTGAGGATGAGAAATGAGGTCACCCCTTGTTTTGATACGTTAAAAACTGAATAAGAAAAGAAGCTGCAAATCCACGACCAATATTTCCTGTTCGAATACTTCCGGTAGCAGGGAAGATATTTATCTCTATTCTTAATGGAGGTTAGTCTGGCTAATCTGTAAGTAGGGCAACTCGGTGACTGTTGCTCTCGAAGATTGACTTATTTGGAATCTCTTCAGGATTTGAGTCTTAATGGCATCGGCCTGCTTCAATAGCCCAGCTATCATTTCGCTTCAAAATGAGGGAATAGAAACTTCAAATTTCAAAGTCTTAATGGACTAAAAAATTACTATTCAAATATTGGCAGTCAAAGCATTTCAACTTAGAGGCAATATGTCCCGTGCCTTCGTGACTTAGAGCCCCATGCCTTAGTTTGTCAGAATCTTTTTTAAATGAAAGTTTTTCTCGAACAGTTTTTCGAAATGAGTTGTTTCGTCTTTTCTATGCTTTAATTCATTTGCAACAAACTGTTCGATAGCACTAGTCCACATGTTTCATATTCACCACTACGAATTAGTCAGGTCGAGTTATTTCACTTCCTGTATCATCGTGTATTTCATATCCTCTAGTGATATGTACATACCTCAATAAAATCGTGCAACTCTTCATTCAGCTCCACTTCTGATTTATTCAAATATCGCACATTTTATTAGCAAGCGGCAACCCGATAAAGACAAATAATAATTCAAACTAACATACGAGCAAACAGAACCTCATGGTCACTGCAATTCCTCATCTTCGTTGCTTTCCTCCACAAGAGATACATGTTTACTTATGGTCGGATATGAAGATTTCGAATATAGAAGCACCTCCCATTTCCTTCTCGCACCTTGTATGGCACTTGTTCCTCTCTCACTCATTTCAAGTTGAATACAACCCCGAGTCGGACGGGATATCAGTAAATCAACCACTCGTCATTCGTCACAAATTAAAGAAGGTCCTGGTGAAATGTTATAAGAGGCTAATAAGCCAAGCCAACAGCATACTAATAAAAGTGTCATAATGAGGGGTACCCGCTCAGATTCCAGTGACACCAAATCCCCCCTCCCCCTCCTTCCAAACAAACTTTGGGCTTTATTAACCCGCAACGTGGCACCTGTTCGAAACACTTTCAGAGTAACAGCAGGGGGCATCCTCTTCGATGCTTGGAGCGTACTCTTTTCCATTGTCTCTCTCCTATCCATCGAAGTGTAAGAAACAGAAGGGGATGACTGGGGATGGCCCGATACGGTACAATCTAATCTTCCCAAATGGCACTGATCATCACGATTGCCCTCTACCTCTACTTCCCCTCAAAGCACAGCTGAACAGAACAAAAACAAACAAAAAACCCGTTTCGATTCGCGATCACATTACTTCCGCTTCTTCGGTATCAGGTCCAAGCCACTCATATATTTCTTATCAACACCGTACTCATTTAAAAGAAGTTCACTCACGAATTGCACCTGAAATAAACAATTCGGCGAACATTGCGGATCTTATAGCCAATAAAACAAAGTAATCTATAGCGAGGTCCAGCAATTTGCATATCTTCTTTATGTTGCTTCTTGAATCACTTTCAATCTCTCTCTGCTAATTCACTATTCTCTGAAAGGTTTCATTTTTGTTTCACAGATCGTTGAAATGATCTTTTACCATAAGCAAACTTTGCTGCTACAGACGAGATGATAAGCAGCTCTACTCTCCACTTCACATATACTCATGTGGCGCTTTTTTACTTCAGTTTTGAGCACTTTCACAACCACAAATGAACACTATTTTTCGTGTCCTGACCACCATTCCGCCTCTCCTCTCAATATGAAGAGTCACCTTATCCTCTCTTAAGTAATAAAGTATTACCTCGACGGCGATCTCTTTTACCAATGCAAACTCATATATCCGCATTAAAAAAGCAACTAACATTTGAAGTTATTCGCATTGACAGCGTCAGAATTCTATTTCAGCTACAAACTGAATCCACTAAAATAATCACTTAGTGTACGATGGCGTCTTGATGGATCATAGGTGTTTTCTCGCATGTGACTTCATCTTCCGCTAAATCTTAAAAGCTTGTCCTCCCTGTCAAAGAAAATTACCAGCATATGGATCATCTCAGTCAAATTTTAGCGTCCACCTTCCTGTCGAATGGAATTTCCACTCACATATCATCGAATCACAATGACGTAATTTGTCAAAGAATAACCTGATTGCCTTGTATAGTAACCTGAGGACCTTCACAGCCTTGTGCATCGTTCACTATGGCCGCACTCGTCGCGATGCCCACTTGAACTTGCTGACAGAATGGTTTACATTCTATTCCATAAAGACTAAGGTTGTTCACCAATGTCATCTTCTTGTTGCCCGACCGTGTCTCCACCTAGAAAGCATTACGACGTTTCTTTAAATCTGTGTAATTGATTGCTCGTAAAATATTACTGACACAGTAAGGACGGAGAGGACCTACAAAACCCTAACTTCCTATGAGGCATATGTGAGGGGCTTTATTACGATACTTGCTTACAAGAATGTGGAGATGTCCTGAGGTACGGAGGGCATCAGCAACACCTCTGCCAGCGCAGAGGTTCTATGAACTAAAGAGAAGAAAACGGCCGACAGTTACGCGTTAGGCCGGACGACCAATATGATCTGGCTATGATGTACAGAAAAGCACCAGCCATGATTCCGCTACTTGCATGGTCTCTTCTAATCACTTGATTCCTTTCACGCAACCTCACCGCCACGTTCTCCAATGAGCAGTAATGAGTTCTTCCAGTGTTTTTCTTCCGAAGTGACCATAGCACTTTTCCCACACATGCGTCATATCACAGGTCGAATTCGCGTCCGTTGCCTCTAGACACCTTCTGGGAACTGACAGGCAACTTGGAAGCAATTTTTGAAAGAAATCTCGGAGAGGAAGCAACTAAACTTATATTAAAGTAGCCATTTCTACAAATACTACCAAAATCTGGATCCCCACTTGCCGATTTTCTTTATCGAGCGGAGGATAAATGTGATATGTTTCGATACTTCATCAGACACTTTCTAATGAGACCATTTCTTCTCTGACCAAAATAATCGCCTCCCAATATCACGTGATCGCAATTTAATCAACACTCGTGCGATGAAAATGAAAGTCCTCAATACTATCGAACTCCGACGGGTTCACAATGGGATTTATCCCCACAAAAGCCATCATAGAGAGTGATAAACGCTGACAATCGATAGAGAAAACATTTCGGCACATTAATTCATAGTAATATAATCCCTTCATTTAAGCGTTGTCAGGAAATTATTTTCGATATATAAATAAAAGATAAATGACCTGCCGACTAATTAAATAAAAAACTTCGCCAGTAAAACAGATCTCTCCGTCTTTTCCATTCATTATGGTTCATTATATCTCTCTCAAAAAAAAAACATCATGAAAAAGAATGGAAAAATAAGCCACTAACCTCGGATAACAAATGCATTACCTTAAAAGAGATTTTTGGCAGTTCCACTTTGCGTCTCACTTGCCGCCCGTCCGGTGTGACAATAACGAATGTTTTTGTCATTCTGGAGAGAATTTTTTGCATGAGAGTATTCCAATCGATCGCCTCGCTATCGTGTTTCACCATCGCATTCAGCACATCATCTCGTAATATCACTTTATTTTTCTCGCTTAAATTCTGCAATATTAAAGAATTTATCTCGACGCCGGAATTGTTTATTATGGTATCCTTAAAGTTTTTATGAGCACAACGGTTACACTCAGAATATTAAGTCTCAAATGGGAGCGATGGAAAGAGGAGGAGAGAAAGGAGAGGTTATAGCTTCGATCCTAGTCCTCTAGTCTGTCAAGTATCTACGCAACTTCATCATCAACAACTGCTATGTGGAGGAAAGGTGAATGAGAGGTTCACTCCAGCTAATGATCTCTCCACATGATCTGAGTTCGTTTCCACTGTCTCGATGATTATGAAACAACAACTCTTCTCCCCAAAAATGCTAAAAAAGACCGCTGAATTCTTATTGGAACGTGTATTTTTCACTTCGAAATGAACAAAATTGCTTTCTGGAATAGTCCGTGGGGAAAAAAACGTTTGCAAACAACTTTTTTCACGAGTCAGCTCCGCAGAACGACTCGAGCTTGGTTATACATCATGTTCTTGCAATAAGGACAAAACAGATGATCTCGATCTGCTCAGGAGTACAGAGCTCTAAAATATTAATCACAACTAACGGTGAGGTAGAGAATCTCAAATTTCGAAGATTCGGGGTTGACGGCAGGCGATACTGTTCAGAAGCGTCGAAGAACCTCTCGTATCTCATCATTCCAAAAGCATCAAGAACCAAAGGAAATACGCGCTGTCGTGCCTAGCCCCAGCCACATTTCCTATGGACTCCTTTAAAAAAGCGCCCCAAATTCATGGCTCTTTAAACTTCGGAGACTAATGACCTAATTCTCCAACTTTAGAAGCTTATGATCCCAACCTGGTTGCAAGTGAAGTCAGGTTTTTAGATGCTCCCATTTAGTTTCTTTGCTTGCGTCAGCTAAGGAACAAATGAAAATAGGCAAATTCAAGTTGAACTTGAGCTCAAAAAAACATGCCAACCTATACAATGGCTGCAGGTGCCCTTTTAAATCATCAAGAACGACACGAAGAAGCGAAATCTTATTTGAAAGAAGTTACTCTATTCTTCACATAAGATGTGATGATTTCACGCACGCGCGGCATCTCTACCAAATCACCCCTCGACAATCCTGCGGCGATCCTGAATAGAGGCACAACGGGTTCGGTTATTGCGAAGTATTCGTCGATTCGAATACGCGGTTTCACCTTTGCTTGCATATCCTCGGTCACTTCGTCTTTCCTCTCGAATCCAATCAACAACGGATGTGACCAATTAATCTGAAAAAACAAACAAACCACTACATACCCCACTTAATTTACATAGCTACAACTAATACATCAACGCAAAATCCTTGAAAACCTTTCGACCCTCCTTCGTTCTTTCTACTTCCCTCCCTTTCCTGTCTCTTTCTCCTTAAAAAAAGTTTCCAAATAGCGAATGCAAATTTAATTTCCTATCCAGAAAAATATCCCCGAGAAAGTACCGACCTCAGCGATCGCATCCACTCCTTTAGATTTCGAAGTAATTTTCACGATCGGTCCATCGCCAGTCGAATTAATTTCGTTAAGGAAAACACTGAATTTCTTGAACTTCGTCTTCTTCATATCGATACGTCTTGTGGGAGGTACACATGGCAACAAATATCGCGAATAGAATTCCCCCACATCGAGTGGCAATTCGGCCTTTTTCGTTACTCGATATTTCAAGGCTGCGATGAAACAACGTTTCAACTGTAAGAAATTATGAACTAATTACTTTAAGATCGATGCAACGTCAACCTATCAAATCGAAGATCTCGAAGATCTGCTTAGTCCTTCCCAGGCAACCAAAAGCGTCTAAGTTCCAAACCCTCCTCTCATCCGTATTTTGCTTTTTTTCTTACTTGCTCTCCCCGACTCTTTCCCTTTATCTTCCGAGAGAGTCGTCTATTACATGATTTGGAAATATACTGACCGGAATACCCGATTTTTCATGCCAGTCCATCGCATCGCCTCCTATCATCGCCAACAGCTTCAACAACAAAAGGGAGGGACTCTAGCTGATGAGACTCACCAGATCCTCCATTGTTTCCGGTTCGAGTTCCGCTGTAGGCTCCTGCTGTCCTAATTGCTCGTCTGATGTGACATTTTCCATACCGTTAGTGGCTTCATTTTTTTTCTCCTCTTCAACACTCCTGTTCGGTTCACTTGCAATTGTAAGGCTGTCTAATGCCGGGAAATCCTCTTCACTAAGTGGTTTAGTGACGACGGCAGCTGGGACTGCAATTTGTGGTGGATGCGCTCGATTGCCGAACTCCCTCAAATACTCACCCGATTATATAATGCACCGATCTTTGAAACATGGTTTTCATCGCTCATCGTAAACGCAGTACAGCTGATAATGGCCGATTAAATTATGCGAGGTTTTACCTCACAGATGAAATCCATACCGAGAGGTACTAAACTTCTCGATCAATAATGCTCTATATGGATGGGTCATCGTGGCATTAAAAGCTACAGAAACGGTTAATGAGCGTAGCACACCTTGGTTCGGCTAAATCATCAGCTTCTCAAATATTACCCATATACTCAAATTTCGGTGCACAAGACACTATAATCCTTTGAAAATACATTCTCGGCAAACGATGCAATGCGTATCTGCATGTCATTTACGTCTCTTCGTGAATATCTCGACGATACCTATATAAACTCAGTCCTAGAACTACAACCTTCAACTGCTACAGAGTCGACGACAGAACATCGGCCTATCAGACCCGACTAACAGCACATTTTGAATTCAAGCTTCAAAAAAAGACGAACAGAATGCACTGTGCGATCACGAACAAAACGACGCAAATCTTGTAATATCTGAAAAAAACCATTTCTTTCCACTATCTCCTAAGATTCTACCAACGCACTGCTCGAGATCTAGTATGATGAGTCAAGACAACCAGAGAAAGCAAAGATGATATGCAAAGGGAAGGATTGCAGCCTATATATCGTCCCTTCTATTAAGTGCCTTCCCTAGAATAACTGTGATACAGTTTAAAAATAAGTTATGATCGAAAATATCGATACTATGAAAAACTTTCTCCTATAATCGTCAACAAATAAAATAAATACTGAAGATTCTCGTTGCACTTACCAATGGGAAGAACAAAAAAAGACCGCTCTGAACAATACCGACAAAAAGCAACAAGTATTCTAGCAACTGCCTAAGTTTGTGGGCAGTAGCCGCTTTGCCTGAAAAGCTTTCTTTCTATCTAATGGAGAGAGAAAACTTACAACAGTATAATCCATTCCTCATTGTTCTCTCAAGCACGTCAAAATGAAACAAAACTGTAGCCTGACTCACCATAAAAAGTCTTTATAAAGATGCAATATTTGTACACCTCTTCCTTGCATTCCATTCGCAATCATTTCCATTGATGACATCAATGCAACGCCCACACCAACAGGACCTGGTTTCATTTCGATATATTAGTCGTTCTTTGTCTATCACCTATCATATAACATCTATATTTTTCAACAAATATCATCATATTAGCAAGAGCGGATCGTTTGAAAGTTTGCTGGAAAGCATCTCTTTTAGAAGCGATTTGTTTTCCTCTTTTGTAATTTGTTATGTGGAATTCTTGTAGATATAAATCACAAAAAATATCCTACAAATGGTGATGAAATATTCGACATACAATCTATAGCATATTATAGTCAAATATTTCAAGTAAACTTCCCTCTGACACAATGAATTTTGCTATGATGAGAAATTTCAACGAAAGCTACCTTCGAATTTTTCTTGAAAAAACAATCAACAATGAACTATATTACATTATAGTACGGACATATTTCCGGAAAGCTTCGGCATATTCATATAATAGAATCTGCGATAGAGAAGAAACGTTAATCAAGTTGGAATCCGATTCTAATGAGGGTTTTATTGTTTCGCAAAGATTATCGACTTTATGACGAAAGGAAATACAATAGAAGATAAATATACAAAAAGTTACCTACCCTTGAGGTGACCATCATTCGTTACAACTGAAATGGTAACCGGATAGTTCCTCTCGAATTCAGGAAACGCACCTCTTCGATAAATAACACCTGAATTCGATTACTCGAACTCAAACGAACAACTCATAGGAACTTTTTTATATATCTTTCATGTTATTCCATTATTATCGTCTCAAAATTTCAAATCCACTATATAAAGAGATAGAGGTGGTTCGGGTTCAATAGTGAATATGAAAGAAAAGAGGAGAGAGGTGATGGGAAAGAGATCAACGGAAAAAAATTCTGAACGGTCTTAATTTGTGGTATTTCGCGTTTATTTTAGATCACTAATAACATATAAAAACCTCTCTTCAGCAAACAGAAAACTGCATCTCTCTTCCGCTCTTCAGTGGTGAGTAAGAAGGCCTCTGGAAAACTTCACCTTTAATAATACCTAATCATTTATGTTGTTCATATTAACATTTCTTGTCCACCTGACACTTCAGTGTCATCTCTTTTATTTCGGAGATCACTTCGATAATTCTCGAGTGATAAGAGTCCAATTCAATAAACTATCATCTTAACACTTATTAAAATAAATAAGAAAACCCAATAATTGCAATCAGTGAAACATATCACTCATGAGACAAATATAAAATCCCATACCAGGTAACATAAGATCAGCACCGTTGTCCAAAAATGAAAGCACCTGCTCACGTATCAATAAACATGGGAATGATTCAGGTGAAATCCATGTAAAATACACTGCAAAAAAATACTATTATTACTTCTTGACCTCGCTAGAACTCAGGTACAGCAAAGAAAAAATCTTTAGCCGAAAACAGTTGTGTCCCCACACAGGTGACAGTTACATAGGCATAGCTGGCAACTGATACTGCAACACGTCTTCCACATCTGTCTCCACTTGCCTTAGCGTTTAGCGCAAAATGTGGACGTCCCTATAAACGAGGATCGAGGCCTGCTTCATTATTTCCAAGGAATTGGTGGTTTACACGAAATGAAAGATAAAAAGACGTTTGAAAAACATAATCAAATGAAGGTGATTTTTCCAAATACTTAAAAGGAAAAACTCATTTCAGACGTGCGAATACTTCAAAGAAAGGTCAAGTGAAAGTAACGGAAGTTTTAGCTATCCCGACGGACATATCGCAGCATTTAATAATGGGATCGTCCGGATCCTATATGACTAAGCTATACCCCTGCAGCTGATCCGTTCCGTTCATTCATAAGCCTATCGAGGACACAAATAAATCGTTATATTCCGCTTTACTATGAATACTAAATTTTGTATGCAATTTGATTGCTTATATCGACTGCAAACTCATCTTAACTGTATATATTGGGATGGAATTTTTCGTCGAGATCCTAGAATCATGAGTGGCATCGGAGAAGTTATTAGGCTCAAGGTGAGATGAAGAGTGCAAGTCAAGCGAGACCAAGAAAACATGCCATGTGAAAGACTTAAAAGTGGAACACTGTGCGCCCTATCATGATAAAGAGGTAGTCTCCCCGATGCTGGCATATCTGCCGCTATATCATCACCCACTCCTACTCAGCAAAGGTGCCCAAAACTTTTAAGAAACGGAATTTCAATGCTAGACAAACTTTGTGGCTAAAGAAACCTGGTATCTTGCCACCCACTAGGGTTCCCCTGCTCGTCAGCTAGTGGCAGAAAGTGAAAAAGAAACACTTAGATACCAGTTGGATAGAGATTCGGGTCGTCCTCTATTTCGAATAAAAGAGGATTTCTGTCGAACGTATAGACGTTAAGTGGAACACCATTACAGTTTAATAATCTCACATGTGCGACCTGCGCTTTAGCAGATATCCGATCGGCGAAATGAAGTCTGCCTAATAACTTCCGTCTGAAAGCATTTTCTCTTAATATACATAATTATTAACACATATTTGTGCACAGCATGAAAAGTGATTGTTTGAACACATACAAATAAATATATGTGCGTATAACACCCTGGGATATTCCGCAGCATTTCGGCCATTGAGGCGCGGAAACGGCGATCTAAGAGATGTGGGTTCGAGTTCCACTGCTCTTCAGCAAGGAAATTGCTCTCGCTATCATTAAATAGCTTCATGCGTGTCTAGAATTGCAATCTGAAAACTGTTTTGGCAATGTCGTGTCTCTCAATGAGGACCTATGTGTCCAATATGTTCGGCTTTTTCAAACACTGGCGCCACTAGAGCTAAAGTTACGCTATATGGCTGATATAACGTCACCTATGCAATCGTTGAAGTTAATATATCAATTTGGAAAGCGACTGGAGGTATCAAAATTCATTTTATATCTACCGGATTCTCGCACCGTACCGATCAGTTCGATGGCTCTACAGAAGAAAGTTAGGTCATCTGCGATATGAGAAGGCTGCAAGATATTTTAAAACTCCTTTTGGTAATTTAAGCGATCGGCAAACTAACTGAGCGGAGTGTAGAAACGCATACTATACGAACTTGCCGGACAATCTTTTTTACTTTCTTTTCAGAGTCGTTTGGAGGCAAACTTCCACTCGTAATATGATTATAGAGTGGGATCAATTTTGCTCAGCAAACAATGACGTCTGTGCCATTTGTGCAAATTTCTCATCGCACTAATGACGCCTTTCGAGTGGATCCGTCAGGAAGTCAATACGTGGAGAAATGCGCCAAATGAAGAGGCGATATGCGCTCCCCTAGACCGACAAGTACCGATGACTGTTAACAAGTAATAACACATGCTTAAACAGTGCAATAACATTTTAAGCTCACCGATCGCCCATAGAAGTCTGCAAAAAATTCGTTTCCGGACCCGACTCCATAATCTGCTCGGATCGGTCGCAAATCACGCTGGCACTATCAAATATTTTTGCTACTTACAGATCCCTTCGAAATTGACCGGGTTAACGTGTATTTGGACCTAGCTGTGAAGATTACACAACTAACTCCAACGTCTTCATTGTACAATCCAACGGCAAGTTGAACATATAGCGGAACATCGACGCACATCACTCCGTAGAAACGTGCTCATAATGGACCACTTCAAGTGTACAGATACATTCTTTATATTGCAGACAAACAAAGAGGTGCTAACAGGGAAATATGAGGTGCGTGATAGACCGACCTTCAAAACACCAATAAGCGAATTCACGAGAAAGACAAAGGCATACCTGTCCGAATTGCGTAAATTTGTATTACTCTTAACGGCAAACGATTTCCGGAACATTGCACAATTCAATGTGAAGAAACTAAGTCTGCGACCGGAGTGTCTGAAATAAAAAGTGGTGAATACCTGTGAGTGATATGGTCTAATCCGGGCACCGCGAAGATATGCTAAGCACATATGATAAGACATAGAAGCCTATTCCACTAACAATCTCACCTTCCCATTTGCCATATCAATTCACACCAAACAATCTTAACCTTCCGCTCTCCTTCCCCCTCAACTACATGTTATAACCTCACACTTTGTTTAGGCATGAAAAAAGTGCATTGCAAAGTTGAGTAAAATGATATCCCTTTATATAATGTGAGGAGCTCTAAATCTATTTACAATTAATTTCAGGTGAAGTGAATAGCGATTGCGGAGATACATGAGCATATTTTAAGCACTAGTGGCGTAAAATGATGGAGAGGCTACCCGAGGGTGGGGGATGCCGGGGGGGCAGAGACATGTCACACCATCACAGTTCACACATTAAAAACGAGCCTAACGCGCTTAATTTGCAACTTCCTCCTTCAATTGGTAGCTTCTCGCTTCTAAATGAGGTGTTTAATGATACAAAGATGATGTGACAATCTTGTATTTAACGACGACAGCCCATTTGCCGAGCGCGAAGAGCTGAACTCGTACACAACCATTGCGTACGTACCGCTACTGTACTCCGCACTCTACGTGCCAATAAAGTGACGCCTATCACGTCAACTCGAAAGTTTTTATTGGCTATAGGCGTTTTCTGGAAACATGAGGTTCTTTGCATCCATTGAATTCAGGATGTTAAGTGAGGTATCCACGTGAAATTTCATCTCAGATGGCGCCATCGAGGTGCACTTACTGGATGGCCCTCGAATTCAATGACTGCAACAAAAAACCTCATATTTCTATGACAAAGAAAAAAAGGTTCAGGATATTGCTACTTTCATATTTTCTCTCATATTACTAGTAGAAATTTTAGAGTTGTCTAATGTCAACAAGGGAACAAACTGGTTAGGAATGCAGCGATTATATGTACAGACCAAACCCCCTCGAAAATCCTATGAGTAGAGAAGAATCGTTAAACTTTAAGTTCCCCGAATTTCCGCCAATAGACTTCAGTTGCGAAACTTTTCGGACGCTGGGATATCACAGCAGCAGCTTGAACTTGATTTCCACTTCAGCTATAACTAAGTTCATCAAACTCAAGCACAAAGCAAACGCCTCTGTTGGAAAGCAAACCATGAAAAGACGAAACTCAGCGTTTCTTTGCGAAAACGGCTTTCTGCATTGCCCAAATTCGAAGTGAATTTTTCAGCACCGCCAATCAGTTAGTCCTAATGTAGGTTAGAAGTGGGTAAAGTCCCATTTTATTCTTTTGGCTCTCTGTTGCACTCTACGAGTCGGGAGATCGCCTACATGTGGCTGAATCCGCAAGAGCGTGACGATTTGGAAGTTCCAAAAAATCAAAGCCTTTCAGCCAGTCCACCATCGACTCTAAACATGACGTTTCTCATGAAACATACGTATCTCTCACCATCGTGACGTCGAAAGTTTATCAGGTGCACGATTTACGAGTATTTTTCTACATCTAACCGATAACGCGACTGATAATCACATATATGATGACCTGATCTTCCAGAACTCAGTGTATCCTGAGAACACGGCACCATCAATACTTACCGAATATTTCGTACGGATTCGAAACCCTTCGCTATTTCCCGACTGAACGCTCCGGGGAAAAGGCCAATCTCAGCGCTGTTCTCCGAACTGGAGCCATTGAAAGAAACTCCGACATTTATAACATGCCTGAATAAATTTGTAGCGATCGTGAATGTTTTCACTTCGGAACCTGAAATATACTCATTGGAGACAAACTAGCTCAACACTTTCCATCGCTTCCATACAGCTTGAAAGTATGAGCAGTAGATTTCATAGGCTGTACTGGGAAAGCCGTCAATTCCGATTGGTTGTGTTCGATGTGCCAAATTGGAACTCGAACACGTCAGATCACTCCGCAGATAAATTCTTCTGGTATCGCATTTCAGAATCATATTTTCGGGTTCAGTGCTTTGTATTTCTGAATGCTAATATTTATGTCGCCGTTGTGGCTTCTCTCCATATACAGCGAGAAAAGAGCACGAAATTCCCTCATTAGCCCTGAAATAATGCAATCAACCACTGGAATAATCCAAGGGAGAACTATCACCATATGATTTAAGGATTTAAGATTCACTAGATGCGGATAAATAGGGAAAAATTTAGGAAAATTTCCATCCTCCATAAAAAGGTTTGAGCACCTTTGTCTGCGATACGCGACAACGTACTCCATCGCCTCGTTATTACTCGATGAGATATTTCAATCTCCAGCCAAGAGAATTTCAAAAATTCTAATACGAAATTCCCTTTCCTTCTAAATATTCCAGCACTCCAGCCAGTATAATTAGTTAAAAATTATTAAGAGTGGCCACCGCTTCATTTCGATCTTCATCTATTTGTCCCAATTTTTGATGACACTAATGATATATTTCAAGAGAGAAGAATGCTAATGCTGATCCAGAAAATGCCTTTCCGGTATCAACATTATCCACAAGAAATTTCGTCTATAAGCATAAATTGATTATGGGAGAGGAATAGTTGAAAGAAGAATTGCACAACTTATGATGAGTGTAAGAGATTGTGCGTTGCATTATTACGCAACCGCAAAGACTCAATGCTTCAAATATCTTAATATTTTATATATTTGTTCGTCTAAAATGATTATCGACTTTTCTTCTTTGAACATGATTAGCTTCCCACTATGCTACTCTCATAAACCCTAGCGCTCTCGTGTAATGCCATCGTATATCTGTTTACGATAATGATCATTCGGTTGCCCGTTGCCGAGTGTCCTCGAGGGTCGGCATTACGCGGAATCTGCTATAGGAAATTACCAAATACGTATGTTAATTTGCATGAAACACAAATGGAATGTAATCTTCATAGCGCAGCGTTAGCGAGAATCCATGAATGCGAATTTTATTGCCCAACTCCGCCGTGAAAGAGGAGGAGGAAAGTTGGGGTGAGGGAAGAAGCGAACGAACATATTGGATGGCTTGGTGCTGTTTGCATATGGATTCATTCAATATCAACCATATGCGATAACGAGAATTTTGAGAAGTGGACCATCTGTCAACGAAAATTTCTTTTTTTAGGATTCATAAAAGCCTCATATGAGCTCATCTTATTCGGATTTTCAAAATTCCTTCCATCCACTTCTCTCTTTCAGAAAAATCCATCGCCGTATTTTATCCATAGAATGAATGATATCCGGAGAGTCCGGATCGCTGCTTGGAGGTCCGGAAAATTTCCACGTAAAGTTTAGGGAATTTTTATTTCTCATTTTTATAAACCTCTGTTGGTAAAGATAATCGAGAAATTATTGAGAATGAATTCATATGAAATATTCTGCGAGTGTTATCTCTTCAATTAATCTAAGCTGCGGATATGTTAAGTTTATTTTCTCATTCCTTAAATATCCCATTATTTCTATATTCCTCTTTTTCAGCTATTCTATTATAGGTTCACATTGCACTATGCGAATTTTGCGTCTATGCGTATTTTATTATGTTTCCTGTGGTTGCAACCGGGCGACAACCGAAATAATCAACTTAGCAGGTGCAATTTTTACTCGGAGAGCCGATAAACGAATTTTTCATAGAAACCTGATGCAAGCGACTGCATCGTTGAAAATTTGAAGGCATTATTTCGTATTTTTATTGTTCGGTGGCATTGCATGAAAGTATAATCAGGCGAGCGAAATCAAAAGCGCATATTGCGCCAACTTACCCGACGCGCTTTCCTGCTGTCTTTTTTTGCTAGTTGCAATGCTGTTTCGTGCATTGAATACAGGTTAAAGAATGCGAATCTCTTTTCTCGATGGTTATGTTATGAATGTTGCACTGCGTTCAGCTGTAAAGACGAATATCTATGTGTTCGATTCCAAAATTAAACATGTGTATTATCGAAATTTATCATAATATACTATTACAATAAAAGCGTGTCATAAAAGAAAGTTTCCGAGTAGAAAAACCTGAATGACGAAAGCGTTAGAACTTTGAGTTGTTGATGGTAAAGGTCCGGATTACCGGCAATGAAATTTCCGATTTCCGGTGGTTGAACTTCAGGTTCCCGGTGATAAAATTGCGAAAAATTGCAGATTTGAAGTCGTAAATGCCACTAAAGGCGAATGCAATTTCAAGAAAAGAAGAGTTTAATGAACAACACAAATAGCGTCCGCGCGGAGTTGTGAATCCGCGTAACTCAAAAATATATAGGAACAACCGAGCAATTAATACAAGAATAATTAAAGGAAAGCGAATGTGGTCATTGCTTCCGTCAGCTCTGAGCAAGATCCGTTAGGCGGACGGTCTCATCGCTCTGATCGGAACCATTTGGACTATTTTTTCCTTCCAAGAAGTAAGTTGTAAATTCGCCTTTTCCCTGAAAAAACAGCAAGAATTACAAGAAAAATGGCTGAATTTTCGATGGTGAAATTTTAGATCCTTCCTGAGGGAACTTTCGCCGAATTCTTTATGCATAACTAAGTTGGGAATTTATTATACCGGTCTAGGCTCCCATGTAAACGTTCGGCCCAACAAAGAAATGAATTATTATAGCAGAACTCTGTGCTATTTGTCATATATAGCAGGCAGTGGACGAAAAAGAAATATCACAGGAGTAATGATAAAAAGTTAGCACACATTTGCACATCATCTGTCTATTTGCATATTATCCTTTCTTAGGATCACGCATACAGCATACATTACAGCCATTTTGGTGTTCAGTATTGTTTGTTAGTGAACGATACCTTTCACCTCTACATTGCCACAACCGCCTCTCAGCTCCGTCATGTATCGCCTATTAAATCGTGTTTTACTTGCAACTCAACGAATAGACCACAATTTAACTCTCTCGTCTGCCAAACCGATATTCTATCGATAAGATCAGAATAGCATGAAAATTGCCCTCTTTATTAATAAAGTTTGATATTTGTATATGATGCGTCGGAGACCATTCGAATCAATATATTTAGGAGTCTTTTGAAAATTAAACTCTGCAAATATGAGCGGAAAAAGCGGAAAAAAATTGAATAATTAAGGAGGACGAAATCCGCTCTAGAAGCAACACTATTGTCCGCACTATTATTATGTTCGATCTACTGCCTTGAAGACTTTCGCAAGTGATTTCTTCCTCTCTTGAGGGATTTAATGGAGGCCTACAATTTCTGAAACATACGTTGATAGAAGAAGTAATTCAATTCTTCTGTCCCGTGAAGAAGTAGAGTGAGTTCTTTGGTACTTAAAGAATTTTAGACACAAAGTAATACATCATTCATGACTACACTGAAGCTTACGCATAGAACGCTTTCACACGTTAAAAAACTCGAAAACTTTCTTAGCCGTGGCAAATTTTTCAAATCAGTCCTAATTACTGATGATCTAATTTTCTCATGTCGCTTACTGAAGTTTACGTCTCAACAAATTCGAATGACCTAACCTTTACTGCGATCATTCCTCGTTTCACAGTACGGAATTCCGGATAAAATCTGAGAAGTTGCTCATTTGTGGCCTCACTAATTTGTATCATTTCCGGTACACCTGTACTTTCCATACGTGATGCGGTATTCACCTGGAAACATTAATAAAGTGTGCTTAATGAGTACAATATAAAAGAATTTTTTTTTGTGACCAAGAGTATACAGCTAGACTGATGCAGATAAAATATGGATCCAAGTGCACATAAGTCTAGTACAGATACAATGACATGCTTGATAAATCTAGCGCAGGTAAGTAGGCAGATATGGTACAGCTGGCACAGGGCGGCTATAACACATATACGATAGCTATGTTAAGACACACAAATACCTATAGTACTAATGGAGTGAGGCAGACGACCAAGTTCTCCGGGTCTTTCGAATAAACGCCAACAATCGCCGAGAACATAAGTTTTAGAAGTAAAGTAGTGAAATTCCTCCCGAGATTTTTGTATCGAATATCTCCTATTGTTTTCTAGACATTTTTAATCTCTTTTCGGATATACTCTCTCGTTTTCTGGACAGCTATCGTCGTTTGGATATTCACTCTCTCGATATCCTTTACCATCTTCGAGGTATCTTTTGTTATCTCCATCCCTTTTATCATTTCTAAAACAATTTTTAAGGTTATGAAGACATGATCAGAACTCATATCGATTTACGTCCTCAAATGAAGATGAACAAGAAGTACCTAAATATTTTCATGAATATAAGAAACTGCGAAATACATATTTCGTCCACAAAGTCACAAATCTTTTGCCTTTTGCGCTCCAGAAAAATTTTAGCTCTTAATTTGGGTCCTTCCATTCATATAGTCGGGATTTTCACATTTGATATTTGCATTCACTCTACTACGAGTAATAAACGCTTATGTCGGTAGTGCAACTGACCGTGTCTCCAAAGAGGCAGTATCGTGGTGCCGTTAGACCAACGACGCCCGCGGCCACCGGACCCGTATGGAAGCCGAGACGAATACGAATACGTTGCTCTTTACGATGTGGAATTTGAAAACCTTGTAGGAACTGTAATCTTATGATATTTCTTTCTTCATTATAAAGTGGAGAGGGTTAACGTAACTTGTTGCACCTAAGAGGCTCAGGCTCAGACGACAGACTCGGACAGAGGCACACACTGCGACATTGTGGCTCGGATTTTTGTGCAGTTTCACTCCGGAGTCATCTATCACTGTGAACGTGGTGAAATATGAACTGGATCTGAGTTCCATTGTTTAACGAATGGGTCTGTAATTTTCATATATCACTTTTAACGATTACCCGTAAAAAACACATACAGCTGAAATTTACTGAAGCAATGTGGAATTTCTATACAAATTTATAACTTTTCTCCAAATCCACCTAATGGCATATATTATGTGCCTGGAATATTTTCAAGACAAGATATTAATGCAAATTATGAGATTTTGAGAAATAAGAGACAAATAATATCATATCCAACAGAATATTGTTTCGTTTTGTTAAAATATCTTCACGGCATTCAGAAAAGAATGCCACAAACACAGATTTTTGCCGTAAATCCACGACTCACAAAGACTGGTAGACAACTCCGGAGTAGGGGCATTTTAAAGGATCATTTGCTTCGCTCAACAGTAGTTAGATCAACTACTTGCTCATTGTTTTTAGAAAATTTAGATTCCTCTTACCGCCGAAAGAAGATAAATTGAGTGTGCACATAAAATATATGGAAATTCTGACTCCATAGTCGACTATCAGAATCGCATTTTTGAAGGCTTCATGCGTTAAACTTTTTTAGAGAAAAGAAGCCAAGTAAGAGATATGAGCTTTCAGCACAAATCGTCAACGCATTCGTAAAATGGTACTGATGCCCAAATTATCGCATAGAGAGGTAATTTATTCATTATGTAATAAAAGAAATTTCTTCTCATTTTAGCAATGATTCTTTTTTACCAATGATTAAAGCAAAAGTTTTAAAGACCTCCATGATTTCGAGTGCAATATCCGCGATGCTTTCTAAATGACGATTACCATTTTCCTCAGGAATTCCTGATACGACCATATATGCATCACCAATTGTCTCAACCTGAAATAGAAAGGAGAAAGGATCGTTTATATTCTCAAAGGTCAATCTGATCTAGAATCTAACAACTGTGATAGGGGACTTGAGTGCGAGCAACCAGATTCCACTTTATTCAGTTAGTGTCTCTCAAATGTTCAGCATAAACCTAACTAAACCATAACGAACAATCGATTCTGAACTCGAACTCATGGGTTTACCACTTCCCGATGATACATAGAAAGTAATACTGACCCATAAACATTATCTTCTTGAAGAAAAATTATAATAATAAATATTAACTATTAAACAGTTTTCTTTTCATTTGAAGAGGTTTTTAGTGGAACGGAATACCGAGATAATCGGTTAATCATCGTATTATGCAAACCACAACAGCAACTTATATTTTCCACAAATGGTGCAACCTGAAGTTCACGTCAGCGGAAAGAGGAAAGACTGGTGAGATGAGAACTACCCAAAAGAGGAAGCTAAATTTACAATGATATTAATTTCATCTTGTACTGCAATTTTATTAGTGACAGTCACAGCGTAGACTGGTTTGGACACACGGTCTTCGATGACGCATACAAGTGACGAATTGGGTAAAATTACTTGATAATGACCGCTTATATAGGCTAAAAGTACTCAAAGTGTGATAGATCAGTGTGATAGACATACTCAAAGTGTGATAGACATAAATACTGAATCAGTAGCGTGCAGTCGTTTCACCGAACAATGAGGATATCGTTCTTTCTTTCAAATTAAGCTTTTTGGGAAATACGAGTATGGCGGAAAGCTAATGATTATTGAAGTGATCGAGGAAACTGCACTATGTGGAAAAACGGAAATTCCAATAAAAGAGGAAAAAAACATTTTTCAACGAGAGTGAATGAATCCGCTCTGTTTCACCGAACGACAGGTCACTTTTTAGGGCAAATCTATTGCACTGAAGGAAAAATTTTCAACGGGAAATCTTTATGCACTATATGTAGTCCCTTTCTCATCCTCTTTACTCGTTTTCATCTATTCACATAAATAATGCAGTTGTTTAAAGATCAATGAAAACTCGTTTAGGATCAATTTCGTCATAACCTTGTAGGCATCATGCTTGTTAATAATATCATCGAAACCGCTGTAGACGGCGTTCAACATTGTCACCACCTCAAGTGGCTTCGACGTGGAACAAATTGCTGTGAAACCGACAATATCACTGAAGTTTGGGAATGTTTATCGCATTTACGAAAACATTTGTCGGAAAGAAAGAACGGTTTCAAGTGATAATATCAAGTGAAGGTAACAAAAGTCAAGATACGAAGGTTGGGGAAGATATTTCCCTGAGACAACTTACTCCTTTTTAAGAACTTTTGAAATGAAGTTTGCTAATGAGCTGGAAAATGCTATTTCTCAGAGGATGATTTGTAACGAAATGAGAAATTCTAATAAATAACGATAATAAAAATTTTGCTCATAAGTGATTTACTAAAGGAAAATAAACGCCAATTAAATATTCCGTTGACGAATTTATTGAAATTGAGGCTATCCACTAAATAATATTTATTAAAATTATTTTATATACCGAATTTCTATTAAATTTATATCTTTCTTGAACTATGGGTGAAATTAAGCCTTGAAAGTTTAGGTGGAAAAATTAAAGACATTCAGTATACCCAGTGAAATCCTAGGAAAAAAGATTTGAAAATATTTGCCTCGAGGAATCGAAATATCTGTTTAACTGGAAAAAAATTGTAAAATGAGATGGTATTTAGCCATTAGATGAAAAATTAACTGCAGAAACTGCGAAAAATGATGGAGAAGACGGCGACATTCTCAATGGAGTAACTAAAAATGTGGGTAAATTGAAAATTGCTCAAACAGCCTCAATAATAAAGGGGAACTACAACCCGAAATAAACCTGTATGTAGTTTCCAACGATCGCCCGTCCTCAACAATAAAGTCACAGATCCCTTGTCCCAGGAGGGAGACCCCGTCCTCTGAGTTACCTTGCTTCAATTCTGTTACAACTTTACTCACTTGCAGTTACCTTGCAGTTACAAGTTTACTTACTCGCTGAAACCTTTTTTTCATTTCCAGGAAATACCTGTAAACCATTAGCTCCTTCATGGTAAACAACATTAACGTGAAACCCCATCAGTGGACTGCCCTCATATTAAAAATGAAACTGCGGTTTTCTCTCTACACTGGATAATAGGACCAAAAAATGAGCGAATAAAGCGCGAATCACCTGAACATTACAGTGGCGGCCGCAAATGTTTTTGGTGGTACCACACGTCCCATTTTTAACTCATTTGCAACGTAACTGAAATAAAATAGTATTATTGTATTCAACCTATGCAATAATTTTCGGAACATATTGCAAGTTCTTTCAGAATTTCAATTCGCGTTCGCTGAAATTTGATCAATAATCTGTCCATATCATAGAAGGAATTTCCAGACTACATTTCCTGTGGGCTGAAACATCTTCCACATGGATTTCTGCCACCTAAATATGCAACGAAATTTGAAAGGTAAATGCAGTAAAACTTGCAGTTCTATATTTTAATTAATTATTTGCATATGATGTATAGAATTTAAGTTTGTACGTTCCAAAGTCGTTTAGCAACATGAAATTGTTTGCAGTTCCACTCAGAGGTATTAATGCAAGCATTTTTCCTCTCGAATATACAATAAAACGATTGTAAACTGTTATAGACCAAATCTCTTTTGCTCGTTGTTTTGAGATGAGCTCCTTTCACTAAAGTCTTATAGGTTTTGATGCATAACGCGGCAACATGAAGCATGGCATCAATGCAGCTATGTCTTCTAAATAGAGCCCAATCTTCTTTGATTAAAACCAAAATAAAACCATCTGAAAGAATTTCACTCCCCTTGCAAATAAATAAATAAAATAAATCAAATAAGATTAGGTGGATCGACTGCAAAAAGTGCATATTATACCACCTTATGGAGTATTTATTCATGCATTCGTTAACTTGCTTATTATATGGATGCTCGATGTTATCCTGTTCATCTATGCTCCATCAAAGAATATGTGTTACTTTGATACTCATAAGTTCGAGAACTAATTCGATGAAGAAAAACCGAATGAAAGTCATATAAAAAATACTGTGAAAGAATTCCAGTGACATAGAAGGTGAAGAGATGGAAAATATTCTTTGCAAAATAATTCTTCAACGAATTGAACTCAAAATTGTGATGAAAAAATGGAAGTCGAGAATGGGAAATGAAGTCAAAAACGCAAAAATATACTGAAATTAATCGACTACAAAAGTTTCAATGCAAATTTTTGTTTTAAAAAACTTTTCTTTCTGCACAAGAGATTCTTCAGAATCACTGGAAAAATCGCTGGAATTTTATGAACGCCATCATCTCACTGAGTTGATCATGTGGTGGAAACATCCTCCAGATAAAATTTCACTCCTCAATATAATTTCCTCATTAACTCAATTAATAAACTTCTGCTTGCAATCTTTTTTTCGATATATATTAAAGAATCCCAAATTTCAGCAAAAAAACGGAACAACTAGATCACTGGATGATTAGCTAAGCTAACTTGTTCAGTTCATCAATCCATAGATGCATTTGCAACCGAACTATTTGCACTCTGGATCACTCTTTGGTCAGTGATAAGCTTGTTCTGCTATCATGCCTTATCACTGCATACTGTTCATTTAATAGCATAATTAATTAGATATAATCACTTCATTTATGAACCTATCCTTCAAGAACAACTTTCGAATTGGAATTTCAACACAAATATACTCATGTACTCACATGAAAATCACTATCGACTTTCTTTTACTTTATTGCAAATTCAAGTGATCTGAAGGTGATCAACCAGAACTTTTGTTGCTATCAATGATTTCCAGCTATCAGCTAACTTATTTGCAATTATCTACTTGCAATTATCCTTGCCCTCAAAACAAAAAATCTCTAAATTTCAAAGCACGAACAGTTACCACCTTTTTACGAATTTTATTGTGAAATCAACCAATATTACGCATTTTTCTCATTATTTTCTCCATTAAGTTATTTGATCGATTGAAATATTATGTAGTAAAACGGTACCGAGGTAACAGTTGCGAGAGCAAATTATCGGCTCTTTTATTCGCTTCTTCCAACATACCAGTTCTTTCCTGCACTAATTTTTCCAAGTTGTTCGCATACTGCTCCATTAAACGCATCATCTGATCAACGAGACTTCCTTTGCTAAAAATAGCATAGTTA
Source organism: Parascaris univalens (assembly GCA_037576465.1). Classification (NCBI taxonomy): domain Eukaryota; kingdom Metazoa; phylum Nematoda; class Chromadorea; order Rhabditida; family Ascarididae; genus Parascaris; species Parascaris univalens. Next base: position 230,583,738 of record CM075173.1, on the reverse strand, counting down.
AAAGTTATTCCGCTCCTATCGTTGAGGTCAATCTATTTTCGTGAAATCCTTTGCGCTCTAGTTCTAGGGGACATTCTATAATGAGATGCAATTCAAATATTTCGACAATAGATGAACATAGACGTCACTAACACTTTGAGATAGGTTTCTGTACAGAGTCGTACTCTACGGATTGACGGGCGTGCATCAGGATTCTCGCTCCAACAATCAAGCAGCAATGACATCAGATCAGGGTTCATATTCTCACGATTTTGGATTGATGGTCGCACCGTTCGGCTTCCGTCTCGAATATACTCCACTAATTCTGCAATTCACAAAAAATTTAATACTACCTCCTTCGTTTATGATGGAGTGGGAAATACAATCTTACAAAGGTTTATGACCAATAAATTTCAGTGAATCCACCCGGATTTCTTTCATGAAAAACTAGCAACTTCATTCATAATTTTGAAATTACTTTTAAAATTTAGAGCATCAAATTTTTTAAGTTTCCAAAGCTTATATCATCAAAATAAACTTAGCTCTTCAAAGGTTCTTTGGTACTCGACAAGTGAACGAAATGAGTCGAATGCCCCGATGCACTCATATTCTTGCTCACTGTTTTCAGTTTCTTTCAGAATTTAGGCACAGCCTCAAACATGAAGCTATTTTTCAAAAGATCAGCAGCTTCAGCTACATATAATTTTAATTTATCTCTCTTTTCCACTCAAGAAAATCTGAATGTCGCCTAATCAGTGAAAATTATTCAAATGAACTGCGATTGATCTGAAAATAAAGCTGTCCTCCATCAACTTTGAACATCTGCTTCAGCGAAATTCTATCGGAATACTATCACCTATGTAAAAATATAAAATATCCGAGTTCTTTTATATTAGTACTCAATTATTAGACCTAAAAAGTAGCCGAATTACTAATTTCTCATTCTCATCGTGTTAACTGTAACAGTATTTACCTTCCTCCTCAGAATTTTCTTGCTTCACAATTGGAAAGTATTCACAGCATTGCATCAAAGGCCGCAATTATTGTTGCATTTTCATCTCGAGAGAAATTTATTTGTGCCTCAATACTCATTAAAAATACAGAAATTATTACGCCTATCATATCAGTAACTATATGCCAATCGAAATACACCATCATAAAGCATAAAATCTGAACGTCCTGCTTCGATATGCCCATCATAAAAATTTTGCATTCCCTGAGTTTACCTCAGTGGGTGGGCAAAGTTTATGCAAGAGTATTTTTGGAAATCTCTCTCTCATCAAATACCATAACAACTTTAAGAATTCATGAGCACTTAGGCTCTATGATATGAGCGATATAATCTATCGAAGCTCTAATACAGATAAATTTGTCCTGATAGTGCAAGAAAGCCGCTTCGAAAAAATGGGAACATCATGTAATGGGTTTTTGCATACAAGTACGCTGAATGTAAGCCGATCATAAAAGCATTTAATCAGCTCTTGAATTCAGAACGTCGTAAAATGATGTTAGGGTATTAGAAAATGTAAGCGTAATTAAGTAATATGTATGGAAGCGGATTTTTTAAATCGGCTTTTCGAAGCACAATTCACAAATTCCTACCGCCAAGAAATAATTGATAAAGCTCCTGCACTCTATCGGTGAAGAAGCCGAATGTAACGAGGACAAGTCAGCTCCATTTTGCTTCACAGGCTCATAATAATCAAAATCATTGAAAAAATTCAATTATAAACCAAATTCGCCATAAATATCTCAACACCTTGCAATCCTTCCCACGTCCTTCCCACTCCTCTAGTTGGGAAGATGTGAAAGGAATGTTTTGGTGAAGAAAGTGTTTTGAAATTACAGACGGATTTAAATAAAGTGTCTGACTCAAAAAAATTGCTTTTAATGATTTTACATTCCATTACTGCTTATTGCTGAAACTGAAATTATTATACTGAAATTATAAAAATTTGTTAAATGCGATAAAAGCTTGTAATGGAATAAAATGAATGAAATTGTGAAATTTAATACCGGTAATATCGGTTTTGTCCGGATAGGGCAATGAACGAAAGAGAATTTCGTACATAACCATTCCGAATCCATAGATGTCACCTGCTTGCCTTTTCTCGATTGACTGCTTCATCCAGGATTTTTCCACACCACGCCGACGATTTGCTTCACTCATTTTCAACATTTCCGGTGCACAATATAACACACCTTCAATAAAAATCAATTTCGATTCATTTTCTGGAAAATTCGAATTACTATTAAATGATGTTACAAACGGAGCTCAGTTTATAAAAAGCGAAAAAAGGAATAAAGAAAAGGTAATGAGCATAGATATTGCGAGAGATGAAGAGAGAAGTATCGGGCTGATTTTTTTCAATATCTAGGCTGGTTAAGGTGACCTCAAGAGGTATACTGCTACATAAGGTTAGAACTAAAGTTGGAAAAGTTTAATCAATGGTAATATTTTGAAAATTTAAAAAACTTCCTGAGAACATGAAAAAATTACGAGCAAAATGCAACTTTTTCGCCTCTTCTAAACGAGGTTATGCAGAAAAAAGCGCTGTGATACGACTTATTCATGCCACTACCACACAGTCCACGTTGATCAACATTGCACTGATATCGCAAAGCAAAAGAAATGCTCCTATTACAAACATTTGCTAATATGCAAATCCCTCACTAATTCGATCGGATTTTTCGATTCTCTCTAAGTTGCAGGTTTAAACCAACTGGTTTTTTGTTGTGCACCACTTGTTTCGATATCCTCGCCATCGGTGCCCTCTTTGAGTGTCTCAACTGAGATCATTCCCATTTTTTGCCATCTTTCAAGCGGTTCGGCAATTCCATAATCAGTCAATCGCACCGCCCAATTTCGATCGATGAGACAAGACCAAGGTGTTAACGAACCATGACAACCAATCGGTGAAGCATGTAAATATTCCAATCCCTAAAAATTATTATCAACAAAATGAACTATGAGGGAAGTCGGTATAATTTCAGCAAACAGTAACTGCTAAAAGGTAAGTGCGCAATTATAGGTAAATATTTATAACCGTAACAGTAACATTACGAATCGATGATTAAGTAAGCCATAATATTCTTATAATTGATCATTCATAGTTATAAATAAACATATCAAATGGTTGTTTTAAACGCGAAAATATATGTTTGGATTTTCCTAAAACTGCTGAAATAAACTGGGTTATTTCATTTAATCTCTAAATTGGCTGAGGTTTCTATGAACATGCTATGTTGCTACTTTTCGCATTGCCTATTCAATTTTTGCAGTTCACTCTACCACATAACCAGTGATCTCTGTTCTATAGATAAAATACTGCCATTAATGTTAGAATTCCTAGAAGTCACATTTTTCATATCTATAAATTGCTATGAACAATGACGATTGATACCTCAGGTTTTAGCATCATCTGCTTCGACTGCTGTTATTACCTGACAAATGGCGAAAGCAGTTATCAAAGATGAGACAAAGAAATACGGAAAATGCGATTTTATGGAACAAAAAGGGCATTGATCATATGCGAATGTCGGTTGAATTGGCAAATAATAATGGAATTAAAAATTATGAGGGATGATCCTTGCTTTGCTACTGAGCGCTATTTGCAGTAAAACTTAGGGATAAGAAATAAATCTACTCGTGAAAGATATGTAAAGCTGTTGTGATTTCAACAGCCGTCAACAATGTCTATATTCAACAATCTACCTATGTCACGCCTGCTCTTGCCTACTTCTTTCTCCCTCTCCTAATCGCTAGTGTGAATAAGGTTCCTTTACACTTGATGCTATAAAAATTCAATACATAAGAAATCAATACATACATATATTTGCTTTTTCCAATAACTGGCGACTTCTTCATAATAATGCTCCATACTTTGGACTTGAAAAATGAATTCACAATAATTTATAACGTTACAAAGAAACTCGTATGCAATTAAGTATGCGAATCTTTAAAAGTTAAGTAGTAGTGTGAGTTAAAGTAGCAGTGCCCTACATAGAAGATCAGTTCATCAAAAAAGGCTATATATGGAGAAGGGTTTCTCGAGAGAGCCATAATTTTCATAATTTTCTTTACAGAGCATCTGAAAATGATCGAACAAAATGATAGAAACTAACAAGGGTGATGTCCCTCGCAAATGCACCATGAAATTGCGCATCCAATACGATCTGATGATTATATATAATATCCTGAAAGAATAAACACAACAATCGCTACTTATTTCCAGTCGATTCTTTAGACGATTGCATCAATCTGTTGCGAGAATTTTCATTGTTATGCGTATTATTTACTAAAAACATAAATTACTGCACACCATTTGAGAGCATTTTCTCGACTGGAAGGAGAGGAAAAGAATTTTTACTATTCCTTGGGATTGATTATCTCTTCATAGAAAGCCACCCTCTAGCAATGCACAAATTTAGAGCGCATTCAGCCAACTAAACTACATGTCGATGTGGAACTTCTGGTGAAAAACAACGCTACAAGGAATTCGAATAGGCTCGGATCCAGTGGCCTAATTCCATGAATGGTCGAAACGCTTCCGAGAAAGCTTTTCTTTTTTCACGCACAAAAGTGAGAAAAGCTTGCTTGCATCACAATGCAAAACTCGAGAAAGTGATTTACCTTTACGTGAGTGTAACCTTACATAACGTTGTTAAGTGCCAAAGTCAGTTCCCAACCATCACGCTCCCCTTCTTTCCCTTCCCACAACATCAGCGATGCCTCTTCTTCATCGGGAAACTCTTCTAAGTATTTTGGGAAAATTACAGCGCCGGGGTCTTTACTTGAGGTTGCACAGTAACTATTTGTTCGTTATGAAATGAGCAAAAAATGCGATTCTCTATCGACTAATTCGCCTTCAAAGCATTCGAAGCTATTTCTTATAAGCAATATTTCTTAACTTAATAATTTCGAAATATTTCAATGATAATTTGTCTTTTATAATTTCCTTCCCAATCTCCTTCTCCCTACCTTCTCCATCCCCGCTCACATGCCATTCCTGTAGTGATCATATGGAACAACTAATGAGTACTCTATCAGTGCAAACAGACTGATGGCTTTCTATTAATCACGGCTGTTTAGAGCTGCAAATGCTGTTTAAATGTTAGAAAAGAGTGCGTGGCAAATCCCATTCCTTTGTGGTTTTTCTGAAGCATGCACCTTCTTTCGAAAGGTCCGAGCATTTTTAGGGGCTTTTTATCACTTGCCAACTAATAATTTATACATTTAACAAATAATTTGTGCACACTGCTCTTAAAGACTTGAAAATTTAACAACATAATCCATATGAACTCTCATAGTGACACTGAAATCATTATCGACAAGATTATCAGTGGAACAAATCTGCTGATAACATTACTGATGATTGGAAAGTGGTTGAAATACTCATAATTTTGTGAAGACCGCAATTAGGCGTACAACTTGACCTGTAGCGTTCCTCGCGAGCAGAATTTCCACAGCAGAAGCATTTCATCTTTCTCGTTGAAAGCCATTCCAATAAATGGATTGAGATTATCATGGACCGCTTGTTTGATCTAGAATCAATAAAAGTTTGATGCCAACTTCACTTGATGAGATGAAAACGTTTGCGAGGACTTCCACTAATCATGAGAAATTAATAAAAACCGAAACTGCCTAAAAGATGGGGATAATTTCTGCAAGCGCTAAAGATGAAGAAAAAGAGAAACGAAAGCGGAAGCAACGCTACCTGAAAGGTGAAATGAAAGCGGAAACAATGCTACCTGTGTAAGCATTTTCATATCCTCTCTACTAAATGCAATTGGACGTCTCTGAGGATAGGCATGGAATGATGCTTGTGTATTAGTGCCAATTACAGCAGTGTGTTTCGTGAATGCGCTCATATTGCTCATCTTTGTGCGCGTCGAACCCAACGATAACTAAAATACGGCATAATTTCTCATGACACAATTCCTGAAGGCGATTATAAATTATTGCAAAATGAAAGAAATAAAGATGAAATTTTACATATTGCTTCCCTCGTCTAACTCTTTCTTGCTGCTGGAAATAAATAGTGATCGAAATTCGATCGTTCAAAGAAAGAAAAAATCCTCTCAATTAATTCTTTCTTCCTTGAAAAAGAGTGACCTTATATATAAGATAGGTGCAATGATTATTCATACAGAAAATTATACCATACTAAATAATGGGGCTGAAGGTGAGGAAGATCTGTTTTAGCTAACTGTAAAAGTAGCTGATTACTAAATAGACCCATATGCAAACGAAGATGTATTTGTTTAGGCAGCAGTTAAGTGGTAAGCCATCAGCGAAGTGATAAACCTCGGTCAAAATCTCAGTTGAAGCAATTTTGATCGAATCATTCGATTATCCACCTCCTTTACAGATTAATATTAAAACAGAGCAAAGTTGATTTATTATACAAATACACTTTCGATGTAAACATTTCACAGCTTACTTCCCTTGTGAAAATTTCAATAAAAATTTGAAAACATCGTATAAAAAAGATTCAGGTAACTTTGCAAAAAGCTTTACGAAGTGGACAGTGGTCACCGTGGTGGCATAAAGCAAATTTCTTCACTTGAAGTTGAGGAAACGCATAGATTAAGTGGTCGTTTCTTTGAATTAGGGAAAAATCGACGGCCCGAAATCCCTGTTCAACATATTTTCAAATAAACAGCTGAAGAACAATATATCAAATGTTCACAACAATATAATTCAGTGCAAAATTCCAATAAAATGATAGTGATTTGAAACAATTTCAATTATTGAACATTTTCAGGAAAACAATTTGAGAGAATTATAAAAGCAACTCAACGAACCATTGATTTCATCTCATCATCTCTAAGAATACGCATGTCATCACGATAAACTCTCCAAGGTGTCTTCGCGAGGGCTTGATTCTCACTGCAATTACTCGCAGCATAAAGAGACCACTTTCAACAAAATATAGATGCATGCAGCTGGTTTCTTTATCAATATAGTCTAGCCCTCCTACTCAATTATTTAACTTTCAATAATGTAGCTGCATTTCAGATTAACTTAAGCTTGTAACTGCGACCTTGCAATTGCTCTCAGAAATAAAACCAAACTGCAGTATCTCTCATATTCCTTTTACAATCCTTTTAAAGTCCCTCTTTTGTAATATTACTTCTCTCAGCAATCTACACTCCTTTTTGATGAAGCCTATCAATGATATTTTACCTTCTAAAATTGGATTCCAAAGAATTTTTTTAGTTTAGAAATTATTCTTGCACTACTTTGCGCTATTCTTCGATGTGTCACAAATGCAGTTAGTTGCTTCACTGATCGCATCAGTCAGTGCGGTTAACAGTTCTCTCTCGTTAAATTGTATATACAGCAAAAACATCGATGAAACAATAACCACATCATCAAAGCCGAAGTCATCCGCAACACAATGAAATCATGCGCACCTTCGAGCATGCCTCTCATTCGGTGCCACCTCTCTCCCCTCTCCTCTGAGCCAATGAAATGGTCGCATTTTTAACTGAATTCAAATTCGAATACTATACCAATATCGATGAAGTAGGCATGCGGAAATGATAACCATAGTGGCAGCAACGACCGCACTTCCAGCAGCAATAATTGGCGTATAATCGCAACGCTCATTACGGTAGCCACAGCTGGGTTCATCAGGAGGTACTTGACCATCCGGAGATGGCCAAAAACCCGTCACAAGATCCGTCATCCTCTGCAATTCAGTCATATCAATGTATTATGAATTATGTGCAAACCAAACAAATTCCGCAGTATCTTTTTCAAGATTTTAGAACTATGTGATGGGACGAAAGCGTCGTCGACGCCGAAACGTTTTATCGCCAAAATGGTGGCCGCGTCAAAATCCGACACATCAAATGACACACTGCGAAACAAACAATCCTATATGAATGCATAATGATTGTATAGTAATCATATATAAATATGTAATTGTTGTTCAGAATCATAGCGAACTAACGATGATGATTCAGTGGAAGGTAATTAGAACGTAAGAAAGCACTTAATTCACAATCTTTAACCTGCTTGTCTTGTGGCCCAGCTACGGGTTTCACCTTTAATTTTATCCCTGTGACGCCTCTCCCTCCTCTTCCACCCCAGCCGCAAGCTTTATTACGATAAGATAAATATAGTTTAAATACCAGATCATAGCATCCGCTGTGATTTTTGAGTCCATCGCATTTCGATAGCAGAAATGGTTCCATTTCAATAAGTTTTGTTGGCGCATCACGATTCATTTGAACCAAAAATGCTAAAATGTCACCAACGAATTAAAGAAACAATGAAATATCAGTCAAGAAATATGTTTTTTTTGCATCGCCATGATATTCTAATTAGGTGATTTTGATGAATGCTTTTGTCGTTGAAATGTTTTCACAAACGATCCAAGCTTGAACTAATCTTGTTTCAGCTAGAAGCGGATAAATACAGACTTACCATCACTTAAGTTCATCTACGCCTCTATGCATTGATAATCTTGAATGCTCATGTCAGTGAATCAATATAGGCCGAGCTCGATACGTGAGTTTTTCAGTATTCGAGAAAGTGAATAACAAACGAAAAACAATTGAAGCAATGGAACAAAATCAACCGATAAGTATCGAATCTACCTGCATAAAAAGGAGCTCGTTCTGCAATATCGTCCATCATTACGATGGCCGATGAGATGCCCGCTGCACTCACCAGACCTAAATTTTAAAATATAAATAAAATAAAGCCTCTAATGGTTTATTTTGAGCGACTATACTTCTTTCACAGTATTTCTCACTAACTCACTCATAAATGGAACTTTTTTCTTATTAAAATGAAGAATGGTATGATGCCATTGAGTTTTAAACGAATGCGGAAATGATAACGTTATTGTATATCTCTAAAGGGTGGAGGGAGAGGGAGGGAAGCAAATCCACGGCGATAACTTCTCTCACCAAGTCTCTCACCAAGCCCCTCATTGATTGCTTCCTATCGAACGGTACGATCACTATCAGCTCACTGCAATTACTTCAGTGTATTATATTTACTATAAAATGTTCGCGTACATTTCCACTATAAACACTTCCTTACAGTCACCCCAAATGCAAATTCATCTCTCCAGTCACCTACCCTCCCATCCCCCTCTCCTCCCCCCTACTCTCTCATTGCTAAAAATACGTAAAATCAGTAGCGGTTCAAGTGCTTTCACTCACTACAGTAGACGAAATCCCAATAAGCGAGGTGATAAGCGGCTGTCCATATGTAGACCTATACCACGAGCATCGCCATCATACTTCGTTACTTCATTAGCATCCCCTTCAGCCTTATTGCTTCAAAAATCTCTGCTCTAAGAGAAACACTCTTTCTGGTTCAGCTTCAACAATTTTTGATAAGGGAACATGAAAAAAGGTACCAGGAAATGACATGCGTCGCATTTCAGCCCACACATATTTTCCATTAGTGACAATTTCAGTTTTCAATGTCTCATTCAGTGCTCGTCGTGCCGCTATAGCATATAATTTCAACGCATCATATAAGTGCATATATCCATATAAATCTGTCTGGAAAAGAAATTCACTTCAGTTGCAGTAAAAATTTGCAAAGAAAAGTGCTGCATATACGGCACGGCAGTATGCTTTCCTACTGTTCATCAAGTATGATATGTTGGCAGTATAAGCATGGGACAGTTTGGATATACATTCGATTCTTCATTGATATGGCATGAGTAAACCTGCTTATAGCTAACAAATAAAACAGTATCATACTTTCGGCTCCCAAGTTACACCAACTAACATCACAGAACTTAGTGAAACTTCACTAACTTTGATCACTTTCATCTGCGTAGAACTAATATCACTGCCAATTGTTAATCTTTTGATAATTGGCAGCTCGAAGAGATGGTCTATGGCTGATATTTCAGCTGAGGCTAGCATAGGCCGAAGCGAGCAGATGGATGGGACGAGAGATTTGCTATAAGATGCGAAATTAGATACCACATTCTGGCGTTTATAAAGCGAATTGAATAAATTAACTTGAGGCGAAAAATTATTCCTCTCAGCAGACGCCTTCAACTGTGAAAAAAATATCTTTGGGATGCAAACTGCCACCAGTGAATACACATTTATGAAACAAGTAGTCTGGCCTTAGTATTCTTGACCGATGAAACGTAAAATTAATGCGTCACAATTAAACGCTTCTGCATCACTGATGATTAATCTTTGTAATGTAGAACCTCCATTTCATCGGTTTCATATGAAACTGCAAAAAAATCTTAATTCCCTACTTGGTTTCTATGAAAAAAAAGGAATCTTCATATCCACCATTACATTTTACTTTCCTCTTAAATAGAACAATCAAGATTAAGGCTTAGGTGGTAATTTAAACGTCTGCAATATCTATGGCTTACTTTATGATAGTACCAATATTTCTAATTTATTTCGTCAATATTCAAAAGCATTGCCTTCACATATCTTGCAACCTTTTGAAGAAAGAGAATAAAGTATGAGAGATGTTCCATCCAAAATCCTTAATTTCAATAATTTTATCATTTATGAACACACTGAAAAAATTACCAGTTATATTTTGGTCACTGCCTAAACTTAAAGATGAGCTGTTCCATATCGTCACCGGAAACATTACATTCACTGATCGGCTGAAGATGAAGAGTTGTTTGCAATGAAGTTAAAACAAGCTTTCCAAGCTCCAAAGAATACTTTGAAAAACTTTAAAGAGCAGAAAAAAATCATGACGTTCAAAAATTCTATATTTGTTGCATATTCTATTAGAAACACGCATGAATAACTACCAAATCGAGATCATCGACAGTAAGTCCGCTCGCTTCGATACGTTCTTTGAATGGCGTCACAAGGGTGTCATCAAATCCATTCACGTCATCCACCTTAAAATGATCTCCAAGGCTTCATTTTGGATAGCTGCCCCTCAACGATATAAGAAAGAGAATGAAGCAAAAAATGACATCGAAGTAATATTTTATATTCTAGTTTATCGTTGAATTTAACGATCAGTGAAATAAACCAGAAACGCGAAATAAGAGCCTTCTTTAGTAAACCTAGTTGTGAGGTGACACCTCACATTACGTTCGCAGGCACAACCCCCTCCTTTGACTATTAATTCATATTCAATTCTCTGTTCATTTATATATTTGATTCTGAATTTGCACAGTAAAATAAATGAATAAATTTCCAGTAATATCGCCAATAATTATCTCAATATTGCTTTTGTTTTTGTGCGTTTAGCTGGAATTCACTTACAATAATCGTATTCGCAAAGAGCTCCTTAACATTTTGCAGCATTTCGCCATCACCACCAATCCATGGCGACTTATCTTTCTTCTCTGTTTGTAGCCATGGCAATAAATATACATAATCATTTGTATTCATACCCACATTATGAATCGCTTGTAGAAATTCTTTCGTCATTTCACGCGTCGATGAAAATATGCAAACAATAACTGAAAGTTATCGCTTTTTGGGCAAAAATTCTCTGTTGATTTCTAAAATCAGTAAAAACAAGAGCACAAAGAAACTAGAAGTGATTACCAAGAGAAGGAATAAATGAAAAGAAAGTGGGAAAAAGACGAAAGAAAAGGAGAAAGGCGTCGGGGAGGAGAAGAATATATCATCAATCATCATGGATATCTGCCTTTTAATCCACAAAATGAAATAATCAACGCTCCAAACCTCAACTGCCCGCCACACTTTCTACTTTCATCTCTGTATCCGTTCTCGTCAGTAGGTTCCTCTCCCTTGCAAACCAGACTGTTAGCGCAATACAACACGTGCACGCCCCAAGAAGAATGCGACAAGATGGCGCAATTGTGGTTTAAAAAAAACAATTTCGGGAACGGAAATAAAATATTTAAATGGTTGACTGAACCAATCGGCAAACTTTTCATAATTTCATATATATAAAATTCAAAAACCATAAAAGAATAGGTTCGGTCGATTCGAATAGCAGCAACTTTCACCATTTCTTCGCATTAGGAAACTTAAATTACTCTATTATTACTTCAAAAATATAAAATAAATGAGGGAAACGCCTCTTGGATTAATAAATTAACGAAACAAGCGAAGTGTTCGGTGCACTATAAATATAAACAATTCACTATTTATTCTATGCAAGAAGTTAGCAATTAAGACGAAGATATTGAAATCGAAATTCATTAACAAATTTCGAAATGTAAGTCATACCTGCAGTAGTATTTTTGTCTGTGAGGCCAATTATGGAACAGTGGAATAGCAATGAAACAATGGAGGAGAAGAAATGAAGAAATAAACGTATTGCGTATGGGCTCTACTATGTATTTCTCATTAATTATCACAAGTTTCAATGCTCTCAAATGGTTCGAATTTTTCGTCATTATTTCTGCTATACAAAATTTATAATTACCAGTAATTAGTAATTATAACTATTATTATAAACTAATTATAATTATAATTACTAATTATAATTATAATTTTTTTATAAAACTAATTATAATTACATATTTTTTTATTTTTTTTAATTTGTTTATTTTTTCAATGTTTTAATTTTTTTATCAACTATAAAAACTAATTATAATTATAATTACTACAATTACAATAATTTCGATCTCAGTTATAGAAATGAAAAATTTTGTAGAAACATTTCATCGCAAATAGTTTCATATGCAAATATTAATTCAATTTTCTAATGTAATTCGATAGAAAAGATGACTTACTTCTCGCGTTATTGGCAAGTTCGTTGAGAAGACCACTATCAACGATAGCTTTTGCATTTGTGTATTCATCGAAGCTAACTTTCTTCGCAACACTCACACCATGTACTTTAAATGTCTCCTCGAATGTGACGACACGTTCAAAAGCCAATGCACCTGCATTCGTTGCTATTCCCACCGAAAAAAATCCATCTTCACTTCATCAAATGATAGCGATAAATACAAAGGATGATAGATGAAAGTATGTGCCTAGATTTTTCCTTACCAATTCGGGTACCCTGAACTATCGCTTTCCATATTAACCCTTTCAACCACATTTTCTCCTCCTTCCCCTTGAAACTACTCGCTTTCTTTCACTTTGTGGATTCAATTTTATAGGCTCTAACATAAGCAGATTCGTATAGTTCAGTTGTAAATACTCAATTGCATAATTAAATATGAAGCATTATTTCATTAAGTTATCCATTCTGATATTCAAATGGAATTGATTTTTCGCTATTTACTGAATAAACTAGAAAAGAGAGAGTAATTAAACTGTCAACTTTTTTCCAACTGAAATGTCGCAATAGTGCAGCAACTCCTCCAGCGAGTGAATTTGTCGTTCTGAGTGACACTCTTGCGAGCGTCTTATAGATCGTTTTATCAACGAATGCAGTTGCGGAAGCCATATAGCCGATTATTGGGACATTCCAATAAGCAGCCATTTTGGCCACAGCGTCCAGTTCTGAAAGATGTTATTTGAAGTATTTCTTTAATATTATAATTTTTGTGGTTTTCATCATCAAACCTTTTGTTACTGCTCAAAAGGCTCCTTCCATTATGTTCTTTCCTGAATTTCTAAGAATATTATTGAAAAAGCAAACTGAACATTTAAGTTTCCCTTATTTCATCCGCTAGAAAAATACTGGAAGATTAAAAAAATTACAAAAAATGTCAGAAAAAAGCGAAACTCGATCTTCTAAAAACCTAATTTCAAATATTTCAGTTGATTGCTTCATCTTCGAAATGAGTTCGTTGACTGTTGCGATCGTTCGCTAGTATATTGCCAAATTTCGACCCATTTCTAGGCAGGCAACTTCGGAGATCAGCGGAAAAAGGAATGAATATTAATTAACGGCTGACGAATCGTAATCGATCACTGAGCAAGGCAATGCAAACAAATATCAAAATTATTTTTGCTTAGAGAGAATAAATTTGAATTTTCCACTGGACACTTTCACAGTTCAGTAAAAAATACTGATTGAATCAAAAGTACTGAAAGTGTAAAAAAATATTGATATTACACCTGCATTACAGTAGGGTCCTATGAAGGCTTTCACTTCTTGTAGATGAAACATATCGGCCGCAACTGCCACACCTTCAAATGATTCCCCACAACCCATTCGCGTTATAATTCTAAAAGTCACACGTGATTTCTGCAAATAGAAATGCCAAGAATATCTTCGCATCGAAGTACTCTATCAAGTGATGGTTGGCGAACTTGATGAAAGACTTATCTCTGAGCTCACTTGCATAATTCTCAAGAGTTCTCTTATCTCTGCAGAAACATGTCAGTATTTTGTAAAAGACCGACAGATATAATTGCAATTAAATCTGCAAATGAATTCCGAAATGAGTCTGAATTTTGCAGTATTCAACGCTTTCTTAACCAACAAACCAATGTTTTATTACTGAAATGAGTATCAACTTCATCACAGCTAAAAAACGGCACTATGAGATGATACTGAGGTGAAAATGAATCAGATTTAGATTCCACAAACTCGTTCAGAATTGACATATTTCTTTAGATTTTCTAATTTCATTCGTCTACGCAACTAACGTCGCCGAAGTACTTGAAGATAGAAAACCGTGCATGCAGAAGCAATAATTTCGAAACTGAGGAATGGAGATGGGGGAGCGAAACGGAGGGGAATGACTAATGATTAATCTCTTATGAAATAGCTATTGAAATTCCTCACGTCACAATATGTGAAATTCGATAAAACGGTAATTTGCATTTATAATGCCGAAAATGAATTGGTATTATTCATATCTCTACAACTTCCTTATAGTCAATAGTGAAATTGCTATAGAAAATTAAATATAGAAATTATTAACTCGATATCGAAATCATCAGCAAGAATTCCATCTTTCCAGAGTTCGGTACGTGCGATCTCAAGGATTTTATCACTATTCGGCATTGCATTCATCGCCCCAATATGTCCCACTCGTACTGTAAACGCTGTCGTCGCCGGCGCAATCGAAGTCATGAGAAAAATAAAGATCAGGACTCGTTTAAGGTGCATTTCGGTTAAATGCCTATAATTTATAATTAAAATAGAGCGATGCATAAATTATATATAGCCGTGAATGCGTCGGTTATAACCGTTTCTCTGATCACACAAAACTGCTAACAAGAGATGATTTAATGGAAGTTGCTATCAATTATTGACCTACTAGAGGAGGTGAAAAAACATCTTATTTTGAAGTTATTAAATCAAATGTAGTAATTTCTGAACAGTTGTCGCCTTTGAGGCTCACAAATATCCTCTTGTTGCCATAGAAGGCTTCTAACGAGAAAGAACGCAAGTTTCCTGACGTCAGAATTTATATGTCGCAGCCATTTCTAAACGTTGAATGAATAAAATAAATAAGTAAATACCACATTATGAACAATATATTTGCTATGCTTATTGGAAAAGAATCTGCGCTTCCTCAATTCATCTCTGAAGCATTAGAAAATATTTGAAAGATAGCAAATATCAATGTTACAAGTAATAAATTTCCTTTTTATTTTTTCCTTCTATTTTCCACTCGCAATAAACCATTTTAAGAATTAGCTGGAGCACAAAATTATCACCATTAGGACGTTCACTCTCCTTTTGGATCATTTACCGGTGATACTGGTTAACGGTGGGTGATCATCGAGATGAGGAGGAAGAAAAACTATTTCAAGGTTCTCGTAGTCGAAAAAATCACCTTTACTGCAAATTGAAGTCTTAATAAGCAAAAATTAGTTTCCTCTCATATACGCATGAACATATAGATGAAAAAACAAACAAAAAACGACCAATTTCTGCTGCCAAACGAAACATTCATTAGAGACCAACCAGTCTGCATGGAGGGAAGTGGAGCAGAGGTGATAATGCGATAAAATGTTAGCCGCAGTCTTCGGGCATTCTCTTTTAATCAGCAAATTGCTAGAAAAGCCGATTTTCATAATCCATCGCATTCGCTGACGATAACTCTTCTATAAGGGTATCAAGTCTAAATTTTCTTGGAAACTTAAACGATCCACTCTGCTAAATATATGATAGAAGTATGAGAAGTTTTATATGCATGTGTTCTAACTTAATGATCCAGAGTTGATGAATTTATCTCATATAAATTGCAAACATCGAAATGAATTAATGCTGATGATAAAAAATCGAAAGAATCACTTTGTGAATATAGAAGAGAAGAAATCGAAACAATTGCGATCTTCTTTGGCATTTTAGCTTAAAAGCATTGCTCTTGCCTCAAACAACAAAATGAAAATCTCTCCAATTACTGTGATGATCTTGGGTTCCCAATTATGAGAACGACCTTTGGTACTCAACTTTGAGAATAACACTGACTTATTGTAATGGTGAATTATCATGATAAAAATTGCAGACATTCGTAAGTTCGATTAACGCTCAACGAATGAAGTAATTTATACGGAAATGTAGATAGCATCACATAATGTTTCTTGTATGAAATAAACATTCAATATCATCACACTGCATTCAAACATATTTGTAATACGATGCAATTTTTCGCAAACTCTCAGAAATTGCAGCAATGTTGAACTTGGCGAGCAAAATTGAACTTTACGGAACTTATGAGGTTTTTTTATTTTTCAAGCTTATTATTTAAAAAGAAAGAGGCGCTCTCTGAACGAGAGCACTCAGCAATGCTCTCTTTATTAGTTGCCACCTGCGACAAGCTAAGTACTATGCAAGAAGGAAATTATATACGTAGTAAGGAAATTATATACGTAATAAAGATTTGTCCTCATTACAGAGCCAGGAAGGTGTCTGGTTTCTGACAGATGGATTTAAAAAGAATTTTTGTTAGTTTTGGTAACAATATCGTTTCAAAACGATATCTAGAAGCTCAACTCGAAACGCCCTATATTGAGTAACAGAGTGAATTTTTTTGCCCAATTTGTCTAGTGATTTCTGCATTTTCTTGTTAAATAATTTGAGGCAACTGCCGCAGAAATCTGATTACTTGCTCAATTAGCGATATAACTGGAAAAATGCAAATTTAATTCCAAGTGATAGAATAATTACAATTCGTTGTCGTCTGGTACAATCGTGCACAAAACAGTGTACGACATAGTTTCCTCAGTATTTCATCGGTTTCTGAGGTCATTGTGGTAACATTGTCGTATCGCTTTCTGCACATTTAATTTCAAGTCGAGAACCACCGAAGCCAGAGCTGTAAACAGTCAGTACCATGAATAGCCACTACATCAGTTGCCAATTCATCGTAGGAATGACCACACTTAACTGAATAGTCAAAAGCGCGAACCGTTCCAACAGATCTGAAAAAAGTTTCTTCACATTTTCGAACATTTCTGCAACATTTCACTGGCAATTTTGCAAAAAAAGCATCTTTTGCTTAAACAAACCTTTTGGAGCACAAACCTACTGTTCATAATTAATTGAGAAATTGAATAGAATTTAAAAACCTACTAGATAAAATGTACTCATTCGGTGAAGTTTATTGGCATTTTTGATGTGCTGAGGGTGTGGGCGCCTTATACTTCTCTATTTACGTCGCTCATGTCATTCGATGGAGATGGACTTCATGAAACAACTCTTTATACATCAGTGCCAATATTCGTTGCATTTGAGTCGAATATGCAACTCGCCGTAAATTTTCATCCTTCATATTTCATTTCCAAGCTTCTAATGTAATGGATTTTATTCCAAAAATTTAGAAATCAAACAAATTCTAACGCCACGATATATACATGGTAGCATAAAATTATATTTTTATATCATTATGACATACTTTGCAAGTGATTATAACGAAATCCCCACTGTGGTGCACACTTGAGGAACCCTTTGAAATATCCTTTTGTGAATGCGAAAATAGCATAAATGAATGAATAGTCTAATAATAATATAGGCAGTTTACTTGATGGATTCGAAAATTTGTATCTAATGGGATTTTGTGCACTGCTATCTTCTAAAGTCTCTTCATCATGTAGTGCAAAAGCGCTATTTGAGCACATAGAATCACAACGAGATATGATGATACCTTTCCTTGATCCCATAGCTC
Organism: Parascaris univalens; assembly: GCA_037576465.1. Classification (NCBI taxonomy): domain Eukaryota; kingdom Metazoa; phylum Nematoda; class Chromadorea; order Rhabditida; family Ascarididae; genus Parascaris; species Parascaris univalens. The sequence goes on along the minus strand of CM075173.1, from coordinate 230,565,781 downwards.
TGAGACGGTGAAATGAAGAAAGAAAGAAACGTACGAAGGAATGAATAAATAAATAAATAAACAGATAAACAAGTAAATAAATAAATAAGTGACTGAATACACTCCACACCGCATTTCCCACAAAATCTTCCCCACTTTTCGATCTCTTTTTCGGTATCATTTTTTTATTCCACTCACTTCGTATTTCCCACCAGTTTAAACGAAACGTTATTTCCAGGTGTTTATTACAACGCTGTATATTCTGATGATTGTACTGGCGGCTGAATTGGGCCGAGCAATCTATTCATTGAGGGCTTTATTATCGAAGCAAAACAAACTAATGAGAGAACAAATGCCAATATTACTTGCTGATTTGGATGAACTTGGAAAGGTTCCTTATCAGTTCGGAGGTTTATCAACGATTAAGGATCTCTTATCAGATTGTGGGGATTCCATCAAAGAAAAAATATACGCCACACATGAGTGTTTATGTATACTCTCACCGTCCGATTTGAGAATTAAATGAGCAAATAAACTGAATCAGCCTGAACAAATAGAAGAAGAAACACACTGAAAAATAGACAGAAATAGGTGCGCGTAGTGCGATGTGAAGAAATAGATGCATCGAAACGCCTCAATAGACCTACTCAGGAGGAAACATGTACAGATAGACACAGACGGACCGTGTAGAGAAGAAAGTAACCATGAATAGTGGGCCTTTGATGATCGAAGATCTCAATTTAGGATACAATTTATCGACTGACGGTTCCATCACAAGAACAACCTGATCATGCGTTTGAAGAGGCTGTGAAAGCGCAGAAAAGTGATGAAAATCGAGCTGAGGAAAAGATGACGGTTTGAGGTGGTGAACAGTTTAAATAAGCAAAAGGTTCAATTGTTTACTCCGATCGTTCATAACACCATCTTTTCATAATTTTACGTTAATTTACTCTCTCTTTCTCTCTCTCTCTTATAAGCTGAACAAATGAACAATGTGCTATTTTATCGGCAATAAACGTTGCAAGAAAGAAATAACTTTCAAATTACAATCCAGTTATTTCTCATTTTACTTGAGTGCTTTTAACGTTTCACGACATCAATGTTTTCATTGATTCACCTTTCAGCTTGTTTTCAAATCATTTATGATAGACTGCGTTGCGGATTTTCTTTGAAAAGATATCGCTGGACGAAATTTTCAGACTGTAGAAGGTGACTAAGGATTATCTGGCGAATAAAATGAGGGAAGAACTTTATAAATTTAGAAGAAATGAACTGGAAATGGGCTAAAAATACATTCCAGAAATTCCTCAAGAAAACTTCCTCCTAAATGGAAAAATTTCGCAAACTTATTTTATCAGTATATTTTATTAGCAGCGAATCGAGCAAACTACCAACTAGATCTTGATAACGTTTCAGTTTCAGTCTTTTAACATTCGCCATGAACCTTTTATGAAGTCGTTAGTGGTAAATAAACGAGCCTTTTACAAATGACTGGATAAAATCCTTCAAACTTGATGACCTCTCATGAAATTAGGTAAGAATGAGTGGAAATATCAGGCGTCATCGAGCTTCAGTCATTATAAAGACCGGAGAATTTCCAGGAGTACGTCAAGATGGTGACCACAAGCAGTGACGAACGGAGAAAGCAAAAGAGCTCAAGTCGTTTCTACAGGACAGGAAAATTTGAAATTGGCCACAGTATAAAAAGTCACAGTAGCTGAAGTTTGCAAACGAGCCGAGGGAACCCCCAGCGATCCTTTACGAAAACCTTCCAATAACAAAAGTTGACGAAACAGTTGTATAAAAGATGTGAAATAGATAATGACGTTACATTTCAAAAGTAGGCAAGGGAGAGGCAATTGAAGCACTCAAATATGATTTTCAGAAGTACTACTAGTTTATCATTGATGAACTCAGCAAAAGGCTGGCTAAAATTGCTAGGACTGGTTAAAGACTCCGTAAAAATTCAACGACTCAGTTACCTACGATTACACTATTACAACCCTTAGGTATGTGGAAAATATGAAGGAAGTACCTCTGCTTTTGAAAAATTTCCGGCAGAATCTTTCATTAGCGGTGCGGAGGCCGGCTTTTGCTTGCAAGAAGATTATTGCTAAGGTCAAAAAGGCAGCAGTTTTTGAGAGATAATTTTGTAGACGTTTAAATCGTTCATAAGTATAAACGGTTCCATAAAAGTCTAAGTAATATCGTTGTAACACTGTAAGAGCCTTGAGGTGTACGACGGAAAGGTATCGTCAGAACGCTTGGACTTTTGAACGGAGCAGACGATGAGAAGAAAGAATAAAGAAAAGAATGGACTAGGGATTGACATAATTCAGAATAAAATACATCATCTAAATAAGCGAAAGAAAAGAAGTGTTGAGAAGGTATATCATCTATAGATCCTTGCTTTATTCCAATCTCATGAAAAGTCATTCGTTATCTTTAGCTAAGGAAACATGAGGACTTAAGCACCTCCTCGAGTAATTATAAAACAAATAGAATCAAGAGAAATTTTCGTCGTCAATAAAATTTCACTAATTCGTTAGACAGACAAGGACGTGGAGAAAAACTTGCCTTCGTGAGTTGCATCAATAAGTGAACACTTCCATGAAAAAACACATTGCAAAAAAGAACGACTTAGAAATTCGAAACCACCGAGTTCACACCATCATCGACATTCAGAAAGCTATTCTTAGCACAAACCTCGGGGAATCGCGCGAACGAGACGCCCCTCCTTCCTGGTTAAGCTTCAAAATATCGCACACGCCTCACCCAGTCCACATCCGCCTGAACCTAACGCCTGCCATTATTTATTTTGTGTACGGATGCCATCGTCTCGATATGGTGAAATATCTTTAGGCCATAAGAAATTTGTGAGGAGACAAGAAGATACCACATTTGAGCTCATCACCTAAGTGGACACCACCTAATGCCCATTCGTGATAAATGGTAACACCCACTCCTTTAAGCATGTAGCCTCGGAAACGTTGCCTCCAGATGCGCAACGCTCGTATCATAAAATGCTGTTAACACTTTGAAATGCCGCACAAAGCTCGACGTCTCAACAGAATCTCATCCCCTTGCGCCAAAAACGAACAGCCTTCCTGCAAAGAGTGCATGTCTCCCTTAATGAGATTACAAACTTTCAACGCCACCCTGTCACCACTGTCACTACAATGTGAGAGAGTGACTGCTCGTCCATGCTTTGCGAGTAATGATGTGGTTTTCTGCCAAGAAAATCCAACACATCACAATATCAGCACGACCAGTAACGTCGCGTCAGACCCACATGACAGGCCCATGGAGTGAAATTGGAAGGATAAATGCAGTATCATTCTGCAATAGTAACCCTGGCCTCTATGCCAGACGCCCTTCGAAAATATAAAAAGCAAAAACCGTAACCCCATTCTCATTTTTCAACGCCATCTTCCTCATGCTTACTACAACTCATATATCACAATACGTCACAAACCACAAAAAAAACAGAAGTTTATCGGTCCAACGCGTCTACAACAACTATGTCACAATACCCGAAAGGAGTAAAAAGCCACCAATGAAGAATGGGAGAAAACACACAGTAGAGAATATAGTAAGCGGACAGATAATCGTGAACATAGGTGCGTGAGAATGGAAGAGATGCATGAGCACAAATACTAGACGTTATGCAGGAAAAAGGAGAAACGAAAGATCCGACTTTTGGACGAAAAGAGTGGAAATGGCACAATGAATAATGTGAACCAAAATGACCACTCACCAATACTGAACAGCGAGCATAAAACGCAACCGAAACTCAGGTCACAAGAAACTAATGTGAAGCCTCCGTCGACGAGGCCGAATAAGTGAACTAGCTCCAACTAGCGAAAACGGCTGCGCAGCCATAAAAATACTGCGCCACTCACGGTCCTAGAAGAATCGAAGAAATGTGATTCGAACTTCCTCCCACCCTCTCCACCCTACAATGCTTTTTTCACCGACGACTACCTCCCTTATCATTTCAACGCCCATCTTCCTTCTCCCAGCGACCCCCCTCCTTTCCTCAGTCCTTGCTTACGAATACGTCCTCATGAGCCACGGCTGCTCGATCCATCACCTCAATTAAAAGTACGATAATTCTGTAGACGCAGGTCGAACCATGTGAGAGAACCTCAAGACAACACATTTTATACGATGTAATGAACGAAACGGAACTAACAGAACTCCTCCATAAAAATCAAAAAATCATTACCCACACCTCTCGTGGATAGAAAGCCATATCGACGACTGCAATTATACAGGCTGCCTTTCAATATGAACATCGTCTAGAAGTTACATACAATTTGCATATCAGGCATATCAAGACGAAAGCAAGCAAGAAACTCTGCTCTTTATTCCATAGGGTCAATTCAAGTTGCGCAACGGTGTGAAGCTGAAGGCATTTAACCTGAAACAAGAGAGAGGCAGACTGATCGAAGAAACTCCTGTGTACTAAAAGAAATCATATAGCATGTTTCATGAGAAGCGTAGCCAGAAAATCTACTCGTAAAGGGCCATCGTCCGTTATAGAGCGCAACCTCCGCCATCTTTTTGTTTTCTTTGCCTGTCCCCTCTTCCAATATACTGAGTAGAAATTTCTTAAAGACAACACGGCCGTTCCCACCCTTTCTGGCTACGTCCCAAACATATCTTTGAAACCGGATAAGAGTCAGCAAATGAGAAAATTGAACTGAACAGAAATTAACTTAAAAACATGTTCCCAAACCACCACAAAAAAATCTCTGATGATGCCCAATCGAAACGCGCGCTTCCATTCACGCGTTCGTGCGAGATAACTGAAGCTCGGTATCCATATAACACAGACGATTCGTGACCTTTGCCCAGTCAACACCACCTCCCTCGAGCATCGGCAAACGCTCTCTGCCTCCTGCCCGACGACTGAAACAAGATAATCCTCCCCGACTGTTCTTCCCGTAAGAACCAATGAACGCATCCACCTAACTTGTTTGCCGCACGTTCACGTTTCTTCCAAAGTTTTTTTTACGACTGGTCAGCACAGATGCGAACATCCATGTCTAAAGTGTATGCAACTATTTCCCCCGTTCTTAAAACCTGCGTCCCCCCCCCCCCCCCTCCCTTTCTCTCTTGAGGCCTGCGTAACTCCTATCCAATTTCACCTATCCACTCCCATTTTCAACATCGATTACGCTTTCAGCCTTTTTTCTTAGCTAATTCTGACCACCTCCACACGTTCAAACCCAAATCTGTTTCGCTTCTCGGTTTTCTTGAGATGGTTTACTTCCACGCTTCCCATCTCCAATTATGTCCACATCGAAATGAGGCCAAATAACCAACAGCATAGCTCTAAAATTGTTGCGTCCTCGCTTTGCCCACTCATCTGCCTGATAGATTGGTTCCGGAATCGAAATCGCCTGGTTAACGATCTGATGAGTGAAGCACAATGCCATCATGAGCGACTGAGCCTCGTCCATTGTCAAATTAGCTTCATTTATTGGCATCGTATAAGCCGGCAGTTTACCTGTACCCTGCAAAGTGCCCTGTAATGTATGCTGAGCACGATGGTCATTTCGAATATGTAAGCCCTCTGCACCCAGCAATCTCTATCCAGCTTATACACACTGTTTCAACAATAAAACGTCCAAACCACAGATTGCAACTGTCTCACGATGGCATTGCTTGAAAAAAAACAAAACAAAAAAACCAGGTAAACTGCTCAGTTTTTAAAAAAAGAATCGTATCTTCCTTTCATGCTGACCAAAAAGTCAGCGACCACTGATCGCTATAAAATCAGCGAATAGTAGTTCCAAATGCTACTGAATGACTATTAAAATTCAATGAAACAGCTGTATAAGGTCTCCGAATTCACAGATCGAAGAGGAAAATGACACGCCTCTTATACACGCTACAAAATCTGAAGGCAATGTTTTCTCAACAAAAGCTTGCTACGTAACTCACTATATCAACACACCTGGAACAAAGCTGTGGCTCCCAATATGGCCTGAAACTAGGTGGCAACATCATGTCCGAAAAATTCCCCTCCTTCACGATGTGCAGTGGCAAAAATGTAGGCGCGAAACATTCCCCCTCACCTTTCCAATTTTTCACATTAACTTTACCAAACCAACGTGGCTGTAGATGAGAATAATAAACCTTAATGATTTTATGCGCTTGCATGAAGAATTCCGTGGTGTCTGGACGCGTGATATCCTTATCAATAACGGTCATTGGCAAACAATTTTCCAGACCACGACCTGCAAAACATTTTCATTGCGCTGTACATGCAACAAAACCCTTCATTACTTAACAAACAGCATAACAGGCGCATTTCCGTCAAGATACGGAAGGCAATGACAACCAAGGACGTCGAATTAGGAATTCCCTGAAACAACAGCGCCTTTTAAACTGTGACTGCAACTGATCTAAATAAAGTTAATGCAAAGCGGCATCAACTAGCGAGGTGAGTTTATTCGTTTTTCGTCGTTACATGCGGGAACTACTTTCTAATTCCCTTAATTTCTCCCTCAACGATCGGAAAGACTGAAAAAAAACTGCTGCCTTCAAAGAAGAGACCTCGATACTCCAACTACAAATACTGAGGTGAGGAATACCAAAACCTTGGCAGAAGAAAGAAATTTCGTAATTGAAGAGTGCTCCAACCAGCTTCAGGTGACTATCCGGATAATGTAAGTAGCATCCATCACTTCCACTCTTACTTCCTTCACTCTCGCTCTTAAACACTTGCTCAGCGCTGTCTTTCCCTTTTGCTACTTTCAAAATACTTACTTTGAGACTTCAAGTCTCTCACAGATCTGATGTTTGATACGGAATCGGTGGTCGGATCAAAGCGTAATCGGATGTGGAACAGTAAGCTACTGCGTATCATCAACAACACGATAGCGCGTTTGCTAGCATAAAAGCGACATAAGAGCGAGATGTCCTAGCTTAAGATTGCGTTGTGCAACTGGTAATCGTAACAAATATGAAATAACGCTCAAGTAACAAACAGAATATAACTTCGACCACATACTTCCCTCGATGGCGAAGCGCTTGTTGTGTCGTTTGCATGCAATGATGCACACTATTGGTGGCGAATAGTCCTCAATACCGAGCTCGCTTGAACCAAAATTGCGGATACCAGCACGAATCGCCTCCACCTCCTCTTCCATCACCTGCAAGCCAACCGGTGTATGCAATTTCAAGCGTCAAAAATGTATACTGACAATCCTCCTACTTCTCCTTCACGTCAACTAATTTGCCATAAACAACAATTGGAAAAGGCGCCACCAATCGTGGTGAAAGAAACGACAAAAAACCAATAACATTTCGCCTTTTGAAACTATCAGAATAGTCCGGAGATTGAAATCGGATTCACCCTCTTATTCACCTTCGCAATGCGACATATGGGCAACATGTCACCAGCTCGCTACAGACAAAAATTTAGCGACAGTTCCCCATTTTACATCTTCCGAAAACCAAAGAACAATAGCTTCAGATAACTAGAAAACAAAAGTGAAGAGGAATGAAAGGAACCATTTTAAATTGTCCCTCGGACACGCCATCCCGTGTAATGATCACAGTCTCTGGGAGCATGCCTCCACGGTTCATCCGGAACAGTTTCATGATCCAAAAGACTCGTTGCTCCAGAATTGAACTTGTTACTTGCTCCTTACGCGGCTCTTGGAATGAATAGTCACCGATGAAGGTCTCCGGGCAAACAGCACCATTGAAACTGATCTGAAAACAAACGCTTAATTGAAGCATTGTAAAATGATACTCCATCATTTCAATAGTTGTTCACAACTCCAGCTTCAAGTCTTACTTAGTTTCCACATCATCAATAACCACAACTATAAAAGATATACAAATCGATTTCTGGCAACAGATTTTAGACAAGACCATCACATCATTGAAACCAAATCGTTGTAATATCTACAATAACGTAATCCAACAGCTCAAGTTACCCGTACCGGCTCACGCAAAATCGAAATTCACCTTCACTTCCTGTTCAAATGGCGCAGAGCCGCCCAAGTGGGTATCGTTTTAAAGATCTTCACCTTTCAAAGATGGCGAAGGATAGCAACTGCTTACAAGCATCTAGCAAATTAACTCAAAGCATGAGACTTCAAATAGTCTGCCCTTCACTGAAGGGGGCCAATTTCGCCATGAACGACGACTGCAACAACTTCGGATATTGCTTGCGAACATCCTAATGCAGAAATTTTATTAACAGAAAAGCATCAGTACGATTTAAAATGCCCTAATTTCTCGTCCCTTATGGCTTAGTGGCTCTGACCACAAAAATCGCGAACTCTTACCTGTCCACTTTTCTTATGATCCCCTTTCCCTCTCCCTCTCCAAAAATACTTCCCTATCAAACTTACGATATCAGTTCTCCTAACAACGCACATTTATATTAACAACTATGCAACTCCGTGAAACGCCTTTTTAACTACGGTGGAAAAATAAGAGCAACAAAAATCAAACCCAGTGGAAATCTGAAAAAAGACGCGAGACTGGGACTAACTAACGAGACACAGCGTACCTTCACGATCCATGAATTATGCCCTCTGGATGTCGAATCCGAAAGAAGCACATGGACGGCGTCATGAAAATCTCGTCTCTTTGGACACAATGAAAACCGTCAAGTTCATCAAATTTAAATTACCCCACATATCATGAAATATTCGCGTTCAGATGCATTAGCTTTCCCCTTCTCTAGTCCTTAATACTAAACTTCCACATAAATTGATAATCAGTTCTCAGCGGAGAACACCTCCTGCAACTAACCCCAAGAACACTCGGTATCGTTGGAGGCAGCTTCATCCTGCGTTCATGTTTTGGTTGAGGCTCCGGATGGCAGACATCATATCCGATGATCAGCGTTCTGCCCGTTGAAATCCACCTATCGGTCCTAAAAACGCGATGCATAGTAAAATTTCCGGAGGCTTGAATCGTTAGCAAGGTAAACAGCAGACATGATCGACCACCACAACTAGGAATTCCCCTCAACGGGTATTCAACCCATGAAAACCGAAATCGCAAAACCTAAGAAACATAAATCTTTTTCTGAACACCTGATTCGATAAAATGATCCAAATCAACCGCCATAACAAGTAAAAGTGGGGTATTTCGGATAGGAAACAGTAATAACCCTACCACACCCAGCTTCTCCCAATCATACCTTCCACGCAGAGTAGAGGGATATAATAGTATCTACAACTTCATCATCATACCATCTCACCAATGTTATGATGAAATACATCAACACACTTTGTAATGCGAAGCGAATCTTTCATCTCCAACGACAAGCTATGCCCAAATTCTAAAAGACCTAAATTAGAGACCGCGCAAAAGCAAATGCACCCGCAATCTACTGGTTCAGTTGAATTAAAACGACCGAACTCCACCGCTATCTCCTAGTAAGCTGCCTGAGCAGACCGCTCCCAAACTCAATGCAGCCACTCTTTCGACTTCTCCTGTTGCTTCCCGAAACAGCAGGCATTTCTTTCGCACCTGTTTTTTTCATGGCCGGTTCTCCCATATACGCATTCGCAAACTTATAGAATAGAGCGGCCAAATATTATCCAAATACAGCACTTTACGCGAGCGAGTTGCTAAATACAAAGTTATAAGAGAGGGACCAGTCATCAGAGGTCCTCTTTTCTCACAGAACAAAAATACCATAATACAATGCTACGATACAACACATGCTGCACGACCTATAAAACGATGGTGCTTATTCAGGTGGCGGAACCAAAAATAAGCACCGTTAGATCTCTGGAAGACAACCTTCCTATCAAGTTTCACAGACCCACCAACAATGGAACAAACCCCAAGTCCGAACACCCGTGGGGGAATGTTGGCTCTAGCACATTTCCCTGGACAAAATGAATTTCGCGGAGAACGGCCCCTCTATCTGCGCAATTTGTCCGGAATGCAAACTCGTCTAGGTGTCGGGCGAAAGAACCCGGAGTAAACACTGCACAATAACACCACAGAGACCTATTAAACAAACCGCAAAAGAGATAAGAACGTACGCGAATGACTCAGGAACCACTCCATAACACTGACCAAAATTCTTGCAGTTCAACTTGTTAACAATATTTTCTAACGTCGCGACCTTTCGAGGCGCTTCGCGGACCCGAATTCCATGCACGTGTTGCGTTACGATACTGTAGAGCGCCTCGAACAACTTCAGATCGTCTTAAATACGATTACTCAGCGGTGAGGAAAACTATACCACCTCTGGAGTTTGCAACGAAAACTATGCAGCTCACCCATAATGCTATCCTTTCCCCCCTTCCTCTCGAATAATCAACCGCTCTCTCCTGAAAACAAATTTATTTCATCATTCAACCAAAATCCCACCTATTGCGCATTTCTGCGCGCGACCACAGAAATCCCCAGAATATAGCGCTCCAACAGAAAAAAAGAACCTCAGAAAACAACGATCGACGTATAACGATGCCAAGAAATCCCACATAAGGTCTCACGCACCTCATCACTCCCCCTCATACACTTCTAAAGATAAAAACCAGTCGTGTTTTAGACACCCTTTCCCCCATATCATATAAGTGCCTACTGACCATGAGTATCGTCACGTGTGTCAATGTACATCACGAAGATGCGTCCTTCTTTTTTTCCCTCTCGAATCTGTCTGAAGCTATCCTCCAGATAGGAAAACGGCACATTCTCAATAATCGGATCGACCATCTTGATTCCTCGCCTGCGACACTCGCGGATCAGTGCATCAGTGAATGCCCTTAAATCACCATTTTCGAAAAAAACCTGCGAAATATCGAAGAAAGCAGCCGAAAAGAGTGGCAAATGAAGATATGAATGGACAATCTGAAAGCACACCTCTGATCACCCGAAATTATTAGCAGACCTATAACCACTCCAGAATCCATTACAATAAAAAGTAATACTGTCTCTCCTCAGCATCTGAAATTTAAACGACCAATGCCACAAGAAAGTTATTGATAATGGAGGACAAAAGCGATATATCAATACTACCACCGTTTCCCTACACGAACAAAGAAAGGGTCAACAGGCAAACCTCAATCCGATTAATGCTCAAAAAAATGGAACGAAGCGACTAGTTAAACTGTTGAATCAAATCTCACAGAAATAAACTAAAAATTCGGGATCTGGCCTACTTTCTCATTGATCTCATTTAATGCTCCCACTTAGCGCCACTATTTTATGAACAAAACAGTAAATTTTGAAACTTTCACCCTATTCCATATATAAATCCCACGTTCTCAATGTTAGACACAGCGAACCCCTACAAAAGTACTATTAATTTCATGTAGAAGATGCTAATCTGCATAATGTTTAGTCCCATAAACATGCAACGTTCAAATCATCAAAATTCATCGTCGACCGTAACTCGGAACGCAAAATCTCGATTTCTCGCAAACAACTGCCTCCCTTCGTTAAACACTCTAGGTTTATCTTCACGCACTAGAAGCATTCGGAGGGCAATGGAAAGGGGAAAGATTGGAAATGGGAGCAAAGATCAGCAATGTTCTGGCACAAGTGGATGAAAGTTAGCGATGCCTTTGAGACAGAATTAAAACTGTACTCACATCACCGCACTGCGCTCTCTTTGATCGTCGAAAAAGATGTACCAACACGACAGCTCCGCACTTACCAGATACTCTTTTCCAATCATCCGCCAGTTCGCCTGAAACGAAGATAGAGTGCTGAACGTTTCTCCAGCACCTCTTTCCTCTCAATTTACAGTGCCTCTAAATTATCAAGCGATTCAGCGAGGACAATGCCTAGCAAGCTTCCACACCTCTCTAATCGGTACAAAATACCGAACGTATACCCAGCATCGCGTATGCAACTGAGGTCGCTGACTGCATCCAAATATGACAACATTTGCTCAATCGCTTCGGAAAACACCGCACCCAAATTAGCGTTCTGTCCGGCCTTTAGCACAATCAGCAGGAAGTTATGGGTGCTATAAACGCTGTCCTTATCTATTCATCTTCCCATCCCCTCGTCTCCATACCTCTTTTGCTGGGAACATTGTCAGTGGTTTCTGCATCCTCTCTCCCTTCCAAAATCTGAACGGCGCAAAAACTGAGAAACCGTCGCTGACTTGGGCCCCGCTTTAATCATTCCAACATCGGATTTATATTCCAGAACGATTAGGAAGGTTACGTTATGCGATAAAAGTGCAATGACAGCGATTGAAGCGGCAACTCATTGTTAAGTCGCTATACCCCTACAGTTGTTATTTCCTTTTCACCCGGACAATAAACAAAAAAGAACACACGTTGCGCGTGTCGATTTCAGTGATGGCCGTTCCTCCTTGTGCCATTGCGTACTGCACTTTTGGAGCCAATCGTCGGTGCCCCTCGACCTTAAATTGATACGATGACCATTGCAGAAAGAAATCTGGTAGATCTACCATAACCTAGTAGATAAGCCAAAGAGAAAAACCATGAAAACGTGCGAAATGAAACTTCTGGATGAACCCGCTAAGCAACGTTAGATGAAATAATGCCTGTTCAGAGCCTCATATTTTTATTCTCAGTTTTTCCGCTGTCAGCAACCCTTATGATTTCTTCACTGACTGTGCCGTTTAAGATCATCGTGCTATTCACCTACTTCCGCTCGTTTGTCTGCAACCGCCACCTAATAATACATCAACAGTGATCAAAAGGCAACCTCTTCGAATTCCTTCCTACAGATATGCTGCCAACGCTGCAACTGAGAAGCTCCCACTTAATCCGCCTTCCAAATCTCCTAAAACATTCAAGAAACAGGCGACTGCCCTGTTAAGTCATTCAATAGTCCCTGATTACTAATATACCGAAACGCTACGACGCATTCCGACATATCTGCACCTTTCAAATATTGCTCGACATGATTTCACCAGCCAGCACATCAATGCGCTTCACTCAACATGGACTTTCCGGTGCTGCAACGCTATTGATCAATGGGTACCTTTGATGGGATCAGTTAAAGTCTTCTTCAAACAAAGCAAATTCCAATCCCTCACCTCAGAGGAGAGAAATTCACTCACTGACTGAACCATAGGATTCACCTCGATTGGCCGAAAACTATCCCCCATTATCAGAAACCTCAAAATACAACTAATAAAAGCTGCCACACATTGCGGACGCCAACCTTGAGCGGATTACGGCTGACACGAACACCAAATGCTGCCATGAAGGGATTGAAACGTGCAGAATTGTCCAGATCGAGGGCTGCTAAATTTCGTGCGATCTCCGTGAATCGAACTTCGGGAACTGTAGCACATTCCTACAAAACAGTGTCGCTATATCTGCGCAAGAAAACGTTACTTAAACGAAAGAAAACGAGCGAAATAGGAAGCCAAAGAAACCAATATTCACACTATAACCCAAAGAAACCACAGTCCTGTATACAAGAAATGTGCAAGATGGAACAAAGGGATATAAAAAGATGAAATTGACACTCAAAATATTCGGTTATTTGCAAAAACATCATAATCAAATCGGAATCACGAAGAAGAAATGAGAAATTACGGCCTAAGTACCATGTGTGGATCAAACGGAGACTCTGCGGCGCTCAGACCACTACACGTTTCCGACGACATCTACCACGCAGGATGAGCTTGCATAGCCGGATTCACCCACTCATCCAAAAGATCCTTCCTCTCGCTTACGGAAAAAAAGTGAAAGGAAATTACTCCGCATGTGTGTGCACCCGACTCCATGACCACCCTCGTGCAGATGCAAATATGGTATTACACAGAGTAAACCAAAGAAGGAAATATGCATCCACCAACCTTAATGGCATCCTTCATTTGCGTATGAGTCTGCTTGCTCAATGGCACTCTCTGCCGCGGTGCAACACTCAGAATCTCCATTGGAAAGAACGATGTACCAAACGTTGTTACGAGCCTTACTGCTGGCAGATCAGGCCTTAAAAATATTTGTTCGGCTCAACCTTTTGTCCCTCCTTCCTCCATCTACATCGAAACAAACCAATCAATCTTTTACAGAGAACGTTTCGAGGTCCTGTTTGACAGCACATCTTATTCACGTCCCTTTTTACCTGGCAACCCTGTAGCGATCAACAGCAACTATAACAATCAGTCCTTTCAATGCTGCTGATAACAGCAACTGAATACAATCCCACCACCATAAACTTCAATAGTTACCTGAGTTGAACGCCTTGTCTTCTGTAGTACTCTGTCATCGGGATCGGCGGTGACTTTTTTCCGACAGACATTCTGGAACAAATGTCGGTGTGCAACCTGGGACAGCAGACAAACACATACCACACTGATGTCGCAGTGAGATACAAAGCTGCCTTACACATGCATATGCAGCTTTATGCGTTTTTGCGAAATTAGCAAATAAGTTATCCCTTTGTATAAAAACGGCTGGTACATGACCAAGGGTCGCCTTCCGCATCACCCATGACCGATAGATCAAATGGAAGTATATTTCGTGGAAGGCAAAAACTCCGGTTTCCTATCGTCAACGACCAAGGCCTAGATCCAATATTGCTATCGCCAAATTTGCAGCACTCCAGCCCGCTCATTACCTACAATCTTCCTCGTCAAGTCGTCTCATGAAAGCAATAACTGCGGTCTAGGCTCGAATGTGTGCGCAATGCGTAATTTCAAGAGTTAATCTGCCGGTAAAAAGTGCTCGTGAAACTGTTTTGAATCATTCACCAAAAGTAAACGCTAAGCACCTCTAGCCTCATAGACGTGATGCATGCTTTCGAATAGAAGCAACACTCAATGCAAAGCATTTAATTAGTGCCACCAACCATGCTAATGGGATTACATAACAGATCGCTAGGTTCCCCACCGAAGCTGTGATGGTATTTCCCCCCTGACACTTCTTCAATTCGTTTATGACCCAACGACTTCCAGAAAGCAGCAAACTTAATCTGATATAAAAAATCACCTGATCTGAGAAACACATTTGTCTGAAAGTCCTGAAGCAACAAAAGATTTGTTGCGGCAGTTCTGATGCTCAAGACGCAAATCTGCAAAAAATCCCGTAACATTATTAAACAAGCCCGTCAGATTAATGCAACGCCACCTATCAATGACACAAACAGTTCCCCAATAAGGAGGGAAGAGAACGGCAAAAAAAAATTTGGTTCACGGAGTTTTCGATGGCGGGGTATGAATAAAATGTATTCTACAGACCCAATCCATGAAAAAAATAAAAGGCGTATACTTTCATTCGACTGTGTCCGAAGAATACTGTAATGAACACGAAGCAAGATTATGCCCTTTCAATGAACCAAGCGAACATAAACCTTAATCAAGTGAATCAAGTAAACGAAGTTCATAAGTCTTTTAATCCGCGATTTGAAACCAACTCCTATTCACTTAATTAAATTCAATCAGCAGTCCAAAGTCCCGATTAAAGCTTGATAGCAAAATTTGTCCACAAATATGAACAGACGCACTGAACAGTTTCCTCGCGTACGAACGACTTGAAGGGGGGTCCACTAACAACATGCGATGGCTGGACTCCGAGAAAACTGAAAATGGAGTAACACATGAGGAAACCGCAGCATATTATCGACCTAAGACAACCATTTTAACTTTGTCGCTCTGCACCTTTGGAAGTGATTTGACCTGAGGTTGGTACTTGCATTGCATCGGTAATAGCTAGCATCCTCAATCTTCACAACAAAAGGGCGCCTAAATGCATGCGATCAAACATCCGACAAGGATTCGCACTTGACTATCACATGTGCTCTTTCCCAGCCATGTCCAACACGAAAGCCCATTAAATCGACCTCACCTCTGATGATATCGTTCAGCCTGTGTATGAATTCACGGAAGAGGCGAGTGTCCAAATTCGGGATCTGCGCATGCGGATCGTTCTTCATCATCACCCTGCGAGCCATCTCAGTTAGCGGAATAGCATCAAAGAACGCCGCTTTCTTCGCTAAAAGCAACGCCATTTACATTAAACATACATCCGGTTTGGCCCACTATTGCTTCAATTTGAATCGAGAGCGGTTCAAAACTGAAGCGACCAGTGAAATGATGAACTAATCCATCGAAAGCTCTCCCAATGACTCACAGCTTACTGGCTCACTCATCCTTCATAAGCCTTCATGAGCGACGGAAACAAAGAACTAAACAAATAAGTATTAGAAACAAACAATCCAGCACGAGCGCAGGCACAATGCTTCGGTCAGTGCCATTGATGAATCTGATGCCCTTGTCGGCGCCCGTTACCAATGTGCGGCCCTCGCTCAACGGCTTGTCTGGTAAACCGAACTCTCTCCCGTTCATCAAGAACAATTTCCCACAGCCGAATGCGTAATGGGTGCCTCTGGAAAATCACAAACGTTTACTTTTAAAGCTGCCTCCGAAATGACAGTCTCAATAACATCTGGCGCCCATTAGTCGTAATCTAGCCTTAACATTATGATGCGATTGATTTTGATGCAACAACTGCCCGAGCAGACGTCGCTCAATTTATAAAGCTACCTCCGGAACGAATATGGATTCACCACCTGCCTGCATGAGCAGCTGTTGCATCAAAATCAATCGCATCATAATGTTGAGGCTAGATTACGACTAACAGGCGCCAGATATTGCTCGATTAGTGAAGCTTCGACAAAGATTCATTCGAAATTTTACTGAAAACAGTAAGAACGGAAGAAGAGGATGAAGTGTTCAGATAAGAAAGGGGTCACGCAAAAAGCAATTTACGTACGACCTGTTAGGACATCGCTACTTCTCAGTAGAGATCCTCCCACACACAACTATTGCAGCGGTTGTGCTCTTCCACATATCGTCCCAACGTTTTTACAATTGATATGTAACTCTCTCCTTCAACAAATCATCAGTAACGAATCGCTTACCATGAATGAAAACTATCAAAGGACCCGCAAGAGAGATCACCAATAATGCCACAGAAAAAACGTAAGCAACATATCTTCCAAGAAGATAAATCTAGATTCTTCCCTATCGAATGAACTGAATATTGAATTGCACAATCCAACCGACTAAATCACCAATGAAAGTTTCAGTCATATCAACTCCTTTGAATTATATAACAGATCATATGATAAAGCTGTAATCCACATGCCTCTGAAGAGCACTGCTGTTGGTGAGTATTTCAAAGAACTGACGCAGCGATCTGTCCTGTCTGCTTAGATCCGAGGTGACTGAGGCACGATAGTCTGCGACGTTGAATGTGTGAGCACTCTCAGTGCAGGGTGTAATCTCAATTCGTACGTCGCTATTACCCATCAGCGAGCGCAATTCCGGTGTCATCTGCTCTACAGAAATGTTCAACCGAGGCAGCTGCAAAAAAATGAACCTCTTATTAACACGAAATCTCCCTGCCGACCAATAAAAAAGTACAAACTCATCGCCAGACTTATTGCCGAGACGCCGGCAACTTGCTAACCTCAAGGGAGTCATCTTGGCAGAAAAATTATTGCTTCGTCCTTTCTAGTTGCCTCCCATCCAACATTGCCCATAACGGCATAATGTGCAAATCTCCTCCAAAACATTCTGCCCTATCCTAGATCTTGCCAGTCTTCATGTCAAACAGTCGATTTCAGCAGTGAAGACCCATTTAAAAAGCATTATCAAATCATTATATTCTTACACAAGCGCACTAAAATTCTCTAGCACTGAAACATGTCACAGATGTTACAAAAAACATCTCCACAGCCAACGGCGCCAACCAGTAGTGAAACCTACCTCTAACTTCATGATCGATGTCGTCGCCAATGAATTTCCGCAAACCACATCACCGATCATTATTCGCACAAGCACTGGAGGATTTAATCTCGAATTCCTGATGCATCAAAACAAGCGCACTTTATCCGTGCAAAGACTGTAAAGTTACGGTCAGAGTGTTGAACAAGGAATAGGAAATATAACAGATGCACTAACATTGTTCTTGTCAAGAGGTGCATTCGTGAACAGCGTGCTTGTAAGGTCATAAATATAAGCGCTCTCCTCGTTGAGGATCCGATATAACTCCATAGCACGTCGAAGCAGTAGCATGCACTTGTGGTGGCGCATTGTAACCTCCGAGCTGCAATCATGCTAACACTGTTTGCAATTGCACATCACAGCCAATTCAGCTTGTTCTATTCACCGCAATTCCCTGAGCCGAGAATCGAGCCAAATTCAAAAACGCCAGCTTGGCATCGACAGAAGGCATTAAACATGATGAAACCTCTATGAGGATGTGAAAAACAAGAGAGCGTGCACATAATTGTACCGAACATCGATGTGCTACATATTACACGAGACCGTATGCGACTGGTGCGAAATGTTGCTTAAATTATGCAAACTGCCAGCCTTAAGGACGAAAAAACGGTGCAAAGGCACTAACTCATCACGGTCGCCCTTGCAGAGATCACGGACCCTCTCTTTAGACGTATCCCGTCTACTCGCCATCATACGCACGTCGTAACGATACACAATGCGATTCTCCACTTCCAATGGGAACACATTAGTGGTGACCAAGACTGTCTCTCTTTGTTGGGCAGGAGGCAACTTCGGCGCGAGCACACATGGAGTTGGACCGTGCTGCTGCTGTTGTGCTGGATGTTCTTGACGTTGCTGACTACGCTCTCTGAAAGCATTAACTGCTTCACTCCGTTCATCAATCTACGAATTTAAAGCAAGAACGGATACGTATACCACAGTATCCCCGTAGTGTACGCACAAACCGTTGTACACTTTCTTACAATTTGCTTGGATGACTGCATGATTCCTTAACGCTCGGAAGACTGCATGATTCAGCCTCTATGGAAACATTCGGATGTGGCATTCCTTGCAATAAGTGCGACTCACAAACGTCAGTTATGATTTTACACCACTGATAGCAGTGTCCCCTGTAATCAAGATATGTCGGCGTATTTGGGAAGAAATTACGAAAGCTTCCGTCCCAATGCTATCAGTTATGGATGCACAGATTGAAAGAAGCATAGACCATTCGCCTCGATGGCTTTTCGTCGATTTATGTACAAACAGACCGGTCCAATGTGTATATTCTCGTAACCTAGATCTTTTAAAACAAACCCGACAAAGGATCTAGGGCACAGCTTCACAAAAATTGGCGTTTTCTGGAAAGGCTGGCGTCCCCAAGACTAACAGAACATCGGAGAAAAATCTGGTTTTGCCGGATGAAATTCTGAAGCCCCCACCTCACCTCCGATCTCATCGAATGAATTGGAAACTGTGCGAAAATTCTTTTTTTTTTGAGAACCTGACGTCCAATTCTGATTCGTCATTAATTTAACCGAATTATGAGAGGATTTATGAAGCCACTGACCCTGCGGTGAAATGATTCTGGAAAAGAGCCGACGCATTACGGGGCACACGATTAGTTGATCGGCCACGTTCCTGAACCGATAATGCACCCGTATCGAGAAAATTTGACGCGCATGAGCTCGAGCGAGAAAGCTCTGATGCTGGCGAATGAGTTTCGTCCTGCGTCATCGAACGTTCTGGATCGACTATCGAACTGGCGCTCGTAGGCGGCGGTGACGGCTGCATCTGGTCAATCACGCTCTGCATGCCGATACCTGAACTACGCTTGTTGACCATCATCAGACCTTTTTCAGCGCCTAAATGTGACTGGAAGTCCGTTGGGGAGTTCAAAATGTTAGACACTCTTATTTCCTAACAAAAATTGCACGGATCGAGAAATAAGCATATCACATTATTATGAGAACGCAGACTGAAAAGCTTATAACAAGGACCATTTTAAATAGCTTATATTTTCCTTCAAATATATTCAAAACTCTAAGCGAAGTTCCTATGAAAATGTCCGAAACAAAACCTGGAGGTAAAAAATATTCCAACCATAGATGTAACATTCAGCAGACCACAAACCAGGAAAGATAAAAATATCTCTCGATAAAAATTCAAAGCAGCTGCAGCATCACAATATCGCTTAACACGTTTTGCCATATGCCGTCATTGTTCAACCTCTAATATCATCAAACTGCCCACTACTGTTCCACTGGCGTATCCCAAACTGCACGTCTCTCCAACCACCTTCCCTAATATTCCCTCATCCATTCGCAGTCAACGCAAAACTTGACCCGCCCCTATACCACAAGAAGACAGGTTAGTATGTGCCGTAACCATGCACGAATAATTCGAAGACCTCGATTTACATCTTTCTTTTCGATCGTCGCTCAAGAAACGAAAAAACGCGAAAAGCTCTTGTCGTCAACAGAAGCGCCATTTCATGCATGTAAAGCAAAATTACATTATAGGGGCAAAACACAAAAACTTGCAAGGGTCTAATGCCTAACCTATGGCAGAAATTCTCATACTATATTGTCTCCTAGCAAGCGGCAGATTCAAACGATCACGAGAGGTTGCGCTTCGTAAAAAACGGAAGTACTGACGCTGCAATTAGTAATTTAAGTAAGAAAGCATTTTCTTATTTTCAATCAATACAACACTGCACAGCTATGCGACATTTCTGAGAAAGCATTAACCCACTCTACAAATGCTTCAACTCTCTCTCCACCTCACTTCGAGGAAAATACTTCAGCAATGATGAAAAAGGACCAGAAGTGAGAAAGAAATTGATTAACGAAGAGTGTATGCATCTACGATAGAAATGAAAAAAGACTGGAAGCGAGTACAACTCAACGACTTACAACTTCCCAAAGTCTCTCTTTTCCAGAGCGCTCTACTGCACGGTGCGAGAACTTTGATGAAATAAATCAGATATTTGACGGGCAATGGATGGGTACTTGTACAAACATTCTCCGGAAAAAAACACTATACTATCCATGCGCGCTGAGTTTGTTATAAAAATTCCACCAAATTTTCGTACTTCTTTAGCAACTGAACGCATCTGCTATGCGAACACCTACCCCCAACAGTCGCCTGAGTAGCATTAACACAGTTGCGATCTCGTCCACCACGACCTCTTCCTCGGTGTTTCGTCACCGGAGGTACTTCAACACCGCCTGCAGCAAGCGCGTCCATATTCGATCTGCACCACTTTTTGATAACGAATTTGTCGAATCCAAGTATAGCCTAAAAGCATTTACTATAGTCTCGTTGGGAATTCGATAGCAAATTCCCCCTAAACGACCGCTCAGGTCTCCGATTCACAACCGTCACAACTCCAACAAAACAAGCAGACAAACACATTCAGAAATGACACTTGCTTAGTGAGTTATTGAAAGAAACAGAACGTGATTTGAAACAAGTGAGATAATGAATATCCCCAGCTGAGAAAAACGCCAGTCGTATCTAGATCGCGGGTTACGCCGACCCCTCCAATCCAACTAATATCTCAATCAAGGAAGTCTCGCTAGCACTCTCAACCCTACCTGCTAACAAGTCCCACAAGGATACCATCCTGTTCGGCGATGCAACTACCGCTCAAACGAACAAAGAGCTTTTTGTATGAAATCTGGGCTTTTTGCAAGAAATACTTGCGTAAAAAATACCGCACTTTACAGTTTAAGAGAATCTATTTCCTGCAACCTAAGAAGCCTCCTTGCAGCGTTTCATACAGTACAAAATTTCGTCTCCGTCACCTGCACCTTTTCGCGAAAGGTAAACTTCCTGAAGTCAACTGTTCCACTCTTGCGTTTACTTCAAATCAGTCAACTCACCCCCTCCCCTCTACTTCAACGTTGCGGACGGTCGCCACACGTCTTTCGAAAATCTACGTTCTACTAGCGTACCATAGCACTACACGTGAGGACGTGTATCTGCGTGTATGCGCACGTATCGTTTTGCCTTTCACGCTGCGTGGAAATAAAGTGATGGCTACGAAATCCGCCTGCATGGAGCACTCTCCCCTCGTTATCCAATTCTTAAACATAACTTGACTCCCAGCATGATTTCATCGCAAAGATGAACTGTAACTCATAATCGCAAGGATAGCAGTGCATGCGCGCGCACAGAATCCACTGTGACAACTAGTTCGGATATTTCGGTGGAAGTGTGGAAAACGACGTGATGAAATAGGCAAAAGTGAGGACGGAGCAATTGAAAAAAGTAATTCTGACATTGAGGCATTTACTACTAGCCCCTCCGATGCTTCCAACTATTGACGACCTAAAAAAAAGCTTACAGTCATCTACTTGAAAGTACAAAGAAAGTAGAAATACGACTTCCGTGTAGACTCAGCGAGGAGTTCCCATATTGGGCCATACGAACCTATCCTGCAACTCAATGTTTTCTAAACACTGTTGGAAGCGTTAAATTTTACTGGAAGAATGAAGAAATCGAATCCAAAAATATCTCGACGAAGTCAACTGATTCCTCCCCACTTTCCGAGCTCACAATTCACAAATGAGCTGCAGAAATCATTCGCTACACAAAGATAGCGCCTCACTACCACCAGTAATCGAAGCTCCTCAACACCTATCACAACACTCCGAGCGATGAACCGACCACTCAACGCACCGCACACACTACACAATGACGCCCTGACGAACTTCTTGCAATTGCCTAATGCAACACTAGCGGGAAAACGATCAAAACTTAAATCCTCGTAATAATCGAAATTAACTCCAGCTGAGTTTATGCAATTTTTTTCGATAAAATCCCATAGGAATGAGGCAGTAAGAGAATTTTTGACTATGTAAATGAGGGGGAATCTGAAAGAATGAGAGGAACCTGATAAGAAAGCTATCCAATGAAATTCCCCTTGAGCTGATCATTCCGCATCTCATTGTTGATTTCTTATCAGTTCTGATTTCTTTTTTGTTATCATTATGTTCACATCAATGTATGCTCTCTTCTAGTGCCTCTATCCCAAGGAAATTGGAACTTCGACTGTCACTTCAAATGAACTACTTTCTTGCGATTCTTCTTATTCGATTCATTCATAAATATTAGTCTAATAGGTTATTTTCAACTCTATAGCAGTTCAAATTAAGGCGACGAAATTCAACATCCCATACAAAGTGATTCGCATTAATTTCTCAAGTAAAACTGTTAAATAAAATATGAAAAACGATGATATTATTTGCTCATTTTGGCTTTCAAAGATTTTCTTCATTTCACTATAACTCTAATATTTAATTATTATATCTCCATTAGTGTTATCCTCTCGTTATTTCTATTTTTATCGTTCGAAATTGCTTCTCTTTCATTTATTATATTATTCTTTGTCGAATATTCTCGCTTTATAGATGTTCATTTAATGAACTTTCATTGAAATTCCCATCGATTTCTTTATCTCGATTTCACAAAATAAAATTTCATAAAGAAATTATCTCTGCTCAAATGATATAATTTATTAGATGATCAAAATCAATACGACTTTCTCATGTGTTTCACACTAGAGATACCTTAGTTACCTCAGTGGTCTATCTCAGATGGTCCGGAATTATGTTTCCGTATCCTGAAGTATTGGTATTGCTTCTACTAACTTTGCTCTTCGTGGGGCTTTTGATTAAGAAATAGTGAAGGCAATGTGCAGATTCGCAGAAGCATTTAACCTTTCTGAATATCCGAGATATGTGGAGCACACCGTTCCTTATTTGATTACTTGACAATTTAAAGTATTCATATTTAAGTTACTCAAAATTCATTATTTTCCCTATTCCCACACTAATTTAGAAATACGACGCCGGGGGTTTTTATTTCTATTTACTGTAATGACGCACTCATATCATTGATTATTCGTTGAATAGTCATAAAACAAACAGCTCGAGCTCATAAAATCCCCTTCTACGAGAGGAAAACAACGGAGATCGAGCCAACAATGAAAACAAAAAGCGGAGATCTAACGAGCCAACAATAACGTCGAGCACCGCACCACGCTCAGATGTGGAAAGATGTCCACCGCACGTTTAATACTGTTATATAGGCACGTGAATTGCCTGAGGGTGATGTTGCCCTTGCTGATCCCTTAAAGGTATACACGGTCGGCGATTGCTTTCTCGCCGAAATATTGCATCCCTCCTCTATTTGACGAGATGAAACTCATTTCTACAATATCGAATTGTGCTCAAATTCACTCAGAAAACAAAAGTTTTGCCTTAGAAGAACGTCGTAGGGTATTTCACATTATCATCTATCGTTGATAGTTTCGAGAATTTCGATTTCGCACTCTTATCGGTGCTATGCTAGAAATTATTGCTCATAAGCATTCTTGAAAGATACACCTTCATAGTAGAGTTGTTGTTCATCGATTCACAACGCTAACATCCACCCTATGTTGGCATCTTTGAGAATTTCGCTCAAACGCAGATCTCATCATGTCTACATTCAAATACTCGCACTGATTAATTCGTTTTCCCATTCAATGCATCTTTTATCGCCGGGAATATGCTGCAGTTGCCAAATTTTGCATCATTCAATGAATGAAATGAAGTTCCGTCTTCAATAAAGGTAAATCAATATCTTTTATCTAGCGAGTTCAATAAATCTTTGCGTTCTTTGCACTTCGCTTGCATGCACTCGATGATCGATTCGACATTTCGTTCATAATGGTGAAAATGAGGCAGATCGAGAAGATGGAGAAGTAGACTGGACGAGAGGAAGTACAGTGAGGAGGTGGAGGAGTCCGACCATGTCACCCTAAGAAACTTCACAGATTTCATCGCCTATAGTGAAGAATTAGAACCGCAATCAGTTTCACTTCGTAATTAATATCGAGCCTATCAAATATACTGTATTTTGCTAATTAATGAAGCGTTATGAGCTCTATTACTGCAACAAAGAATACTATTAATAAACTTATGTAGGAGAATATTCCCATATTAATATGCTAATTAATATCTCTAAAATCTTTACTGCTCGCAGTTAATATTTTCATGGTTTTATTAACGATCAAATGCTAATGAATTCCTGATCCTCTCTCAAGAACATCCATCTTAATGCACTCTTCTTAATAGTCCATTATGTTTGGCTATATCTTTGGTTATAATTCGGCGTCTATGTATTCTTTCCATTCATCCGTATTGGCCATATGGGAGGGGGAGGAGGTTTAACTCACTTCGTCTATGATTACGAAATTGCCACAGATGAATGGTCATATACTACATAGGCGAGCTTTGTGCCTTGTAAAATACGATCCCAACGAGGGTGCCGCTTTATGTCGGCGAGAGGACAGAAAAGGGACTGAATAGAGATAGAGCAAACATGAGTGGATGTGCAAATAATCGTCCACATCCTCTTTCAAATCCCCCATCCCACCCCACTTCTGGCAACCTTCAGACTGACTCTGAATGCGGAGAATGTGACGACCAACGAAATGCGATCTTCCAGGTTTGTTGCGCACCTGGAATTGGAGGAGGGAGGCGGAAAGGAAGGAACTCATATTGCAGAGGGTTTCTTCTCGTGCTTTTCTTTCCTGGCCTTTCTGTCAGCGTCACCGCACTCCCTCTATCGTTATTCGATCATTAAACCACATCAATGAATTTTGAAGTTTGTGGCTTGGCAACAGTCGGCGTTTGGTCTTTAGTCTGCATCTAGTCTTTATTGAAATTGTTTCGAGAGATCAACTCATGGAAGTGAAGTCATCAACGGTGAATTTCTATCGACGTCCATTGCCGTCATCGTGTGTTGCTTTCGCTAGCGAGACGGGTAAAACTCTTTTCAAGGAGAGTCTTCTAGCAGGTTTACTGCCTTTCCAATCTCATTTTTCCGCTTCCTCTTCGAGTGAATAGAAGGATGAGGGGACAACGAGGAGTCAAATAATTCTGTCTCCACTGAACTTCTAAGAACAATAGAAGTAATATTGAGCGTCGAGCATAGAACGTGCGAATAATTCATGGAAAATTTCTTATGTCCTCATTAGAGCGATGATTTCTTTCAGACATGCCTGCCAACGAATAATTTATTCGTATTGGTAATAGGGAGATTGGAGGGATTATAAGTGGAACAACCATCCCACCCTCAATATGATTGCTTTTCGATGAGCCGCTAATCTTATGAAACGTCCGCCTCGCCTATAAGATATTCTTAATTGTTGATATTTAGGTGATGCAAATATCTACTTCAAGTTGGCCTCACAATTCTTAACTCAGGATGAACCGGCCTATTGTGGATTATCTACGCTTGGTAATGAATTCCTTTGTTTGTTGATGCCTTTCATCCGATAAATCCCTTAAAGAAAGCGTTTTGTGTACTGTGATATATCGATGGCAACGAGATGTATATTGTAATTTCGAGAAGCCTATCACATCCAACGTCTCGAACAGTGCTCGTCGATCATTTCACTACTGGAAATCGTTTGCATATTTTCGACGATGAAATTTATATGAATATTTAATCTTCGCATAATTTTCTCTATTTTCATTTTTTTCCACAAATTTCTCAATTTTTCCTTAAGATTTTATGTCATTTTCATAAATTTTCCAAATCACTCATCCTCGAATAGGCACTCATTTTGTTGCCGGTTGTATTTTTCATAGTCGCTGACCTAAATTATGGGGCAAAGGGAAAGGAAATAATGAGCTTATCTCTTCTCCATCGAGTCAATAACTTTTGAATTTCAAAGAAAACAAATCGCAAAGTATTATCTATGTGTAAACGTATAGGCGTAAACGTAGCTATAGTGTAGATTATGCTAACGAAATTTTCTAATCCCAATATGTGATTTATGGATAGGATGTGACATTTATATAAACAAAGAGGCAGACAGTGACATTCTCCGAACATCAATCTAAGGCGTTTAGCAAACGCCGACAAAATTGCTCGGAAAGGAAGAGATTCTTTTTTGAGGATTATTTCAGTCGAATGAATTAATTGGTGCATTTTAGTGATGGTACTAAATGCACTTGACGTTGATCCTTATCGAATATGGAAAGCACCATGGCGTTTCTATCATGAATCTATGTTGGATTGTTGTTTACCGTTGGAGGTGATTAAGAAGAAAGGCATCACTTTAACTCAATTCTCATGTCTCGCTTCTTGTAATAGGCTCTATGTTGATCTCAAATATGCTAATTCATCGGATGGTACGTTCTTTTTTTTTCAGGTCTCTTGTGACATCGATTGAGGGGAGAGGAAGGTGGGAAGATGTGAAACGTGACGAAGTCAATGAGTACCTATTTCATAGAGAATCATTCTCTTCAACATATTGCTAAAAGTTGTGCGGAATTATTTGTTGCCATAGATTAGTCATTTTTTTTTGCGAGGATCGATGATCGGAAATATGGCGGATTATTCCTCATTTGACGCATTTTATTCGCCTATTGTATTCGTCGAATTTTTCGATTGATATTGCGAGATGCTTTTGGATGGATTATTATGTCTAATGAAAATATTGGTTAGAGATGCGGTGATATCGTTTATAGAGAATCTCTAATATTTCCTATGATAGCTCCATTTACTATGGAATTGAGTGGATTCGGAGGGAAGTTGCAATAGTGAGTCTATCGATGAAGCCAGTAGCAAGGCATCTTTCAAAAATCGGCTTCAGTTCCTACGAAAGAGGTGAGGGAAAGGGATGAGGGAATCCACGGGAAGTGGAGTTCAGGAAATGCGGATCGACTTTAGGAGAATGAGTTAATCTGTTCATATCTCGAAAAATATTTTTGCAGATTTTCTAATCACGTTTCGAGAGGACGTACAAAAATGTGTGAGATCTGAAGATTCAGTTTTAGTAGTGAGTTATAATCGGCAACGTCTTGGGCAAACGGGAATGGGTTGGTTAAATTTTCGCTTTTTTTTTCATTTATTGCAATTAGACAGTGGTGGTTAGTAGTGGAGAGGGAGGATGGCGCAAATATTCCTGGGATATCTTTATCCCGACGATTGCCTTTATCTCACTAGGTTGTCTGTTTGATGTGTAACTCAGTATCACAGAAATTCACTAAACTGAACCCATTGTGCCTCAATCCTGCCAATAAAATCGCCGATATCAAAGTATACAACTGCTATTTTTAACGATTACTCGTTCTCATCAGATGACATCTAAGTAAAGTTTTTTCATCACTTTTTTGGTTTGGTTCATTCTTTCTCATTTGAGAGTTCAAAGGCTTTTTTGGCATGTAAAATGATATGGGAACATCGAGTCGGCGACTTTAGATCGCCATATGCAAGGTGGTTGATGTACGTTTCTCACCTGGCCGTGTTGTTGATGGAAACTCCTTTGACACATCCCGCTTCCTTTTCCTTTTTATGTAGTACCTAAGCGATTCTAAAGTATTTGAGCCGAATTTTGAAGTGTAACTTGAAGGCTTTTCTTCTCAACTGAAATGAAACGCGGATCTCTAATAGACGTAGATAGGCCGCGATCTGCATATACTTCATAGCTCATTTTTTAATGAAAACTCATGGCTAGGAGTTGACGTCAAATTGCTGCAATGAAGTGTTACATATAGGTAAACTGTAGGTTGCGAATTGAGCAGTGGAATATTAGTGGAAAAGTCTTGCATAGGACGATCCAGTGAAGTGATGAACGATGTATCAGCGACGTCGAGAGGAGGGGAACTCTTCTCGACCTCACCGATAAATCTTTCATACGAATCAAGAATAAACACTGTTTCCAATATTGTTCGTTCGAGGCAATAATTTCATATCAGAAGAAATGCCGTATTGTATGTGTAGCAGAAAGAATTTTCAGTATTTCACGAAGACCCTTTAGTGTTGAGAGATTTCTCTGCGTGGGTAGGGAGAATTTTTGCTCGAAAAACATTGCATATTTAAGAGAAGAAAGTTAAGGATCATATTTTGTTTCGCATTTTGGACGAAAGAATCACTCAGCAAAAAAAGGTCACTAAAGATGAAAAGACATTTTTTTGAATTTTCATAAGTAGAGTCCCCGAAGATGCGATATATATCTCTCATTTCTTTTGAACACTAAATATTTCTGATGTATGAAGTTTTTACCATTTATGTTGTACAGGTCATTTTTCACCACTTGGTGCATTCCATAAAGATACAGATCGAGTGTTAATAATGGATGTCGCTAGATTCAAATACCCTCCACATTGGGTTCACCTATCGACGCTTCGTGATGCAATGCTTACAGTCGATCAGGATACTGGCAAACCTCGAGGTGAGAGTAGCGTTTTCGTAAACGACTTTCAGGCAAAAAGTCGGGACAAGAGAACTCCAGCATCAGCGTCGCTTTGAAACAGTAAATTGAGGGTGTAACTTGATGGCGTGCTTAATAAGTACTGCACTCGCATGTATCGTGTCTTCTGGAAGTATATATACGAGTATATGCTTCCATGAAAACAGAAGGCTTCATATATTAACTTACTTCGAGTATTGTTAGTACCTATAATTCACAAGGACTAAGAGTCTTTATGTATCACATAGAAATCCTGAGGTTGCACTCAGTTGTCAATTGTTTATTATCGATCCATGTTAAATCACTTTGACGGACATTGATTTCATCCAGATAAAATTCGGGTAATTAAGAAGCTGCCAAGGTATCTGGTCGTCAAGCACTTTTCTTTATTTGGTTGCCCTCTTTCTTTTTGTTGTTTTATTTTGTTGCACGACATCGTAAACAAACTCATTAGTGAGCATCTACCTGTGTATGAACAAATACCTCAGCAGTTCGACCCGGATTGCACTCTGTGTTTGATCTCCCTTTTCAGGATATATGGTGATCAAATTGCGAGACCATACAAAACCGTTGATTTTATTTTATTTGAAGGCGGATATCGATTCTCATAAGACAGAGGTAAGGCAGGAGGTGGGATTTTACAGCATAGAATTACGGCTATCGTGGAGTTGAAATCCTTTTCTTGAAGGTTTCTCTATAAAATGGGCGAGAGTAATGTATGGAGCTTATTGGCGCTTTCGATTCAAGCTTCATCAGGAAAAATTCCTCTCCATCTCCCATTTATAAGACCGCTCCTAAGTACTCGATCCTCCTTCATCTACCCCTCCCTTCCCTTTCGCCCAAGTCATATACCGATGAGATTACTTGAACAAGTTATGGGATCAAAAAACTGACGCAGTTTACCACAGTTAAAGGAAGTCAAGAGGTTTCCACCTTGATTTCCTTCAAACTAGTCGGATTATTTGATTTGTCCACTTCTTGACGGGATGTATTAGACAAGTGGTGGTGTAGTACTTCTCCTCTATCCTTCCCAAAATGTCATGCCAGTTTCGAATGGCATCGAAAAACGGACATTCATATTTCGATGATAAGGCGCCAAAACATAAGATTGCCCACGTGCAGATATCTGGTAAAGTTCCGTCCATCATTCCAGTTTTGGGATGAAGGGGAGGGGTTGACTTAGTAGGGGAATATCTGGTTGTATAAACGGCTATCAGTGACGGCTGTAAGAGACGATAGGTTTCAGCGCCTCCAATACTGAAGTAAATGAGCACGAGTATATGTACCATTATTTTAGAGTAAAATATAATTTACAAATTAATTATTGCATCAGAATTTGATATTTATTTCATTTGAATTACACTTAAATGCATAAATTATCTCTTGCCGAATTATTTTTCAGTTCGTGCAGACGTTGAAAGAATGGCAGCAGTTTCTCGTCGCATCCAAATTGCCCGATGAGGAAGAAGAATTGAAGTTGATGTGCAGTACTTTTGAACGATTATTCGCAAATTATGCCGCATGTAAAATGGTATTTCTTATATTTCATTGGTATTTTCTCTATATCTTAGCTAGCTTATTTATTTCTAATTCCGCATTTAAATATTATTGCCGAAAGTGTTACTTTGTGCGTCGATCACATAATGAAACATTCTATATTACGGTTAGAATCAGCTAATGTGTATGTAGGTGTCTGACTGATTGCGCAAATGTTTGCTTGTCTGATAATGTGCACGTTTATCTGTAGATGCTGGTTCATTCAGTGCCATTTTCTGTTGTTATTAGAGCTGGAATTGATGTTCTACTCTTTGCAGGTATAGACAGTCTGCTTTCTTCGACGTCTTTGCTAAGAGCAGCTCTTGCGTTCCCCTCTACTGCATCATCTCAAATGAAAACTACCCTTTTTTTTCTTTCAAGAGCTTCAAAGTTTTCGTTGATAAAATGCCCTAGCTTCGAATAAACACAACCCACTTGCATAGTAAGCTCGCTTTTGCTGCTTGAAGATGCGTTGTGCTACTGCTATGTCGTGCTGAATTTTGAAACCTCCGTGCTGAAATCTTTGCAAACTTCTCGTCTTGGAAAACTTCCGATCGTTTTTGTTTGTTATGTCAACCAGCCAACTTCATAGTCGTCTATACAGCGTTGTAGATGGGATCGAGCTGCGTGCGTGAACGTGCGAATATTCAATAGCAGTCTGCTAAGGTATGAATTATCAAATCTGATTGCAGTATTCTGCACTCTGAATAACGTTTTAGAAGTTCTTTTTGTCAGTTATATCTCGACAAATTGTACGCACTGGAATTCTGTCCACTCTTATCCATTGACCGCTGATAAAGTGACCATGACAACTCATCCCCTTTTCGGGAACCGGATTAATGTTAAAAGTCACTTCT
This sequence comes from Parascaris univalens, assembly GCA_037576465.1. NCBI lineage: Eukaryota > Metazoa > Nematoda > Chromadorea > Rhabditida > Ascarididae > Parascaris > Parascaris univalens. Next base: position 230,534,433 of record CM075173.1, on the reverse strand, counting down.
CAACTATATGGTCTAGATTATTTGCAGCGTGGACGTTGCGGTGATGAGGCAGATTGTTGTATGGCAAAAGAGATGAGTGCATGTTGTCATAACGTATGTCTGCATGTGCGTTCAACGATCTTCATCAAATATATAACATCGCCAGCGGTCGTCGCACTTTTGCTAGCGTGGCCCCTTGAGGTCTTTGATGTTAATTTCTCATTACTTTTATAAAACCTGCACAGCAACCACGGAGAGTTCAGGAATCTCCAATTCATGTCCTAGGAAATTTAGAGCCACCGAACGTTGGAAGGAGGTATTTGACCCATCTATGAGCTAGTGATGAAGAAGCACTTTCCTGTCATATCTTCGTCAGGTTCGACGAACGGTTTCCATCGCATGCCTATTTTGCCACATTTGAGGAGCAGCAATTTCCATCTGACAATTTCTTTGTTCGATGTAGTTGTGTACTTATCAGATATAATGGAATTCAGAAAATAAATGCCATTCACTAAGGATTACTGACCATTTTTTCCCTTTTTTTCAGTGATGTAGAGAATATCTTTGAAAAATTTTCTCCCACATCGCTGTAAAATATGAGTATTTTTGAGTACGTACTGAATCTTACGGCTATTTTTTAAAAGACACATCGGTTCATTGAATTGTGGTCCCCTGTATTCTTGGGTTTTTTGGACTGTAGATTTATCGTCTTGTATCAACGGCTAGGATTAATGTCAACTAAAAGGGTTTATGCACTGTATGATGTTGAATAAAAGCCCAGTGCTATAGAGTTCTGATTTGAGCTGAATTCATTTGAAGCTATGAGACTCACTGAACGTCGTGAAGGGTAACAGAACAGCAACGAGTTTTCCCTCATCCGAACTAAATATTTCGGTATTCTCCACACAAATTAAGTGACAGCCATTCCTTCATATTCGTTCTAGGAAACAGCTACCCAATCAGTGGATTGAGTGGGAGCGGCTGTTTTCGAAATCGTTCTCCTAATCAAATTCTAACAGATCCATACTGAATAAGCTTGAAGTAGGATTATTTGTTTTTAAGGAAATATCCGATAGAGCGATCGCTTTGAAGAAGTTGATTGCAAATGCAATAAAAAATTTCGACTTCTGTTCTGACAATGAAATCGGTCTTCTTCGTACGCAGATTGAAGTAATATCGGCCGAATGCACTGAATCCGACGCTTCGAAACGAACGAACGTTAGTCATTCAGCAAGCCGATGTTTGTGTGGTGAAGGTGATAATGAGAATGACGGTGAGGATAGAAGTAATGATAAAAGGTCATTGAGAGGAAGGGAGAAGGGGGAAGGTGATATAAAATGAGCTTTTTTTGGAATGATTGAAAGATGAATATGGTAGAGTTTTCTTGGAATTTTTACCATCATTTTAGTTTTATTTGGATACCAGTCGTTCAGTTTTAGTAGTTGATCCTCTAATACTTCATTTATATCTAATTCGTAGGTGATATTTATTCGGAGATTACATTTCGTTGTCCATCTCAGATCGTTTCTTCCCTCCATAAAAGGCCTGAAGAAAGTGGGCACTCTTTTGTTTGGGCTCTCTTCATCCGAATTTTTCATTACAAGCTATCGTTTTGCCTTTTTAAATGTCTAATTATCATCACGAAGAATAATTTATGAGGGGATGAATATTTGCTGAAAACTCTGGAAGCGAATGCTCTGGCAGCTAGTTGTCTTGTTGTTGTTCGTTGTATTGTTTCTTCTGTCAAGTGAATTGCAGAACTTGTTACACCCGGTCACTACATCATTGTTATGAATGATCCATTACCCGTTTTCATTTAATCCTTTGATGCCTTGATTACTACGAGGGAGAGGCTGAAGGAGTCAAGGGGAGGAGAGAAGGGGACGTGAGAGCTAGTTATTCTTCTTTATTTTGTCCATCAAGACAAATTGAGGTCTTTTTTAGAGTGTATTCAACGAGACGTACACAGACGGTTGGAGGACGAAGGGAAATTAAAAGAATGTGACGACGACATTACTTAGTTGTCGGTTCACTCTAAACGATTGACGCTGAATTACTTTAATCGAGGGGGTCACGTGAAAGTATATCGAGTAAGCGGATGAAAGCGTTTAGCCACTTTCTTGTGTAGCGGCACCTTCTCTACATAAGAGGAGCCTCATTTGTCTATGTGGAATTAAAAGGGACGCACAAAACCCCATTTAAATGGAATTTTTTCGTTCAATTGCGAAGAAGAAAAGAGCTCTTTGGTTCAAACTTGGGGAATTTTAATTTTCGGCGTTTGTTATTTGAAGAATTTGTAATTAGTTCTTAGATATGGAGCATGCTTTTGATTCATTTTTCACTGCCGTGTTTCCACCGGTTAGACCTGGTCGTTTCTCTTTGTTGGTTTGTGGATTCTTCGAGTTGCCACATTCCTTTGTGTTTCGTTGCGACAGTGACATTGATATCGGTGCCTTTGTATTCGATTATTGACGCAATTAAGGGCCCTATTCGTGCGAACTCTCATAAATGCTTTCTATTTGTCGAATCCTCGAAGAAGAGAAAAAATCTGGAATTCATATATCTGTAGAGATATTGTCTGAGGTGAGCGAAAATACTAATGCAATAAATTTTCTAGGTAAGTAAATGAACGGAGGTGATTCTAGAATATATTGGACTTTAAATTAAATTGAGTTTCACTCGTATTTACATCAATTCTGCATCGAACTCAGTTCAGATATGTATCTGAAGCTGTGATTCTTTCAAGTTGGACGGCATCTTCTTTTAGCCTTTTTTTCAAGTTGCATCGAAAGACCGCATTTTGAAAGCAACTAACTCTCTGTGTATCGTTTTTATTAATTTGAGTAATTTTATAAAACATCGATACTAAAAAGTAGGTTTTCCTCTTTTCTCTCTCTTTCTCACAAAGTACCATTACAAGAAAAATATTTGTTGGTACCACTGTTGTGTCCCCAATGTTATCAACTCCGCAGATGCCTTTCGTTCAAGATAATTACCCCGTATCGGGTCGGCTTTACTAGATATACTATTGCTTCGTCAAAATTAGATGTGTAATTCGATGTAATTACTGCTAAAAAATGTTTATTCAAAGACGAATAAATTTATTTGCGTAAAGCGTTGAGTCGGCTGTGACGTGAGAGATGTATTAGCGTCTTCGATTGCTCAGTCGTAGTAATACTGCAACGAATAGTTCAAATACAAAATCATTTGCAGCGGATATATGTTTCATCTTATTTCATCCTTATAGGAAATTCTCAGAATTCACAGATTATTCTCCATTTTCATATTCCCCTCTCAGTTAGATTGTACTGGGTTGGAATGAAACATCTGCGTAAATTTGCATAGATAATGAAGACTTATGCATAAGGAAAGTTTGCATTAAGTAGCTAATCATAATTGATGCTTAAGAGGTAAGATATGATGCCCGGATAAGATCCCCGCCATAAGCAAGAAGATTGGGTAAGTTTCGCAGTCACACATCTAAATGGTTCTAAGAATTCTGGCCTCCAACCTAAGAGGCAAGCTTTTTCACCTCCGATATCATGAAGAACTATCGCTATATGAGCTTCAACGCGTCTATCGTTCGCTCCACTAAATTACTGTTCATAAAAAGGAAACCGCATCATTTACTAAGAGATAAAGCAGCAAATGATGCCAAATTTGGAAGGATTCTTATGTTGTAAAGTATCGATCCAATAGGAGACATCAATCCATATGGAGCGCGAAGCTCGTATGCTTTAAGTGAGAGGTGAAATTACATTTGGAAACGTTCAGAAGCAGATCCGAGAAATCTATTTTCAAATCTCACCTCTCGGAAGCCTCCATATTAAGCGGAATGATATCAAATTAACAGTTATATTTTATTCATTTTCCTTTATTTATTATTTATGTAGTACACTTGCAATTTTGATACAATTTTAGTAAATCTATTACGTCAGCTACATATACTCATCGTTATATTCATAATTAGTACCTCTTGTAATGATTTCAGCAAAGAAATTCCGATGGTGTTGGACGGCTCTAGGGCCATTGTCCTCAAAAAAAGGTCCTTTTTGATGATTTCAGCAAAGAAATTCCGATGGTGTTGGACGGCTCTAGGGCCATTGTCCTCAAAAAAAGGTCCTTTTTGATGATTTCAGAAAAGAAATTCCGACGGTGTTGGACGGCTCCAAAGCCATTATCCTCACAAAATGTCCTTTTTGCTTTATTAATTTGTAGCTTCCTGGTAATAAGATGAATTTCAACACTTCGTTTAATAGTCAACCACCGATGCAACCGATTTCAGTTATTAATGTAAATGAATTTTTGAACGAATTTGATATCAAAGCCACTTATCACTAATCGTTATCACGTGTGTAAATAAACTGATAATAATGCAATAGTGGAATTTTGAAATGCGCTTACTTGTGGATATAAAATAAGATAATATCTATATCCGTCATAATATCCGCCGTAGTAATAATATGAGGAATAATAGTGTCCGCTATAGGCGTACGGATTTTGAGAAAATTTACGCGTTCTTTCGTTTGCATTCTCCTGAAAAAAAAAATCTCTATTTGTAAGATCTTTGTGAGTTTTTCTCATAAAATGCCATTTGAATTCATCACAACGATAAATTTAATTAGAGAAAATATGCGGCAAAGAAAATGATATACTGCAAAGAATTTCTAGCTTCACTCATGAGACTGACCGTTTCCTTAAGTTGTCCACAAGAATTCCTCAATATTTACGTTATTCCCACAAATTACCATCACTTCTCATAAATAGGCGATTGTGCACATATCTTCTAGCCCAATTTTTGTTCATGCCGGATTCGATTAGAGCAACTTTTAGCTTTTAGATTTTGATGTTGCTATGGCTAATATTTGGCGCTTTTATTCAGCGTTATTTTTGAGCTCGGTTGTATTCGAAGCGTCATCAGCCAACCAGATTATTCATAAATGAAAACATACATTCATTTCAAAAACAGGTGCGATCGATTGGTAGCTAGCATGAAATTCGCGATTGACCGGCCAATTGGAATTCCATGTTGGAGGAGTAATGTGGGAATTCATAGTTCCAGGTGGTGTTCTTGGTGGAATATCGTAATGGGGCGCAATCCCCTTTGTTGTGTCCACGTGCGCAGGTGATAAACCACGCGGAGCACTGCAATTATTTGAAGTCATTTTGAAAACCCGACAGCTAATTTTTCTTATCATTAGTTGTTTTTGATAATTCAGTGGTTCATCTAGCTTTTTTCAGTGATCTATGCTAGAATATTTGCCTCGTGCAACTCTGTTTGTCTATCTGTATACTTACCCGTCAGCAAAGAACCTTGTATGCCTGTTGAGTATGGCATTTAAGAGGCAACCCAAGGTATCGACATGTAATCTGACGCTGTAGTGATCATATTTGCTCGTATAATCGGTTCTTGTTTATTGTTTTCACACAGTGTTATTGATGGGGATTTTGAAGGTGTTTCGAAATACCGTTTATTGAAGGTAGTGTCAAGAAACCACCTGATTAGACTCTCGTGTGGATGTACGGTTCGAAAGGCGACTAAATCGGCCATCTGAAACATTCATATTCAGTAAACGAATTCGTTTAAGCAAAATCCACATCTAATATTTCAAAAACCCTCATCAAATTTAGTGACACCAATATATCGTCGTTGTTATTCGCATATGAAACTAATATGGTATACTACTTAACATCTTTAGTGATTTCTTGTGATTAATTGCAAATATCTGCACTGAGAATATTATCCATCAATAACCCGTTAGAGCGATTTCGCCGAAAAAATGCGAACAAATTTTTTGTCTTCTTTTTTAAATTCTTAGACCATCTAGTTCATCACTTGGTACGAACGAATTCCATGGTGTGTTCTTTGTATTGCTTGAGTGTGTAGAGTAACTTTTCAGAGGAGAGGGAGAATGACTCGCTCCGTCTCACACCGATTACGAGAACCGAGAACCACAGTTAGCCAACGTTCGTTGCTGACTTCTTTTGCTCGTCCCGTGCCACGAAAAGAAAGCGGTTGGATTTTATCCAGACGGGAAGGGTGAAGGAGACGAACGGCATGAAATGCGAGAAGGACTTCGAAAAGTAACATAGTCCTTAGAGAGCTGGGGAAATGATTGTGATCATCCATCTCAATTGCACATCGTACGTTAAAGTGATTGGCCAATAAAAAGTCAACTCAAGTAGCAATACCTCATCTGCGCTGATCTGCATTTGGCTATGCGGGACATTACGTTGAAGCAATCTCGTAGGAGTTCGTTGCCTTTTTGCTGAAATACTCTCTCGAATTGAAATGAGTACAATAATTCAACATTTTTTTGCCGTTTGTTTAACTTTCCTCTCTTTGATACCTCTACGAAACTATCAAAAATCACTTAAATTCCATTTTATTTTTTGTTATTTCAATTATTTCGCCATACCACTAATATGAAATGAGCGGAAATTGATGGAAAATCTGAGAAACTCATTGTTGTGCTCAAAGCTTTTTCTTTAAGTATTTGCATTTAAAGGCGAATTCCTCAAATATCGATCCTTCAGTTTTAGGATTTCGGCATAATTTTCCAAAATACTCTCATATTCTCTAAATTTCGAAGTGTTTCTCATATTTTCCATCAATTTCCGCTCATTTCATATTAGCGTATATCTCCGAGGGGATTCTAAGATTGTTGATTGGAAAGTCAGAAATCTTCGAAATGAACATCGAAAAAGTTACAAAAAATAGATCATAGTAAGAGAGAGAAATTGAATTAAATGTCGAATTTCTTATTGCCACTATTGAGATCAATTCGCCACAGGAAATTATGCGATTTAATGAGTCATCTGATTGCTCTCTTTGAAGGAACTTCTCATTTTGCATTGATTTTGTTCCCCACTGAGAGGTCCAATCATTATCAGATTTACAACTCGAGTTTTCCACGTCGCAAAAACTTAAATGAGCTCAGTTTATTATTAGCCGTTTTTTTTTCTTTGTCATTTGGCTATAAATGAATAACAATATAGTAAATTATTACGCAAATCTTAAGGAAACCATTTATTCCACTCATAGACATTTGCATATATCACTCTATTATATGCACAAGTTGATGAAAAAGCTTTACCATTTATTTTTCAGTACCTTTATTGGAAGATATTTTTTCCACTAAACTAGGAACTCAATCGTCTTATTTTATTAGTAACCATTCCGAGAAATATAGTAGTTATATATGAGCTGCATGAAACATTAATGATTCCGTATGATGTCGAAATGAGATTCGATGATACTGAATATACCATATTAGAGAATATTTGCTTATATTTCAATGGCATTAATCTTTGCCTTATTTTGTCGACACAAATTGACAGACGTTTATTTTAGATGGGGAAAAAATCAAAAATTATCTCAACGTATAGCCTCCTTTCTTCCAATTTCTCTTACTCTTACTCGCAATACCTTTTTCCCTCATTTATTTTATTCCACTTCAAAATGTTTCCTGCCTCTTCTACCCTTTTCTCTCATTCACACTCTCTTCCTCGCCTCCTCTTATGTACCATTCACGCCTTCCCTCACTTCCGCTAACACACTGAATATGTGGAATAAGATGACAAAAGTTCGACGAACCGATTACTGCAACGTTGTTGTCACGCACGCTTCCTTTAGATGACGCTTTGCTGCAAATTTTTCATAATTTACCTCGTAATATAGAACGCTGAAAAATATAAGTTGGCCAGTGCACGACCGATCAAGGTGCTCACCAACTTATGATTAAGGTACTTCAATTCTCTTGCTCATATAATGATCAATATCTGATCCAGAGCACAACTCCGCCAATTTTTTGTATATGTCTCAGGTGAATATTCATACTTGAAATATATATATCTATTTCCTTCAAATGAAAACCCCTCAGAAATAGATTTTCTAAAACTTACAGATAAGCTCTTGTGAAGGAAGTTTAGAGAGGAAGGAAACGAATAAGTAGGGAAAGAATGATTCCCACGAATTTTGCTGCCTATGGAATATATTTTCAGCAATATATGCAAGCAGTGACATAAACTGATACACATACAACGGTATTTTTAAACAATCGTGCATTTATGTTGATATTACAATGGCAATAGATCTACATCAGCAGACTACATGTATAATATTTCTCGAATTTCGGAACGAAACGGGAGGGGTACAGTCCTTTCAAAACTGTAAAATGGTTCCATTTAATGGGGAAGTTTATTGAGAGGAGGACATTCTTCCACATAATACAGCAGTTAACAAAGTCGTAGAAATTGTAGAAACATTATCACTGCTTAATAATGGGCGCTCTTATCGTAATGGATAGATCTCAAAGCATTGAGGCAAGGAGTTATATTTACTGTCTTATGAGAGTAATATTTTGCGCTGAACAGTCGCGAAAAATATTCGTCGATGCTGCATATTGAATTCTGATGCCAATCTAGGAGCCAAAATTATCACGTAATTTTTGCGCCCTCTTATGGAAATCATAACGAATCGGGAAGTCGATACCTAAGTCGAGTCGGGAAGTCGATTCATCGATTATGCAAAAGTGATCGTTTATGTTTTCCAAGAGGAAGTGCTTTTTAGAAGGGTTATATCAGTTGTATTACTATTCTAAGTTTTTCGTCGAACTCAAAATACAAATTCCAGAATCTATTATAAAAAAGGAGTCATCTCCGGAATTTCTTGCTATTATCAGATGAAAGAGTCGATTCGGGGTGAGAACTCTTGAACTCTTCGAAACACCTATACCACGGAATACTGCATCAGCAATTTGCATCGAAACTATTTTCTGAAATGAATATGATGTATTCGTGACAATGAAAAAATCTTTGCGATATGAATATCGTTTGTGGCGAAAGTGAACATGCGATGAGATAAATTAAACGTTTAGGATGGAGGAAGATATACAGTTATGATACCTTCTAGTGTCGGCTTTCTGCTTCCCTTGTATTGTATCTTCATAATCACTAAAATCTGCGACCGTCGACCCACTAAACAATACCAATAATAATAGTCTTGTTGACATCTGCAATTTTGCGTTTATTTGTATAAATATACAAGGGCGTACTGGTGAGAGGGATAGAGAGGAGGAAGAGGAGGTAGGCTGGAAATCATAGTTCAGTTTTCACATATAGTAAAGAGGGAACTGCTTAAATTTCAGCCATTTTTTGAAAATATATTCCATTTTCTCTTTCATTACTAAATTCATGACTGGTCATATTTTACCAATTACAATACATTACATTATTTTAAATAAGTGACTGTATTCGTCCATTCGATAATTGTCATTCTGGCAATTACTCAAGCTAAAACAATTAGATTTCACAGAGAGGTAATTCCGATCATCGTGATTTACGACACCACATTTCATTGATCCATTAAGCTCGAATAAAAATATTCCAGCTTAAACGTCTTCAATGATTTCTTTGCATTTGGCAAGTTGTATTTTACAGCCGATGGAGCCGGAAGTGACTACCTACAAAAGGTTTTTGACTGTCCGTCGATTCGATCAGAAAATGCATACCTTCAGCTACGTCCACCTTTTCTCTCTTGTTCACATTCAATTATTCGTTTGTCCTAGCGACCGATGGCTGTCACTAAGCATACGAATAAACTTATGGAGAGGACTATGTCCACCAAATGACTCTCATAAAAGGGGCCAATCTAGTTGGTTTTGCAGTTAAGCAGTCAAAAGGCAAGCTGACAGCTAATTAAGCATGCAAATGAACAGGTCAAATATATTATGCGTGAATTTAGGTGCGTATACAGGTATTGCGTCTCAAATTGATCGGGTTACTGTAGGCATACAATAATTACTACTTTATAATACAGCAATAATTGGATTAGTTATAAATCTAAGGAGAAAGGTTTCTACATAGTCTACAGCGGCGGAATGAGAAAAAGGTGAATTCGACGAAAAACAATACAGATAAGAGAGGAGTTATGGAAGGTGACAAGTGATCGCACAATAGCAATTATATCGGAAATTCCAACACATAAATCATCAATCTGCAAAACTTTTCAACAGGTGTTGCAAATATGCAGGTAAGCAATCAAATATTAAAGGGTGCGAAGGCAGAGACAAATTCGGAGAGGCCGTCTTGGAACCATTCAGCGATGCGACGATGTTGCCGCTCTGTGTTAAAACTCGTTTGCTAGATTCGTTGCTTGAGAATGACAGACGTGGACAAATTCTTTTTTTTTGCAGAGCTTATTTGTACGGCGCGATGCAGTACAAGGCATGGGTACCGTGAATTCGTCTTATACCGAAGAAATTGGCGTTAAAAATGTTTTTTTCCATTGTTCTGATTGTTTGAAAAGATTTGTGTAACAGATAAAGGAGCTGGCAGAGATTATTTATTGTCGAAGTGTGACTTCAGCTACAACTCGTAATCATCATTGCACTTATCTATCTTCATGTCCACTTTTTGTCATCTACATGTGGGAAAAATGCTGAGGACCATTAATTTCTATAAATCAAGGATCTGTAAGATATAGATGGCACAACCGGATCGTTATGCAAGGACCTCTGTTCCACTAAATAGATGATGTGGTCTCTATGTGAGTAGGTAAGTTGATCGCTGTGCAGTTTATGGCAAAAGACGAAATCGGTTTTCTGATGCCTTTGTTGCGTGATGATTTATTAGCATGCGACACATCCACAGATCCACCTATGAGATTGTTGTTAAAAGCAAGATGCCGCATATCATATATTTTGTTAAGCATAATAAACAGTGAGCCGCTTGACGCTATTTGAGATAAAGTGGGACTTAAATAGTAAAATGATTAAATAATGGATCGGAAATGCGAGATGATTTCTTGCGAGGCACATGAGTTATTCCACGTTGTTTCGCGTTTCACTCCCTCTTCCCAAGTTACCAAATCTCCGAAGCAGTTAATTCACCTGTTGCAAATCCTCGATCCCTTTTCGAGATTAATGTCTTGCATCCGAGAATTCAAGCGTATAAAATTATCCATTCATTTGGTCAGAAGAAAGGTACAAAATGGACCATGATAAAAGAATGCGATACACGACGATGAGAACATAAAATACACCAAGATGAGGGTGCGAAATACGCCACGATGAAGGCGTAAAAAACACGGAACAGAAAAATGATGGAGTATTCTTGTACGGGGTATATTTGTTCGCTTCAGAGTCGAGGAGAGAACCGTCGATGGAGTTATTTTGGTGGGAAGTCGGGTTTTTTACACGATTTCGCTGAAATCATATCCGAGATATCGACCACAGTTCCACGATATCTTACCTGGAAATTAGTATAGCTTTATGGACTATGATCTCATTCAAAGTTGAAGATTTAAAACCACTGTTGCATTAAACGAAAGCATTTCGACTGCTTTGTGACTTTTGTTTAACGCGTTTTTAGTGCAAAAAACTTACCTTTTTGCGGGGGTTACTTCGATGATGGATTACAGATGCAAATAGAAATGGGAAGGAATTCTTATTGACGAGTGGTTGATGGTCATTATGCACTGCATTGATCGTAGCAGTAATTTGCTCAGTGATGTAAAATCTGCCAATGTCGCAAAACAGAACTTTGAAAGTAGTGCAGATAAATTACCTCATAGGGTCTCAGCCATGATTTGCTGCACCTCGCCAAATTACTTACTGAATAAAGTGGCAAGTTTCACAGCTCTTTTTATTACTAGTAGCTGATGCAAAGGCCAGCAAGTCATAACAAATTCAAAGATCGTTGGTCAAAGGCCACTGGTGGCTGAACCATTGGATATAGTGGTTACGTGTTTTTAATATCAATATATATATACATAAAATTTTATTTGTTTATTTATATATGTTTATATTTACATGTTTATTTATTTATTTCTTTACTTACTTATTTATTTATATATGTTTATTTCTATATTTGTATTTGTATTTATATCTCTATATTTATATATAAAAAATGGTTGGCTCACTTCCATAAATATCGAATCTGGTGAGTTTTCGCAGTCCAGGCGTGTTGCAATCGGTTCTCCTTGTACCACACGTTGATGACCAATGATTTTCTCACGGTAGTGCACATTATAGAGAATGACCTCAAAATCTGCAAAAGGAGCTGCTGAAATGCCTCTGCTAACGGGTTGCATAAAGAACTCCAAAAGAGATTAAAGAAGCAGATGTCTGTCCCTAATGAGGAGGACATTTATTAACAGCTTAAGAGTGCGGACAACGATCAACAATGTGCGAAGAGTACAGCTGGGCTAAGGCGATGAGATATTCCGTTATTAGATGCAGTCTTCTTTCCTATAAGGACTCCTCACTCAGTGCCACGAATAATCTGCCTAAGAACTACCTCATCAATTTTCTACACAAAACTTCCGGCTTTCTTTTCCTACTTCCTGCACGATATCCACTTCATTATTTTGCATCGCACAAGATGTTAAAGTGTGCAAAATATGACAACAGTTCTGCACAAAACTATTTTTGAAGAAAGTGACAAATAAACCCTTTAAGTTCTGAATTATATTGTTAGTAAAATTTTCTTCAAAGTTTAGAGAATAGGCGATCGAGTGAAAATAAGTGAATGAGGAGCACAGGCAAGGGATGTTATCATCTCTTCGGCAATTTTTAGAACTTCAACTTGCCCAAATGGGCTAATGAACTCACACATTTGGGAATATTATTTAAAAGTAACTAGCATCGGTCCTTATAGCTGTCAATTAAACACCTAAAATTCTAATAATAATGGCCAACCTAACTTGAATGATGCACAAAAATGAACTACTCAAATGCAGAAATCGAGACAATGCAGTGACGTTTAGTGCCCGTCGATGCTCTAGGCTATTCCAGCATTGCCTCAAATGTATGAAAAAATCCGCTTCTGTAAGATTTTATCTTCATGAAATATTACTGGACGTGATAATTCGCTTATAATGGCTTTTACAATTTTTGCATAATTAATAACAATTTTTATATTTTGTATATTTTTAAGGAGTGTTCCCCTCACCCTAACTCTACAACTGTACGAGTTGGGTGAAATTGAATAAGCAAATGAAGTAATAACTCAATATTTAAAGTATATCGATAGCAATAAAAGGTTCCAAATATTGCATACAGTAGTCAGTCAGCTTGAGAGGGGAAGTCGGATCCCATTTGCGGCTTAAAGGAGATCGCAAAACGTAAAAGGTCATTATAGAATTTTCACCATCTGCATGCAAAAAAGGGCATTTTTGGTTCACCTCCAAAAACTGCCGAAATATTTCACATCGTTCAAAGACGTGAACGCCTAGTTCATCCTAAGAACGGCAAATTGCCGGAAACGATATGATCATATGTGAACCAATCTTGCCGATTGCACCCCTAGTGGGAGAATTCACTATGCCCTCGTCATCACAAAATATTTTTATGACAAAGAATAGAAGCGAAGTAATTTAATACACGATGAATTTAAACCTTCAATCATTTTCAACTATTTAAGGTTCAACTTTTCGCTTTAATGCACTAGACTTAATGCAGTCTGAAATTGTGAGGATTTGCGCTCTTCCCGACCCTAAATGTCCTTATAGAAGATGAGGAAAATAAGGACTGCTATGTTTCCACTTTGCTGCATAAGTAACTAAATTTGTTGTTGAAGACTGAAATACCTTTCCAAGCTCCAGTACCAACAAGTACGACACCATTATTATCACATCCGGTATAGGTGCCTTGAATAGCATAGAGCCGAGTTCTGCCAATAAATTCTGCATCGATAGGCGAATAAATGTCTGGCACACGAAGCTCCTCAACATAACGGTAAAGAAGCGATTTTTTAAACATCATTACGGCAAAAATCAAACTTAATTAGTATTAATGAGGCAATAGGAATAAACGAGTAGAAATTAAGCAGTAAAAATCAACCAACAAGAACAAACTGATAAATTTCCAAGCACTTTTGGTTTTCTGTGGAAAAAATTCATTCCATGCAACTAAGATTCGGATGGAAATCGTGCGCACAAAATGTACTTACGAACTAATGAGAAGGCTTGATTTTTGTTTATTCACGTTTGAGACACCTGAGAGTATGATTTCGACAAAATGCCACTCAACAGCGAAACGCTACAAAGGGCTAGAATTGGAGAGAACTTTCAAAAACCGAGGATGAGATTGCAAACATGATGGAAATTCCGGTGCGAACTTTGAAATCATGGTGGATAATAGTCTCGTCCAAGCACATTTTATCGCTGTAGAAATTGAATTACTTCACTTTGAAGGCAAAGAAAAAATCCTCCTTAAGAATAATAAATAAATTTTAATCAAACTTGAGCTCAATTATTCGCTTTATCACCATGAAGTGTTTCTTCATTGTCAAGTTTTCGTTAAGTTTTTCTGCAGTGTGAAGATGTTTCTTAGGTAAATCTATTTGTGACAACATTTTAGAGGTATTTCGACAATAAAAGTTACACAAACCTCTTCACCATCATCACTGACCATTGGACACTTTATATCCCAACCTCGAACACCGTTGTAACGACTGCAATTTTGGAAACTCTTCTTTTCCAATTGGGCGCATTTTGAAATTTACTCAGAGAGTGGAATTTGTATGTATGGAAGCATTTCAAAGTTTATAAAACGAACAATTATCGTATTTTATTATTTAATTCCGTACATTAAAAGATTAGAAAAATACGGAAATGAATAATCGTGTAATGTTCGTGATCGAACAAATATTAACAAAGAAAAAACCTCTAATAACATTTTTAAGTAGTTTTCCTTAGGAAATAAGTTGATGTGAAACATATCGAAGTGAATAGCACAATACGCGCTTTTTAGAACCAAGCCATTTGCATAGACAAATGTTAGAACTGCTTTAAAATGATGACAAATAGCTGAATAATATGGTTTTATGAGAAACTGATTTATCTTCAATACGAGAAGCAAAACAATTATCTTTTCGCCGATCTAGGTAAGATTAACTCGATTTTCAACTTTCCTATCATCTTCGAGCATTGATAATCTCTAGAAAGGATAACAGAAATGGATATGAAGAGCAGCCGAAGGAAAATTCAAATGTGCACTCAACTCCTACGGTATACAGTATACGCACTAAATTATGGTGGTGTAATTTCTAAAATTTGTATATCGAAATTGAAAGGACAGATTGGCCAAATTACCTATAGACGTATGACGTAACATTACAAAAAATTTAAAAGGCGCAGGAAGTTGCAGTTAACTATGAAGAAGCCACTGTGTAGATGAGAGTTATCTTTTGCCGCCTTATAGGGAATAGCATCTGAAGACTGAACGTTTGACTAACCGTTGAAATAGCAAATGACCAAAAAGTCAGTAAATGAATGTTGAAATCATTAGAAATCATTTTGTTATTTTAATAAATATATGCAGTCCAAATCATAGTTAAGGCGGTAATGCCGCTGATTTGAAATGGATCGTACCTGTCATGTTTGAATGGAGGTCCTAAGAGTTCATTCTTCTGATTCGACTCACAAATCTGTCCAGTACACATACCTGCAAATGGTTACAGCTTTTAATTTGTTGTACATTTGTAGGGTCTTTCAACTCGCAAAGGTGAAATACTGTGTTATCAAGGTGAAATATTACCCTCATATAATTAAAGGTGGAACGTGTAATTTTGCACTGTGTGAAACACTCTGTATCCATTTTTCAAAAGCCCCACTCATAGAGAACTCTGTGAAAGAGCTCCAATTTCTCCAAAACGACGAAGAGTACGTCAAGTAATTTCTTGCACTCATGGAGGTCAATAGACGGAAAGGGAGTAAAAATTTAAAAAAATGGAAATGCAATGAAATTAGCTCAGAAATTAAAAACTAATTTTTCTTTGGTTCAGAAATGAAATATTCACAGAGAGCTTACAATCTTGTAGATGGAAAGTGGGGTCAATCGCGCGTCCTTGTCTGAAGAGTTGTAGCCTCAGATAGGATTCACCATCGACGCCATCAACACAGCGACGATTTTTTGCCGTTCCAATTTTCTCACCTTTTCTTACTTTACCGCCATAGAAATCCAGCGATATTGACGCAATTAAAACATGATAACCTAAAATCAATGAGAACATGAACTATTTGTGCTGGGAGAAAAAGCACAATATGTGCTTTTTTGCTGTAGCACTCATTAAACGACTCGTTACGCAAAGAAAATTTAAAAAAACTAATCCGTTTTTATGAAATAATCCGAATTTATGCAGCTCACTTCAAACTCTTCTCTTACTCGACTTCAGATTGCTCTCATTACCGCGTAAAGGCAGATGAAATAAAAATCATAAATAGGAGATGATATTAATTATATTCACCGATAAGTTCGCCATAGATTTTGTGATCTATCGAATGGAGCAATTGGAATGACATGTGAACGCACGTATACGAATCTCACATTACCGCAATGGGTTTTTGCATTCTTTACAAAAAGAAAGAAAACCATTATTAATGAGGCATTCGATGTTTACATTTGAGGCCGAACAACGAAAAGGTTCCCTTAGAGATAATAAATTGGTTTCCAAGTTACAAAAAAACGGTGGGAATTTTCACTTCAAATTGGTTGTGAAGTCAAGTCTTGAATGAAAAAAGAAAACTGTTGAAAGAGAAAATTCAGTAAAAGAAATAAGAATCAAAAATATCATGTTTATGTACCTTGCCATTGTCCAGTACCTTCAATACGTACACCTTCATCGGCACAACCGTATTCTTTTAAATTACCGAAAGGTCTCCAGAAATAGAGTTCACCATCGAATGGAGCGAATACGTCCGATTGTGGAGTGCACTGCACATCGACTCCTTCCACTAATTCACCATCGGCACTTAATTTTTCTTTTTAGGTTAAAGAAATTGGACCTACTCATTAAAAACGATGGGCTATATACCTGATAAATTGGACGCTCTATTTTGAAATTTTATTCTCACAGCAATGTTTTTCTTTTCACACTGTGAAATTTTAGAGGTAGTTGAAGATAATGTTTCAACCAGCGGAGCAGAAACTAGTGCTGAAGCTTATCAGTAAACCGTTTCGATATAAGCGTCACAGGTTTTCAGTCGTTATGCTGATGATTTCTCAAACATGGGAAAATATTCTATAGTTTTATGAAACCGATCGATCGCGCAAATCCTAGATCGTTTTTCTTGTTAAACTGAAGCTGCACCCGATCAGGTCGTGGAGCAAATTTTACTTACAAATCGAATGGTGCTAAGAAATTCAATGATATTGACGGTAATGCCTACCATAAATAAATAAATAGAAAAGAAATAGGAAAAAAAGAGTTCTTTTTATCGATTGATAAGTTTCACTGATTATCGATTGCAATTAATATCTTCAAAGTTAGCTCTTTTAATTATTCACCTTTACAGGCAATTAAGGTTAATTGAACCTCCGTTCACCTTCTTCCTCTTTCCGTAGACAATATTTTCATATTTCTCCTCTTGAATATGAATACTCAGAAAATCATTTCCAGTCATTAAGAGAACGAAAATAATGGCGTCATTAAGTTACATTTAAATGGCGAATAAGCAGAAGAGATCTCTATGCTTTTTCTCCTTTCTATCAACTACAAAAATTATCTTTGCAATATCTTTCGTTCTATATATGCAATTCGGGTAATATAACTGCTGTTTCCCACATTAGAAGTCAAATGACCCGAATAGTGACTAAGTAGCCATTGGTCAAATATTGAGTCTATGGAGCACATTTTAGGTTCATCCAACTTTTCAATATTTGAATCTTTACTTTCTCATTCTTTGCTTTAAGATGAGAGGAAATAAACGTTCAATAGTTTAAGAAATTAAAAGAAAATACTCCATTTGCAAAAAATTCCCACTCAGATATTAGCAAAAAATTGGAAGAAAAGAAAAGTCTCTCTCTCATAAACAATGCGAAAAAAATGCACTCTTTTTATGCTTCTTATCTCAATAGTTTCTTCAAACAAATATTGTAAAGTTATTTCTATGAAAAATTTTTCATCCTCTGTTTTGAACAGGAAAAGTGAGCATTGCTTATGTTTTTAGATAAAAAATAACCTCTAATGAATAGCGTTCACATTTCGCCAAGTTATGTCATCGACAAAGGATTATTTACAAATATAATTACTTCTCTTCGTTAAAATGTTTTCATTTTACTGTTAAAGATGTTAAGCGGCCGGTCGACTGTTTTTTTTGGTAGACCAACCGGAAGTTAAAATGCGTTTTGGATTGTGCGCTCGAACCCTCCTTTCGACGTAACACTTTTTGCTTTACTATGAAAAATTTCTGTATTTAAGCAAATTTTTAATAGAACCAAAGACTGAATAAATGCGTGAATAATTTAATTTAAAAGCACACCGTCGGCTTTTGTAGTAACCGCACAAGTCACCATCACACTCGATAATACTGTTAAGGTCGTTACCTTCACATATTGCTGCCATGCAACCCAAGCCCCATCCTGAAAAATGTTTATGGTTTTGCACCATTTGAAGCAGTTAGTTGAGTAAAAAATGTGTGGTATATAGGGTGGTTTTCAGGTTGATGAATTTAACGGCTGCGGTGATTTAGAAGGGAAATGTTTAAGGAGAACGGGAATGGTGAGAAATGCAGAAGGGAAGAGGACGAGGAAGACAGTGAGGAGGGGTAAAATGTGACAATTAAATAAAGCGCATGATTCCTAGAAATTTTCACGTAAAAATTGCGGATGCAAAATGAAGTAGGAATTGAAATTTTTCCACCATAGGAACTGAGTACCAATTATTGCACAAAAACAACGAAATTGGCAAAATTTAGATCGATTTGTGAAATTACATCTGAACAGTTTAAGGGAAGAAAAACTTCCTTTTCGGGTAAGTCCTCCCTATGGGTAAGATCTCTCTTTTCTTCATGCTAGATTCCAAAAAATTGCTTACTTCCAAACTGAAACAAATACTGGAAAATCAAATTTAGAATTTGGTTATGCAATTTTTAAAATTGGATTTAAAAGATTTCCAACGATTATACGCCTTTAAGGTATAGTGCTATAGTTAGAAAAACACTTAGTTGAAACAATTTCTCAAAAAAAAAAATCTTTTGAGGAATTTTCAGAGATTTATCTTTCTCTGATCTTTATTCAAACGAATATGATGTTCCCGATGAGCTCTACTCAATTTCACCTGATGAACGTCAACTAAAAGATGATCTAAAACCCGTTGAAGAGCTTGTTACGTTATAATAACACCGAACAAAATATGAAGACTTGCTGCTTCAAATGAAAGCTCTCTTTGAAGTTAATGTTGCGTATTCCTCCATATTTTTATCGCTAAAGAAAGGCATTCTGGATGTAAAGCACCCTTTCCTCCTTAACTTTTATTTCTCCAACGAAATTTTCCACAACAGATTAGCAATAAATTCTGAAATAAAAGCGTATATTTGCACTCATCACATGATCGACTTCTAAATCGATTTTTCAACCAAACAGATCGGCGCAAATTATACGAAATGGAGTATGGAAAATTCTTTCCTGGAGTGCTGAAAATAAAAAGGTTTTTCTGCCTCTGCTTAAGGGGTTTTCATATTTAAGAAAAGAATATTATGCTAGAAATTTGAAGTTCTGCGTTGAGCTCATAGGTTGGTGTTGAGTTATATTTACTAAACGGGCTACTATAATTCCTAAATGCATAATTAATGGCGTTTATCTGCCGCGTTGGTTACGACTGCGATTTAATCACCTATATGCATATAATGTTTTATTAATTTATTGGCGAGCAACACAGATGAGTCAAGGTTTATTTCGTATTAGCAGGCATATTTGAAGGCTTGCAAAGAATAAATCGATTTGTTTGCAAACGATCGAATCGCACCGAACGATGAAAAGAGTCGATTCTTTCGCAATCTTTTAGCCTCCACTCTTGCGTCTCCATTCTCATATATCCTCTCGCTCTTTCCAGTTTGCTCACCGCTCCTTTCTTGTTATCCTTTTTGCATGTTCACCTATCCCATTACGTCATACACTGGATGAAGTAAGCAAGAGAGGATGACATAAGGAGGCAACAGTTATCCTTACGTTTACGATTTCTCTGGTTAAAGTCCTTAAGAGGAAAAAGATTCTGCGCTCATTGTTCTCAGGCGAGCTAAAGCACCGCAAGCACATCGATTCAAAGGAGCAACTTCGCCTAACAGAGAAAAATTGATCGGATTACGCATAAAATGCGGATGGAACCCAATACCTCAGGGAGTTTCGCAGGCACACCCGTAAACGTTTCGACTATGACCCTATAGATAACTTGTTGCCCTTATGAGGATGGCAAAATAACTTTGATGCTTAACCATTGTGTAATTGGACTATTTCTTTTCCTCACCAATCCCCCTGCATCATTTTTTTAGATGGGTTGTTGGGACTGAAAAGTCTTTTAGAGCATGTCCACGCGTGGCAAAAGTCTTCTGATTCACAGTGTAGAAACATATAATTGAGAAGCCGTTAAAAATAATACAAGAGAAATGCGTTCCTTCAAGAAGTTATATAGGTCTAATGTGGGCAATAATTGCCGATGTTCTCTTGTTCATGCGTAATCTCATCTGCCTGCTTATCTATATGCTGGGATGAACATTCACCCTGCTAACTTGCTCTTAAGAGATTTGCCAATCCTAATTTGCATATTCAATAAAGTTCATCCAGTGATCTTTCATCTGACCTCCCTCTCAGCAAAGCTTGCATGCTTTGTAAGGCGGCAGTCCAATGATTTTTCGATGTGTTTCGCGTCATTTACAGCAGGTCTTCATTAGTGCATAGTAAAGTTATCGCCGTCCATATCTAGCACCGTTTTACCATTTGTTCGCATCGATGTCCTCACAGCAATAGCTACCATGTCTACATTTAAGACCGATTTCTCATTGCATAATATAAACTCGAAAACAGCATCAATTTCTTTCTCTTCTTCATATTTGGTGACTTTTTTTTGAAATTTTGTTAAACAACAGTCTTTGGGTCTTCGAAATATTTCGAACTTCAATTAATTTTTGCAGCAAACTTTATTTACTCAGAGTTGCAAAATTATTTTTGAATTTCCACTGAAACATTAATTATTAATGTTACTTTGAATCGGCGTTATCACCGATAGTTCTTCCTCTCTCTATTTTACATTATGTCGTTATCAGTTGTTATCAGCAATATGTTTACCGCTATCGAAATAACCAATAAAATGACCGCTTAACATATTCGTATATGTTAAGCGGTCATTTTATTGGTTAAAATGACCGCTTAACATATACGATGATACGATCGATTTATTATAGTACTAAAAAAGTAAGCGGTAGAAAATCTCAAAATTTTTCACATTCATCGTCGTTGGAGTATAAATAACTGAGAAAACGATTTCAATTTCTTAATGACATTTTATGCGGTAGATATGCTGCATCTTAGATTGTCGCTGTATTGCTGTCTTCACTAATTCGCCAAGTGTCGCTAGTCTTACCTTTCTCCTCTTCTATTCTTCTATCCTCCTTCATCCATCCTCGACCAATTTTGTTTCTAACCCTTCCCGATCCCATATCATTCACGTAAACTTTCCTCCTAGATCTGTATATATCATCTTTTTTTTTCGGAGTTTTAGATGATGTCCCATAGGCAAAAACTACTTCCTATGTGTGAAAGAATCGCTCCAATCGTTAGTTGTATGGAACAGGAAAAACATGAGCATTTCATCGCGTTTATAACGATATATAGCGATTGCAATCACTTTATTAGTCAGCCGTTTTGATTCCCTTTTTCCCATCTCCCGTATTCATCGCCACCGTTTTTCTGCAGGAATACTAACTGCAGTATTTCTTCAAGTAAAAGGCCCTAACCTCCCAAATTTTGCTTCCTCGAGAAAACTCATTTATTCACTAGTGGTTCTCCACTCTCGAAAATGAGGTTTCCCCTTCAAGGAAATGCCCTATTTCCGCCCAGAGAAGTAATCGAGCTAAAATTTTTTGTTAACAGGCGAATTATCGCAGATGAGCAGATATGCGTATTGCTCTCGAATCAATTTTAGCAACAATACTTTTAGAGCATTAGAATTTCATTAAATATCAATGGAAAATAAAGAATGAAGAAAAGCACAATAAAGGGAATAAAGAAAATATAAGACTTAAATTATTGGAAATGAAGTCACTTGAATTATTGCACTTAACGTTAAAAATTCCAGTAGAGAGTATGAGAATCGGCGACAAATGAAAGAGATAATGCAAAGACAATAAATTTAAGAAACCGTCCACTTCACTCTTCTCCACTTAATGAATGAATTTCTTTGGTTCAAAGAGTTTAAGAGATAGTTTTTGGGCAGGTCACTTCAGCACATGATGATGAGAAAGGCAATTAGAAGGTGGCATTAAATTTCTTCATTAGTTATGCAAAAGGCCGTTAATATGTCTATTTTTTACTTAAAGAAGTAGTAATTTTAATAAGTGGATAAGTCAGCGTCTGAGTACAAATGTCATATTGCCACAGCTTTTTCATTTAATATTTTTATAAATTTGCTTTGCAAGAATGTTTGATGATGACGTTGTCTCTGTGGCTAATGCATTCTGTTAGTTGTTCAGTGGACATTGAAATAAAGATTTAAAAATTCGCCGAATAGTCAGCACCAAAGGATGACCTCAGGACCGAGGTCATCCGCTGATGAACCGAGAGGACCCTAAGATACTTAAAGGGAGCAAAAGCAGGAGCCTGTTTCATGCCGGTAGAATTTTATTTTTTTCATTAATTGACTGGATAATAGAAAAGCGCATCTTTTGTCGGAAAATCATGCGGACGCTGGGAACAGCTAATTTTACGAAGCTGTCCTCTCTGTTTAATTTTTTGTTGAGAATTTCTGAAAGTGACTTACGAGCTAGTGTGGTGCAAAACGTGCATATTGAGCCTAACTTGCATCTATGCCTTGACTTTTGCTTGACTAAATGCTTTGACTTTCCGTTGTGGCTTAACTTAGGTGCTCATTTATAGCTAAATTACCTGTTGATAATTTGCCCGTTTATTTTATTTATTTCAGCGCTCCAAAGCGTGAAGTGCAAAAAGCATATTAAACTCGTTTATTTACAAATGTGAGCAAATAAAAGATTGGCACAATATGCGCTTTTTGCATGTTTGCTTTCCCTTGCAAGTTACCTAGTTGCAGATAGAATTTTGTTTAGCCTACAGCGTTAAAATCCGACTTATTACTCTATCAAGCAGTGGACGTCCGCTAGTACTAGCGGGTTGGCAAAAATTTAATTTTATGTGTCTAATTAATTGGCATTTAACACAATCATTTATTTGACAAGTTTAGTCCAGTGGGAGTTAAAGCGCTGTGTAAGTATCGCTCTATCCCTCCTAAGCCCTTGATGAGCTGGATGGTTTATGTTACTTACTAATAAGTACTTACAGATATATTAGGGAGTAATCAAAAAAGAGTGAAAATTTAAAAAATATATACCAAACCTTGCTGAATAAGTGAGCAGAATAACGCAACGGAAATGAGAAGGGACATGTTAGTCGACACTATTGCCGAATTGACTATCAATGTGCTGAAAACTATCTTATCACTAAACATCGCTTTCGCTATTAATAGCTTATTGTGCCGATGCGACACTCGTTGAATGACATTCGTTGCCCTCTGGGCCACCCTCTCAGTGACAACAACTTCCTTTCTTATTTCATATATTCAATCGTCGCAACTTTAGTCGATGCTATTTGTGCATTCCACTCTACTTTTTATTATATAGAAATGTCATTTCGTTAAGTAGCACTATTATTTTATTACACGTTACTATTATTTTGTTGGAAAATACTGTCGCTGAGTGAAGGGTGCGGAGGTGGAGCATTTCAGTTGCCATGACACTCGCATTTTTTAAAGATATCGTGTTTTTCTGTAGTGGGGAGGTGATGGGAGAGGGGTTTTCTTCGACGTGAGTTTAATAAATTTAAATATATTAGCAATGTCAACGGTTGAATCTTTATGTCGAACTATTTATGAAGAAAATGGTATTCTGTGAAGATATTGATAAGGAGATCCTATGTTTATAGTAATTCTTACTCTCCACTTTCCAAAAAACCAAGTTTGGAAAAGACTTTGGGCAGTACCAACTTCCCTTCTTCATTGAGAAGTCTCATTTCCTCAATAATTCTCCCGTGCTAGAAATTGCAAAGAAAAGATTTTTCAAGCGTTTATCAAACGCTTGAAGCCATCTCTATAAATTGCTTGCTAGTCCCGATGGAGCATCTTCTAAAGCCATATAAAGCGTGGCTTTGCTCAGTTTTATGTGGTGGATGTTAAGTGAATTGAAAAAAGTGCCGCAGAGATTGATGCGACCTGTGTTTTATTTCGAAAAAAGGCATGGAAATCAAGGAAGTAAGGAAATCGGCATGATAGCGCTTTGTGTGGCACCACTGCAAATCTTTTGGCTAACCGAATTCCTCAGAAGCCGATCTCTTCTGTGTACTCCTAAGCAATAATCGAACGTAAGACTATTCATCAAAGAAACACTAATAGGCCGCATCCGATCAAAGAACCAAAGCCGAGAAGTAAAATCTTCTGCACTCTTATCTTTCAAAATTTCGAGCATGAATTGTGTGTCTAAATTCCGAAGTTTCAACATGAATGTTCCATAAATGAAACCTGTGAAAAAAAAGAGATGTATTTTTTGTCCAACGTTTTGCCTCGAGTAAAATCATAAAAGATTATTGATTCTCGAAAATTTCAGAGGTATTTTTATTTCAAAACGATTTATATTCATACACCTTATAATGCGGTTATATTCTAAAGCGGCCAGCTCTCATAAATCAATAAAATATTCGTTCCACTGACCCGGCGTTTTGTGAAATGCGGTTCGATGGGATATAAAAAAGCGATTCGATTAATGAAAGATCCATGAAATGCTTTGAATATATTTAATCCTGAACTCTTAAAGAAATTGATGGCTCAATTGAAAAGTTACCATAGAGGTTATGGTCACTTCGGTTGCAGCATTCTTTAAATAAATGCTATCCTTTAAACGAGCAAGTAGACACGACATCACTTTGTAAGTGTCAGTTTGCAAAGAAAGCTTAAAAATAAAATTTTTCAAATTCTGCAGATCGTTTAAAGTGATTTCGACGTTCTTCGAAAGTTGTATATTTTTTGTAGGGATTCAGCATTGTTTAATTGCAACTCTCGAGAGACTGAAGAAGTGCATTTTTGTTTCCGCGAAGACCGATTTGTTCCTATCCGTTGAGGGTTCATTCGAATTAATAGTGACATTCGAAGTGGACATTTTAAAAGACAACGTTCTCAATCATTCGGTTATATTTGAGTGGAAGTGGACGCCTGAAATTTGTTGAAATTGTAACTCTCAGTCGGCACAGCTCATATGAAGTATCATGAGGCTACGATGAATTATGAATTACATCTTGATTTTCAATCCTTTGCTTTCTGCTTATTCACTCATAATTCCCTCTGTAATATGCTTTCTGCTATTTGCTCTCCTCGAAGAGAACATTTAAACTGAGATTATATATATGTATAGTTTTTTTAAAACAATAATATCGAAAAACTCTTCGACTATGGAACATTTTTTATCGCCTCAACTTGCATTTTTGGTAACTTTAATTTTGGTGTATGGGAGCGATTATTTATTACTGTGCAATATATGAAAACCATGTAAGAAATTAAGATAAACACCATGAAAGCTGACATCGCTCGTTTCGCTGTCAGCCGACTGCCTGTTCTACGTAATTATACGTTCTCGCAAGCATGGATGCGCTGTACTCAATCGTACCATAATGTAACGTTTTGTGCTTTGTTATCCCGCTCCGTGACTTCATCAATCGCTGGGCACTCAGTTTATCAGCGCACCAGTGAACACTGAAGAGGTATTAAAATCTTTATTGATGTTGATGGTTAGCGATTTGTGTATCTGTTATGGCGGTATAGTCACAGCTTAAACAATGATAATGCGGAAGCATTTGTTGGCATTCGTCCAAGACAGGACATTTTCCATTGATCAATGTGGGAATTTTCCGGAATCCATTCGTGGCGAGAGTGTCGTTCTTCTGATGGAGCTTTGTATGCAGAAGCAATTTGGTCCTTTCGATTGCCCGATAGCCACATTTTTCACAACGAAATTGACTCTCATCTATATTCCTATCACTGAAAATTAATGGATCAACTGATGATTTCAGAGGCAAAGTACTATATAAACAACGCAGCTATCTATTTCTTTTCATTTCGAGGGAATTTTAATCCTTCAACGTCCAAAGAAATATTACCTTCTGAATTTCTAGGCTGAAAGATAATAATTCACTTTTGAAAGCGAAATAAAAATAATATTTTTTCTTACATTAAAGAAATCGCTGTGATAATGAAGAAAACAGAAAGGAATACACAAAAAACTAAATCGAACGAATGTCAACGCCAGGTTTCATCGATGCTCACAACATTTAAAATCTTCGGAAACGTATCGAATTTTTATTTAAATAATTCGCGAATGAGGTGACATTTTTCAGAACATTACATCATAAGGAGACGAAGAACTTGGTGAGCAAACATTGAGTAGAAGCGGTTATGTTCCTCTGCAGATCTATAAAGACTTCAATAGCAAGAGGTGTTCCTCACCAAATTACGTAGTCGGCATAATTGATTGCCAAGAATTACCCAGAATTACAGGTTAATAAACCTCATATCTGTGCAAATGCTTAACTATAGCTTGAAACAAAAGATGATTAATGCACCGAGCCTAGGACGTATTTCAGTCCGTGATTTCACTGATGTAGAGTTAACCGATATTTCGCTGCGCCCGTTCATGGGACCGAGGTGAACTGTTACAAGAATAGATTTGTATTGGAAAAACAATGTTCACAACCAGTTTTTGGTACAGATTGAATGCTCATAATAGGAGGGCCAGACGTCATCTGTCCAGGAAAAAAGTTAGTGGAAAGTAAAGACAAACTGGACGGATGAAACGGAATTTATAGCAAACGCTCTTGTAATAAACATTCCATGACATCAAGATTTTTTTGTTGATGAAATTAAATAATCTTATAGCTGAAATGTTAAAATTACGGAGATATCATATTTCCACCAATATATAAGAAGGACTGGTGACTAATTACAACAACGATTAGGGACATGCTTGAAACTAGTGAGAGAAGAGTGCTGCGTTCGAGGCTTATAACCTCGACTATTTTGACGGATATCCTCTACTAATGTAAAACTCGATTTCCAACGGTTACTGAAATCAGCACTGACAGGTCTTGAAAAAAAGTGTGAAGTTAAATGGCAAGCTCAAAAATAACGGATGCCGTATAGTGTTGACTCTGAAAAACTTCTTCCGAAGGCCCCCCAACTTCTCTCGAGCCCGAAGATAGGGATCTCGAATGATCACAGCAATACTTTGCGTATTTCACAGTAACTCGATTTCCAACACATAACTGCAAGTGTTTTAAGGCCAATGTGGTGATACAATTGGCCGCATAAACAAAGCACTGATAAATGTGTGGAAGATAAATGAATCAATGAATATGAGATGATAACAGTAGAACATCCGCAATGGGTTTATCATTTCACTACGAAATTTGTGAAGATGTGAGCGAATGCAAAAGAAATAGGAGGCAGTGGGAGGAAGGTTGATTTCTACCCATCACATCATTCTACCAACAAATGTGCTGAAAACAATATAACAGTTGATCCAAAAAGAACTAGGCCATTTATATTTAAGCAAGCAACTTACCGTAATGAATAGACCTTTAGCAATGACCATAATTTGTGATCATTATATTAAGATCATATATTGATTGTTTAGCAACAAATCATCGCAGTGGTCAACGCTAATTTCTACGCTATTCATTGCGAGCAACTCAAAAATTTCGGATCTAAGTTGCGTTCCTTCGATGACGTCAACATTCCTGATTTCTACTTCCTTCTATTTCAAAGTTCTTTTGAAGAGCAATCAGTCCACTACATATGCAAACAATATACCTGTGTTTGTTTGTGCTGCTTGTAGTGCTCCATTCTCTTGTGTTCAACTCATCTCTTCTGAAAGATAAAGTAGAAGTAAAATATTAAATATTGTTATATAGACTTGCTATATTTAGCTCCTAGTGGCTGTATTTCGATGAGGACGGTGCACCATCATACGAGCGTCTATAAAGGTTATTGCCACTGCATATTCATATGAATTTAGTCTAGCTGAAAGAAACTGAAGTAATGTATACGATCATGCTCATAAAACATTTTATAACAACAATGAACAGATGGGACAATATTACTCAACTGCAACTCCATTTTTAAGCGTCAACACAGTGGAGAATTCGTTATGCGGTAAATAGGGAGAGGGCAACACATGCATTATGAATACACACAATAGTGCATGAATGCTTGATGAGACAGCCCCATTGACACTTGTCTGTGACACATCTGGGCTCATAGCAACTATAAAGAGATAATTTGGCGATGGCACTTCGGCGACCATCTGTTGGCTGATCGAGCGACACGAGAAGGCTATCTCTACAAACGTTTAGAGCCCCCAAATGGCGATTTATTCCCTTCTTTTCTTTTTCTCCCAACTAATTTAGTTAAAAAGATGGTTTTGATAAACAAATAGAGGTAATTAAATAACTATATTAACAAATATAATTAAATGAACCAAGAAAGGTCGCGTTCGTAAATTCTGAAAAAATATTTACGTGGAGTGACAAAAAATTGGCTCACGGGAACAGGTTGAGGGAAAGACGTATGACAACTGAGCAGGCAAGCGACTACAAGAATTCTATTCAACTGAATATGGTGAAAAATTCAGCATAAAAATGCAGTCTACATCTTATTCCAACTTACCGTCAACGCAGACGGACAGCCACACATACACGGAAACTGATATTACAGATGCAGTTATTGACGGACAATTGCCAATCTTTCATTCATCTTTCCGTTGAAAGCGAAGAGAAATTCATCAGTTTATTAGTAGGATTTACCTCGCCACCGCCTCCATAGCTTCTTGCGTGCAGTCGACGAACTTGAAGCGTTTACTTGGAGGTGTATCAATTGTTGCACTACGATCTATCATTAATCCACGAGATGTGCTTTCTTCGGTTGCAGTTTGGTCGTTGATGAAATGTTGAGTTGAAGAGCAATAAGCCGCTTTTGCAGTCTTTTTGATGAGTGTCGAATCGGTGAGTGCATTTAAAATTGATATCGCCGGAAATGTGAATAGTTTTTTAACGATCGGTGGC